>JAWDJE010000001.1:338230718-338835718 GCA_035047345.1 Bradypodion ventrale | reverse complement strand
ATAGTGACCTGCATTGATATTTTTAAACTCTCTGAAGCATTCATTCATTGTCCTGTATAGCACATGGAAAGATCATTTGAGTCTAGACTAAAGGGTCGTTTTAATTGGATTCCAACAGCTTTATGTAATCGTGGAGCTTGGTGCTTAATTCCAAGAGAGCCCAGCATGGGGAGGAGTAAAACCCACCTATTTGTAGGCACCTTTAGGCAAAACTGCTCTCAAAGCTGCACAGTGAGCAACTTCTGTGTTTGTTCTTCATTCCACTACTGAGCAGGAACTCACCCTTTAATACCAATGTCTCTTCTTGCACTTCCCTACAAATGAGGAATGTTACACTGAACAGCTTAACTGTTTTCTGAGGGGATGGTTACTGTTTTCAAGAAAGTGTTTTTGCTTATAGGCGCTTTCAAGTGTGATTTTTGCAAAGGACATATGCTGACATGTTATTTTCTCCCTTACCTTCTGAGTGGATTGTGTTACTGTGCAATACAAATCTATGACGCTTCACTTGAAAATCAAACCCCAAGCTATCCGGCGGGGCTTATTTTGAAATATGTGTGCCTAGTGTTTATTTCTATGCTTGCCTTATGCTAAATAAATAACTTCTATACAATACGACCTGCCCTTTTTTGTTTCTGTGCCTCAGGCAGTTAACAAATAGGAAAAGAACCAGTTCTTATTTATTGTTCTTATTGTTTTTTGTTTAAGAACAATCAAGCAGCACATGAAAATAACAAGAGGAATGCACTAAGAAGATGGAAGCAACCACACACAATGTCCCACCCTCAAACATCATAGCTGTGTTTGAAAGCAGAAGTGTAGAAAAGGAGTTCAGGTATAGAGAGCAGAGTAAATGTAGGTACTGTATGCAAAACTTCCTAGCCTGTGATAATATTCCTCTGCATATCTACTGGTAAACAACCTTAAATGGCCCATTCTTCTCCCCCACCCCCATTTTATCCCAAAGGTGAAGAATGACACAGCAGGATGATGTAGCCCCAGTTGAACAGAACCTTCTGAATATCAAACTATGTTGCTGCCACTATGTGCAATCAAGTCACATCCTATTTACATTCTCCCTAAAATAGTTACTTTTATAAAAGTTTAAAATTCTGGAGTCTGCATATTGCTTGTCTTTAGCAGAAAACTCTACACCTTCCATTGCCGTTGGCATCACCATGGCATCCCAAAGAGAGCATGAACATTATCCAGCAACTGAGCGGTGTCATGTTTATTTAATTTATACCCAGTGTTGTACTGTGGCAGGTTCTCACCGGTTCTGGCGAACCGGTAGTAGAAATTCCAGGCCGTGCCCATTTGGCCGGCCATGCCTACCTCTTGGCCTCCCTTCTCCCAGTGCCGCCGGAAATGCGTCCCATTTGTCTCGTCCATGGCCAAAAGCGCACTTTCATCTCCACACTTCCCTTGTACCTTCGGCCCTGGGTGAGGCAAATGAGATGCGTTTCTGGCAGCGCTGGGAAGGCGAGGCCTGCAAACGCCAGCCCACCAACTCGCCCCGCTCACCTCCCAGTAGTGCCACCAGCAGGGGTGTTTCCAGTGGTGGTAGGAAGGGGAGGCCAGCCAGCGCCAGCCCACCAACTCGCCCCGCTCACCTCCCAGTAGCGCCGCCAGCAGGGATGTATTTCCGGTGGTGCTGGGAGGGGAAGGCCAGCCCACCAACTCACTCTGCTCACCTCCCAGCAGCGCTGCTGCTCTGGGACTCTTCATCATCATTTCTTTTTAAAAAAAATAATTTGTATTAATTTTTCACAAAAAAACAAAAAAGATATACAAAAAGATAATAATAAACCTAATAATAATAGCAATATATAAAAATAAACATAAGAACAAAACAAAACATAATTTTATTGAAATTATTAAACATTACATAATCAGCATTGATAATGCTCCTCATTATATATAAAACCATTTATTTATTTATTTATTTATTTATTTATTTATTTATTTATTTATTTATTTATTTATTTATTTATTTATTAAACATTCTATCTTGTCAATTTCATCCCACTGCTCTGGGACACCTCATCATCATTTCAGCAAAGCAAGAGAGCAAGGTAGGTTTCTTTCTTTCTTTTTTCTTGGGGGGCGGGGGGGGCGGTTTGAGGCCATGCCCACAGATAGCCATGTCCACAGATAGCCACACCCACCGAGTGGGTAGTATTTTTTATTTATTTATTTATTTATTAAACATTCTATCTTGTCAATTTCATCCCACTGCTCTGGGACTCCTCATCATCATTTCCGCAAAGCAAGAGATCAAGGTAGGTTTCTTTCTTTCTTTTTTCTTGGAGGGGGGGGGGGTGCGGTTTGAGGCCACGCCCATAGATAGCCATACCCACAGATAGCCACGCCCACTGAGTGGGTAGTAAAAAAATGTTACACTGCATCACTTGTTTCTACCTCACCCATCTAGAATAAGCCACTCTGGGCAGCTTCCATTTATTAAGACTAAAAGCTGGAGTCCTATACACTATAATAAGTTCTGATGCAGTTGTGTTGTGTCTTCAGTAGTTGGGTGAAAGGAGCTAGCCACAAATAACTAATTTGTAACTAGTGACTTCTTAATTCTGGAGAGAGAGAGATAAATTTGAAATCTGAGTGCTATTTTACACCTTCCTACATTCAACTACCCATGTGTTCAAAACTTGCTACTCTCACAATCGCCTGTTCCTCATGAAAGTGGTTGGTGCTAGCAAACCTTTTGATTTAGCATTGAGGAATTGCGATTTAGTCTTAAAGTGTGACTCCACAATGAAGGGGATATGAACTAATTTGCATTCTCTCTCAGTAAAGTCACACTGGGCTCTTGGTGGTGTTTGGAGGGATAATGCAGATTGACCCACTCGCTTGTGGCTGAAGAACTGGCTGGACAATTCCAGCCACATTTTCTAGGATGGAGCATTAAAACACATCCCTCAGAGCCCAATTGTAGCCAGCTTTGAGCTCAACTTATTTATTTATTTATATTCATATTTATATAGCCGCCCAACTCACAAAGACTCTGGGCAGCATACAATCTTAAAACCCTTAAAACAAGAACAACCCCATTAAAACAAATTACCCCGCTAAAACCCACACATATTAAAAAGTGGAAGATTACTTTGATATTAAACCAACTAGTAGGTGGGGGTCACGACATCTTCAGGACCCTACACCTGCCCCGCCAGCCATGTTTTCAGATATTTCCTGAAGGGCAGCAATTCCGTCTGCAGCTTTAGTTCCACTGGCAGAAGGTTCCATAAGGCCGGAGTGTACACAGAGAAGGCCCTCCTTCTTCTGCTAGAGAGACGGGCCCCTCTAGCAGATGGTACAAGCAGAGAGCCTCTCCGATCCGCTCTGGTTGGATGGACAGACTTCTTGGGGTGATGCGGTCTCTTAGGTATCCTGGCCCACTACCATATAGGACTTTAAAGGTAATGACCAGCACCTTGAATTGCACCTGGAGGCAAATTGAAAGCCAGTGCAGCTCCCGAAGCAGTGGTGAGGTGCAAGCATAACCCCATCACCACCTGAGCAGCCGCATTCTAGACCAACTGCAGCCTCCGGATGGTCGTCAAGGGCAGCCCCATGTAGAGCGCATTGCAATAATCTAGTCTAGAGGTGACCAGAGCATGAGTGACCATGAGTGACCATGAGTAAGGAGTCCCGGTCTAGGAGCGGGTGCAACTGGCGAATCACCCGAAGTTGGGCAAAAAGCCCTCCTGGCCACGGCTGCTACCTGATCTTCAAGCAGCAGTCGTGAGTCCAGGAGGACCCCCAAGTTGTGCACCGGATCTGTCTGGGGCAGACTAGCCCCATCCAAAACCAACGATGGTAGCTCCCGAGATAACACCGGGGCCCTAATCCATAGCCACTCAGTCTTGCCAGGGTTCAGTTGTAATCTGTTGTCCCCCATCCAGACCCCAACAGCCGCCAGGCACTCGGACAGGACTTTGATAGCATCACTGGGATCACCACGAGACGAGATGTACACTTGGGTGTCATCCGCATACTGATGGTACCGCGCCCCGTGGCAACGGATGATCTCACCCAGCAGTTTCATGTAGATATTAAATAGGAGAGGAGACAGCACCGAGCCCTGAGGCACCCTGGCAAAACTCTGTCATGAGTTTCTGGGTCATTCATTCATAATTTTTCTGGACAGTACACAAGATTTTAGACCCTAACCTGGAGAAGTGATATCTCAACCACAAAAGCTTGTGATAATTGATTTGTTTTTAAATTGCATGCCGTCAAGTCAATTCCTACTTAAGGAGATCTTTTCCAGGGAATTCTAGGTAGAGAATACACAGACGTGGTTTACCCTTCCCTTTTCTGGGGGCATTCTGGAACTGTGCAGCGTATCCAAAGATACACAGTTAGGCCCTTCTCTTGGGAGCCATAAAGGGGAATCCAACTACCAATGTCTGCAGCCAGATACCTAAACCATGGAGCTATCTGATTATAGATATTTTTAGTGGTCTAGTGAAGGTATCCCCTTTCTCTTCATTTGTGTTGTACAAAGTCCACAAAAGTCTGGCCAGGTTATCCTGCTATGGTGATAGAGTATACCATACTGCCAGCAACTCAATGCTGATTGTCAGGCGGTGGTTAACTAACCTGACAACCCTGAAGACTAATGGCCTTGGGTGGCAAACTCCAGATGGAGGGCAGCAGCTTCATAAATACCAGTCTGGGGCTGATGAGGACTTTATGTGCAAGGGCCGAGGACCAGAAAGAGAGTCGTGGAACTAGATCAGTGGTATGGGTGTCATGCTGGGATGTGGAAGGCAAATAGAAGGCCACGGCATCATATTGTTCCCAGGACAATCTTCATGGTTGATCGCTATGATGATAATCAATATTCAGAATCGGATACCGCACTTGAAGAAGAAGAAGAAGAGCAGCAGCAGCAGCAGCAACAACAACAAAAGATCACATAGCTTTGTTGTTTGTTTCAGAAATACAGGAAAATGCAGATTTCAGAGAGATTCAGAAATAAGAGATTGCTTTCTGAAAACAAAACACAACATTGAGTAACAAATGCTTATGAGGAAACTTAAGACAGAAAAAAAGGTTACAATTGGAAAGATGAGTGACCCCATTCATCCTCAGTAGGAGAGTGAGCTTTCAGACTTGGGTGGGAAGTCAGATATGCTACAATCAGAGACTAGCCCAAGGTGATCATGAATCTTCTGAATGTACCTTAAGTCAACATTTTGATGAGTTTTGGCAAGGTTATGCTGAAAGAGGATCACATCTCAGACAAACAATGCCGATCTGGGAGTCAAGAAACATTCGGACTTGTCTTTCAATCATAAATGTGCAACAGAAAACAAGAGAATTTGCCTTTGAGAAAAGAATTTATGAGCATGTGGTCGTGTGGTCCAAGGGCATGTGGTCTGAAGGCAGGCGATGCAGCCAGTTTCCTGTTGTTAAGTTGCTGTTGGACTGATCAGTGCCTGGATGGGAAACAGCCTTAGAATGGGCTCATTCTCTTGAGAACCATAATGGAAGAAAGGCATGGGATGAATGGATAAATAAATGCAAATATCAGAGAGAGAAAGCTATGTAAGGGACACTGCTTCATAGACACCCTACAGATCTCTGTCATGGTGCACCATCTTTCAAATACCCTCCCTAATGGGATATAGCTGGTGCCTACTTTGCAGTCTTTTCAGCAATGGAGGTAAGAGACACCTTTATAGTTTTGCATTTTGCTTGGTAGATCCTCTCATCCTGCCTTTGTCTTTGAAGCAGCAACGAAAACATTTTTATTACAGTCCTCTCTTCTAGCTGTTCAGTGTAGTTTAGTGAGTTTTGAAATAATGTAGGACTTATGTTGCACACTGCCTGAAAGCTCATGCAAGGAAGGGCAGCATGAAGAGGTTTAAAATAAATACATAATATATAAAATGTTCACGCCTGAATGCCATGGCCACATGCTTTGGGCTGGTTGTGGGAGCTTTTACCTTCTGCTCAGTCTCATCCATATGCTTGTGGCATTCATCCGCATGTGCACAAAACTAATGGGAACATCTCATAGTTTTGCTTTCTTGCACACTGAATTTTTAAAGCCACAAATTCTTTCTATCCAGAATATGGCATTAATGATTTTTTTTGTAAAATCTTGAGAAAAGAACTGAAACTAAATTTTCTCTCCTTCTCATTGGTTTAATCCAACAGGTACAACTTGGAGATAGCCATTTTGTACATGCTTGCTATAGACACATTAATAAATAATGATAATAATTGTATGCCATTATGTGGTGACCCTTTCCAGAGTTTTCTAGAGAGAGAATACAGAGAAGTCATATACCATTTGCTTTAAAACTTCAGAGGAAAGAAGTGGCAAATCTTAATTCAATTAATGTACAATGATTTAAAATCACATTTTAGCACCCATGAACCTTGTAGATGGATGAAATCTGTCATTTTTAAAATATCTCCCACATTCAATTTATTTTCTAGTGGTTTCTGTTGTCCTTGTGAATTCTGAAGAAATCGTTTTTAAAAACAAATTCAAGCAAATTTCTCCCCCATCTCTAGATAACATCACAGAAAAGTGTGATTTCAGAGTGAAGTATGATACAATGCATCAAAGAATTTGCAGTGATAAATCAGTCAGTTGCTTATCAGATGACTACACATTTTGCCATGGCAACCTATGATCTGATGGATCTATTGGCCAACACTTCTCTGGTTTTGTGTCCAAATCCAACCAGCCCTTTGCCTGAAGAAAACAGGTTCTCTTCCCAGTTTGTCCTGTGGGTTCAAAATTGATTTCTGGGCATTGTGAGTAAAAATTGCTTGTATTATGCACAGGAATTTTAAATGATCCATGTGCTATCCAAGATCCTGCACAAGCTGCAGTGTCCACTTATGTAATACTGCTCTCTTGAAGGAAAACAACTCCCAACCACAATTCTTAGGGGGGCGGCTGTGGTGGCTCAGTGGTTAAGAACCTCACCTTGTTAGCTTGAAGGTTGGCAAGTCAGCAGTTTGAGTCCTGGGTACTGCATGACAAAATGAGTGCCCATCTCTGTCCCAGCTCCTGCCAACCTAGCATTTCGAAAGCAAGAAATTCCAAGAAATATAGATAAATAGGGACCACTTCAGTGGGAAAAGATCTTGGAGACATGAAAAGAGCCTCATTCAGATGTCTGCTGAGCGGAGTTCCTCCAGGAAAAAAAAACACAGTTCAACCCAGAATAATTTCTGACACGAAATTATTATTATAACCAAAATTATTTGGGCACAACCTTGGGAAAATTGCCTTTACATTCTCATGGTGCAGATAGGGTATCTGAAATCAGTCATAACCTTTGGAGTGCACAATGGATATTTTCCTCCAACTAATTCCTGAGCAAACCTATCTTTATAGCACAAAGATCAGTAACTTTTCTGTCCCTGGGATCATCCAGGGGCTGAGGGTAACCAAAACTAAAAAGCAGAAGCAGAAATGGCCAGAAATCCATTTCAGGTTCTGCATTTGTTTTTTGTGCTCTCAAACAATGCTTAGAAGCTGTGTGCTCTTTTCAAAAGCTGGAGCTCTGCTCCTAGAGGCTTACAAGAATAGCAACTCATCTTTCTCTTGGCCAGGACAAAATATTTTTGGGGTGTTGGTGTAGTGGTGTCAGGGCAAGCAGAGCAGTCTTAGGGATCACATCCTGGTTTCTCACCCCTGAGATGGAACAACAGATCAGTGCAAACCTGTCCTACAAAGCTTGTAGGTTAGCTGAGGTCTCTGAACATGTTGTTTATTTCACAATAAATACCTGACATCATCTTAGGTTGGCATGTATGTAGTTAAGTCTTGCATTCTGAGTCATCCTTATCTCAGGTATTCTGTTTTCATTGTGTTTTTAGGTTTCCCTTGACCAAATTCTGGGGTCACAATAAATCAAGGAGTTGTTTAGCTGGCATTTGACATCACCAAAATAAGCAAAGACTGGAAAAAATGATTTCTGGAAATTGTGTAACCAATGGCATGCCTGAAATTTCTCACGTACATTTCTTTGGTGCATAATCTACTAATATTCAGAACTAAGATGTTTTCAAAAATAATGAAAGTTCAGGAAGCCTTCATTGCTACAGGATACTTGAATATAAACTTGACATAGATGTGATCAGTGTCTGGGTAGGAGACTCTTTACATTGCTCAAAGTGGTCTAAAGGAGAGGTGGAAAACATTTAGGTCTTCAGATTTTCTGGACTCAACTCCCAGAAACCATGATCAGCATGGCCAATTGGGTAAGGGCTTGTGTGGGTGGTTGTCCAAAACATCTGGAAGGCCGGAAGTTCCTCATTTCAGCTTTATAATATTGAAATAAAATGAGTTAAAATAACATTTCAGGCATTTTTTTTAAAAGCCACACAATATTTTTAATGATATATTTGAAGACAAAAATAAATGGTACGAAGAGAAGGAGAGAGAGAAATCTTTCCATATTCTTGTAGTATTTTTGAGTGGGGGAGTTGATTTTATAAAATTAGCTTAAATGGCATCACATATCTGTGTGTTTTTTTTAAATTCACAATATTCTTAATTAGTTTTGAAGACAAAAAAACCCACAGAATTGTTAACTCTTGCTTGAATTAATATGTTTGAAAACTATATGAAAGAAATACCAAATCCTTTAAATTCAGAATGATCATATGTAGGTATTGCCTATAGCTGTGATGGTGAACCTTGGCACACCAGATGTTCTTGGACTTCAATTCCCAGAAGCCCAAGCCACCGTGAATCCACATGAATGGGTTTACTGCGATTCATCTGGCCCGTGCCGCCCTCGTCGCTCCCGGAAGCAGAAGTCAAACATGCCCGTACTGGAGCGTTTTACTTCTGCTTCCAGGAGTGATGAGAGTGGCATGGGCCAGATGAATTGCAGTAAACCCATTCATGTGGGTTCATGGGGGCTTGGACCTCTGGGAATTGAAGTCCAAGAACATCTGGAGTGCCAAGGTTCACCATCACGGGCCTATAGATATCACTGTCTTACAACTTTGAGAAAAATAAGGAAACTAATTATCAATACTTGGTGAAAGAGGGAGGAGAGGAGCTCAACTTTGATCACTGGGCTTTGGGTAAGCTCTAGCTTGCTATCCTGGCCAATAATCTTACCAGCACTTTCCAATCATACTGGCTGCACAGAGGGATTGTATGATATCACTGAAGTTAAATATAGAGTTCTCTCATGCAGCTGTTCACTCTTCTGCTATTCATTAGGTATTAGATGCATATCATTGAAAAAGCTAAGGTGAGTATTTGGTAGTTGTTGATTATCTTGATTAATCATGAAACGGCTCTGGTGGAAACAGTGTTCATTAAAACATTCTTCTTCTTTGTGCCTCTTTTGCCTCATCGGGTGTCAAGGGAGATGCAAGGTTCTTGTTCTGGCACTTCAAGCAACCTCCAGTAGTAGTAGTAGTTGTTGTTCAGTCACACAGTCAATTCCGAATCTTTGTGACCCCATGGACCATTGCTCTCCAGGCACCTCTATCCTCTACCATCCTCCTCATCTCGCCCAGCCCTGTGCCTACTGCGTCCATGATGCCATCTAGCCATCTTATCCTTGGCCATCCCCTTCTTCTTTTGCCCTCCACCTTTCCCAGCATCAAGGCCTTCTCAAGTAAATCCTCCCTTTTCATTTGATGTCCAAAGTACTTCACCTTCATCTTTGTTATTTGTCCTTCTAAGGAGCAGTCAGGGCTAATCTAATATTGATCTATTTGTTCTCCTCGCTGTCCAGGGGACTCTCAAAATTCTCCTCCAACACATCTCAAAGACGTCTATTCTTCTGTGCTCAGCCTTTCTAATGATCCAGCTCTCACAACCGGGAATACCACTGTTTTGACTATGCGGACTTTTGTTTGCAGTGAGATGTCTCTACTTTTAACTATGTTCCCCAGGTTACTCATAGCTTGTCTCCCAAGCATCAGTCTCCTTTTTATTTCATGACTGCAATCCCCATCTGCAGTTCTTTGCTCCAAGGAAAGAAAAATCTGTCACTGCTTGTACTTCTTCCCCATTTATTTTCCAGGGACTGATAGGGCCTGTTGCCATTATCTCGGTTTTCTTGATATTGAGTCTCAAACCAGCTTTTGCACTCTCTTCTTTCAACCTAAGCAACAGCTTATTTAGGGTTTCTTCACTTACTGCCATTAGGGTGGTATCATCTGCATATCTCAAATTGTTGATGTTTCTCCCCGCAATTTTGATCCCATATTGTGATTCCTCCATCCCTGCATTGTGCATTATGTGCTCTGTGTATAAGTTGAACAAGCAGAGTGACAAAATGTAGCCTTGTCTTACTCCTTTTCCTATTCCAAACCACTCCGTCATTTCATACTCTGTCCTAACTGTTGCTTCTTGATTGATGTACAGATTTCACATGAGGCATATAAGGTGTTCTGGTATTCCCATCTCCCTAATCACTTGCCACATCTTGTTGTGGTCCACACAGCCTTGGTGTATTCAATGAAGCAGAAGTAGACTTGTTTCTGGTATTCCTTTGTTCTCTCCATGATCCAACATATTTTGGCAATGCGGTCTCTAGTCCCCCTTCCTCTTCTGAAACCAGCCAGCACCTCTGGTAGAACTACCTCTGGTAGTTCTCTCTGTACATGCTTCTGCAGTCTATCCTGTATTATCTTGAGCATCACCTTGCTAACTTGTGGGGTGAGCCCAATTGTTCGATAATTTGAACATTCTTTGGCATTATCCTTTTTTGGGATTGGAACATATACCGATCTTTTCCAATCCTGTGGCCACTGTTTCATTTTCCAGATCTGCTGGCATATAGCATGCAATAGTTTGACTCCATCATCTTTTAGGGCTTTTAAAAATTCAACTGGGATACCATAATCTCCACTGGCTTTGTTGTTTGCAGTGCTTTTTAGGGCCTTTCTTACTTCACTCTCTATGATGTCTGGTTGAAGTTCAAATTCCCCATCATTTTTATTTTCAGGGGCGTTAAGGTCTTTTTTGTAGAGTTCCTCTATGTACTCTTTCCATCTTTTCTTTATCTCCTCTGCATCCGCTAACTCCTTGCCATCTTTGTACCGTATCGTGGTCATTTTTGCTTTAAACGTTCCCTTGACTTCCTCAATTTTTAAAAAAAGATCTCTAGTCCTGCCTCTGGTGTTGTCTTCCTCTATTTCTTTGCATTGTTCATTTAGGTAAGTTTCCTTATCTCTCCTTGCTTTTCTTTGAAATTCTTTATTCAAGTGATTGTACTTTTTCCTTTCTCCTTTGCATTTTGTGTTCCTTCTTTCCTCTGCTATCTTAACGGCCTCATCAGACAACCACTTTGCTTTTTTACGCTTCTTTTCTTTTGGTATGGTTTTCCTTGCTGCCTCCTGCATGATGTCTTGCATCTCTGTCCATAATTCTTCTGGTACTCTATCTGGTCCAGACCATTAAATCTGTTTCACACCTCCACTGTGTATTCCTTGGGTATGTTGTCTAGATCATATCTGTCTGGCCTATTTGTCAATGCTTATTTTTTCCATTTCATTTTTTACTACTTCCAGCTTTCCTTGGTTCATAGATCTTACATTCCATGTCCCTATGCAATATTGTTCCTTACAACACTGTATTTCTCCTCTCTGTTTCCTGCCCATCCCTTTCTTTCCATCTAATGTGCTGAGCATCCTGTTTCCTCTAATTAGCCCCATTGTTTTGTCTTTGTTTGGTCCATAGGGTTCTCTTGGCAAACTCCCTGGCATGCTTTGCTGGTTTGTACGCCATTTTCCTCCCATCATATATATTATCACAATTTAAAACAAGATGGCATCATGCACATTATCAGATTACAAGTTGAGTTAAATAATTCTAGCTATATGCTGTTAGGTATTATGTGTGAAATAAGAAATTATATGAGAAAGAAAAGTCCACTAAATTATGTAAGAAAGAAAAGTCCACTATATCAAGTTTCTACTGTTAGTTAACTATTTCAAGTCACTATGTAAATCAGTCTCTTATAAAGTCTAAAGTCTCTATATCAATTTATATATTAATTCAAACTCAGCTAGAGTACAGTCAATCAGTTACTTATCCTATGCATGCATTTGATGGTTGATGGCTAGGGTGGTCTTGCTGCAGTGGTTTTGCATTGGCTGGTCCTTTTCACCTCCTGCTCATGACAGTTTTGCGGCAGCTGCGGTGGCAGGTTTCCACAGGTGATGCGCCTCGCTGGGGTTGGTTTTGCTGCGGTGATGGCTGGCCCTCCTCACCCCTGTCTCAGGAGACTGGTGATGGCGGTGACTGCGCAGGCAATGGCCGGTGGCTGGATCATGGCCGGAGGGGTCGTGGGCAAAGGCGCCTGCTCACTTGGTCTCTCCTCCTCCCCTCCAATGGCTGGATCATGGCCGGAGATGTCACGGGCAATGGCGCCTGCCCACTCGGTCTCTCCTCCTCCCCTCCAGTGGCTGGATCGTGGCTGGAGGGTTTGCGGGCAATGGCGCCTGCCCACTCGGTCTCTCCTCTTCCCTTCCAACAGCTGGATCATGGTTGGAGGGGTCACAGGCAATGGCACCTGCCTGCTCGGTCTGTCTTCCTCCCTTCCGACAGCTGGATCGTGGCTAGAGGGGCAATGGCACCCGCCTGCTCGGTCTCCAGTGCTGTAGCATTATTTGGTGTTCTTTCCACATATGCCTTTTAAGGTATGGATTTCCAAGACATTCTCTCCAAATGGGCAAACCACTTTATTTGTTGTCTCTGTATGTAGTGGAAGATTGGTTCTATTGCAATTCTTTCCCTTATAATCTCATTCCTTATTTTATCCTTTCTAGTCACTTCAGCAGCCTTCCAAAGACATCTCATTTCCGTGGTGACCAACTTTTGCTTATGTTTTGTTGTAAGTGTCCATTGTTTGGCACTGGTAACATAAGGTGGGAATTAATATGCTTTGTATGAGGGGTTTCTTTGTGTTGAATAGTACTGCACTGTATGCTAATCTCTTCGTCTATTTTGCCATTTCAATAAAGGTTGTTCCTAGGTAATTGAACTCTGCCACTTGTTTTATACTTGTTCCCTCTATCCCGAAATCTAGAGTATGCTGTTTCCTTCCAATTGCCATTACCTCAGTCTTCTCTTTATTGAGTCTCATATTATTTATCTTACATTCTTGGTTCATGGATGTAAGGTGTTGTTGTACTTCCTTAGCTGTGTTTTAGAAATAACTAAGTACTTAAATTCATTCATTTTTGCAACAATTGGAGCATAACATAAATTACATTGTAATCATAATTTACCAAGGGATAAATTCACTCCAGTGGCTCAAGTGGTTAAGACACTGGCTAGGAGGTGGAAAGTCATCAGTTCAAAACCCAAGTACAGTAGAAACTCGGACAAAGTCCAAACTCTGTTCCACAAGTTTGGACTTTATCCAATTTTGGACTTTATCCAAATCAAATGGGTGATGCATCGGATAATGTCCAAAAATGGATTTTATCTGAGGTTCCTATACCAAATACCTCGGATACCGCCCATTTTTAGCAGTTTTGGATTTTATGCGATGCATCACGTGTGCATGAAAACCAAGACTTTATCCGAATCAGACTTTATCCAAGGTACCACTGTACTGCATGATGGAATGGGCACCCGTCTCTGTCCCAGCTCCTGCCAACCTAGCAGTTCAAAAGCAAGAAATTGCAAATAGATAAATAAGTACCACTTTGGTAGGAAGGTAAACAACATTCTGTGCACTTCGGTGTCTAGGCATGTCTGCCACATGCCCACGGAAACGTCTGCAAATACAGAGCACTGGCTCTTCGGCTAAAAACAGAGATGAGCACTGAACCCTAGAGTCAGATACAACTAGCTTTCGAGCAAGGTGACTTTTACCTTTACCTAAGTTCACTCTTCTTTCAATGTAATAGTGAAGTTGCTGAAATCCCTTCACTCTGACAAAGCAGTATTGCCTAATCAAATACATGATCAACCAGCACTGCTGATTGGTGTTGTAAAGTGAGTGGCCTCACATCTTTAAGTGTCAAAACTATACACACATCAGTATGGGCTGTCATTGGTCACCCTTGTATGTCTGCTGGCTATCTTGGTATCAAAATCAGATGCATTTATATATGCCTGCACAGCTCCAGATATGACTCATGAAGTACACCACCAGAGCCACAGTTCTATGTCTGGCTATGACCCTTACCAGTATCTGATACATGGCTCTGAACCTCTACATGAAAAAAGAAAACTGATCCTTCAAGCCTGGAATCTACCGGTCCATAACTTCAGCTATATGGGATGTTTGTTGCCTAAAACTCTCTCATGGATCTCTTACAAAGTGCCAGCCTCAATTCCCCCCCCCCCCAAAAAAAAACCCTGAACTTCTACAAAGTGTTTATCTTAATCTGTTAGTACTTAGCTAAAACTGGAGCAGCAATTTAGCTAAAACCAAAACAGTTTACTGTATATACTTGAGTATAAGTCGGGGGTTTTAGCTCCCAAAATGAAGTCCAAAAATGGGACTCAACTTATACTTGGGTCAATGTAAACACTCAAAAACATACCCACACAAATGTCTAAATTAATTAATTTTACCGTATTTTCATGTATTTTAATTATTGAAACTCATTAGCAGCTGCTACATTTTCCATCCCCGACTTATTCTCAGGTCAATCTATTTTCCTAGTTTTAGAGGTCCAAATTTGGTACTTTGACTTATATTCAGAATGACTTATAGTGGAGTATATACAGTATTTGAGCTGCAATTTAATAAGCAAACAGCTTATTTTAGCTGGAGTTGGCAGAACTACGGTGAGCATGAGAAGTTTGGGGATGGGAATTTCACCAGAATTGTCATTTGTTAGTGTGGAGAACACACCACATCTATGTCAGTGTACTCAATGCTCTTCAGCAGAGGTACCCAAACTATGGCCCATGGTTTAAGTGGAGAAAATGGCAGCTTAAAAATCCTGTTGCAAAACAGATTGCAAGGTGTATTTTACTTCCGCTTCCGGTGGAAGGAACCACATGACTGGCCCATTGAACCATGTGACTGGTCCACTGAACCACGTGACCGGTTTGGGGACCCCTGCCCTTCAGCATGTACCATGAAAGATTTTATCTTAGTTTACCCCCAAAATGGTATTGATATTGCCCATTATTGACTGAAACATATCTGATATATTTATTAATTGTACAGCAGAGCTTCTGACAGAAATGAAGGGGGGGAAAGCTGCAGGTTTTTTTGCAGTTTCCAAGTTTGACATTCTACATCTTGTGAAGTAACTGCTCTTATTGTAAGGTTGCACATCTTGCACAAAGTGCTGTGTGCTTCAGCAGTGCCATTTGAACAACAGCAAACAACACTGTTGGTATCACTGGCATTTCACAAGTAGGTTATGTGCCACGTTGAAGGAGGAATTGCTGAATGCTGTCAGTTTCACAGCCTGCAATTACACTTCTTAGCCCAGTGCCATCTAGTGGCTCTTACATATGTAAAATTATGCTACATTGTGCAAGATAATTGCATAGTATACATAATGGTGCATTTCTGTGGCCGAGCTACAGATAAACAACTCTCTTGTTAATGCCTTTATGACACATTTCTCACGGAAACATCCCCACATGCAAATTGTTTGCCCCTCGATCACAAACATATTATTTCCCCTGAACTAACACACACTAAAGAGTGAATCATATCCACAAACATATTACTAATGTAGGAAATTCTGCATCCTGCTTCACTGGAAATATTTGAACAAGACAGTTGTTGAGTAAACTTTTCTAGAAATCTTGTCCAGAGGTGGGAAATGGAGGTTCTGTCTTGTGTCCTGGAAATCATGGATTTCTATTCTTGTTATAGGCCTATGATGCTTAGCCCAGTGGTGCTTAGCTTGACCTAGTATTGTATGTTCCAACTGGTGCAGCTTTCCAGAATGTCATAGAAGACAACTGTCTCAGGGGATTTTGGTTAAACTAAATCAGGGCCTCTCAACCTTTTGAAGCCGTGGGCTGGGTCATGCTCCCTTGGAGAGTTGAGCGGGCTGGACTGGTGGTTCCCCTACCATAAACATTGCCATAAAACACAGCTGCAGCTGTCATAAATGCATTTATAACAGCCACAAATGCATTTACTACAGTTGCAAATGCATTTATGACAGCTGAAAATGCATTTACAACAGCCATAAATGAGTAAAAATGTGCAGTATTTACAACAGCTGCAACCACATTTACAAATATTGTAAACACGTTTATGACAGCCGTGGATGCATTTACAGCTGTCGTAAATGCATTTACAACAGCTAGGGGTGCATTTATGGCTGTTTCTGCTGCTTCCGCCACTTCTGCCAGTGGCAGCAGGAACAAGGGTGGCCGGCCACATAAAATGGTGCTGTGGGCCAGATCTGTCCTGTGGGCTTTGGTTGAGAACCCCTGAACTAAATTTTTCTGTATTCAAGAATGAGCTCTACTGCTGAGCTATAGTCTCCCCAAAACAGGAAAGCAGAATGCTATTTTATAGACCATTCATCTGTTTGATCCCGGGTAACCAGTGGTGTCCACCTTTGAGTCCTCATATATTAATAGTAATGTGTGCTGTCAAGTCAATTCAGAGTTATGGTGATTTTCCCCAGGGTTTTCTAGGTATAAAACAGGGTTCCTCAAACTTGGCTCTCCAGATGTTATTGAACTTAAATTCCCTGATCAGCAGCTTCTGGGGGGTGTACAGAAAGCCTCCTTGAAGATTGTGGTGTTTTTCAACCACACTTGGGCATACCCAAGTAACGACAACCTTGTGTTGTCGGCTAATCTTTCTCACACTCAGTCAGGTGAAAGGAACTACAGAGTGAACTCACCAAAAGGTGCCTTCATTTTGGCAGTTTCACATCTGGCTTAGACATGGAAGAAAAAGAAGCAGCTTCTGGTAATTGAAATTGAAGAACACCTGGAGAGTCAAGTTTGAGAAACCCTGGTATAGAATACAGTACACTGGAGTGGCTCACATTTCTCTTCTTCTGGGGGCATCCTGGGAACATGTAGCTTGCCCATTACTACATAGCTGATTCTTCTGCTAGGAAGCACAGTGGGGAATTGAATTCCCAGGCTTTGGCTCTGTAGCCAGATAAATAAACCAGTGAGCTATCCAGCCAACTCCTCATATATTTCTAGATTATAATTCTCATCATTCCCTGGTATCATTGATAGTTCAGGAATGATGGAAAGTTGTTGTCAGGCAACACTTGAGGGCCTCCTGTTGGAGACCAATGGACTGACTGGCAAAGTATATCACAGGGTGGTTGGTGGGTGTATTTAGATGCACTATATGCATATATTAAGGCTTAGACCTTAAGCAGATACTCTGCTATTGAGCCAGAATGGATCCTGGTCCAACCAGGGGAGAAGCATTTTAAACTCAAATTTGGAGGGGAGCCTCCTTGTTTCCCAGACCACAGAAAGCCTGTGTGCTGATCTGTAGCTCCATCCCCTTTATATTGGGTTCTATGAGAAGAAACTTGTTCTGCTCTTCCAAGTGATGATCTCTGAAAAGAACTCTTTCTTTCTTTCTCTTTCTTTCTTTCTTTCTTTCTTTCTTTCTTTCTGTAATAAATATAGGAGTGGGGGGAAGTTTCTCTCTCTCTCATAACAGCCTGTCTAAGTCCATGTTGGCAATAGTTCTTCCCCAGTATAAAGAATAATAGTACAGATCAGGTTGAACAGGTCAACTACCTCAGGTTCCCATTCTCAGCTGTGTGACAGAAAATCCAAAGTTCTGATTAGGTTACAATTTAGACCTATTTAGGCCTGGAGCTCCATCATGTTCAGACAAAGGCAGGAATGTAGCATATTGTGTCTTTAATACCAGGGGAAGGCAAGAATGGTAATGATGGTATGTGACCTTCACTGCTGGGCTGCTCAGGTACTACTCACAGACCTCACTGTTCAGGCTGTCATACTGACACCCAGCTTGAAAGAAGAGCAAGAAACAGAGAATACTCACTAATAAGGAAGCTTAATAATTCTCCTCCACTCACTCCTTTATCAGGAGGAACAATTTCCCTTTGCATTTTGCTTGGGTTTGTGGGCCGACATGCTGCTCACTTTCCAAGGACTTACCCTTGTGTTATATTCCCCTCCTACACATCTTTCCTGAGAATAACAGTTCAGGGCATGACAAAGGAATTCCTACTGAGGTGTGTGTGTGTGTGTGCGCATGCATGCGCGCACACGTGTGTGTGTGTGTGTGTGTGTGTGTGTGTGTGTGTGTGTGTGTGTGTGTGTGTGTGTGTGTGTGTTATTAGGGCAGATGAAAATTGTCAAAAGATACTGTGGAGCCCTTGCTTCAGTGTGTGGGATTTTTACCCACTAAAACCACCTCCCATTATGTCCTGCCACTGCGTGGAACTGCCGTCAGGCATTACTTCGCGGGGGCAGACTGGCTGTTAAAAACCCTCCTCCAATTTGGCTACTCACCCTCCTCCTCTATGCCTCTGGCTGCCCTCTTCTCAGTTTCTCCACACATCTAAGTTCCAAGATGACCTCGGCCGCATAATTGGACACCGTGACCCAGGCAGTCTCCCTGCTCAACACCTCACCGATGATGTCTTCTGGAGACAACTGTCATTGAAGATGCTTCTGTAGAATTTCCTGTTCTGCATCAAAGCATGGACAGTGAAAAAACACATGCTCTGTGCCTTCCTGCACAGGCTGGCAGACGGGGCACAAAGCATCATCATGCAACCTAAAGCAGTATTGGTAGGCTCTGAAGCAGCCATGCCCCGTCAACAGCTGCATGAGATAATAATCCACCTCCCCATGTGGTCTGGTTGACCATGTGTTAATGTCCGGGATGAGACAATGAGTCCACCGTCCCTTGGCTGTTGCCATCGCGCTGTTCTCTCTATTCTAGCTTACGTAGCAATTGTGCGAGGTTCCATCACCTGATTTTCTCACCTTCGCCGGTAAATGTCCACCCATTCCTCTGCCATTAGATGGATCGGCATCATATCGGCAATGACACACACAGCATTGTACGAGACCATTCAAAATGCCCGAGCCACCCGCAGGGCACTCCTACAGTATATCGAGGTTATTTTTTTGCTCATATGATGTCCCTGCAGTGGCTTCCAACCAAATTGGGGCTGCATACAACAACACGGAACTAACAATGCTCGAGAGGAGTCTTTGGCAAGTCTGCCGCAGGCCTCCAATAGTTGGCATGATCCTTGTCAATGCATTACATACTGCTCTGGCACTTGTAGATGCAGATAGCACTGGCTTTTTGGCTATAAACAGAGATGAGCACTGAACCCTAGAGTTGGACATAACTGGCTTTCGAGCAAAGGCGACCTTTACCTTTACCAGTCATTGTAGTTTTGAAATAAAGTAGCCCTAATTCAGGTGCAACGCAGGGTTTTTCCCCTGGCCATGCCCACCATACCACGCCCACAGCGTAGTAGTAAATTTTTTTGGAGCCCATTACTGCTCAGTGACCATCAGAAGTAAGGGAAAGAGGTTATAGCCAAGGAAGATGAAGTAAAAGCAAGAATACCTTAATATTAACAACTTGGCTACACTTGTTGAGCAGCAATATTGAAGACTTACTTATGTTTAAACAGCTTCCATGGAAGGAAGTGGAACATATTCTCAAGTAAAAACAATGAAGAACCTTGTGATATCATTTTTTGTTGTTCAGTCGCACAGTCGATTCTGACCCTTTGCGACCCCATGGACCATTGCTCGCCAGGCACGTCTTTCCTCCACCATCTTCCTCAACCTGGCCAGCTCTGTGCCTACTGCATCTACAATACCATCTCGTTTTTGCCACCCCCTTCTTCTTTTGCCCTCCACCCTTCCCAGCATCAAGGCTTTCTCAAGTGAGTCCTCTCTTCTCATTTGTTTTCAAAGTACTTTAGCTACATCTTTACTATTTGACCTTCTAAGGCGCAGTCAGTGTTGATTTCTTCTAAGATTGACCTATTTGTTCTCCTCGCTGTCCAGAGGACTCTCAAAACTCTCCTCCAATACCACATTTCAAAGGCATCTATTCTATCATAAGAACATAAGAACAGCCTTGCTGTAACAGGCCACAGCCCATCCAGTCCAGCATTCTGTCTCACACAGTGGCTCACCATTTCCTTCAGGGTATTATTTATTTATTTATTTATTAGTCAAATTTGTATATGCCGCCCGCTCAGGCAAACCCGACTCAGGGCGGCATCACAACAATGCACAAAATACATAAAAACATTATAAAAACCCCCAACCCACCCCCTTTAAAAACCCCTATATCCCACCCACCCATCCCATCCACTACAAAAAGGAAGAAGAGAGAGTTCTTATACAAGCCAGCAGGCAGGCACCATAGTCCTATTCGGGCCCCACACCTGCCCTGCCAGCCAGGTCTTTACTCCTTTCCTGAAGGGCAGCAATTCACTTTGGAGTCTTAGGTCTATTGGCAGGAGGTTCCAGAGAGTTGGTGCGGACACGGAGAAGGCCCTCCTTCGGGTGCTAGAGAACCCCTCCGGTCCGCTCTAGTTGGACGGGCAGACACTCTTGGGACGATGCGGTCTCTAAGGTATCCTGGCCCCCTGCCATATAGGGCTTTAAAGGTCAAAACCAGCACCTTAAATTGCACCCGGAGACAAACTGGTAACCAGTGCAGCTCCCGGAGTAGCGGAGAGGCATGGGCATATCGCCCACACCCCATTACCACCCGGGCCGCCGCATTCTGGACCAGCTGCAGCCTCCGAATGGTCGTCAAGGGCAGCCCCATGTAGAGCGCATTACAGTATTCCCAAGGAGATGCCTTCACCTGCTTAGGATTCCCTGGAAATGGCATTGAGAGATATCCTGCCTATCTCTCCATCCCAGAGGTTGTCCTTAAGTATCCATAATTATAGCCATTGATACCCTTGTCCTCCATGAACTTGTCTAATCCTTTCTTAAAGCTGTCAAGACTGACAGCTGTCACCACTTCTTCTGGCAGGGAGTTCCATAGACCAGTAATCCTCTGGGTGAAAAAGTACTTTCTCTTATTTGTTTGAGAACTAGTACCCAAAAGTTTCATCGAGTGTCCCCTAGTTCTAGTGTTGTGCGATAGGGAAAACAGTTTTTCCTTATCTACTTTGTCCACACCGTGCATGATTTTATAAACTTCAATCAGGTCACCTCTTAGACACCGTCTTTCAAGAGTGAAAAGGCCCAACCGTTGCAGCCTCAGATGGTAAGGAAGGTGTTCCAGTCCCCTAATCATTCTGGTTGCCCTCCTCTGCACTTTCTCCAACTCCATAATATCCTTCTGGAGGTATGACGACCAGAACTGTACACAGTATTCCAGATGGGGTCTCACCATAGATTTATAAAGAGGCAAAATGACACTTGCTGACTTATTTTCTATACCCTTCCTAATGATCCCTAACATTGAGTTTCCTTTTTTCACTGCTGAGGCACACTGGGTTGACACCTTCATTGAGTTGTCCACCAGGACACCAAGGTCCCTTTCCTGGTTTGTCGCAGAGAGTTCAGACCCCATCAGTTTATAAATGTAATTGGGGTTTTTTGCCCCAACATGCATCACTCTGCACTTACTAATGTTGAAGCTCATTTGCCACTGTTTTGCCCACTCCCCCAGTGTCAAGAGATCCCTCTGGAGCTCCTCACAATCTCTCACAGTTTTCACTACCCTGTATAATTTAGTGTCGTCAGCAAATTTGGCTACCTTGCTTTTTACTCCTACCTCTAGATCATTTATGAAGAGGTTGAAAAGCAGGGGTCCCGTACTGAACCTTGGGGGAACCCACTCTTTACTTCCCTCCACTTGGAGAAGTGTTTATTTAGTGCTACCCTCTGTTTCCTGTCCCTTAGCCAGTTGCTGATCAAGAACAAGACCAGTCCCTTTATTCCATGACTGGTAAGTTTATTCAAGAGCCTTTGGTGTGGGACCTTGTCAAAAGCCTTCTGAAAGTCCAGATAAACAATGTCAACTGGATCCCCCTTATCCACATGCTTGTTGACACTCTCAAAAAATTCCAACAGATTAGTGAGGCATGATTTGCCCTTGTGAAAGCCATGTTGGCTCTCCTTTAGCAGCGCCTTCTCTTCTCTTCACCCCTGGATCCTTTTTTGAAAATTGGTATTACATTCGCTACCTTCCAGTCATCAGACACAAAGCCTGATTTGAGGGAAAGATTATATATTTTGGCTAGGAGATCAGCAATTTCATCTTTAAGTTCCCTGAGAACTCGTGGATGGATGCCATCTGGTCCTGGTGATTTGTTAGTGTTTAGCTTAACAACATAAGAACATAAGAACAGCCTTGCTGGAACAGGCCACAGCCCATCCAGTCCAGCATTCTGTCTCACACAGTGGCTCACCATTTCCTTCAGGGTATTCCCAAGGAGATGCCTTCACCTGCTTAGGATTCCCTGGAAATGGCATTGAGAGATATCCTGCCTATCTCTCCAACCCGGAGGTTGTCCTTAGGTAGCCATAATTATAGCCATTGATAGCCTTGTCCTCCATGAACTTGTCTAATCCTTTCTTAAAGCTGTGAAGACTGACAGCTGTCACCACTTCTTCTGGCAGGGAGTTCCATAGACCAGTAATCCTCTGGGTGAAAAAGTACTTTCTCTTATTTGTTTGAGAACTAGTACTCAAAAGTTTCATGGAGTGTCCCCTAGTTCTAGACATGCAACAACCTCCTCCCTGGTTATTTCTATCTTGCTTAATTCTTCGGTTTCCCTCCCTACGAAGATAGGCTCTGTTTTGGGCATGTGGCCTCTGTCTTCTTCAGTGAATACTGAAGCAAAGAATTCATTGAGTCTCTCTGCAATCTCTGTTTCCTCTTTAATAACCCCTTGCCTTCCATTGTCATCTAATGGTCCAATGGCCTTCCTAGTTGGGTTCTTACTTCTAGAAGCTAACAAGGTTTACTTGGCAGAAACTTTTCTGGATGACTTCATTCAATGAATGGAGTATTTCCTCTGTAGTTGAGTTACACATATATGTGGGTACAGGATGTAATCAGTGAAGTAAGGAGGGAACAAAGATGCAAAAATTGCAAAGCTAACAATGATTGATACATTACCATTGGCCATTAACAAACATTTGTTGAATGGTGTCATCCTTGGATTCATGGGCTTATTAACACATGTAATGAGATAAAAATCTTTTGGCCAAGATCTGACTGAGCTTCCACAGAAAGGAAAGCCCTGCCAGTGAAATAGCATGAGAACTGCTTGTATCGCAGGGTACTGGATATGCCCACGCAGTGAAAATGCCAAATGACTCATAATCCTTTATATGAGTAGTTTGGCTCAATAGGATCTTGGCAATTGTCCCTATTCTAGCCACAGGATATCAGGTTGAATTTTTTCTGATGAATTTGTTTGTTCTCATTCAAGGCTAGTCACATTCAAGTAACTGTGCATAGGAAGTGAATTGAAGCCATTAATTTGGTGGGACATAGGTTGTGACTAGTAAACCACTGTTGAACTTGTCTTACTGTAAATTTTGATTGTCCTGCAGTCAGTTTAGCTTCCATCTTTTCAAAACATTCAAGCATCCTTTCAAAATCACTCTTAGGACCTGACACTTGTGTATTCAAAGTTGGAGCGACAGTTGCACCTGTCCCTGATGCAACTGTCGCCAATGCAGATGTTGGGGTTAACGATGCTGTTGATACTATTGGTGTTTTCAGCACTACTGTACTTGGTGTTTTTGGTGAAGATATTATTATCGGTATTTTCGGTGTTACTGTAGTGGGTATTTTCAATGCTGGTGTTGAAATCATTGTTGTTGGCAATGCTGCAATTGTAGTTGTTACTACTGTTGTCGCTGCAATTGTTATTGTTGTTGCTATTGTTATTGGGGTCATAGCTGGTGATTTAGCAATAGTTGTAGTTGCTGTTGTTGCTACTGTTGTTATCATTGTTGCTGTTGTTATTGAAGTTGTGACTATTGTTTTAGCAATGGCTCCTTGTTGTTGTTTTTGCTGTTGTTGCTGTAAAATCTTCCTCACTCTCATATTGCAGATATGTCAAGAGATTCTAATAAAGGATTTGATGAATTAAAGAAAGGGCAGGCTGAACTAAAAAAAGAACAGGATGAAATTAAAAAAGAGCAGAAAGAACTTTAAGTGGAGGTGAAGAAGATGGAAAAAAGAGAAGGAAAGAAATATCAAGGTGGGTTCATTGGGAAAAAAAGAGTTGAAATGTTGGAAGAACAATTAAGATGTCCAAACATAGTAATTTGAAACTTTCCTGAGACGACACCGGATTCATTAAAAGACAGATTATTGGGGTGGCTGAATGCTCTTGAGATGGAATATAGTTTCTCTCCTGAGGAAATTGCAAGTATATACCATCTTGGACAGAAGAGGGGTAGAGCTGGTCCTAGGAATGTGCTGGTGAAGTTTGCAAATGTGGCAGATATGACAAGATTAATGGCACATATTAAACAAATTGGGCCAATGGCTTTGAAGATAGATGGTGCGGACATTGAGATTTACAATGACATTGCTGTGGAGGGGAGAATTTGGCAACAAGCAATGAAACCGGTAACAAAATACTTGATTGACAAGGGTATTAAGTATAATTGAAAGTTTTCAAGGCAATTAATTTTTTGGTACCTGGGCAGAAGATTCTTAGTGTGAGAGGGTCTTTATGTCTTGAATATACTGGTGGACACAAAGTTACTGGAGAATGGTACTAAGGAATGGTAGGCTTTAAAGCAGGAATTGATAATTTCAGGAGGGTTACACTTTGGATCATGAAGAAGATAATATGCCCAAGGGTGCTGAAGGAGGAGTTTAAATTAGATTGTATCTGTAGGGAATTCTCAATGATCACACCATTTTTGATGCACTTTCCCCCTCTCCCCCCTTTGATTTTCAGAGGCCGCTTCTAATTAGTAAGTGGGGAGAGTAGAAAATGGTTTTTTTTGTTATTTTTTGTCAATTTTGGTATGTTATAGTTTGGGGAATTTAGGATTGTTTTTGTGCATGCCCTTAGGGGGATGCGGCGATCACAGGTTTAGGGAGGCAATTGGGAAAAGAAATGAAGAGTATTAAAGTCATATCTTGGAATGTGAAAGGTACTAGATGTCAGGTTAAGAGAAGAAGGATAGAGGCAGCACTTAGAAAATATAAACCTGATATAGTCCTTTTACAAGAAACACATCAAAAATCAGCAGATGTTAATTGGTTATTTCTAGGTTGAACTCAGATCTATGAGAAAGCCTATGGTTCTTCAAAGTCAAGAGGGGTAGCAATGTTTATATCATCTAGATTAGGTTTTGTAATTACCAAAAGTATAGCTGATCTGGAGGGAAGATATTTGATAGTTAATGGGAAAATAGATGATGATGAAATAACGTTGGTAAATATTTATGCACCTAATGAACATCAAGAAGTGTTTTTGGATAAGATGTATGGCATTTTGGAAAGAGAAAGATGTGCAAAGATGATTGTTGCCAGCGACTTTAATCTAATAAGATCATCTTTAGACTATACTAATGTTGTTAGGGGTGGTAAAGGAATGAAAACTCAAATTTTGGATAAGTGGATGACATCTTTAGGATTGAAAGATACTTGGAGAGAATTGCGTGGAATGGAAAGGGTTTACACTTTTTTCTCACAGGTCCATAGCACATATTCAAGAATTGATTACATTTTGGTATCAGAGAATATGATGAGGAATTTGGAAGAGGTTGAGACCGGCATATTTAAAATGTCAGTTCATGTGATGGCGATTCTAGATTTGAAAATAGAAAATGAAATCAGTGTAAAAAAAGACATGAAGGTATGATACTAACTTATTCAAGGATCCCAAAATTAAAGAACAGATTTCTCAAAAATGGGAAGAAAGTTGGACTTGGAATGATAATGGAGAGGTAAGCTATAATATGGTGTGGGATGCCATGAAGTCTGTGTTTAGAGGGGAGTTTATCAAGATGGCTAGTATAAAATATAAACAAGCAAAGGCAAAACAAGAAGAAACTGAAAATGAAATTAAGCAATTACAAGAGGAACATACAAGGACTAAGAGTAGGAAAGTCTATGACAACTGGCAGAAATTGAAAATGGAATTAGTGGGGAATGATATTGAAAAGGTAAAGAGAATTTTGATATAGTTAAAGAGAGATTATTTTGAATATAGTAATAAAAATTCAAGGTTATTAGCAGGGGCAGTCAAAGGAAAGAGAGATAAAAGAGAGATAGGATTTTTAAAATCTAAAACAGGGATAAGATGTAATAAGATTAATGATAAAATTAAAATAGTTAAGGAATTTTATCAGGAGTTATATTCAGAGAAGGAAGTTAATTTAGATAAATTAAGGGAATTTTTGGGGAAATATATCAGACTAAAAGTGAGTAAAGAACATAAGGAGAAAATGGAAAATAAAATAACAGGAAAAGAAATAAGAGATGTTATTGTAAAACTAAAAAATGATAAGTCACCAGGAGAAGATGGTCTGTCAGCAGAATTTTATAAGGAATTCTTAGATAATGTCACTCCGAGACTGATAAAGTTGTTTAACTACTTGTTAGATGGTGGACAAATCCCGACTTCATGGTACAGATCAATAATAGTATTAATTCCTAAACCTGGGAAAGATTTGGAAAAATAGAATCATATAGACACATATCTTTAATTAATCAAGATGCAAAGATTTTTACGTCAATATTGGCAAATAGGCTGAATAGCTTCATGGGTAATTATATAGGTATGGATCAAGCTGGTTTTTTAAAGGGGAGATACATGGCTAATTTAACGAGGAGAGTGCTAGATTTAGTGGATAATACTGTTCAAAATAAGAATAAGGCCGGATTATTATCATTAGATATATTTAAGGCATTTTATTCATTTCAATGGGTAACTATTAATGAAATAGTAGTGGAGTATGGATATAGAGAAAAGTTTTAAAAAATTATAGAACAATTATATCAATGGGGAAGTGCAACTGTTAAAGTGAATAATGCACATACAGAAGATATAAAGTTGGAAGCCAGTACTAAACAAGGTTGTCCGTTATCTCCAATATTATTCATAATGGCGATGGAGATATTAGCAACTGCCATCAGAAATGATACTAGTATTGAGGGAATTCTAGGTAATAAAATAAGCTTATATGCAGATGATAGATTGGTAATTATGAAGGACCCAATGAAGGCATTAGAAAGAATTCAGGTGCATTTGAAAGACTTTGAGGAAATTATAGGATTAAGGATAAATTGGTAAAAATCTGAAATGATTATGTATAGTACATATAAAACAGAGCAACAAAGAATATTGGACAAATATAAAATTCAAATTAAAGAAAGTTTGAAATATTTGGGAGTTAATATCATGGACAAATGGGAAAATATTAAGAAATTAAATTATGATAAACAAAGGACATGGATCAAAGAAAAAATTCAGCAATATAAGAAATTAAATTTGTCATGGTTTGGTAGGGTAGCTATATGTAAAATGATGTTGTTACCAACAATTAATTTTTTTATATGATGCCCTACCAATCCAATTTACGGATAAAGAGATTAAGAAAGTGCAGAGTTTGTTAAATGGTTATTGTAACGGGGAAATTAGATCCAGAATCCCAAAAAGTCTGTGGTATCTTCCTCAAAGCCAGAGTGGATTAGGAATTCCAGATCTTAAAAATTATTATAGGGCATTTCAGATTAAAAACATTAAGTTTTTGATGAAAGAAAAGGTGATTTGGGAGGACATAGAGATAGAAGAATTAGGTCAAATAGGTAAAGCAGCCTTTCTTGACAAGGATGTAGGAAAAATTAATATTGGAAATAAAATGTTAAAGTCAATGTGGGAAGTTTGGAAAAAGGTGAAAATAATATTAGCTCCTGATATATCCCCAATTATTGAAATAGAGGAGATGGCACATTTTCCTATTAAAATCGACAAGAGAGTGAGTGATGTGTTAAATAGAAATGGCTTGTTTCTGTTGAGGGACTGGATAAGAGTCTGTACTGATGAAATTAAAAGGAAGGAATTATTTGTAGAATTGAAATTGAATTGGCTGCAAATTGCAACGGTGAATAAATGGAATGGTAAATATTTGACGGATCCCGGTCTGGAAAGGAATAAGACAGTATTTGAAGATCTGTTATGGAAGGTTAGAAAAGGAGAAATAGGGATGAAGGGCTTGGTAAGTAAGGTTTATAAATTATTAAACTCTGAACGTGACTCACAAGATAAATTAAGGATAAAATGGAAGCAAGATTTAAACACAAAAATTTTAGATATAAATTGGAAATTAATATGGAAGAGAAGGATTATTAAAACAATGTCTATTAGAATTAAGGAACATAATTACAAGGTGTTGTGGAGGTAGTACCTGACCCCAATGAGATTGAATCAAATTGATAAAACTAAGAATAATTTATGTTGGAGATGTAAGAAAAGTGTAGGGACTTATTTACATATGTGGTGGTATTGTGAGGTAATAAAGAGGTTTTGGGATGATATTGAAAAAGAAATGGTGGGAATAATTGGAGAGGAAATTAAGTTGGGATCAGGTACCATCATGTTGATAAATTTGGAGAAAATTAACTTGGACAAAGACAAAAAGGATTTGTTATCAAATATGATGATGATAGGGAGGTTATATATTGCAAAGAAGTGGAAGAATGATGAGAGCATTAAACTGGAGGAATGGTATAAGGAAATGTGGCAATTGGTTCTGAATGATAAATTAACATGGAAATTGAAGGAAAAGAAAGGGTTAATTAAAGAGAACAGATTTTGGGAAATTTGGAAACCGTTCGTGGAGCATGCGCTTAGAAAAGGAGGTGGCAGCCATCCAGTACCAGATAAAAGGAAGTTTTGGATGCAATAAAGTATGGTTGAGATACACCGTATCTCCCTAGGGCTTTGTATATAACACAGGGTGGAGTTAATTGTGATGTTATGTTTTGATATAAAAGATGTATACTTCAAGTATATTGTATAAGGTTTAGAATATATTATTTTTTAAAAATGGGAAAGTTAATATAGCGAGGTTGATTGGTAATATATTAGATTTCTTTTTTCTTTTCCTAATGAGAATAAACATAGCAATATTATAATGTGGTTAACAATCGTTTGGATGAGGTTATATGTCTTTTATATGTTTCCATATATTTTTACATTTTATACCTATGTTGTTTATATTGTTTTATATGTTTATTTTTGCAAAATTTAATAAAAATAATTGAACTTGTCTTACTGTGAAAATCATATGAGGAGAGTCGGAGACAGTCCATATTGACCATTTAGTGAGGTTCACATGTACACCTTTCTGTTTGCTTGCTTGAAGCATGTTTTTGCAATAAAAGATTGATGGCCTCACAGATTGGGTGGTTTTGGTGCAGAAAACCACATCACATCTCAAGCAACTCTATTTAGCTTTTTCTTCCATTTAAAATGAAAGGAAAAGAAAAAAGGGGGGAATCACACTCTTTGTTTCCTCGTGCTTCTTCCTTTTTATATTTTTCCCTAAATGGCATAGCTCATCAGCATTGCCTTACAAAGGCTTCAAAAAACCTTTGCTACTTCTCTGTCCTCTCCACAGGGGAATTGGAGGAAGTTTTCAATTTCTCAAGATCTTGTATGTGCAGGAGTCTGTAGAGCCCAACAACTTCCCCCTGCTTAGGAACACCAACCCCCACTCCTCCACATCTAGACCAGGTTTTCTAGAAGCAGGGGAATTATTTAACTGGCAGCAGGGGGAGGGTGCTAGGCTGTGGAGGGGATAGCAGCCCACCGGAGGAAGGCTGACTGGAGTCATTTTGTTCTGTGCACACAGGAGCTCACTGGATGGGTCAATGAAGTTGAAACTGTGAAGATGGTTTGGCTGGCTGGCAGTTCTCTGTGACTCCCAAACACTTAGCTGGGGAAAGGTGGTAGAGGAGAGCAATGAAACATAAGCAGAAAGCTCCACTTTTGTTCTGTTCTGGTGATCATGCATGCTGGAACTGAACTAAAATAGAGGAATCCCACCTACACCAAATAAAATAAAATAACAGCAACAATAACCAGTCCATTCCTAAATTGGACCAAACCTTGGGACAAATTCTTTTGTAGTTGCACCCTTACTTTTTAAGTAAATATCCTCACAATTGCTCAATCAGGAATGAGAAATCTGTGAAATGTTGCCAAGATGAGACTGAAAGGCAGAAAGGCCATTTTAACAGCAAGGCTAGATTTCTAATGAATATAGACCTCATATTAAAATCACAGATGCAGAAGATAAAAATGGGTGTGTGTGGGAAGCCTATTTCATATCATCTGGCTATTTCACAGATGAATAGAGCTTTCTCATTCTCGGCCTCTTCTCCATCTTACCACAGCTCTGTTTCGGAATTGCTGTCACACTTTTTTAAATGTAGCAAAAAGCCATCAAGTACCTATTTGCTCAAGCACAATTCTTGGGTCCCCATGATGATCTATAGGGAACAATATGTATACAGATGGATTTATTATCACAAAAATATCACTGCTAAGAACATAACCCTAGAAATGTTCTAGATAAAGGTAAAGGTCCCCCTTGCTCGAAAGCCAGTTGTATTCAACTCTATGGTTCAGTACTCATCTCTGTTTATACCCAAAGAGCCAGTGCTGTCTGCGTCGGCAGACATTTCCTTTGACGTGTAGCAAGCATGACTAAACACCTGAGTGCACCAAATACTGTTTACCTTCCCACCAAAGCGGTACCTATTTATCTACTTGCAATTTCTTGCAAGTAGATACAGTACATAGAAATCAGTTTTGCAAATATGCAGGTTCTCTCCAAGACCTCCTCCACCAACAGCCATAGTTATCCATTTCCCCCAGGTTAACAACAGTTTTTGCACTTTCTTGTTGAACATGAAAGAGATGTACATCATTGGTCCACACAAATCCTCCAGCAGCGCCATAGACCTCCATGGCACCAAGAGATGTGGGGGGAAATCACAGGCTTCACTTACTGTGCATTTGAAAATCTGAGACGTTGATGCTTATCTGACTCCATTCCCAAGAACCCTGGCAGGGTTGAAGCTGAAATAATCTCTTTCTCAACCACTCAGACAGCTACATGAAATCTAAATGTGCCAAACCTGATATATCTAAGTAGATGGCGTATTTTTAATGGGTCCCCAAAGCCAGCTTAGGCTTCTCCACATGCCGAGAAGTATATTTCCTATTTTATCGATAATGCCAATGATGGGTTTTATTTTTGTTGTTTTGTTGTTGTTTAGTCGCACAGTCGATTCCGACCCTTTGCGACCCCATGGACCATTGCCCGCCAGGCACCTCTGTCCTCCACCATCCCCCTCAACCTGCCCAGCTCTGTGCCCATTGCATCTACAATACCATCTAGTCATCTCATCTTTGTCTGCCCCCTTCTTCTTTTGCCCCCCACTTTTCCCAGCAACAAGGCTTTCTCAAGTGAATCCTCTCTTCTCATTTTATGTCCAAAGCACTTTAGCTTCATCTTTACTATTTGACCTTTTAAGAAGCAGTCAGGGTTGATTTCTTCTAAGATCGACCTATTTGTTCTCTTCACTGTCCAGGGTACTCTCAAAACATTTGAAAGGCATCTATTCTTCTGTGCTCAGTTTTCCTAATGGTCAAGCTCTCACAACCGTACATTACCACGGGGAAAATCATTGCCTTGACTATGTGAATTTTTGTTTGCAAGGTGATGTCTCTATTTTTGACTATGTTCCCCAGGTTTCTCATAGCTTGCCTCTCAAGAATTAGTTGCCTTTTTATTTCATGGCTGCAATCTCAATCTGCAGTGATCTTGGATCCTAAGAATGTAAAGTCTATCACTGCTTCTACTTCTTCCACATCTATTTTCCAGTGAGTGATAGGGCCTGTTGCCATTATCTTGGTTTTCTTCCTATTAAGTCTCAAGTCAGCTTTTGCGCTCTCCTCATTCAACCTAAGCAAGAGCTTCTTCACTTTCTGCCATTAGGGTAGTGTCATCTACATATCTCAAATTGTTGATGTTTCTCCCAGCAATTTTAATTCCAACTTTGGATTCATCCAGCCCTGTGTTGCGCGTTTTGTGCTCTGTGTATAAGTTAATTAGGCAGGGTGACAAAATGCAGCCTTGTCTTACTCCTTTTCCTATTCCAAACCACTCCATCATTTCGTATCCTGTCCTAACTGTTGCTTCTTGACTCATGTACAGATTTCTCAAGAGACGTATAAGGTGTTCTGGTATTCCCATCTCTTTAATTACTTGCCACATTTTATTGTGGTCCACACCGTCAAAGGCCTTGGTGTAATCAATGAAACAGAAGTAGACTTGTTTCTGATATTCCTTTGTTTTCTCCATAATCCAACGTATGTTGGCAATTTGGTCTCTAGTTCCCCTGCCTCTTCTGAACCCAGCCTGTACTTATGGTAGTTCTCTCTCCACGTGCTGCTAATGCCTGTCCTGTATTATCTTGAGCATTATACAGGCCCATAAAGTGCTACCATGACCCATGTGTCTTATTTGTGTGGAACTTGGATAGGAATGGTAATCATAAGTGTACTCCCTCCACTGACAGGCCTTTTCAAGGCCTCAGCAGCATGATGGGCCAGTTGAGTTCCCCAAAGTTCCCCAGAGGGGAGAAATGACCCACATAGATGATCTTAAAAGACCATTCTATGAAAGCAGGTGTTTGGCACATGGTAAGGGTTTTTAATGGGGCATGTGAGGTTGTCATTTTTTTCTAATGTGCTTTTACACTGTTTAAATATTTCTTAAAAGTTTGTGATTGTTTTAATAAACATTTAATTGGCTTTACATTGAATTTTATTTTATTTTTAGCTGCATTGCTGTTTAAAACATTTTGAGTTTCTTTATTGGGAGAAAGAAGGCTGACACAAAGCAGTCCTTTTGTAATCACCATTAAAAAGGATTTCCTGGTAGATAAAATACTGGTTTGTCAGGGGAATTTTTTTATTTATGCAGGTATACTATAAGGTTTAATGAGAGAATCAAATGTGATACCTCATCTGCAGTGTTACAGTTCCCTTCTGATCATACCTGTCAAGTTTTGGATTTGAAAATAAGGGAAATTTTGGCCACACCCCTCTGTGGGTGTGGCCAAATCTGTGGGCATGGCCAAATATAGCCATGTGACTTGCTGGGCTCTAGTCATGCCTGCCACATGGCCATGAAAATGTCTGCAAACACAGACAGCACTGGCTCTTTGGCTGTAAATGGAGATGAGCACTGCACTCTAGAGTTGGATACGATTGGCAGATTTTACTTTCTTAGGATCAAAGATCGCTGCAGATGGTGATTGCAGCCATGAAATAAAAAGGCGACTGATGCTTGGGAAACAAGCTATGAGAAACCTGGGGAACATAGTTAAAAGTAGAGACATCACCTTGCAAACAAAAAAATTGCATGGTCAAAGCAATGGTATTCCCAGTGGTAATGCTTGGGTGTGAGACCTGGACTATTAGGAAAGCTGAGCGCATAAAAATAGATGCCTTTGAAACGTGGTGTTAGAAATAGGTCAATCCTAGAAGAAATCAACCAGGACTGCTCATTAGAAGGTCAAATAGTAAAGATGACACTAAAGTACTTTGGACATCAAATGAGAAGAGAGGATTCACTTGAGAAAGCCTTGATGGTGGGAAAGGTGGAGGACAAAAGAAGGGAGTGGCCAAAAATAAGATGGCTAGATGGTATTGGAGATGCAATGGGCACAAAGCTGTGTGGGCCAAAGAACCCTTTCCCCATCTTCTTGGGGGACTTTTGTTTTGTTTTCTTTCTTGTTTACTTATTTTTAATTAATTTTTTTTTCCTGGGAAGCAAAGTGCAGAATAGGGTTACCAACTGCTTGTAAGCAGCAGCAGCTTGGCTTTAATGAACTAGCCCTGCACATGGCTAGACACCCACCACCCACCCCATTAGGGTGGAGGAGCAAGGGATTAATTCCCCCAAATTAACCAATCTATTTGTTCCTCACTGCAACCAGTTGAAGCACCAACACCTGAGAATGTCGGATCCAGCTTAAGGAAGGGAATTAGTAAAGTAAAAAGCAGCCTCTGTAGTTTCCAAGCCTCCCAGCAGCTGAGGAGTTAATCTCCATATATGAAATATCGCTCACCTAGAGTAGACTCCTGTCGCATGGTGGCTCCGACCAGCAGCAGCAGCAAAAACGAAGCCTCCATGACCATGTGGCTGGGAAGGGAATTGAAAGATAAACTACAGAAGGCCCCACCACCGCCACCTTCTCTCTCTCCTTTCACAAGCAAAAAGCCACACAGCGACCTCTGGTGTTAGAAAAAATGTACGGCAGCTTCGCCTGTGAGGGCTCCGGTCAGGAATTTTTTTTTTAAAAAAAAAAAGGATATTAAGGGGAAATTAATAAAACGGGAGGGGAAGGGAAGAGGGGTAAAAATAAGGGGTTTTCCTGGGGAAAACAGGATACTTGACAGGTATGCTTCTGATTTCTGTCTCTGAGATCATATGTGCATATGAATTACAAATAAGATTACAGTATAGGAAACTATCTTTTACTGCAACGTTGTGGGATCATATCCTCTTTTTTAATTTCCTAGAACATCTCATGCCTCCCCCCACTTCTCTGCTAACATCTCATCCCCATTAATAAAGAAATTTCAACTCATGCTTTTAAATTAAAAGGGAAAAGGAAATTATTGTATATAAAAATTTGGATGGATAGTTTTTTTTCTTGAGAAAGCCTGATAAAATAAAGGTAAAGGTCACCCTTGCTTGAAAGCCAGTCATATCCGACTCTAGGGTGCTCAACTCCATTTACAGTCAAAGAGCCAGTGCTGCCTGCATCTGCAGACATTTCCGAGGTCATGTGGCAGGCATGACTAAATACTGGAGCACACAGAATGCTGTTACCTTCCCACCAAATGGTACCTATTTATCCACTTGTAACTTCTTGCTTTCAAACTGCTGGGCTGACAGAAGCTGAGACAGAGACAGGAGCTCAATCCGTCATGCAGTACTCAGGTCTCAAACTGCTGACCTGCCGACCTTACTGTCATTAAGTTCAGCAACTTAACCACAAAGTAATAATATCTATTGCAGAAATCATTAAAACTGCGCTCTCTTTCTCTAATATATTAAATATGATGATGGTGTATTTTTGAGAATTTCAACAGTTATGCATCCTGACTTTTTGATTCCCTCCCCCACCCACCCCCGGTTGAAAGCCAGTTTTATATTGTTTCTGGCCATCTATCTATGTCACTCAGTGTCCCATCAATTAAGCACCAGCTGCTCTCCAGAGTTTCAATGTTGAATCCATTGCTACCTCTACCTGGGCTTACCATGGATTCAGCCTGGGATCTTTTATATGCAAGCAAGGATTCTATGGCTGAACTACAGCTTGCGCAAACCTGCCTCGGACTTCAGGGAAAGTCTCCTTTCCTTTTAAGAAGAAGAGGCTTTTTCATCCCACTTTAATGCCAGTTGGAATGGTTGGTTAAATTCTTGATCTGTTCAGTCTTTGCTGGGATTTGCAGAGATATACAACCTGATCTATCTTTCAAGACTCAAAAGGCTTTAGATAAAAAGATGCCCTTTTGCAATACTTGTATGTTGCTTTTAAATGTATTTAACTAGGAAATGGGACTTTGCTGCAGGTCAAAAGCATGAAGCATTAAGGCAATCCATGCACCTAGGACTAAATCTACATAGGAGTAGAAATTTTAGCGATTAAACTGGGACTTTCTTGCAAATAGCCATTGCATGGAGACCCTCTGTCAGTTTAGTCATAGACTCAGGGAAACATGCTTGAAAAGCATTATCAACAGAGATCTGTTTTTACTTAAACATGACATCACACAACCCCATTTTGCCACATGACATTGCTTTTGTGGGAATCTAAAGCAACCATTTGGGGAGATGGTATGCAAAATCAAAAAGATCTTCCCAAAGCTTTGATGTTGATGCTCGCAGGACAGGGTTTGGTTGTGTTGCCTGTGGTCACGTAATAGTGCATGAATCACGGAACATGGCCAGACATTTGCTTTATTTTTATCAAGTTCATTGTCAAGATGTGGGATGTGGTAATCTCAGAAAATCCGATTTCATAACCAATGGATATTTTGCATCTCAGGAAAACAATGTATGGCATTTGCCTGCATATCTTGTTTTCACTGCTTTTTCAAATTTTTTGTGATGATTTTTTTTCCCATTCAAGGCTAGTCACTTTCAAGCAAGTACCGTATTTTTCGCCATATAAGGCGCTCCGGCATATAAGGCGCACCCAATTTTAAAGGAGGAAAATCTAGGAAAAAAAGATTCTGAACCAAATACTGTGCTGTACCTGTCTCTCCCCAATGGGGCCAGTGGCATGGGCTGCCGGGGTGGGACCAGGGAGCTGCTCGAGGCGGCTGGCATCATCGTCCCTTTTCTGCTTCCCATTCCCGGGCCAAGCAGCGAGGGCCCCGGGAGAGGCAACGTGGCGGCGGCGATGGCGGGTCTCGGGCGGCGTCTCTTTTGGAGGCCTGGCCGGCAGCAGGGCTCGGAGGACGGGGAGACTCTGCCTCCCATTCCCGGCCCGAATGGCGAGGGCCCGGGAAGAGGCAATGCGGCGGCGGCGATGGCGGGTCTCGGGCGGCGTCTCCTTTGGAGCCCTGGCCGGCAGCAGGGCTCGGAGGGCGGGGAGACTGCCTCCCATTCCCGGGCCGAATGGCGAGGGCCCGGGTAGATGCAACGTGGCGGCGGCGATGGCGGGTCTCGGGCGGCGTCTCCTTTGGAGCCCTGGCCGGCAGCAGGGCTCGGAGGGCGGGGAGACTGCCTCCCATTCCCGGGCCGAATGGCGAGGGCCCGGGTAGATGCAACGTGGCGGCGGCGATGGCGGGTCTCGGGCGGCGTCTCCTTTGGAGCCCTGGCCGGCAGCAGGGCTCGGAGGGCGGGGAGACTGCCTCCCATTCCCGGGCCGAATGGCGAGGGCCCGGGTAGATGCAACGTGGCGGCGGCGATGGCGGGTCTCGGGCGGTGTCTCCTTTGGAGCCCTGGCCGGCAGCAGGGCTCGGAGGGCGGGGAGACTGCCTCCCATTCCCGGGCCGAATGGCGAGGGCCCGGGAAGATGCAATGCGGCGGCGGCGATGGCGGGTCTCGGGAATGGGAAGCATATGCGTCTCCCCGCCCTCCGAGCTCTGCCTACCGGCCAGGGCTCCAAAGGAGACGCCGCCCGAGACCCGCCATCGCCGCCGCCGCATTGCATCTTCCCGGGCCCTCGCCATTCGGCCCGGGAATGGGAGGCAGTCTCCCCGCCCTCCGAGCTCTGCCTACCGGCCAGGGCTCCAAAGGAGACGCCGCCCGAGACCCGCCATCGCCGCCGCCGCATTGCATCTTCCCGGGCCCTCGCCATTCGGCCCGGGAATGGGAGGCAGTCTCCCCGCCCTCCGAGCTCTGCCTACCGGCCAGGGCTCCAAAGGAGACGCCGCCCGAGACCCGCCATCGCCGCCGCCGCATTGCATCTTCCCGGGCCCTCGCCATTCGGCCCGGGAATGGGAGGCAGTCTCCCCGCCCTCCGAGCTCTGCCTACCGGCCAGGGCTCCAAAGGAGACGCCGCCCGAGACCCGCCATCGCCGCCGCCGCATTGCATCTTCCCGGGCCCTCGCCATTCGGCCCGGGAATGGGAGGCAGTCTCCCCGCCCTCCGAGCTCTGCCTACCGGCCAGGGCTCCAAAGGAGACGCCGCCCGAGACCCGCCATCGCCGCCGCCGCATTGCATCTTCCCGGGCCCTCGCCATTCGGCCCGGGAATGGGAGGCAGTCTCCCCGCCCTCCGAGCTCTGCCTACCGGCCAGGGCTCCAAAGGAGACGCCGCCCGAGACCCGCCATCGCCGCCGCCGCATTGCATCTTCCCGGGCCCTCGCCATTCGGCCCGGGAATGGGAGGCAGTCTCCCCGCCCTCCGAGCTCTGCCTACCGGCCAGGGCTCCAAAGGAGACGCCGCCCGAGACCCGCCATCGCCGCCGCCGCATTGCATCTTCCCGGGCCCTCGCCATTCGGCCCGGGAATGGGAGGCAGTCTCCCCGCCCTCCGAGCTCTGCCTACCGGCCAGGGCTCCAAAGGAGACGCCGCCCGAGACCCGCCATCGCCGCCGCCGCATTGCATCTTCCCGGGCCCTCGCCATTCGGGCCGGGAATGGGAGGCAGAGTCTCCCCGCCCTCCGAGCCCTGCCTACCGGCCAGGGCTCCAAAGGAGACGCCACCCGAGACCCGCCATCGCCGCCGCCACGTTGCCTCTTCCCGGGCCCTCGCCATTCGGCCCGGGAATGGGAGGCAGTCTCCCCGCCCTCCGAGCTCTGCCTACCGGCCAGGGCTCCAAAGGAGACGCCGCCCGAGACCCGCCATCGCCGCCGCCACGTTGCCTCTTCCCGGGCCCTCGCCATTCGGCCCGGGAATGGGAGGCAGAGTCTCCCCGCCCTCCGAGCCCTGCCTGCCGGCCAGGGCTCCGGCGGCGTCTCCTTTTGAGCCCTCCCGGCAGGCAGGGCTCGGATGGCGGGGAGACGCATCTGCCTCCCATTCCCGGGCCGAATGGCGAGGGCCCCGGGAAGAGGTATTTGCCGTATAAGACGCATCAACTTTTCCCCCCCAGTTTTGGGGAAGAAAAAGTGCGTCTTATATGGCGAAAAATACGGTATACATAGGAAGAGAATTGAAGCCATTAATTTTGGTGGGACTTAGGCTGTGACTAGTAAACCGCTGCTGAACTCATCTTACTGTGAAATTCCTATGAGGAGACAAAAGATAAGGTTAGGATGCAAGTGACTTAAAAATAAGTTTGAATGGGAAGAGAGACAGCTTAATGGACAATAAGGACATCAGATGGTGGAAGGTGGGAGCAAGGTATAATTAAGTCTTACACCGTATAAGCTCATCTGCTGCCTGCAGATGTAGTGAATGATGCTCTCCTGTTGTCCATGTTAGGGAACATTTCAGCGTTTATTCAACCCAGTTTTTATACATGCAATTGGAGGAAGCTCTGTCCTAGATTCTGCCTTAAACACCTGATTGTCTTGTGCTGACCATGCTCGAAAGTAGACCCCCTGGAGTCAGGGAGGTACCTGAAGTCTCCAGGAGAGGAGAGGATTTTCTATGCTGAAAGCCAAGTCAACTTGAAACATATGTATACTTAAGGCCAATCCAGTAGGCAACATAGATCTACATAACATAGAAAAGACATAGATCTACATAACATTCACATATTTTGATTGATTGATTAATTAATAATCAATTAATAGTTATTAATATTGGTTTGCTGTCCAGTCAGTTCTGACTTAAGGAAACCCTCCCCAGGGTTTCCTAGGTAGAGAATACACAGAAGTGCTTTACTTTTCCCTTCCTCTGGGTTCACTCTGGGACTGGGCAGCTTGTCCAGTGGGGAATTGAATGCCTAACCTCTGGCTCCACAGCCAGATAGCTAAGCCACTGAGTTAGCCAGACAGTTAATAGTTATTCCTACTTAAATAGAAATGCATATACACCTCACTTTTTAATATAGGAGAATGTGACCAGAGGACCTTGGTATCTTGTCTCTACTATGCTAACTGTAGATAGCTGAATCGAGGCCTTTTTTTGTTCTGTCTACTGGTGGTTCTTTGTTCTGTTCCAAAGTTAGACTGGATGACTCTTCGAAAAGAGGATACCTTCAAACAGTAATCCACTCTCTGTTAAGTGGGATGTATGCTCATGCCTCACCACTGCTCCGGGAGCTGCACTGGTTGCCAGTGTGCCTCTGGGTGCAATTCAAGGTGCTGGTTTTGACCTTTAAAGCCCTTCATGGCAGTGGTCCAGATTACCTAAAAGAGACCGCAAATGCATTTTTTAAATAAAAAAGCCTGCTCTCTAACTATTTGATCTAATATGGCTGTCTGGCAATTACTTTTTGGAAGGAGCAAACAGTGAGTCGCTTCCTGTCCCAAGTGTGCTGAAACCTATCACATCAATCCACAGGTTAATTTAGTTCACCAAGGAAAACTTTCAGCTATTTTGAAAGAACTTTAAGAATGTGAAAAACGCTTTCCAATTAGTACTGCCTTTTCTGGAGCCAAACCACATATGACATTAAGCACACCACTTGGAATCATTTCAGGTGTTTTATTTATTAGTATTTAACAGGCAGCCAAGGACTCTGACTTCCATTGGGAATTAAATCCCTTTCTTTTCCTACCACAGTTCTGAAGAAACCACTCACCCTATTCCCCCTTTTAATCGTACAATGTGCATTTACTTTGGACAAATATAGTAGTTTGATGCCACTTTAGTCATCATAACTCCATCCTATGGAATTCTAGGATTGGATGCTTCTTTACTAAGTACTTTAGTGCAGTCCCTTACTGTAAATGCATGGTGTAAGCAGTGGTGGGCACCAGCAGGTTCGCACTAGTTTGCCAAAACCAGTAGCAGAAATTCTGGCTTGCCCGGCCTATCCAAGTTTTGAAATAAAGTAGTCCTAATTCAGCTGCAATGCAGGGCTTTTCCCTGGCCACACCCACCATACTACACCCACAATGTGGTAGTAAAAAAAATTGGAGCCCACCACTGGGTGTAAGTATGTGATTTTAGGAAGATAGACACTCCAACTTCTATCACAGGAGTTCTCCCCCCCCCTTTAAGACTAACAACAGTGTTGGTGAGATTGGCTTTCACCACTATCATTAGTGGGGAATGGAAGAACCATTAGCAATAGTAATAGCAATTACACTTATATACCACCCTCTAGCGCTTAGTGTACTCTCTTGGCAGTTTACACTTAATTAGCATTTTGGTCCCAAAATGTTGGGCACTCATTTTACTGACCTCGGAAGAATGGAAGGCTGGGTCAACCTTGATCCCCATCAGAATTGAACTCACAACATTTTGACTGCAGTACAACAGTTTAAACACTGTGCCACCAGGGCTCTCAAAATCTCTGCGGGGCAATCTGTATGGTGTGCTCTTTGAGGAGGGGTAAGTTAGACACATACACTCTGCTTCTTTGTTTCTCTTTCTAATGGCCCATTTGCTTTCCCATGCAGTTTGGCCTTGGACTGAAAGTTGTCACCATGTGCTGTCTGTTTTGAACTGGTAGATGGCATGTCAGATGCCAGCGCATACCTGTCAAGTATCCTGTATTGGCCAGGATTTCCCATTTTTCAGCGCTCGTTCCTCCCCTTTCCCGCTGCCATCCCATATTTGAATGGTGGGGAAAGGGGTTACTGCGCATGTGTGCCCATGGCACGCATGCGCAAATCGGTTACTCCTGTAATCTCCTGTATTTTGCGGAGCCACGCTTGACGGGTATGTGCCAGCATGGGGTGAGCCATTCATGTGCTGCAGCTCAAGAATAAGCTTGATCTTCTTTAGTGTTCAAGAACCAAGACAATAGAAACAGCCGAAGTCTGGCTTAACTCATCTTTATTGCATGATGGTCAGGGGGAACATGTGGTAATGGCGGATGAACAGCTCATTATATACAGTGTCTATACATTTGAATGTGGCTCCTCGGTAGCTCATTGGCTACTGTCTGCGTGACGTCACCTTTAGTCACGCCCTTCTTGTCCAGGTGAGGCAGTGGCGGGAATCTTCCCGCGTCCTAATACAGAAGGTTACAGTGTTACTTTTAGAGATTGTTACATTCACTCATTCGTGTGGTTAGAGTGACTAAAAGGCACATTACAATCCATACACAACACCCCTCCCCCCTAGGATGAGACGAAGTCTCTCATCCAATGTGGTTTACTGCATGAGCGTTTTGGGCATAAGGCTGGCTGGCTTGTCCCGGGGGAGCTATCACTTTTGTGTTCCCTGGACTCTTGTCCTGCAACAGGAGAGGGAGACTCGTTAGCGACTTGCTGCGGTTCTGCAGCTTTTGGGGTAGGGGTAAACTCCATTGTGGGGAAACCGGGGGCATTGGGGACTAATGAAAAACCCAGTTCCTTGCTTGGGTGGGTGGGGGACCACTCCGAAAAACTCCTCCGGTTTTGCAACTCAAAGTCAAACTCATGTTCTGGGATATCTGTGGGGGCATCCACCAGGATATCTGTGGGGACAAACTTATTCCCTTCCCCCCTTGGTGGGGACTGCCGGTCCCCCTCTCCTCCCCCTTGGGCTAAACGGGTGGGGGAGAACCCTAACGCTGAGCCCTGATGCACGGTTTCCGTGCCCTGACTACCGGGAACCCGTCGCCGGAGTTGGTCTGCATGTTGCCTCCAGAGTAGACCCGTGCTGGTGTCAACGCAGTACGACACAGGTCCAGTTTGTCCAATGACTACCCCCGGAACCCAGGCTGGTCCTGCGGTTGCGTAATTTCTGCAATGGATCGGGGCGCCTATTTCGAAACTCTTGGTGCCCACTATCCCAATGTTCCTCCCAGTGTCTTCCACCCTTGTGGGGTCTAGCCTGGTCAGTATCGTGGTCAGCTTCCTGGGGGAAAGCCGACAGGAGCTGGGCAGCATCCGGTTCGGGAAAGTGTGTACTTGAGTAGTGAGGAGGATGCAAAAATTACTGAGCAGAGCGAAGAGCTAGTCACTAGCATTCTAGCAGAAGGATGCAAGAGGCAGTCTAACAATGCAACTGGACTCAAAAGACTGTATCAGGAAAGCAGATATAAATGCTTGTATACAAATGCCAGAAGCCTCCGGAACAAAATAGGGGAGCTGGAATACTTAGCAATAGATAAGAATATTGATATTATTGGTATCACTGAAACCTGGTGGACAGATGATAACCAATGGGATACAGTTATCCCAGGCTACAAACTGTACAGGAAGGATAGGAAGGGGCAAACAGGAGGTGGTGTAGCCTTGTATGTCAAAGAAGTGATAAAATCGTATGAATTGGAATATCTAGGTGATTTAGAGTCACCATTAGAAGCTCTGTGGGTAAGAGTACCAGGCCACAAGGATGGTCTAACAGTAGGCATATACTATCGGCCTCCAACCCAAACTCTTGAGGGAGACTGGCAGTTGGAGAATGTTGTTAAGGAGGCATCCAAGAAGGGAAGCCTGGTTATAATGGGGGACTTCAATTGCCCTCACATAGACTGGGTGAACTGTTGTTCAGCACATGATAAAGAGATAAAGTTCCTAGATATGCTAAATGATTGTTCCCTGGGACAGATGGTTGAAGACCCAACTAGAGGTACAAGAATCCTTGACTTGATCCTGAGTAATACTCAGGATCTGGTGCAAGATGTTAATGTGACTGATCCAATAGGGAACAGTGACCACAACTCAATTATGTTTAACTTGATCATAGACTGCAAGTCACTGATAAAATCTAACACAGAGACCTTAAATTTTCAAAAAGGAAATTTCCCAAAGATGAGGAAACTAGTAAAAAAGAAACTGAAAGGGAAAATTGAGAGAGTCCAAACACTTAAAGAGGCATGGAGGCTGTTTACAAAAACAATAACAGAGGCTCAATTGGAATGCATACCCAAAAGGAAAAAGGGCACTGCCAGGTCCAAGAGGACTCCGATGTGGCTTACAGGAGCTGTTCGGGAAGTGATCAAGAGCAAGAAAAGCTCATTTAGAAGATGGAAGGCTTGTCCGAATGAGGACAGCAGGTAGAAACATAAATTCTGGCAGAACAAATGCAAGGCAACAATCAGGAAAGCAAAGCAAGACTTTGAGGAGCGTATAGCTAAAAATACTCAGAGAAATAACAAAGACTTCTTTAAGTACGTTAGAAGTAAGAACCCAACTAGGAAGGCCATTGGACCATTAGATGACAATGGAAGGCAAGGGGTTATTAAAGAGGAAACAGAGATTGCAGAGAGACTCAATGAATTCTTTGCTTCAGTATTCACTGAAGAAGACAGAGGCCACATGCCCAAAACAGAGCCTATCTTCGTAGGGAGGGAAACCGAAGAATTAAGCCAGATAGAAATAACCAGGGAGGAGGTCCTTGCATGTCTTGTTAAACAAAACACTAACAAATCACCAGGACCAGATGGCATCCATCCACGAGTTCTCAGGGAACTTAAAGATGAAATTGCTGATCTCCTAGCCAAAATATATAAACTTTCCCTCAAATCAGGCTTTGTGCCTGATGACTGGAAGGTAGCGAATGTAACACCAATTTTCAAAAAAGGATCCAGGGGTGATCCAGGAAATTACCGACCTGTCAGTTTGACATGTGTCCCAGGTAAAGTGATGGAAACCATCCTAAAAGATAGAATTAATAGGCACATAGAAGAGAAGGCTCTGCTAAAGGAGAGCCAACATGGCTTTCACAAGGGCAAATCATGCCTCACTAATCTGTTGGAATTTTTTGAGAGTGTCAACAAGCATATGGATAAGGGGGATCCAGTTGACATTGTTTATCTGGACTTTCAGAAGGCTTTTGACAAGGTCCCACACCAAAGGCTCTTGAATAAACTTACCAGTCATGGAATAAAGGGACAGGTCTTGTCCTGGATCAGCAACTGGCTAAGGGACAGGAAACAGAGGGTAGCACTAAATGGACACTTCTCCAAGTGGAGGGAAGTAAAGAGTGGGGTCCCCCAAGGTTCAGTACTGGGACCCCTGCTTTTCAACCTCTTCATAAATGATCTAGAGGTAGGAGTAAAAAGCAAGGTAGCCAAATTTGCTGACGACACTAAATTATACAGGGTAGTGAAAACTGTGAGAGACTGTGAGGAGCTTCAGAGGGATCTCTCGACACTGGGGGAGTGGGCAAAACAGTGGCAAATGAGTTTCAACATTAGTAAGTGCAGAGTGATGCATGTTGGGGCAAAGAACCTCAATTACATTTATAAACTGATGGGGTCTGAACTCTCTGCGACAAACCAGGAAAGGGACCTTGGTGTCCTGGTGGACAACTCAATGAAGGTGTCAACCCAGTGTTCCTCAGCAGTGAAAAAAGCAAACTCAATGCTAGGGATCATTAGGAAGGGTATAGAAAATAAGTCAGCAAGTGTCATTTTGCCTCTTTATAAATCTATGGTGAGGCCCCATCTGGAATACTGTGTACAGTTCTGGTCGCCATACCTCCAGAAGGATATTATGGAGCTGGAAAAAGTGCAGAGGAGGGCAACCAGAATGATTAGGGGACTGGAACACCTTCCTTACCATCTGAGGCTGCAACGGTTGGGCCTCTTCACTCTTGAACGACGACGTCTAAGAGGTGACCTGATTGAAGTTTATAAAATCATGCACAGTGTGGACAAAGTAGATAAGGAAAAACTGTTTTCCCTATCGCATAACACTAGAACTAGGGGACACTCTATGAAACTTTTGGGTACTAGTTCTCAAACAAATAAGAGAAAGTACTTTTTCACCCAGAGGATTACTTGTCTATGGAACTCCCTGCCAGAAGAAGTGGTGACAGCTGTTAGTCTTGACAGCTTTAAGAAAGGATTGGACAAGTTCATGGAGGTCAAGGGTGTCAATGGCTATAATTATGGATACTTAAGGACAACCTCCGGGTTGGAGAGATAGGCAGGATATTTCTCAATATCATTTCCAGGGAATCCTAAGCAGGTGAAGGCATCTGCTTGGGAATACCCTGAAGGAAATGGTGAGCCACTGTGTGAGACAGAATGCTGGACTGGACGGGCTGTGGCCTGTTCCAGCAAGGCTGTTCTTATGTTCTTATGTTCCTGCGCATGATGAGTTCTGCGGGCAAGTAACCTGATGCCAGCGGTGTCACCCTATAACCCAGCAGGAATTGGCATAACTGTAGATTCAGGTCCCTGGGGCCCATGCGCCTCAGTGCTTCCTTTGTTGTATGCACGAGGTGTTCTACCTGACCGTTTGTTGCTGGGTGAAAAGGTGCAGAGGTGATGCGCCGGATGGCATTTATGTCAATGAATGCCCAGAACTCGGCAGACGTGAAACTACTTGCGTTATCACTCACAAGTACATTGGGTATCCTGAATGAGCTGAACACCTTGCACAATTGCTTAATGGTTGCGGCTGATGAGGTGTTTGCCACTGGGATAACTTCTAACCACTTGAAATAAGCATCCACTATGAGGAGGAAAAATGAATCTCTGAAGGGACCTGAGAAATCTATGTGCAGGCAAGACCACGGCCCTTTGGCTGCATCCCATTCTCTGTGTGGAAGTCGGGACTCTTTGGGCCGAGAGCTTTGGCAACTCTTGCAAGTGCTCACCATGTGCTCTATGTCAGTGTCTAACTGCGGCCACCAGAAATAGCTCCTGGCCAAAGCCTTGGAGCGGACAATCCCCGGATGATTGACGTGCAGTAGCTTGAGCACCCTTGCTCTCAAAGATTCAGGGACGACCACCCGCTGGCCCCAAAGGAGGCAACCCCTCTCCATGGACAGTTCTAACCTCTTCCTAAAAAATGGGGCAAATTCTGCCGCTGGGGAAGACGTTGGCCACCCTTTTTGCACCCAGGAGCTCACTAGAGCCAACGTCTTATCTCTCCCTGTCGCATTGGCGATTTCCACGGGTACTATTGGGGGTGAATCCAGAACCTCTATCATGAGTACTTGGTGATCTTGTTCCACTTCACACGCGGGGTTGCCCACGTGCGGCAGAGGAGAGTGCGTCCGCATGGCTTATGTCCTTTCCGGGGCGATAAACCAACGTGTTCTGGTACGCGTTTTAAAAAATGGCCCATCTCAGCATTCTGGAGGACAGAATCTGCGGTGTGGGCTTGTCTGCAGTGAAAATGCCTAGCAGGGACTTGTGGTCAGTCACGATGGTGAAGGGGCAGCTATATAGAAAGTCATGAAACTTCTTTGTTCCAGCGATTATTGCAAGTGCCTCCCTGTCTGTCTGTGCATAGTTACGCTCTGCCTTTGACAGGGATCTGGAGTAGAACGCCACTGGGGCTTCCTGCCCGCTGTCCAACACGTGGCACAGGACCACCCCCACCCCAACTGGTGAGGCATCGCATACCAGAACCACTAGCTTCTTGGGATCGAAATGGGTCAGGATGGCCTCAGAGGATAAGAGTTGTTTCAGCTCATTGAATGCTCTCTCCTGACTCTCGCCCCATCGCCAAACCTCATCCTTCTTTAATAATCTATGAAGTGGCTCCACCATCGATGCCTTCCTAGGCAGGAAGGAATGGTAAAAATTCAGGAGCCCCAGGAACGATTGCAATTCGGGCTTTGTGGTGGGGCGAGGAGCATTTTGAACAGCGGCCATTTTTGACTCAGAGGGTTTTATGCCAACTGGGGTTACCTGGAAACCTAGGAACTCTACCTCTTTTGTGAAGAACACACATTTGTCTTTCCACAGCCTCAAACCCGCTTTCTCGAACACTGTCAGTACCCTATCTAGCCTTTCAGCCAATTCTGACTCACTCCCCCCCGTTATCAATACGTTGTCAAAATATGGCAAGACCCCCTCCAAACCCTTCAAAAGACGCTCCACTAATGATTGGAAGATTCCTGGAGCCGAATTTACGCCAAACTGTAGGCGCGTCACCTTGTGGGTGACTATCGTCTGTGCAGCAGCTGCAGCTGGGGTTCCCGAAAGTTGCTGGTAAGCCTGCGCCAGGTCCAACTTCGCAAAACACTTTCCCCCATGTAACCTGGCCAACAAGTGGCTGACTACCGGCACCGGATACGCATTTGGGCGTATTGCCTTGTTAATTGTACATTTGTAATCAGCGCAAATTCGAACCTCCCCGTTAGCCTCTAGCGCTGTTACAATAGGAGTTTCCCACTCCACAGAATCAACTGGGACTAGAATTCCCTGGCCCACCAACTTGTCCAGTTCCGCCTCTATTTTGTCCTTTAGAGCAAAAGGCACCCTTCGCGGTTTGAGCCTTATCGGCCGGATCTCTGGGTCTAGGTCGAACGCAACTGGGGGGCCCTTGAATTTTTCGAGTCCCTTCTTGAATACCTCGGGATGTGTGTTACACACCTCCTGTATTGGATCAGTTCCGACAGTATGCACCCCCCTATGAACAACCCCAGGGGCTTAAACCATTGTGTCCCCAGGAGGCAACAGGCCCCCTCCTTGAGAACAACCAGAGGGAGCTCTGAGGCGTGTTGCTTGTATTGCACCTTGAATTTTCCCACCCCCAACACCGGGATGCTATTTCCCTGCACATCTCGCAACGTAGACTTCAGTGCTTTGAGTTTGGGCCGCACGTTGGGGGAAATTCGCAAAAACTCCCTCTGGGAAATAATGGAATAGGAGGAACCCGAGTCTATCTCCATCTTAATGGGGACCCCTTGCAAAAGTACCTCAACAAAGTAACGTGGGTGTCCCAAGGACACGCTTTGGACTGCCGTGTTGTTGTCACTGGGGACGCGCCGGTACACTCCATGTACCTCGACGTCGCTGTCGTCGGAGACTCAGTCCATGCCGTCCTGTTTCCTCAAGGGCCGGACACCCTCCTGCTTCCTTGGGGGATGGTCTGTTGAGCCCTTGTGGTCTCCGCGCCATCGCCTGCAAACCTTGGCGATATGGCCCCGCCGTCCGCAGTTGTGGCACTCGGCCTTCCGGAATGGGTACTTGCTGCAGTCGTGGGACGCCCCGCAGCCTTCGCAATGTCGGCCGTCCTTCCGCACCTTCCGGATGTCCTCATCCTCGCTGCTATCCATGGAGGAGTGTGGTGCCCGCCTGGCTGCTTGTACCGGGGCTGCTGCCCTGTTGGGTTGTGGGGGTCTTGTTCTGAACCCCTTAACCCTGGCTCTCGTGGCTTCTGCCGCCTGCGCCTGCTTCAGGACCTTTTGTAACATTGGGGGCGGCTCTTTATTCATCAGCTTCCACTGGGTCTACTCGTCCCACAGGCCGCACAGCATGCGGTCCCTGAGGGCGATTTCTAGGTTCTCCCACTTGCATGGGCCGGCGGCTAGATGGAGGGCCGCTGCAAAAGCAGCCACGGACTCACCAGGGGACTGCACCCTCTTCCAGAAAGCGTCCCGAGCCGAGAACATCGAGACCGTGGGCTGGAAGTGGTCCCGCAGGGCTTTCAGGAGCTGTTTGACCGGAACCCCGTCTACTTTCCTTGGAGACACCAGGTCCACCAAAATCTTCATGGCCAGAAAACCGAGCATCCTGATGAGGGTGGCCCTTTTCTTCCCCTCGTCTGAGATGTTGGACACCATCAGTGCACTTTTGAAATCCATCTCGAACAGTTCCCATTCTTCCGGTTTGTTGATGTCGAAACCAGTCTGTGTTGTCTTGATTCCGTGGGAAGCCATTATCCCACCTTCGTTGCCAATTTAGTGTTCAAGAACCAAAACAATAGAAACAGCCAAAGTCTGGCTTAACTCATCTTTATTGCATGATGGTCAGGAGGAACATGTGGTAATGGCGGACGAACAGCTCATTATATACAATGGCTATATATTTGAATGTGTCTCCTTGGTAGCTCATTTGCTACTGTCTGCGTGACGTCACCCTTAGTCACGCCCTTCTTGTCCAGGTGAGGCAGTGGCGGGAATCTTCCCGCGGCTGTAGGCATTTGGAGAATTTGTACCATGTGAGCTGGACGCTCGCTACTGCCCCCAGTGGTCACTAGCTCATGTCCTAATACAGAAGGTTACAGTGTTACTTTTAGAGATTGTTACATTCACTCATTCGTGTGGTTACATTGACTTAAAGGCACATTACAATCCATACACAACACCTTCCCACCCCCCACCCCCCAATCATGTTGTTTCAATAGTTGTGATAAAAATCAGCTCAACTGAATGATGAGTCATTGTGTTGCAATTGTCATAACAGGGAGAAATGTAGAAAAGTGGAGGCCAGTAAAGCGGAGATCAGTGGTGATGACATGGAAACATGTAAGATACCTTTTGGGTATACAGCTTCCCAGATTCTTTCCCAGCTGGCATGGTTGGTGGTCATGCTGGCTATGGAAACATTCTGGAAGCAGTAGTCCAAAAGAAAAGAAAAATTATCCTTCTTTTCTGCTCTGCCTGACTGCTTCTGCAGAGATTTCTGTGCTAGATGTTGTAAGGTGTGTCCTTCGAATGCAATGGTCAAAGGCTATTTGCAGGGCCCTCGGTTCAGCTTGCCTCCCTTCCCCTAGTACTACATTTTCAGAATCTCCAAAAAGATCAGGAACCACTGAAGAGATGTCTTGGTTTGAGTGTATCACCTGTCCCAGCAATGGGAGACCCACAGAAGATGACATGGCCAAAGGTGCCTTAAACCTTGGGAACAGCACAGGTAATGATGTCCCATGGATGTTTTCTGTTTCATTTGTTGAAAAGCCGAATACACTGATCTCCATTATGAAAGTCTGCAGAAGTAAAGCCCTTTCCCTTCTTTCTGATTCTTCAATTCTGTTGCGTTGTAGTGGATAGAGTTTTGGATGAGAACTTTGGAGACCTGGGTTCGAATCCCTGCTCTGCCATAGAATTTCACTGTGGATGTGAAGGCACTGTTAAATCCACTCCTAAAAAATCTCACTCACTAAAAAAATCTTAGGGCTGCTGCTGCTCTGCTGCTGCTCCTCTTCTTCTTCTGTGTCTAGGCTAGATGAGAAACTGCCAAAATGAATCCACCTTTGGGGAGTTCATTCTGTAGTTCCTTTTGCCTGACCCAGAGTGAAAAAAGATTAGCCTGACCCAGAGTGAAAAAGATTAGCCAGCACAAAGTGGCCATTGCCCACGGCATGCCCAATTGTGGTACAAAAATACCACAATATTTGAGGAGGCTCTTTCTGTGTACCCCCTTCTTAGGGCTGAGTAAGTTGGATGTGACTTGACAGCACATACCACATGCCAATATTGATATAAAAGTAGAGAAAGTAAATCTCATCTTAAGTAAAATTGCATTTTTAGAAATGACATTTCCTGAATCTCTTGATTATAAACACCATTTTTGTTTTTGGTCAGCTTTTTTTTTGTCAAATGTAGGCTCAGCAAACAAAGAAAATATCTTCCAAGAAATCCAAGATAAATATGAGGTGAAGATATGTAACAGGATGCCAGTTGTAAGCAGAGGCTGGTCAAAACACCTTAAATATGAACAAAAGATTGGCTTTGACACAATGAATAATTTCCAGGAATTAGATCCAACTGTACTTTATCTCAAAAATAAATCAGTTTTTGCAGTACAAGTGCTGACCTGAAAAGCTGCTAACCCAGAAGCAAGAGCAAAATGTTTGAATAGAAGATCACTGAATATTCCTAAATTTGTGTTAATTGTATTCCTATAATTTCATTTCTACTAAGTTTCTGCTTACTCTATCAACTTACTCTAGAATTGCACCATATACTTTGGTAAAATTAATCCTGTGGAGAGGTTTAAACTGGGTTTTTTCTTCTTCCGTGTCTAGGCCAGACATGAAACTGCCAAAATGAAGCCAGCTTTGGGGAGTTCATTCTGTAGTTCTTTCTGCCTGACCTAGTGTGAGAAAGATTAACAGGCACAAAGTGGCTGTTGCACACGCATGCACACACGCACGCACGCATGCATGCACTCTCTCTCTCTCTCTCTCACTCACACACACACACAGAGATCTCTCTCAGATTTTCTCCAGAGGGTTTCCTAATCCTCCAGAGGGGAACTATTTAGGGAAAGGAGAGCATATTTTCCCTATTCTACTGGTAGATGTTCTTCAACAGATCATTGTAACACCTTTTTTAAACCTAGGGATTATGTCTCTTTCTCTCTGACATTCCATGGATTAAATACAATAAATAAAAGAACAGGCAAAATGAGATTGCTCTTAGCTACTGTAGCCAAAACAATTAAACATTTACTACAATAAGGATGACTGCTCAAAAGTAAGCTCTGTTGTTCTTAATGAAGTTGTTTTAAAAAATAGACTTAGGCATTGTTGGGCAAAACAACAACAACAAAAACACACACCCACAGGAGAAATCACACCCAGTACTTTATCCCCGCCCCCTAAAGTACTCAGCAGACAAGATCTGCTTGTGTGAAAAAGACCTAATTTTGTTATATCTATAGCTGGGCTGGCTAAACCCTTGGGAAATCTGTAGCATTTAACCCACCCCACTGTCAGGGGACTGCAGGTTAACTATTTCATTATAAATGGACACCAGCTAATTGAACAGTGCTGCTGGCCTTATAGAACAGAAATTTCCATAGCATATCTCAACCATGATGTAGCACTATATTGCTGATGCAATATACAGTTATTATACACCACACATACAATGTAAAAGTACATTAATGTATGCAGTGTGTGCATGCACATGAACACAGCTTAGAAAAGTTACTTTTCACAATACAACATCCAGGCCAACCCACCATCAGAACATTTTTACTATTAGAAAGCAAGTTCTGCACCAGATATGCGCATCTGCTGAGACTACTAGTATTTTTTAAAGTCCAGAATTCTTTGTTCTTTGTGTAAGGTTTCCAAAGCTTGCCTTGGCTAATTTAATTTAATTTAATTTAATATTTCAATTTGTTCGCTGCCCACTCAGGGCGGCTTACATAATCTAAAACCCCATGCTGGGGCACATCTCAGTCACATCCCCAATTGTGTAATTAAAATGCACCCTGATTCCTCTTTAGTTTAGTGAAAGTTATCCCTGTCCCCTTCTTGGACGCATGTGAAAGAGTTTGTGTGTGTCAGCAATGCCATCAGGAGGCCAAAGTCCATTATGAGCCTAGACTCCTAGCAGGGCCACCAAAGCAGAATGTTCACAGCTAAGGCACCAGACTACTATGCTTCCATCCTCGTCAAGAGTAACAGTTGCACCAGCAGAAGATAATAGATCATTCCAAAGGTGAGAGAGGTGGAAAAAATGTCTGGAGGGGCAGCTACTGGGTAGTTGTTAAAGGTGACACTGAGGAGGATCTCTCACAGACAAAGGCAATGTCACTCAAACTAACATCACTCCTACTCTACAGAAGAAGGCAATGGTAAACCACTATGAACCTTTATTCTGTTGAATATCCTGTGATGAGACAGTTCAAAATGAAACAAGAGATAGTGCTGGGACTTTCAGGTCAAAAATAAAACCCCAACAACAATGGGGAAGCTCATTATCTGAATAATATAAAATAAAGAGAAGGTGTAACTAGTATACTGAAGACCTGAATAGAAAAGATACATAGAAGAAATAAAAGAATTTCAGATTCTTTTGAAGAAGGGTGCACTCTAGAAAGTGAAGTAAAAGTTGCTCTGAAAGCAATGAAAAGAAATCAATCACCAAAAATAGATGGAATGTTGACAGGATTGTTGTTGTTCAGTCGCACAGTCGGTTCCGACCCTTTGCGACCCTATGGACCATTGTTCTCCAGGCACCTCTGTCCTCCACCATCCCCCTCAGCACTCCCAGTTCTGTGTCCATTGTGTCTACAATACCATCTAGCCATCTCATCTTTGGCCTCCCCCTTCTTCTTTTGCCCTCCACCTTTCCCAACATCAGGGCTTTCTCAAGTGAATCCTCCCTTCTCATTTGATGTCCAAAATACTTTAGCTTCGTCTTTACTATTAGCCCTTCCAATGAGCAGTCAGTGTTGATTTCTTCTAAGATTGACCTATTTGTTCTCCTCGCTGTCCAGGGTACTCTCAAAACTCTCCTCCAACACCACATTTCAAAGGCATCTATTCTTCTGCGTTCAGCTTTCCTAATTGTCCAGCTCTCACATCCGTACATTACCACTGGGAATACCATTGCTTTGACTATTCTAATTTTTGTTTGCAATGTGATGTCTCTGCTTTTCACTATGTTCCCCAGGTTTCTCATGGCTTGTCTCCCAAGAATCAGTCGCCTTTTTATTTCATGGCTGCAATCCCCATCTGCCGTGATCTTTGATCCCAGGAAAGTAAAATCTGTCACTGCTTCTACTTCTTCCCCATCTATTTTCCAGGAACTGATTGGGCCTGTTGCCATTACCTTGGTTTTCTTGATATTGAGTCTCAAACCAGCTTTTGCACTCTCCTCCTTCAGCCCAATCAAGAGGTTCTTTAGGTCTTCCTCACTTTCTGCCATTAGGGTGGTATCGTCTGCATATCTCAGATTGTTTATGTTTCTCCCAGCAATTTTAATCCCATATTGTGATTCCTCCATCCCTGCATTTCGCATTATGTGCTCTGTGTATAGATTGAATAAGCAGGGTGATAAAATGCAGCCTTGTCTTACTCCTTTTCCTATTCCAAACCACTCTGTCATTCCATGTTCTGTCCTAACTGTTGCTTCTTGGTTCATGTACAGATTTCTCAGGAGGCATATGATGTGCTCTGGCATTCCCATCTCTTTAATTACTTGCCACATCTTGTTGTGGTCCACACAGTCAAATGCCTTAGTGTAATCAATGAAACAAAAGTAAACTTGTTTCTGGTATTCCTTTGTTTTCTCCATGATCCAACGTATGTTGGCAATGTGGTCTCTAGTCCCCCTGCCTCTTCTGAAACCGGCCTGCACCTCTGGTAGTTCTCTCTCCACATGTTGCTGAAGTCTGTCCTGTATTATCTTGAGCATCACCTTGCTGGCGTGTGGGATGAGTGCAATTGTTCGGTAATTTGAGCATTCTTTGGCGTTGCCCTTTTTTGGGATTGGGACGTATACTGATCTTTTCCAATCCTGTGGCCACTGTTTTGTTTTCCAGATTTGCTGGCATATTGAGTGTAGTAATTTGACGCCATCATCTTTTAGCGCTTTGAAAAATTCGACTGGGATACCATCATATCCACTAGCTTTGTTGTTTGCAGTGCTCTTTAGGGCCTTTATAACTTCGCTCTCCAGGATGTCTGGCTCGACTTCAGTTTTTTCATCATTGTGGTTATCAGGAGTGTTGAGGTCCTTTTTGTAGAGTTCCTCTGTGTACTCTTTCCATCTTTTCTTTATCTCTTCTGCATCAGCTAGCTCTTTTCCGTCTTTGTCCCTTATCATGGTCATTTTTGCTTTAAATGTTCCCTTTATTTCCCCGATTTTTCTGAAGAGATCTCTAGTCCTGCCTCTTTTGTTGTTTTCCTCCATTTCTTTGCACTGTTCTTTTAGGTAGTTTTCCTTATCTCTCCTTGCTTTTCTTTGAAATTCTGTGTTCAGAAGGTTGTATTTTTTCCTTTCTCTTTTGACTTTTGCCTTCCTTCTTTCCTCTGCTATTTTAAGAGCCTCATCAGACAACCATTTTGCTTTCTTACGCTTCTTTTCTTTTGGTATGGTTTTCTTTGCTGCTTCCTGCATGATGTCCTTTATCTCTGTCCATAATTCTTCTGGCACTCTGTCTATTGCGTCTAGGCCATTATATCTGTTCATCACCTCCACCGTGTATTCTTTAGGGATGCTGTCTAGGTGATATCTGTCTGGTCTTCTTGTTTTCCCTATTTTCTTTAGTCTTAACCTGAATTTTGCGATCAGTAGGTTGTGATCTGAGCCACAGTCTGCTCCAGGTCTTGTTTTTGCTGATTGTATGGAGGTTCTCCATCTTTGGCTGCAGAGTATGTAGTCAATTTGGTTTCGGTGTTGGCCATCTGGTGATGTCCATGTGTAAAGTCGCCTCTTGTGTTGCTGGAAGAGAGTGTTTGCTATGACCAGTGCGTTCTCTTGGCAGAACTCTATCAATCTTTGCCCTGCTTCGTTCTGTACTCCAAGACCAAACTTGCCTGTTATTCCCTCCACTTTTTGATTTCCTACTTTGGCATTCCAGTCTCCTAATATAATTTGGACATCATTTCTTGGTGTCTGTTCTATGAGGTGTTCTAGGTCCTCATAGAACTGGTCCACTGTGGCTTCATCTGCACTAGTGGTTGGTGCATAGACTTGGATTACGGTGATATTGAAAGGTTTGCCTTGAATTCTGACTGACATCATTCTGTCATTTTTGAGGTTATATCCCATTACTGCTTTTCTTACTCTCTTATTGACAATTATGGCTACTCCATGCCTTCTAAGGTTTTCTTGTCCACAATAGTAGATATGATGGTTTCCAGAGCTGAATTCACCCATCCCTGTCCATTTTAGCTCACTGATGCCCAAGATGTCAATGCTTATTCTTTCCATCTCATTTTTTACCACTTCCAGTTTACCTTGGTTCATTGATCTCACATTCCATGTCCCTATGCAGTATTGCTCCTTACAACATTGCATTTCCCCTCCCCCTTTCCTGTCCCTCCCCTTCCTCCACTCTGTGGTGTTAAGCATCCTGTATCACCTAGCCTGCCCTTTTGTTTTGCCTTTTGTTTTGGTCAATAGGGTTCTCTTGGCAAGATTTATGGCGTGGTTGCCGGTGTCTGCGCCATTTTTCTCTCCTCATACATTTTATCACAGTTTTTAAAAGTTTAAAAACATTTAAGACAACATATTATCATGCATATTATCACACTTTAAAGCACAGTCTCTATGTCAGTTGCTATATTAAGTCATTTTAAAGTCTTTATGTGAGTTACTATATTAAGTCATCAACATTTCTGCATATTTAACTACTTATCCTTTGTATGGGGCTCTGAGTCTCACCCCCTGGTTTAACTCCTTTGCCTTCTTCCCTTCTGCCAATTGGACCTCTCCTTCGGCGCTTGGTTGTTTTCAGGGCTTGGAAAAGGCTCTCGTCGGGGCGACTGGCTGGCCTCTCCCCGCCCAGCTGGTCTTCCTCCTCCCTCACCGGCCCGGCTGGAGATGGTGGGGACCGGCTCGGAAGGGCTCGCGTTGGGGCGACTGGCTGGCCTCTCCCCGCCCGGCTGGTCTTCCTCCTCCCTCACCGGCCCGGCTGGAGATGGTGGGGACCGGCTCAGAAGGGCTCGCGTTGGGGCGACTGGCTGGCCTCTCCCCGCCCGGCTGGTCTTCCTCCTCCCTTGCCGGCCCAGCTGGAGATGGTGGGGACCGGCTTAGGAGGGCTCGCGTTGGGGCGGCTGGCTGGCCTCTCCCCGCCCGGCTGGTCTTCCTCCTCCCTCACCGGCCCGGCTGGAGATGGTGGGGACCGGCTCGGAAGGGCTCGCGTTGGGGCGACTGGCTGGCCTCTCCCCGCCCGGCTGGTCTTCCTCCTCCCTTGCCGGCCCGGCTGGAGATGGTGGGGACCGGCTTAGGAGGGCTCGCGTTGGGGCGGCTGGCTGGCCTCTCCCCGCCCGGCTGGTCTTCCTCCTCCCTCACCGGCCCGGCTGGAGATGGTGGGGACCGGCTCGGAAGGGCTCGCGTTGGGGCGACTGGCTGGCCTCTCCCCGCCCGGCTGGTCTTCCTCCTCCCTCACCGGCCCGGCTGGAGATGGTGGGGACCGGCTCGGAAGGGCTCGCGTTGGGGCGACTGGCTGGCCTCTCCCCGCCCGGCTGGTCTTCCTCCTCCCTTGCCGGCCCGGCTGGAGATTATTTCTAGCTAAAGAGACTGAATCTGTCAAAATCCTAATAAGTATATGCCAACAAATATAGAAAACAATACAATGGCTCACGAGCGGGAAACACTCAATGTATATTCTAATCCCCAGGCAAAGAGATGCCAAGGAGTGCAGTATATATTGAACTGTTGCTCTAATTTCCCTTGCAAGCAAAATGATGCTCAAGTATTGCAATGAAGGATTTTACCTTATCTTGAATGAGAAATGTCCGAGATTCAAGCTGGATTCAGAAAGGAAAAAGGCATTCAAAATCATATTACAAATATTCTCTGGCACCAAAGAATCTAAGAAGATCAGTTTATGTTTTATAGACTTCAGCAAAGTTTTCAATTATGGGAATCATTTGGTTATGGGGTATTCCAAAAGAAATGGGTGTGATGCGTAACTAGTATTGTGAATAAGGAGCTACTGTTAGGCCTGTTTCACTAACAGTAATGACTTGAAATTACTGTTAGTGAAAGTGGAGGAAGAATGTCCCAAAGCATAACTAGAGTTTAACATTAATAAGGCAAAAACCATGATTAGAGAAGAACAACACAACTCTAATGCTGACAGTGAAGAAATTGTAATAGTGAAATATTTTGTTTACTTTCATTCAATCATCAATCCAACTGGAGATTGCAGCCAAGAAATAAATAATAATAATCAAAACTTAGAAGGGCAGCAATGAAAGAATTAGAAAATAACATCAAGTATAAGGATATGTTATTGGAAACCAAGACCAAACCAAGACTCACACCGACTCTTGTATTCCTGAGCACCTATGTACACAAAGGTGTACCTATGTATACACCTATGTATCCAAAAGTTGGTCAGTAAAGAAAGCTGACAGGGAAAAACTGATTTGTGTGAAATGTGTGCAGGAGGAGAGCTTTTCAGACAACCTGGATTGCCAGAAAGACAAACAATTGCTCTCTAGAGCAAATCAAGCCTGAACTGTCTCTGGAGGCAAAAGTGATGAAACTGAGGCTGTCCTACTTTGGGCACATTATGAGAAGGGGAGATTCTCTGGAAAAGACAGCAATGCTGGGAAAGGTGGAAGGCAGCATGAAAAGAGGAAGACCATACATGAGACAGATTGACTTTGTGAGGGGAGCCACAGGCTTGAGTTTGCAAGTGCTGAGCAGGGGTATTGAGGTCAGGAAATTTCAAAGATTACTCATTCATAGGGTCACTATAGGTCTAAAGCAACTCGAGGGCTCATAACAACAACATCCTCGGCAAATTATGCAAGCCTTATGTAAACACCATTAAGATACCAGCTAAAACTGCCATGTTTGAAATGAAGGCTAAAGGAAATCAGCTGATTAGACAAACTGTGTTTTTCAAATAAAAGCATCAGTGGGTTTTGTACCTGTCAGTGAAATTTATGGTGCAGTTCTGTGCACCATAAATTCTGTTACTTCAGAAACAAGCCTTCTTGATTTCAGTACACACCCAGGTACAGTAACTGTGTATTTTACTGTATCCTACATAAGTTATGGTCAGAGCTTTACCTTCTTCACAAATAATAAACACATGTTTTCCTTCCTTGCTTGCTTTCTTGCTTCAAGTTGCAGATTTACTTCTTGGGTCTTTTCACTATAATGTTATTGTGTTTAAAATTGTGGTCTACATTTAGGATCTTCAACAATGCCTTTAGTAAGGTGGTGTAAGACATGGGTAGGCAACCTATGGCCCATGGGCCAGATCTGGTCCACAGTGCCAAATAATCCAGCCACCGCTGCCGCCACTGCCACCACTGCCAGAATCAGCCATGGACACATTCATGGCAGCTATAAATGGTGAGGGGACAATCAGTCCATCCCCCTCAACTGTCTGATGGAATGTGACCTGGTCCCCAACTTAAAAATGTTTGGCGACCCTGGTGTAAGATGTAGATTTTTGCTAATTTAAACCTAATCAACCTGCAACCAAATCCCATTGACCAATGTGGTTCTAAATAAATACAAATGCTTAGGATTGTTCTGTAAATGTTTAGAGGGGAAATTGTAAATAATCAATGTCAATAGCAAACAGTTGTGCATAAATCAAACAAAATATGTTTCCTCTGTTGATGACTAATCTGCAGCTGTGGTGTCACATGACACTCAGTTCCTTCCCAGCATTCTTTGCATTTTCATCCCAATAATATTTGTCATGCAGCTTCACATTCAGCACAGTATAGACAACCTATGGTTATACCAGAAGGTCAGTCTTCCCTGACACTGCTGTCATGCACATTTTGTTCAGAATGAACTTTTTGTACATTAATTTTATGGAGTTTAAAGAAAGTACAAATACCTGGGAAAAGAACCTGACTGGTGGAAGCTTGACATGGTTGCAAAATTTTTGTACTCAAGGAGTGGTTCAGAGTTCACTGTTTACAGAAAAAATGTACATGTTTTTACAAACTCTGGTTTCGTTATTTCATGGGGAAATTGTTCAGTGGTCAAAATGCAAGAAATAGGCTCAGTGCTCGTGCTCATATTTTGTTTGGATTATCTCTGTTCTGGGTATAACATTTTTTAAAACAACATAAGATTGGACAATGAACCATCTCTGGAAAAGTAAATACATGAACCAATATTTGTATTGCTATGGGATCCTACAGGCTGCAACAGAGGGAGAAGTGAAAAGCAGAGCTACCTCATCAACACTGCTAAGAGATCGGTTCTATGTTGCCCCCGTAATTGCAGATGCCATCTCGGAGGGGCAGACCAACCTGGTGTGCATTACCAAGACCAGGCTGACCAGCAAGGATGGGGTACCATTGTCCGAGATGTGTCCGGCCAGGTTTGAGGTATGGCACCAGCCTAGGGGGAGGGGAAGGGGAGTTACTGTTTTGGCAAGGGAGTCTCTAAGAGGCACCAGGGCAATGGCACTGCAGATAGCAGGTTGTGAGGCCATGTTACTGTGCCTGGACCCTATGGGTCAGTTGGTTGATCCTTCTCCTATACCTGCCCCCTGTAGGGTAGCTGTTTCCCTGCCCGAGCTCTTGGATGCTGTCTCGGGATTGGAGGAGGAGTTCCCTAGACTTATTGTGCTGGGGGACTTCAACCTGCCTTCCCTGGGACTGGGGTCCGAGGTGGTAAGGGAGTTCATGGCTTCCATGGCAACCATGGACCTGGCTCAAGTAATTCAGGGCCTGACCAGGAGCAGTGGCCACACACACAACTTCATTTTTCTCTCATAGCTGTTGCAAAATCATCCAGGATTACAACACCCAAATATTAACCCTGTGCCACTATCAGACCACTATCTGGTGACCCTGGAGCTCCCAGGAGTAACTCCATGTGGAGGTGGGGCCCATTATTCTGGCCTGCCCTCGGTGCCTGATGGAGCCAGAAGGATTCCAGAGGGAGCTGGGGGAGTTTCCTATGGATCGGCTGCATAATACTACTGAGGCCTTGGTTGCCCCTTTGGAACAAGGGGGCTGCTACAGCCTTGAACGTCATCGCACCACTATGGATTCTCCGCACATGTGAGCCTCGGGCTGCACCTTGGTTCTCTGAGGAGCTAAGGGAGCTTAAATGTGTAAAGAGGCAGCTAGAGCATCGCTGGAGGAGATCCTGGAGCATCTCGGACTGAACATGAGCTAGAGCCTCTATTAGAGCCTACCTCATGGCGATACGGGTGGCAAAATGGAAGTATTTCGCCGCTCATATCTCGTTGGCAGATAATCACCCAGCGACCCTGTTCTGAGTGACTAGGTCCCTTCTTAGTTGCGGGGAATCTGGCCCCAGATGTCAGGGGTCCACCAAGGAGTTTGCTGATTATCTGGAGGATAAAATCACTCAGATTCCCTCAGGGTTTAACTCCAGGTTTAACATTGTCCCACAGAAGTTGGCCAGGAACCAGTCTTACCAGGTTATCTGAGATGAGTTTGGTCCAATTGACCCTGATGCAGTGGACAGGATCCTTGGGAGTGTATGTGACACCACCTGCGAGTTAGACCCATGTCTGGTCTGGCTCATGAAAGTGGATTTGAGCAGTGCCAAGACTTTGCTGAGGCAGGGGGGGCTCCCACCACAACCAAAACATGTGCTGGTGCACACCAACTTAAAAAGACCATTGCTTGGTCTGAATATTCCATCCAATGTCTGCCCTGTTTCGAACTTCCACTTTTGGGGGAAGGTTGTCAAGAAGGCAGTGGCGCAGCAGCTCCAGGTTATCTTGGAGGAAGTGAATTATCTGGACCCTTTCTAGTTAGGCTTCAGGCTGGGTCATGGTACAGAGACTACATTGGTCACGCTGTTCGATGATCTCTGGTGGGAGCAAGATGGAGGGTACCCCTCCATTCTTGCTCTTCTTGACCTCTCAGCGGCTTTTGATACCATCGGCCATGGTATCTTTCTGGACTGGCTCCAGGGGTTGGGGATCATCCAGGCCACTGTGTTGGCCTGGTTCTCCTCCTTCCTCAGCAGCTGGACCCAGTCGGTGTGGGTGGGGAGCATGGGGTCGAGTCTGAGGCATCTTACGTGTGGGGTGCCACAGGGCTCAATCCTCTCACCTCCTACTCTTCAACATCTACATGAAACCATTGGGTGAGATCATCCGATCCCACGGGGTGAGATATCACCAGTATGCTTATGATACTCAGCTGTACAGGTATATCTCTGCCTGTGGTGATCCCAGCGATGCAGCCGAGGCCCTGACCAGCTGCCTGGAGGTGGTTAGGATCTGGATGGGGGACAATGGACTACAGCTGAATCCCAGCAAGACTGAGTGGCTGTGGGTGAGGGGACCCGGTCTTCAGAAGGAGTTATCACTGCTGGTTTGGGATGGGGCATTGTTGCCCCAATCCAACTAGGTGCACAACCTGGGGGTCCTCCTAGACTCACAGCTTCTGCTCCAGGAGCAGGTTACAGCTGTGGCCAGGAGGGCCTTCAAGCAAATGCATGTTATTAATCAATTGTGCCCACTCCTGGACTGGGAGGCCTTGTTCACGGTCACCCATGTCCTGGTCACCTCCCATTTGGACTATTGTGATGCACTCAACATGGGGCAGCCCTTGATGACCATCTGGAGACTGCAGTTGGTCCAGAATGCAGCTGTCCATGTGGTTGTGGGGTGTAGTCATTTTGCCCATGCCTTGCCATTGCTGCAGGAGCTGCACTGGCTGCCTATATGACTCTGGGTGCAATTCAAGGTGCTGGTAGTCACCTTTTAAGCCCTTCATGGAGGTGGGCCAGGATACCTCAGGGATCGCATCGTCCCTAGGACATCAACCCACCCCATGAGAGCAAACCGAGAGGGCACTCTTCAGATACCATTCATTGGGGAGCCCCGCCTCTGCAGCACAAGGAAAAGGACATTCTTGGTCATGGCCCCCACATTATGAAACTGCCTCCTGGTAGAACTATGCCTCCAGACACAGTTGCTACCATTTAGGAAAGAGCTGAAGACATGGTTGGCAAAATGGGTCTGGGGGCTTGGATTGTCAACCAGCTCCCCTTTTTGGCTCATCTGATGCTTCTCCCCCTCCTGTAACCAATTTTAATGCTAATGTTATGCTGATTTTATATTTGTTTTTAAGATAGCAAAATGGCACAGTGGTGGGCAATACTGCCAAATGTTCTTAAGGTTTTTAAAAATTGTTTTTATATTAGTTTTAACTTGTTTCATTGTATGGTCAGTGAGGTGCTCGCTGGCCTATGTACACCGCCCAGGGTCCACTGGATTAGGGTGGTATATAAATCTATTAAATAAATAAATGAATAAATAAAATCTTTCTTCCACTGTTTCCCATCAGAAAGAAAAAGAGATAAGAACTAACATTGACTGTAAAGTAAAGGTAAAGGTTGCCCTTGCTTGAAAGCCAGCCATATCTTACTCTAGGGTTCAGTGCTCATCTCTGTTTATAGCCAAAGAGCCAGTACTGTCTGCATCTACAGACATTTCCATGGACATGTGGCAGGCATGCCTCAACACAGGAATGCACAGAACGCTGTTTACCTTCCCACCAAAGTGGTCCCTATTTATCTACATGCAATTTCTTGCTTTTGAACTGCTAAGTTGGCCAGAACTGGGACAGAGATGGGACCTAACTCCGTCATGCAGTACCCGGGAATTGAACTCCAACCTTCCAGTCAGCGAATTCAGCATCTTAACCACTTGAGCCACATTGGCTGAGTAGCAGGGAAAAGTTTTAACTGGACTGAAAATTCTGTTTCTTTCTGTTGTTTTTCCAGTTATTGATCAGGTTTTAATGGGACATGTATAATGAATTTCATCTGGATTTTACCATTGTTGTCTTTCTTAAACACTTTTTAAAAAAGAGACAGGCAGAACATGAATTAAATGAATGATGAATTAAAATAGCAATAGAGGAAGTGTTGTGTTTGGTGCAAGGATGAAAAAGACCAGCCCTAGTTTAAGTCAAAAACAAGTGATTCAGCTTTATTGCTTACACAACACAAGTTGACTCAGGGCAGAAACAAGGTCGTATTTATACAAGTGAGGCATACAATAATAGATGCATTTTGGTGGGCTTAGAACTGATTGGTTAAAACACGGATCAGAAATATACAGACGCTCATTGGAGGAAAACCATGGTTAAACTATTTACAGGGAAGTAACTGGATGACAGCTATTCAAACTTGGCGCCTTTTTTTCAAGAAAATGTCAGTTTCAAAACACAACATTAAGTATATCTTGTTCTCTGACAATAAACAGGACAACAGCTCAGTTTTAAAGTCCCTACTTTGTTCCTGTAAAGACCCAGATTGTACCCTTGCATAGGCATCTCATGGACCAAGCAAAAGAGGTGCTTCTGTCCATTATTTCAGGAAGAGAGTTGGTCCAGGAGACACTGGCTGTTTCACATGTTTCATGAAACTGTGAAAAGGCCATAGTATAGTAAATTATGTACTTTTCATGCAACAGCCATCAGGTTTAATCATTAGATAAAGATCTAGGGATCTGCTTTTTTACTTTCATCAGACAGTAAAAAGGACAAATATTTTGACTCAGGGTATTGTAACATTGGATGTGATGGCTCTTGGCATCCATAGGAGGCTCCATCTAGTTCTTGGCTCTGAGGTTTTGTTGATGGATGGTGGGGGCCTATATTGGACATTTGGGTCAAATCTGTAGCATGAGTATCAAATTGTAGGTATAAATATGGTGCAGCCTACCAAGTCTTCCAACCCTGGCACTAGGGCCACCATCAGAAATTTCTGGGGCCCCTACTAAGCAATCCTATTGGGTCACACACAGAGAGACACAGTAATGTCTCACAGTAATGTCACAGTTATGGCCAGCGGTGGCAGGGTCCCTGTCATCTCCGGGCACTATATGGCAGTATTGGTAGTACTGCCCTGATGGCAGCCCTGCCTGGCACCAGAGGAAGCATGAAGATCTGTGGCACCATAGCTCAAGGAATGGTCCTTCTCAGACCTGCCATTTGAGATCTTTCATTCCTCTCCACTTATCATCTGAATAATTTTCAGATCCAATGTCAGCGTGCATCCTTCCAAAAGAAGGAGAGGCATGAAACATGTGTGCTTTTTATTTTAAAACAACACAGGCTTGGCTTCCATATTTCCAAAGGAATATATTCATGGAGTCACCAGGGCCTGACATCTTCCAATGGCTGCTGAATTACCAAGGGCTTACATTTATGCATCTGTTGGCCTCTGCTTGCTTGAACTAAGGTTATTCAGTTATTCCTCAGTGCCTTAGGGAACCACTGAATTCTATTCTGTCCATCTGTTGCCTGAAATTTCTCTTGGGAGTGCTTGCTTCACTTCTTCAGATCACTTCAAACAACTTTCTCAGGTTGTTACCACTGGGTGTAATAAACTCTGGGTTCTCTTCCATGTAACATTGAGAAGAGTTGTTCTGTTGTGGAGAATAACTGTTGCTTTTGGAGGGAGGGAGAGGGGGAGAAGAAGAGAGTCTGCTGAGAAGCAGCAGCTGTGGATCTCCCAACTGAGAAATGGTGATTTGCTTTAGCAGTTTGTGGAGCAGCTGCAAAATATATATATAAGCAGCTTTTCAAAGGCACCTCTCAGAAACTGTGCTACAATTCAGGACCGATGAGAGAGCTAGGATGTAAGGCTGAAGGCTCAAAGGTTGCACCTCCCATTTTCTGAACTGTTCCATTCCTCCATCACTTCAGGTAGCAAGATCAGATTTTCTAGCTCACAACATCTGAAGCAGGCAATCTTCCCCTGGCCAATGTCTGCTCCCTTGGGTGACATCTGAGTTTGAAGAGGTGAAATGTCTTTCCATCCAAAACGGCATTAAATGAAATGCTTATGGGGGATTCTGGGAACTGGAGTTGGGCAGGACACATTTCCAGACTTGGGGGCCCTCCTCTCTCCAAGGGCAGCAGCCAGTGATGGAAAGTGGAGTGCGGAAAGGTGATACATTGGCATGTCAGAATGGTGGGAGGTTTTTACTATGTATTTAAAAGGGACCAAGGAATAACCTGAGACTGCAGTGGCTTAGTGGTTAAGATGCTGAACTTGATGACTAGACAGTTGGCAGGTCAGCAGTTTGAGACCAGAGTGCTGCAACTCCTGCCAAACTAGCAGTTTGAAAGTAAGATATTGCAAGTAGATAAATAGGTACCACTTTGATAGGAAGGCAAACAGTGTTTCATGCACTCTGGTGTCTAGTCATGCCTGCCACATGTCCAAGAAAATGTCTGCAAACAAAGACAGTGCTGGCTCTTTGGCTATAAACAGAGATGTGCATTGAACCCTAGAGTTAGATAGGACTGGCTTTTGAGTAAGGTGACCTTGACCTTCACCTAATTATGATGACTTCTCTGTTTGCAAACACTCAAATTCCTTCTTACAAAGAGAGAGTAGCAACATCACAAGAGCAGGGGATGATGAATGAATCTAAGCTAATGTATTCTTTTTCAGCCATGTAAAAATCCCAGTGCTACATACCACCATCACAATTTATACTTTTGGACTGGCTGATAATGAGAATTCTCTGGACAGTTTATAATACCTTACAAATAGGGATGTGTAGTATCTTCAGAAAAATGGGTGAAAGTTGACCAAAACAAGAGGAGACCACAGAGATAAAAAGTGCCCATTGCATCTACAATACCATTTAGCCATCTCATCTTTGGCCATCCCCTTCTTCTTTTCCCCTCCACCTTTCCCAGCATCAAGGCTTTCTCAAGTGAATCCTCTCTTCTCATTTCATGTCCAAAGTACTTCAGCTTCATTTTTACTATTTGACCTTCTAATGAGCAGTCAGGATTGATTTCTTCTAAGATTGACCTATTTGTTCTCCTCACTGTCCAGGGGACTCTCAAAACTCTCCTCCAACACCACATCTCAAAGGCATCTATTCTTCTGTGCCCAACTTTCCTAATGGTCCAGCTCTCACAACCATACATTACCACCAGGAATACCACTAAACCATTCCTGGTTTAGTGTGTGTTAATTTCTTTCCATGATTAAGGTGACCTTGACCATTTAATCATGGAAAGGAATTAATATATGCAAATATCATTGCATTCTGGCCTTTGTACCATTTCCAGGAGAGTGCCTGTGGGATAGAGGTAAAATATCTCTCTTTCTCCTTCCCTCTCTCTCATTTTCTGTGTTAAATGTCTGCAACATCCCCTCAAAAACTAATCTTGCCATGTAACCACACTTCCCACCCCTGTTATGCTTGTATTGCTTCCCCATTCACAGCAATGGGGTTTTACGCCTAAATCCACGGAGGCCCAAATACCACTGTGGACATGGCAAAGATTGGGTTGACATGTCACCATAAGAGAAGGAACTTGTTTGTGCATCTTTGTTTGGTTACAGCCCAATTTAGAGGACCTGTGTGCCTGCCTCCCTAATTATGAATATGAAATATGAGCAATCATTGGAAATGACGCATGCTACAACCAAAATAAAAGGAATCGCAACAAAAAAAATCGCCACAGCAAATGAACCTAATTAAATAAAACCAAAATGCTAAGGTCTAAAAGCACTAAAACAGATTTAAAAAAATATATCTGGAAGAATAAAAAGGTCTTCATTTAGAACAGATAAAACCATAACATAAGAACCAGATAATCCTCCTTGGGAGAGCATGTCACAAATGTGGTGCCACTTCATCAATCACCATTTCTGTTGCAACTGACACCTCCTCTACTTTCTTTTTTTGTTATGGCAACCCATCTTTGAAAAGAGGGGTGATTAAAGGTGTGCTACAATGGACAGCTACAATGAACAGCTACATTACAGGTGCGGTCAGAGAGTTATTTAGCTAATTTCTTAGGGTACCTACAACACAGTCTGGTTTAGTCTCTTTGCTGTTGACCAGCCCATGCATGTGAACGTGTAGGGAGCCTGCTCCCTACCCATTTGGGATCTTTTTGGGTTGCAAAGATCACACTTAGCAAAAAGACCCTATCTAGTGAGATCCAAAGCAATTTTTACATCACCCTATGATCCCACCCTCTGAAGGTGAGGTAATGAACAAGAAGAGGAAGTAAAAGAGGAGATTTCCCTCCAGCTTATCTAACTGGGGAAGAGTTTTTTCAGTGTTGGGTACTGTCCTTTTCTAATTGGTGCTCTTTTTAATTCTCTTGTGTTTTAATATTAACATTTGCTTCGATGAGTTCTAAGATAGTAGCTTTGGTGTCTTTATCATGCTGCTTTACATTCTGTTGTTAGGTACCTTTTATCCCAATTTTAGGAGGATGGCAGCCCAGAAATCAAAGCAGGAAAGATATGGTTGCTTTCTCTTCTTCTGGAGATTTTTTTTTCCCACACACCTATTGGTGAGTGCTTGCAATTAATCATCTTGCACAAGGAGCTTGGAGGGGCTTTCAGATCACTTTGCATTACACTGAAGGCAGGCATACAGTCATGCCTGAGGAAGACTGGTTATGTTTCCATCTGAGAGTTGTCAAGTAATTTGGAATCTGGTGAACACATGGAGGTGGAGAGGGGGGTCAGCTGTGCATGCATGTGTGAATCAGCCCTGCCTGACCAAGCATGTTCCTGAAGATGTGGCAAGGAATAGGGTGAGCTGGTTTAGCAAGAGAGCCCCACCCTGCCTGAGCAAGTGATATCAACATCGCACATAACTGTCCCTACTTCTAGCACTTAATGTAGGAAACATAATAGATCCAATGGTACTGGCCCATACCAGGCTTCACCAGTGATGATCAGGAATGACATTGAACAAAGGGTCCCCAACCTGTGACCCTTGATTCTGTGTGGCCCTCCAACCTGCTTGTTTACTGCCATCACCCAGCCTTCAGCCATTTCCCCTCAGACTTGTCTCAAGTGACACCCAACTTCTGCTGTTCTTCCTGTCACTTTCTTTCAAAAAGCACAATAGCAACATTGCTTCTTCTGGTCCTCATGGTGCCTTCTGTCAGCCACTTCTTGGTCTTATCCTCCACACTAGTATTTTGGCCATTCTGGGTGCCAGCAAAGCTGTGCCATTCAGCTTTTTCACTCTCCTTTTCCATGTATTATCATGTTAAAGGGTATTCTCCTTCTTCAGGTGCCATATCCATTCCAGATATTGGCTATCATCATGGCGATAGTATTCATGTTCTTAACTCCTTGGAAGAGTTCTTCCGAGGACGTTGCATACCAGTCTCTCAGGTTCTTCAGCCATGAAGTCAGTCTACGTCAAGGGCCTCTCTTCCTATGTATCTTTCCTTGTTGAGCAAGTTAAAGTATTCTATACGTTCTGTTCCTCATGATATGGCCAAGGTAGTGGAGCTTTCTTTACTTCATGGTCTTAATCCGGTGCAACACTTCTGCATTAGTCACATGGTCAACCCATGATATCCTCAGCAGCTGTCAGTAGATCCATGTTGAAGTGTATATATCTGTGTAAAGAAGTTAAAGCAACTGTGTGGATGGGTACTGGAGATGTCTGGCCTGCTTTTGCGCAAAAAGGCAAGAGGCCTGATATTTTATTTTATTTTTAAGGATAAAAAGTGTTTTGTATACTGAACATTTCTAAAGGCTCTTCCCAACAAGGCTCTTCCAAGTGGCTTCCAAGGTTACTGGTGAGTTTGCTGCTTCAAACAAAAATATTCTTCCTTCTTCAACAAAAGCTGGTTGAGGGAGAAAAAGAGCATCCTTTTCTATGGTAATATGGGGAAACTGTAAATCCTGCTTTTTGACCTCTTCATAAATGATCTAGAGGTAGGAGTAAAAAGCAAGGTAGCCAAATTTGCTGACAACACGAAATTATACAGGTTAGTAAAAACTGTAAGAGATTGTGAGGGACTCCATAGGGATCTCTTGACACTGGGGGAGTGGGCAAAACAGTGGCAAATGAGCTTCAACACTAGTAAGTGAAGAGTGATGCACGTTGGGGCAAAAAGAAAAAACCAATTACATTTATAAACTGATGGGGTCTGAACTCTCTGCGACAAACCAGGAAAGGGACCTTGGTGTCCTAGTGGACAGCTCAATGAAGGTGTCAACCCAGTGTGCCTCAGCAGTGAAAAAAGCAAACTCAATGTTAGGGATCATTAGAAAGGATATAGAAAATAAGTCAGCAAGTGTCATTTTGCATCTTTATAAATCTATGGTGAGGCCCCATCTGGAATACTGTGTACAGTTCTGGTCGCCATACCTCCAGAAGGATATTATGGAGCTGGAAAAAGTGCAGAGGAAGGCAACCAGAATGATTAGGGGACTGGAACACCTTCCTTACCATCTGAGGCTGCAACGGTTGGGCCTCTTCACTCTTGAACGACGGCATCTAAGAGGTGACCTGATTGAAGTTTATAAAATCATGCACGGTGTGGACAAAGTAGATAAGGAAAAACTGTTTTCCCTATTGCACAACACTAGAACTAGGGGACACTCCATGAAACTTTTGGATACTAGTTCTCAAACAAATAAGAGAAAGTACTTTTTCACCCAGAGGATCACAGGTCTATGGAACTCCCTGCCAGAAGAAGTGGTGACAGCTGTTAGTCTTGACAGCTTTAAGAAAGGATTGGACAAGTTCATGGAGGTCAAGGGTGTCAATGGCTATAATTATGGATACCTAAGGACAATCTCCAGGTTGGAGAGATAGGCAGGATATCTCTCAATGCCATTTCCAGGGAATCCTAAGCAGGTGAAGGCATCTCCTTGGGAATACCCTGAAGGAAATGGTGAGCCACTGTGTGAGACAGAATGCTAGACTGGATGGGCTGTGGCCTGTTCCAGCAGGGCTGTTCTTATGTTCTTATGTTCTAAATCACAGACCAGCATTGACTTCTTGGCTTTACAAATTAATTCAATGATAGCAAAACCATGTGGGATCATAGGCTCCGTGCTGCTCGGCTAGGCTTATGACAAGCCTTCGATTTAGCATGACCTTATCTCGGTGGCTCTCAAGCTATTTTGCTAAATCCCATCCTTTCTCACTGTTCTTTGCCAATTCATTTGATGCATATTAAATAAGAAACAAAACTTTTTAAAAAAATAAAGACCAAATCCTTGTAGCACCTGCAAAACTAGCTGCTGTATATTTATGCAGTTGTCCACTGAGCTTTGGGACAGCCATCCAAATGGCAAGACTTGCCAATGAACCTGTAAATTGTTTATTTGAAAATCACCTCACATTGCCCTCAGCATACAGGGTTGCTCAGTAAAGCCAGACTTTTTTTGCACAGGTTTGTTAGCCTTGTGTTAGGCTACTAATTGCTGAAATTCTTATTAGTAAGAGAAAATATGGATGCTGCTATTTGACTAATAGAACGATTTCAAAATTGACCCCATTCAATGGTGTTGTTCACATCTTGCATACACCATGCCCTGACTACAATGTCACCTTTATTTATTTATTTATTTATTTATTTATTTATTTATTTATTTATTTATTTATTTATTTATTTATTTATTAAATTTATATCCTACTCAGCACAAGTGCAACTCAAGGCGGCTTACAATAGGGAATTTATAATACAATTTTCAAGTTACAAAATATCAATCTCCAAGAGAAGAATTAACAAGAAACACATATACATCAAACAATTACAGAATTACAATCCACAAAATATCCTATCCAATATACGTTACAAACTGAACACATTGCAGGCAATAAACCTTATTCCATTTCTTCCCTTTTCTATTAACTGCTACCAGCCAATAAGAGATGCTCCTCCTTTTCTAAGCTGTGCTTCTGTCTTCTACATAGTTTAGAAAGCTTTGTCAAGTTCAAGCTGTGCCATTCATATATATATATATATATATATATATATATATATATATATATATATATATATATATATAGATAGATAGATAGATAGATAGATAGATAGATATAGATATAGATATAGATATAGATATAGATATAGATATAGATATATATAGATAGATAGATAGATATAGATATATATATATAGATATAGATATATATAGATAGATAGATAGATATAGATATATACATATACATACATATATATATATATATATATATATATATATATATATATATATATATATATATATATATATATATATATATATATATATATATATATATATATATATATATATATATATATATATATATATATATATATATATATATATATATATGCCCCCTCCTATGTACTCAGACTCTGGCCATTGCCCATGACAATACATTCTAAATGTGGATGAATTAGCTGTGATACCACACAGAAATTAACCTAATATATTTTACACATGTTATATACTTTAATGAGCCTGGTCAGCTAGAGAAAATATAATTAAGCTCAAGTCAACATTTATATCATTCATAGAGAATGGACATAATAGAAACACAGTATATGCTGCACACATTTTTAGCAGACCTTGAAATTAAAACTAATTCTGCTCTGCTCAAACTTTTGTAAAAATCTGGAACTAATTCCAGAATCCAGCATGGACATGAAGTGAAGCTCTTTAGGATCTCCACACGAGGGGAGCATGAGGGGTTTCAGATGTCTGGTTATTCTAATAAGCCAGTTTTCTCCACCTTGGTCCCCTTCATAATTCCCATCTTCTTCCCCTCTTCTTCCAACTAACGTGAACATTCTCCTCTCCCTTGGAATATCAAGATGCTTGGAAATGGATAAAGGAATTAATTTCTACAGATTTAGGGTATCTTGGAAGCTTTCAATATGCCTAACAACAATAAAAGAGGTGAGGTAACCTGGACTGCAGTGGCTTAGTGGTTAAGATGCTGAACTTGATGACAGAAAGGTCAGCAGGTCAGCAGTTCGAGACCCGAGTACTGCACGATGGAGTGATCTATGTCCCAGTTCCTGCCAAGCTAGCAGTTTGAAAGCATGAAATTGCAAGTAGATAAATAGGGACCACTTTGGTGGAAAGGTACCAGTGTTCCATGCACTCTGGTGTCTAGTCATGCCTGCCACATGTCCACAGAAACATCTGGAGATGCAGACAGCACTGGCTCTTTGGCTATAAATGGAGATGTGCATTGAACCCTAGAGTCAGATATGACTGGCTTTCAAATAAGGGCAGCCTTTACCTAACCTTGAAACATTTCATTTTCCAGAGTCTCTAGTATGTGGGAGATTGTCCAGTGTTCCAACAGCCACTGATATTCTTCATAATGTAATTCAGAGTGTAATGAGTTCTGAACTGAGTTAAAAAGTGTGATTAGATCAGAGTTATTTTTGGATTTTCTTTGGAAAAGTAGCTCAATTTGCTGAACCTAGCTCCAAAACATCTAGAGGAAGAATACATGCATTTGCAGCGATGCTTCTGTGAAATGCTTGTTGAATGGTGTTAGAACTTGTAAGTGTTATGATGTAATGCCAGTCACCAGCTGAAGCTAAACTTGAACAGCCCTTTCCCGTGGCTTGACTGTACCTGCACTGGAAGCACATGCATGCCAGTGAATAGCATAGCCAGAAAGTGGTAAGGGGACCTCAATGTTGCAATGTCAGAAGGCAACGATTGCCCTTGGAGTTGTGCTCTCTCTTTCGACAAATGTCTAGAAAACAATAGAATCACAGAATCAGAGGGAGCCAGAAGCATCTTCAAAGCAATTAAAGGGGGTAGAGCAGAACACATAGGTCCAAGATTTTGGGACTCCTCATATCCTTTCATAGCAGATAGGGGTGAGTGCACTAATCAGTCAAATATGTAAAATGGACTAAAGCAAGGGTATTTGTATTTTTCTGTGGTTACCACAAAATGGGGCAAAGATCAACACACACTCATCCTAAAAACCCATGTTAAATCCAGGATTCTTGTGTTACAAGTGGAGAAACTTGGGGGAAAAGCATGCTCTGTGCCTTAGAAGTGAGGTTCCTTTGTCTTCCCTCGTGCAAAGTCATTGATTAAATAACCCAACTCCTGTAGCTACAACTCCACTACTTTAGTGTCTTGCAAGGAAGACAAAGAAGGAGCCGCAATAGGGCTAAACACAACTTTATTGCATGATGGTCAGGGTAAACATGAGGTAATGGCGGACAACACAGCTCTATTTATAGTACGCTGTACATTTGAATATCCTGGGTGGTAGCTCATTGGCTACTGTCCACATGACGTCATAGATTGTCACGCCCATCTTCTCCAGGTGTGGTGTGGAGGGAAGGTTTCCCGCTCTTCAGGTATTCGGGGAATCTGTACCATGTGAGCCGGATGCTCGCTACTGCCACCTGTGGCCACTTAGCTTGCATCCTTATACAGCTTGCTAAAATGTGTCTTTGATTAGATACAATTGGATACATTGACTGGTTACATTCTGTTAAAGGGAACCTTGCAACATTCATTCAGTACATAACACCCCTCCCCCTAGGTGAGGGCGAAGTCCTTCAGCCATTGAGGCTTCCCACATGTTCACTTTGGGTGAGTGGCGGCCGCATTTGGGGCCGGAGTCTCTGCACGCTCCTGACTACTCTGTCCTTGTCCTGCAATGGGAGAGTATAACTCGTTAGTGATTGGCTGCGAGTTCTGAGCCGGGGATTGGGGAGGTCTAGGTGTGGGAGTAAACTCCAGGGATGTGAAACCAGGGGCTCCAGGGACTAAAGAAAAATCCCGCTCTTCGCTTGGATGGGTGGGGGACCCCCCAAAAAAATCCCCCCGGTTTCCTAACTCAAAGTCTAACAGCTCCTCGAAATCTGCCTCTTCCAAATTGTTTCTGTTAGCCGGGGGTCAAAAGGATGTGGATTTGTGTCATTTCCCTCCCCCCTGTGGTCTGCGTCTCCCCCTTGGGATAAGCGGGTGGGGGAGAACCCTAACGCTGAATGCTCTGCTTGGTCATTCAAGTCTTGCCTTTCTACTATCCTACCCCTGAGCTGATCAGCATGCCTCCTCCAGAGGAGTCCTGTGCTTATCTCGCCATTGTAGGAGACTGGCCCTGTTTGCCCGACCACTACTCCAGGCACCCAGTTTGGTCTGCTGGCCGTGTAGTTATGGCAATGCACTGCCTCGCCAATCTCAAAACTCTTGGTGCCCCCCGTTTCTATATTTCTACCCGTGTCCTCCATCCTGGCTGGGTCTAACCTCGAAAGGATCATGGCGGGTTTCCTCCGCATAAGGAGTTTGGCGGGCGACAGACCCGATGCTAAGGGGGTTACACGATACCTTAATAGGAATTGGCAAAGTTGCAAGTTCAACTCCCCGGAACCCATCCTAAGCAGTGCATCCTTAGTTGTTCGCACCAGGTGCTCCACTTGACCATTTGTAGCGGGGTGAAAGGGGGCCGCAGTTATGTGGCAAATTTTGTTAATCTCTATGAAACCCTGGAACTCCGCTGATGTGAAAGTTGTGCCGTTATTGCTCACAAGTACATCAGGTAACCTGAAGCAGCTGAATACCTTCCATAATTGTTTAATTGTCGCAGCTGATGATGTACTGGCCATCAGGATTACCTCCAACCATTTGGAGTAAGCGTCCACTAATATAAGGAAAAGGGTGCCCCTGAAGGGACCCACGAAATCTACGTGCAGATGCGACCACGGCCCCCGGGCTGTGTCCCATTCTCTGTGCGGAAGTCAGGACTCCTCGAGCTGGGTACTCTGGCAGATCTCGCAAGTGCCAATCATGTGTTCTATGTCTGCGTCCAGCTTGGGCCACCAGACGTAACTTCTAGCTAGCGCTTTGGAGCGCACAATCCCTGGGTGGCTGATATGCAGCATCTTGAGCACCTAAGACCTCAGAACTTCGGTAATTATTACCCGCTGCCCCCACAGTAGGCAACCCCTTTCTAAGGAGAGTTTGTCTCTCCACCTACCATAAACCTTGAAGTCCTCCATAGGGGAGGATGCCGGCCCCCCTTTTTGTACCCATGAACTGACTAGAGCCAAAGACTTGTCTTTTGCCGTGGCCTTGGCGATCTCCCCTGGCAGTATTGGGGGCAACTCTAGGTGGTCCTGCTCTACCTCGCACTCTGGGTCCCCTGCCTGTGTGAAGGGTGACCTGGAAAGGGCGTCGGCATGGCTGATCTCCTTGCCGGGACGGTAGATCAACGCATACTGGTACGCAGTGAGGAAAATGGCCCATCGCCGCATCCTTGGGGACAAGATCTGCGGGGTTGGCTTGTCTGTGGTAAAAATCCCTAGCAGGGGTTTATGGTCGGTCACGACTGTGAACGGTCTGCCATAAAGGAAGTCGTGGAACTTTTTGGTTCCTGCAACAATCGCCAGGGCTCCCTATCTGTTTGTGCATAGTTGCGCTCTGCCTTGGACAGGGATCTCGAATAGAATGCCACCGGGGCTTCTCACCCGCTCTCTAGCACATGGCAGAGGACTGCCCCCACCTCCACCGGTGAGGCATCACAGACTAACACAACAGGTTTCTTTGGATCGAAGTGGGTCAAGACAGCTTCAGAAGATAGAAGCTGATTGAGCCCTCGGAATGCCTGTTCCTGGCTGTCCCCCCACCGCCAAGCCGCATCTTTCTTGAGTAATTTGTGCAGCGGCTCTGTTACCAACGCCTTTCCCGGCAGGAAAGAGTGGTAAAAATTTAGGAGTCCTAGGAAGGACTGTAGTTCGGCCTTGGTGGTGGGGCGAGGGGCATCCTGCACTGCCGATACCTTTGACTCTGCTGGTTTGATACCCTCAGGGGTTATTCAAAAACCCAGAAACTCTACCTCTTCAGTGAAAAACACACACTTATCCTTTCTCAACCTGAGCCCCGCTTTCTCGAACACGGTTAGTACCCGGTCTAACCTCTTGGCCAATTCCTGTTCCCCTCCCGCCATTATCAAAACGTCATCAAAGTAGGGGAAAACACCTGGGAGCCCTTTCAACAATCTTTCCATGAGGGACTGAAAGATTCCTGGAGCTGAATTTACGCCGAATTGGAGGCGCATCTCTTTCAAGGCTCCCTTATGAGTAGCAATGGTTTGAGTGGCGGCTGCAGCTGGGGTCACTGTTAATTGTTGATATGCCTGTGCTAAGTCTAGCTTGGCAAAATACCTCCCCCCATGCAAAGTTGCTAACAGGTGACTTACTACCAGCACCGGATACGCATTTGGGTGAATTGCCTTGTTAATCGTGCACTTGTAGTCAGTGCAGATTCTGACCTCCCCGTTAGCCTTAAGCACCGTAACAATGGGGGTTTCCCACTCGGCGGAATCCACCGGTACCAAAATCCCCTGACCCACCAGTTTGTCCAGTTCAGTCTCAATTTTGTTCTTTAGTGCGAAAGGCACTCTCCTTGGCTTCAGTCTGATGGGTCGGATGTCAGGATCCATGTCGAATGAAACTGGGGGGCCCTTGAACTTCCCTAGCCCCTTCTCAAAGACAGCAGGGTGTGCGTTACACACCTCCATGATCGGGTCAGCCTGCATGGCGTGTATGCCTCCAATGAAAACCCCCAGGGGGCCAAACCACTACGTACCCAGGAGACAGCAGGACCCTTTTATTATTTATTTATTTTTATTTATTTATTCAATTTATATCCCGCCCACTCAACCCAAGGCCGACTCCGGGCGGCTAACAACATAAACGTAACCCCAGGGCAACCCAAGGAGTTTACAAATGTAAATACAATATTCACAAATACAATAATAAATACAACATTTCAAATATATAATCACAATCCTAAAAACAGTTAAAACAGTAAAAACAAATTAAGACTACCCACCCCCTAAAAAGCAGGGGCTGCAGGATCGAAAGGCACCATGGGGAAGAGTTCCTCTACACCAACCACCCCATGGTGGTTACCCTTCCACCTGCACCCCACACTTGACCCGCCAGCCAGGTTTTAAGATCCCTTCTGAAAGGCAGCAACTCCGTCCGAAGACGTAATTCTGTTGGCAGGAGGTTCCAGAGGGCCGGTGCAGACACGGAGAAGGTTCTCCTCCTTGTGCCAGAGAGGCGAGCCCCTCTGGCTGATGGAACAATTAGAGAGCCCCTCCGGTCCGCTCTGGTTGGACGGACAGACGTCCTCAGGGCGATGCAGTCTCTAAGGTAACCTGGCCCACTACCATATAGGGCTTTAAAGGTCAAAACCAGCACCTTGAATTGCACCCGGAGACATACTGGCAACCAGTGCAGCTCCCGGAGCAGTGGCAAAGCATGAGCATAACGCCCACACCCCATCACCACCCGAGCAGCCGTATTCTGGACCAGCTGTAGCCTCCGAATGGTCGTCAAGGGCAGCCCCATGTAGAGCGCATTGCAATAGTCTAGTCTGGAGGTAACCAGAGCATGGGTGACCGTGAGCAAGGAGTCCCGGTCCAGGAGTGGGCGCAACTGGCGGATCACCCGAAGTTGGGCGAAGGCCCTCCTGGTCACAGCCGCCACCTGTTCTTCTAGCAGTAGCCGCGAATCCAGGAGGACCCCCAAGTTGCGCACCGGGTCTGTCTGGGGCAAAATAGCCCCATCCAGAACCAACGATGGTAGCTCCTGGATTAACGCAGGACCCCCTATCCATAGCCACTCAGTCTTGCTGGGATTCAATTGTAGCCCGTTAGCCCCCATCCAGACCCCCACAGCTACCAGGCATCTGGAAAGGACTTTGATGGCATCACTGGGGTCCCCATGGGCCGAGATGTACAACTGAGTGTCATCTGCGTACTGATGGTACCGCACCCCATGGGAACGAATGATCTCACCTTCCTTTAAGACTGCTAGGGGCAACTGAGTGGAGCACCTCTTGATCTGTACCTTGAACTCTCCCACCCCCAACACTGGGATACTTTTGCCCTGAACGTCCTGCAAGTTAGTCTTTAGGGCCTTCAGTTTTGGGTGTGACGGAGGGAATGCGCAAAAATTCCCGGTGGGAGATGATGGAGTACGACAACCCCGAGTCGATCTCCATCCTTACTGGGACCCTTTGTACCAGTACCTCAACAAAGAAGTGGGGTGCCTCAAAGGCATACTGTGAACCGCCTGGTTGTGGTTGTCGGGAACTCATCGAGACACGTGGTGCTCCTGAGGCTCGTCGTCATTGAAGATTCTGCCGAACCCGTCTGCTTTGCGTTGGGACTGTTCCGCCTGGCCCTTGCCGTCATCTCGATGCCGCCTGCAGACCTTTGCGATGTGCCTGCACTGCCCACAGTTGTGACACTCCACCTTCCAGAATGGGCATTGGCTCCGGTCGTGGGATGCCCCGCATCCGTCACAGCGGCAGTCCTCTCTGGCACGGTCTCAAACCTCAGGCCTCCTCTGCACCTGCTGCACATTGTCGTCCTCGCTGAAGTTGGAGGTGGACGTGGTGGACTTGGAGGGTGCAGAGGGAGGAACAGCTGTGGACTGGGACCGCCGGCGGGGGCCCCCCAACCACGGCAGTCCTGGCCCGGCACACCCGTTCGCCTTGTTGCACTGACTTGGCGGCTTGGGCTATGCACAGGACATGCTCGAAGGAGATGCTCTCTTCCTTGGCCAGTAGTTTTTTCCTGGCCCCCTCATCTCGCAGGCCCAGCAGAAGCCTGTCTCGCAGTGCCTCGCTCAGGGATGCTCCCCACTGGCAAGGCACGGCAACCACCCTCAGGGCTGCCATGAAGTCGGCCACGAACTCACTGGCCCACTGGCACCGCTGCTGAAAGGCCAGCCTTGCCGGAAACACCGACACTTTCAGGCAAAAGTGCTTCCTCAGCTCGGCGAGGATCTCATCTAGGGGTACCTCGCTGAGTGGCCTCGGCGTCAGGAGGTTCGTTGCCAGTTCTAGCATTTTCAGGCCGCACTGGGCCAGCAGGAATGCCCGGCGCTGGGCTTCCTCCTCGATGCCCTCGAGGTCCATTGCATATAGGAACTGCTGTTCGTAGAGTTCCCATTTCTCTGGCTTCGTGGTGTCGAAGGGCGCGATGTTCACTTTTCAGGATGCCATCCCATCCTCATCGCCAATTTGGTGTCTTGCAAGGAAGACAAAGAAGGAGCCACAATAGGGCTAAACACAACTTTATTGCATGATGGTCAGCGTGAACATGAGGTAATGGTGGACAACACAGCTCTATTTATAGTACATTGTACATTTGAATATCCCAGGTGGTAGCTCATTGGCTAATGACCACGTGACATCATTGATCGTCACACCCATCTTCTCCAGGTGTGTTGTGGCGGGAAGGTTTCCCGCTCTTCAGGTATTCGGGGAATCTGTACCATGTGAGCCGGATGCTCGCTACTGCCACCTGTGGCCACTTAGCTCGCATCCTTATACAGCTTGCTACAATGTGTCTTTGATTAGATACAATTGGATACATTGACTGGTTACATTCTGTTAAAGGGAACCTTGCAACATTCATTCAATACATAACAACTACCTTCCAATCCAGGGAATTACAAAGGCATGGGAAAGATCAAAGAGAAGAGCTGAAAACAGTGTGGAGAACAGGAGGGTCCCTTCATCGCCCTTTTAAAAAGGACTAGAAATAGAATATGCCCATTTCCCTTTTAAAGCCACTCACTCACCCCCTTCTTTGCGACTGATGTAGTAAACCAATGTGAGCTTTCTCCTGTTGGTTGGAAAAAAGAAAGGTAAAAGTAAAAAAAATAAAATAACAAATGCATTCTTCTCTTCAAATGTAGATTTGCCATAATTCTCTCCTACACATCCGGGACAGAAGTATACTTTTTTTTAAAAAAATGTTGTTTGTTAGCTGCCCAGAGTGGGGAAGACTTCCCAGGTGGACGAGGTACAAGTGGAATAAATAAAATAATTTTTTTTTAAAAAATGGATGGGTTATCTACAAAATAGCCTTCGTCCAGCCTCCACTGCACCACTGGCGAGAGCAAAGCTCGGTCAAATCCCTGGAATCAGGCCTTGTCGACACACACACACTCACTCTCTCCTCCAGGTACTCACTCACTGGAAGTAAGGTGCAGGCAAGACTGAGGCACAGACAGCTGGGGGCAAGGGGAACTGCCATCCGGTGCCCGGAGCTGGCAGGGGCCCCGGCAGTGGGCGGCCCATTTGCTTCATTATGATTTTTTTTAAAAAAATTAAACTTTTTAAAAAACTTTTTTAAACACAGCGTGTGCTGTGCAGTGCCACTGTGCATGCCCCACCACAGGGCGTCTCTGCCTCGACTCAGATATCCAGGGTCAAGGCTTCAGCCCACAAGGCATGGGGCCATTCAGGTGCTGGCCCAAGAATGACAGCAGGAAGCGTCATTGGGGTGACTGCCTGCCTGTGGGGGGTGGGGGCAGGAAACAGAGCCAGGGGGTGGTCAGCCCCCCTCACTGACGACATGCATGGGCCTGCCAGGCACAGGTGCCTCCTTGGCCAGTGAGCATGATTGACATTTCTCTCTCTCTCTCATCCCCTCTCTCTCTCCCCTCCCTCTCTCCCTCTCTCTCTCTGTGGGGGTCTGGAACAGGCTAAGGTTTTTTTTGTTTCATTTACTCTGATATGCTTGAAACACATGCTACCATTTTAAAAAATTTTACTGTATTCTATGCAATCATATCAGAGAGTAAACAAAACAAAAAGATAACGTATTAACTGCTGTATTTTAATGTGAGCTTTTGTGGATCAAGTCCACTGGCTCTTTGGCTATAAACAGGGATGAGTACTGAACTCTAGAGTTGGATATGACTGGCTTTTGAGCAAGGGAGACATTTACCTAATAACAGAAGATCCCTGTTTGATATTCAGATTTGCTGTGGTTAGTAATGGTAAAAGTCTCTCTTGCTCAAAAGCCAGTCATATCCAACTCTAGAATTCAGTACTCATCCCTGTTTATAGCCAAAGAGCCAGTGGACTTGATCCACAAAAGCTCACATTAAAATACAGCAGTTAGTATGTTGTCTTTTTGTTTTGTTTACTCTCTGATATGCTTGCACAGAATAAATTTTTTTAAATGGTAGCATGTGTTTCAAGCATGTCAGAGTAAATGAAACAAAAAAAACCTTAGCCTGCTCCAGACCCTCCCCCGCCCCCCTACACACACAGGGATCTTCTGTTATTAGGTAAAGGTTGCCCTTGCTCAAAAGCCAGTCGTATCTGATTCTAGAATTCAGTACTCATCCCTGTTTATAGCCAAAGAGCCAGTGGACTTGATCCACAAAAGCTCACATTAAAATACAGCAGTCAGTAGTTGTCTTTTTGTATTGTTTACTCTCTGATGTGCTTGCACAGAATAAAACTTTTTAAATGGTAGCATGTCAGAGTAAACGAAACGAAAAACCCTTAGTCTGCTCCAGATTTGGCCACGTCCACAGAGGGGCATGCCCAAAATGTGTGTGTGGGGGGGGCAATAGGATTGCTCAGTCTGGGGCCCAGAAATTTCTTAGGGCCCTGCATGGAGGGACTAAGAGAGAGGTGCTTCCCACCCTCTCTCCCTCAGTGTGTGTGAATGAGCAAGCGAGCAAGTGAGAGCTCAAGACAGGGAGGGACTAAGAGGGAAGAGCTTTCTGCCCTCTCTCCCTCCGTTTGTGTGTTGTGTTGTGGTTCCTTGCAGCACAGCTCTGGGTGTTATAATACACAATCAGTAAATTTTTTAAATCCGGGACTTTAACATTATTTTTATTAAACTGGCCAGGACACTTTTTTTGACCCTGAATCCAGGATAGTTCCAGTTTTCCAGGACATATGGCAACCCTATGCAAATGGCCACTGGTGCCCTTCTGTCCTGCCTGCACATCCATTCTTTGCCTTGGCTTTGCCATTGGCATATGCCCATTCACAAGAAAGGATGGGGAGGTGTCTTTGTGGAGAACTTCTTCTTCTTCTTCTTCTTCTTCTTCTTCTTCTTCTTCTTCTTCTTCTTCTTCTTCTTCTTCTTCTTCTTCAGGTGCCGTATCCATTCTGGATATCGGCTATCATCATGGCGATAGTCTTCTTGTTCTTAACTCTTCGGAACAGTTCTTCCAAGGACATTCCACACCAGGTTCTTCAGCCATGGTCTATCTACGTCCAAGGCCTTTCTTCCCAGGGATCTTTCCTTGTTGGAGTATTTCTATACCTTATGTTGTTCTTCATGATATGGCCAAGGTATTGGAGCTTTCTTTTACTTAATGGTCTTAAATAGTTCTTGTTCTTTATCCATTCGGCGCAATACTTCTATGTTAGTAGTTAGTAGTTTGTGGAGAACTGGAAATGCACAAATGCTATCAAAGGACCTGGACTTAGTTTGGACCAGACATGGAATGGGTCATGCTGGCCCTGATCCACAAACCCATTGTTCATGCACAGAATGGTTCGTGGGGCTTCCACACTTCCCTAGGAAAATGAACAATACATCCTTGCTCGAGTGCACTTTGCCCAATAGATGAGACAGTCCACTTTCTTTTAGCTTCCAACAGAAGTGAAAATGAGCAATCTTAAAGTGGCAACATAATCATGATGAATAATTCATCAAAGTTTTATGCTAAGATGCTCAGGGCTGTGAACAATAATGTGAGCCAAGTGAAACATAAGAACATCACCTAGTCGTGTGCCTTCTACACACACACACAAACCACGTATATTTATAAATGGTATTAAAATATCTCAGATGGGGTGATGACTGAATAAAGAGGGCTCTGGAAAAACTTGCAATCTTTCACACGTTTTTCTGCACAGATTTTCCTACTGTGCCTCTCCTGACCCGCTGCTATGCCATTGATTGATCTGTAATGTCAGAGACCTTCTACTGAGAGATCTCATCCCAGCAGGGATCTTAACACTATCAGAGTGCTGTTGAATCGCCATCTGATTTGGGTATATGATGACACCACATGAAACTACCCTGTTGACCTCACTTTGGAAGTGGCAGGGGAGCGGGGAGATAATGTTTTCTTATTTATTCGTGCAATCAGGCTCACTTTCCGCTACATGGCCTGCCAGCTCAGTTCACCTCAACGGTGCACTTATCAATGGCTTTATAGCTTCCTTCAGCTGTAGTGAAAGACCATCGCCAATGTTAAGCAAAATTCAAGTACTCATCTAGTGTGTTTCAGGATAGTGAAGATGCAAATGTGTCCATTGCCTCAGGCAGCAAAATGTAATGGGCTAGCCTTCATCACAGCCTTCCATAGATACGCTTTGGATCACATGCAGGAGTAATGATGAAAACTGCGGTAAAAACATACTTTTGCTTTTAAGGCTTGGCTCTCTGATCTCTGATGCTTTTTCCCAGTGGGAATGTCAGATTTCCTTATTGCTATGTGATATTGCCACCTTCTGGTCATTTTACAGATTACAGCTAAAAGCTATTAATCTCCACAAATGTCAGAAAGTTAGTTCATCAGTGCAAAAATATTTACATCACTTCCAACTGTTTGTTAATGGGCGCTGTTAACATGATTATCACTGGATATAATCATATTAATGGCATATCCTGGTGTAAGTCAAACTATGGAAATTAGAGCAGTGATTTGCATTAGTTAAAGAACCTACACTTTCATTCCTCATTGAACACAAGTTTTGTGGGCCTGGTATACAACAAACAACACAGCCTTGATTATTTAATTAGCAAATTTTCCATTGTGATTTATACCATTTGATTTATAATTCCCCATCCTATGCTTTTCTTCTTTATTTCGGCAAGAGTTTCAGTTCATGCTATTGTGCAAAAATGTTTAGTTAAGGTTCAGATTGTGGTCATCTGGAAAAGGTAGGAAAAACCAGCTGCCAGTTGTGTGACTGCAGAAGGGATTTGCTCTGTGGGAGATAAAATTTTCACCCATGAATTTTTCTCCAGGGGAAGAAATGGTTCTCCTTCTGTCTTGCCACATAGGGTGGCCAGGCCTGCTGAGACATAGTTTCTTTAGGATCCAGTAGGCAATGAACACACAGTGGTTGAGAAAACAAAGCTTTATTGAACAGATATGTTAATAGAACATAACTAAAATAGAACAAAAACAAGCATAAAAGAAAGCAAATGCATACCAAGCAACAGTTCCCTCTCCCTCTTCTGTCACTGAGATCCCAGTTGGTGGCGCGGAGACCCCTGGCCTTTGGTATGGCACCTGGTGCTTCCTGGTCCATGAAGAGTTCCAGTTGTAATGGCCACGCTCTCCTTCTTTTATACCTTGGGTAAGGTGTTGGCTAGGTGTTGCCTCATTGCCATTGGCTCTATGCTTCTTGCCTGAGAGATTTATAGGTAGAGGTAAACATCGCCTTTGCTCGAAAGCCAGTCGCATCCAACTCTAGGGTTCAGTGCTCATCTCTGTTTATAGCCAAAGAGCCAGCACTGACTGCATTTGCATAAATTTCCATGGACATGTGGCAGGCATGACTATAGATATCTCCAAACCCAAGCAATGGCGTCTGAACTGGACTAATTGCCATAACATCCTAGCAGGTATGAGTTACATCAGCTTGTTACTGGCTAGTTATCAGTCAAGGACACTAGATTGGCACAATATCCAAGCAAGTATGGAATGATAATTGGCTCGTTATCAGCCAAAGAATGTTACTGTGACCTACCTGGTGTTAAGTTTCCGTTGCCAGGAGTCATCCCATCATATCTAACAAAACTCCCTTAATAGCCTTGTAGCTGCACTTAACTTAGATATCCTAGAGCATGGGGTTTACAACCTATGGCCCATGGGCCAGATCCAGTCTGTGGTGCCAAATAACCCAGCTCTCACCTTGCTCCAGCTGCTCCTGTGGCTGGAATTGGCCATGGACTAATTTACAGCTGTTGTAAACACATTTACTACAGCCGTAAATGAGTCCATGACGATCATAAAGGCATTTACGACAGCCACAGATGTGTTTTATAGCAGTGTTTATGGTGGGGGAACCACCAGCCCAGTCCGCTCAGCTGTCTGAGGGGCATGGTTCAGGCCACAGCTAAAAAAGTTTGAGAACCCCTGTCCTAGAGGATTAAAGCACGAATTGGCCCTTTCTCAGGACATGTAACAGTCCTTTCTCATACAGCAAGCCTAGTCCATTTTTTTAGCACGGGTACATATTTTTAACCATTTCCAGTGCCACTATTCTTCTTGAGATTACAAACGTCTTCCACAAAGCCCATAATCCCAGGCACTACACCTTCTGAAATTCCCATTCTCCACAATGATTAAAGTGATAAGCGTGTGAGGTGTCGATTTGCTTTGAAGAGAAAAAAAGGCAGGATGAGACAGAAGTGAGGACAAATAAACAAACACAACAAATCTCAGACTTGGAAGCAAGTCTGAAAGAGGAACAGTGGTGAAACTTTAGGGCCTGATGCAAATAACCAGTAAGAGCTGAAAGGGAAAGCAGAAGGCAGGACTGATGGCAGTCAACAACAAGATGGAAGTCAACAACATGCTGTGCAAAGTGGAGAGATACAGAATCTGGCTCATTTGCTGGTTTGCCAATCACTACTGGAAACATGTATCAATGAGGATTTAAGTTTGGCCAGCAACAAAGCCAAGAAGGTGGCTTCATTTTGGCATTTTAAAGTTTGACCTGGACATGAAAGCAGAAGAAGAACAAGCAAGCCCAAGAAAAGAACAACATGACGGGGCAAAAGAAAAGCCATCCAAGACTAAGGGAGCCAGCTTGCCCGATTAAAGTGTCTTGGGTGTTGCTTGGCTTTTTGCACACAGGCAAAACCCACAGAAGGAGCCATCCTGTGACTCATTCCTCAGGCTGCTCAGGAAACTTGGCTTTTCTCCTCCCCTGCCCCACCCCAACGCTATGTGTTGCAAAGGCATATTAAGAAAAGGACACGGGGATGGAGTAGAAGTATAAGGAGTGTATTTGGAAAGCTATGGCAGTTACTGTTGCCTTTACATTTCAAAAACCATAAATGATGAGAAACACAGAAAGGGGGATGGATTATTTCTGCATGGCAGCCTTTCCACCCCCTCCCTATGGATTCCCACCTTCCCGTCCTTCAGTAGTTGCAGGGAAGGCATAATTTGGAGCCTGTGAATGTGTGCTCAGGAAAGAAGAGGTGTATGTCAGAGAGAGAAAGTGTTTCAATTTTCTTAGTAGAATCGCGTGCTTTTGAATTTGCAACTACACTAGGGTTACTTTTTCAGAAAAGTGATGCTGGCAGACCTTCATGACTGCAAAATCGGACTTGTAAACAAAGCCTTCCCATAACTCTTCACAAAGCAAAGCAAGATAATTTGAAAACAACAGGAGGTGTGAAGAGTGCCTGCTGTGATAATTACACATGTTAATAACTAATCCTATTTTTGGCTCTTTTCTTGGGGGTGGGGTGGGGATTTAAATTTCTGGACAGCTGTTTCTAATTTCATTGGGGGGGCTGGGGGTGACCTTAAGTGGCCCCTCCGAAGTCACCAATGAAAAATTCTTCATTGAAGAGTGCAAATAAGGCCTTGCTACCCCCACAGTTTTAAATTTTAAAGAATGATCTCTCAGATGCCTTTGGAAGCTACAGAAGTGCCACTAGCAGGTGGCAGGTTTCTTCCTCCCCTATCTGTGCTGTTAACTGGTGTCAAGAGGTAACAGATTGTTGTGTACAGGGATGGATAGATGCCACATATATATGTATGCATATACATATGCATCCTGCCAACCTAGCAGTTTGAAAACAAGAAATTGCAAGTAGATAAATAGGGACCACTTTGGTGGAAAGGTAAAAAGCATTCCATGCAGTCTAGGCATGCCTGCCACATGTCCACATAAATGTTTGCAGATGCAGACAGCATTGGCTCTTCAGCTATAAACAGAAATGAACACTGAACCCTAGAGTTGGATACGACTGGCTTTCGAGCAAGGGTGACCTTTTCCTTTACTATACATATTCAAGCAAAAGCACCATGAACTTCAGGCAAAATATTCTGAAATGCCTCCCTAAATTGTTCAGCCTTAATGGCTCTCCTACATTCCTGGAGGAGGAGGCCAGGTGGACCTGTGCTAGAAGGGCATTCCAGGTCATTGGGGCCACCACTAAGAAAGCCTGGTTCCTGGCCAACACCTTCCAGGCCTCCCTCAGGATGGGCACCCTGAGCCTTAGTGCCTGGGAAAACAAGGTGGTCTGGGCTGAATTTAACTGGGAGAGGCTGTCTGCTGGGTTCACAAACACCAAGCAAGATTAAAGTTTTAGCTGTCATCCTTTGGATCCAGAAAACATACCACTGCACTGTGACTTTGAGCACTTACTGTATCCCTTGGTCTTGTGAGTCTAAATTTAAAAATGAAAATAAGTGGCACTGAATTCAGCTGCATGTGAAGCCTGGTCTAATTTATTTTATTTTTTTAACCTCGGAGTAAGCCCCGAAGAGGGTCATGCTGCTTTCAGCCACAGAAATGTACATGGGACTGTTCAGTCTTGGGAATTCCTGGCTGGTGCTTGACTTTGTGATTCTCCTCTTCCTTGCAGAAGGGGATGTTTCCTGTTATGTATGTACAATGTTGCTTTAAGAGATGTTGCCTTGAAATGCATGAATGTAACCTGACCACAATTACAATGTAGCCCAGCTGTAAAGGAACGCGAGTTAGCTGTCCATAGGGGGCAGCTGCGAGCGTTCTCCTCACATGGTTCACATTCCCCAAATCACCAACAGCCGCGGGAACTTTCCCGCCTCCTCAAAGAACCACAGAAGAGAGGCGTGACCTGGACGATGTCACGCCGGTAGCAGCCAATAAGCTACCGTGCAGCAAGATTCAATTGTATTGTGTTACTGTATATATTGTGAGATACCTCCGCCATTACCACATGTTCATACTGACCATCAATGAATAAACCTGTGTTAGTCCTTCCTGCGACTCCTTCTTTGTCTTCCGTGCAAGACACCAAATTTCCTCTCTGGAAGCTCAGGCCATTGAGTTTTTAAAAGCATGCTCTGTTTCATTCAAGGACAATTGAGGCTAATTGCAAGTGCAAAGTGAAAAGCGTTTGGTGCAGAGGACGAGGGAGAAGCTCCACTGAGCAGTACCTGCTCCTGCTGAAATCTTTCTGAGTCCATAAGGAGAGGAGAAAAAAATTTGATGCTGGGGGGGAAACAAGCCAACCCTGCCAGAAAAGAGGTGTGTCTGTATGAGTGTGTGTGTGTGTGTGTGTGTGTGTGTGTGTGTGTGTGTGTGTGTGTGTGTGTGTGTGTGTGTGTGTGTGCATAACACAATCTTGATGCTATGGCTGTTCCCCCCCTCCCCTTCTTCTTTCCCAGCTGTCACTCAACTTTGAAAGGAAGAATGAAACATCTCTGCCAGTGAGAAACCTTTCCACATTCAAGGCACTGTTGAATCAGAGAAACACAGACAGTCCCAGGCTGGGATCCTCTAGGGGCAGCCCACATCATTATTCTGAGAAAACCCTTAGAAGAAGCCACGACTGGGAGTAATACTTCTCATACACTGAAAATCTTCATTTGCCATTCTGATTCCACCCCAATGGGAAACACCGACCAAATGGAGACAGTACATTTGTTTGGACCAAACAGCATCTAAAATGTAAGATTCAAGCTTCTGGATGAAACAGAGCTCTTATGTAGGCAGAGTATTCAATAACACTTTTTTTAACCCTAGAATTTCCCTCTTCTCTAGCAGGTTATTTTGTTGTTCCCAATTCTTCTTCATCCATGTCTAGGCCAGACATGAAATTGTCAAAATGAAAGCACTCTTTGGTGAGTTCATTCTGCAGTTCCCTTCGCCTGACCTAGTGTGAGAAAGATTAGGTGGCAACAGAAGGTTTCCATTACCATGGTACACTCATTTGTGTTTAAAAATATCACATCTTCAAGGAGGCTCTTTCTACATACCCCGTTGTTCCCAACACAAACCACTGTCTGTAGAGTTATTTAACTTGTTTCTGTTTAAGAATGGAGAGAGGAAACAGACACTTGCAGAAGTTCTATTAAACCGGACAACCCCAATCTGAATCCTTCTAGATATGTAAAATATTGTCTCCCATTACCCCAAGTCTGCCTGGCTACTTGTAGTTGAAGATGAGAGAGGCTGCAATCAAATATATCCAAAGGAATCCAGAGTGGGAAGTCTGTCTTCAATGTCTTAATATAGGCTTCGTATTATTAGAACAGAATATAGTTTACTGCACTAGTCATTGAACATGGCAAAGTCTAAAAGAAGTAAAAACAATCAACACTAGGATGTAACATTCAAACAACAATTAAAAGTGACACAGAAACATTAATACATATTAAGATTGCATACATAAGAGGTAAATATTTACATTTAAAACAATTTAGTATCATTAAAATATAGATAGGACTGTTAGGGGTTGCGTTGGTGAGTTTTATCAACTTCTAGTCCTACTGTAGTGGTTTTGAATCACAATGCTAATTGCATTGTATTATTGACACAGGTGGGGTAGACAGAAAGAGCCTCCTTGAAGATTGTGGTATTTTTGAACCCCAATCAGATGTACCTCAAGCAACGGCCACCTTGTGCTGGCTAATCTTTCTCACACTAGGCCAGGCGAAAGGAACTGCAGAATGAACTCACCAAAAGGTGGCTTCATTTTGGCAGTTTCACATCTGGCCTAGACACGGAAGAAGAAGAATTGTCAGAGGTAAAGTCTTCTTCTTTGTCTCACTTCCTCCACCACCACCACCACCTCTGTTAATAAGTAAATCAACTATTTCTACCCCCTGTAAAGGCATGTGAGCAACTGATGGCAACCATACAGAGGAAAGATACAAGTGAATCTTGCCTTGTCTTTCCCATTGCATACAGATGAGAGAAGGTGTGGAGAGTGTAGAATCTCTCCCTGAATTTCCTACAGATATTAAGTTTTTGAAAGCAACAGTCAAAGGTGACATCAACATCCACCTCCCTGGCCTGTTTTCAGAACAGCTTGGGTTTAGAGTGTTGCCGTCTTTGTCACCATCTCCTGCTTTCAGACAAGAGATGGAAAGCAGTGTCTCCACTAAGATGTGGATGCTGTCCTAGACCTTCAAGACATCATTAAACATACGATATGGTATAGAAATTAGGATGATGATGACGACGACAATGACAATGACAATTGTCTGAGCTGTGCTTGCCTATTACTCTGATGGTTCAGGCTAAAATAGGTTTGCCATCTCTTTTAACTGATTTAAACACCAGAAATCAAACAAGTCAGGGAAGGTATCATTTGCTAAATGTGGGGTCTGCCCACTAGAAGGTCTGATAGAATGTAACCACTCCATTGAAGTCTATCTCAAACAGCTCCAAGTCTCCCGGCTTCCTGATCTCGTAGCCGGCGCATGTCTTGGTCCCGTGGGCAGCCATATCCCACCTTCGTCGCCAATTTACTGTATGGGACCAAAGACAACAGGACAGCCGAAGGGTTGGCTTAACTCAGGTTTATTGCATGAGGACCGGGTGAAGCATGAGGTAATGGCGGTGATACATCTCTATATATACAGTAGGGTTTTACATTTGAATCTTGTAGCACGGTAGCTCATTGGCCGCTACCGGCGTGGCCTCGCCCAGGCACGCCTCTCTTCAGTAGTTCTTCTTTCCTGCTGCTGAATGCGGGGAAGGATTTCCCGCGGCTGTCCGTGATTGAGCAATGTGAACCATGTGAGACTGTATGCTCGCAGCTGCCCTCTATGGGCTGCTTGCTCGCGTTCCTTTACAGCTGAGATACATTGTAAATGGAGTGGTTACATTCTATCAGTACAGTGGCATGCATGCACAACAGTGTCTGAATAGCCAACAGATCCATTCTGTGCCCTTTGGGGCAGCTCCACACTGGTTCTTGCCTAGATTCATAATGCTTCTTTGTGCTTTTCTGGCTCCTCATGAAAAACCTGATTCCTGTCATTGATAAAACCAGTGGGCTGGAGCATCGGGCTGCAGAGCCAGGGTTTGGGCTTTTGAGTCCCCACTGTGCTTCCTGGGCAGGAGGGCAGGCAGAATCACCTAGGACCATGACACTTGGCACTCCGGGTGTTCTTGGACTTCAATTCCCAGAAGCCCAAGTCAGCACTCTTGCTGATTAGGGCTTCTGGGAATTGAAGTTCAAGAACACCTAGAGTGCCAAGGTTCACCATCACTGACCTAGGAGTGTAGGTGCTTGGAAGAGATACTGCTCTGCCATCCTGTGTAGCTTGGATCAAGATGTCCAGTCCCAGTGCACCCCCTTCAGGAAGGACTGATCAACCTGAACCTAGAAAACTCAGAGGGCCACTATAAAGTGGGAATCAACTTGTTGGCATTTAACCTAAGCTGTTGGCTAAGGCTACTGTTGTAGGCAAACTGATTGTTTAGAGCAGAAGTAATCCATCTTCAGCAGTACAGGGTCTTAGCCCTAAAATGTAGGGGAAATGCCCTCCTGCCTTCTAGAGAGCACAAGGAGACTTTGTTGGGCATTTTTTTAAAAAAAATTGTTATGTTGAAGGTAGCTCTATGTGACCTGTGGGCCATCATGTTTCCCACCCCAGCTAAAGCATGAAGTTTTCCTAGAAAACCCTTTCCTGCCATCCCATGTTTTAAAACTACCTGGACTGACAAGCAAATACTATATTCAACACTGATCAAGGTGCAACATCCTTCACCGTGTCTGAAAGTAGCAGCTAGTTTAGAGCATGCTGGGCGTTGCACACAGCCCCTGGTCCTTTCTTCCAACCCATACCTATTGCTTACAGGCATTTGACACCTGAGATGCTTGCCTCACTTTCTGGATCAGTCTGACAGGCTGTGGAGTTTCCTGTAACAGTTCTTTCAGTGGTGTGTGTGTGTGTGTGTGTGTGTGTGTGTGTGTGTGTGTGTGTGTGTGTGTGTGTTTGCATCTGTGTGCATTCTGAAATTACTGTGCCAAATGAAATTTGCCTTGAAAGCTTCTTGATATTTTCTACCAATCTGGATGTCCCACAGGGCTACCTTGAATGAGTGAGATAAACTTGTATAAATATCCTGAAATATGGTATAATTAAGATTGCTAGGTCTTAGGGAAACAGGCTTGATAGCTCAGTGGCTTAGGTATCCAGAGGTTGGGAATTTGATTCCTCACTGTGCATGCCAGAAAAACAAGCCTGTTTGGGCAAGCTGTATGGTCCCAGGGTGCCCCCAAAAGAAGGAACTGATAAGCCACTTCTGAATATTTTCTCCTTGGAAAACCCTGGTTATAATTAATTATTATTAGATCTTAGGGAACTGGCTGACATTTCAGAGAATGGTTAGGTTTCTCCTGGTCTTCAGGAAGTGAGAAGAATCTTGAGAGCAGTGCTTAGAGGCTTGTGAATGAGACCTGCTCCCAGCTAGTGCCCAAGCTCATAAGCTTAATAGATGTGAAGCTAATTATTTGTGTGTTGCTCTCAATGGCACAGTGGGTCCAAGCTCAAAGAACAACTTCATCTTACTCGAATCCTGGTGGTGGTGCTGGTGCTGGTGCTGGTGCTGGCGCTGCTGCTGCTGCTGCTGCTGCTGCTGCTGCTGCTGCTGCTGCTGCTGGTTGCAGTTGCCTGGTCCTGTGACCTCAGTAGGACCTGTTCCCTGGTTTCAGGCCCTGCAATCCCAGGAAATGAGATATTGCTGACATGGCAGTTGGATGTTTTAATGTAATGCATTGCATCCCGCTGTATGCCAAAATAGCAATAGGATTGGAGCAGTTTGTGTGGCTCTGTAATGGCCACAGAGAAGAGCAAAGAGGCCAAGGCTGTTCACAAGGTGGAGTGGCACTTTCACAAATTGTGGTGGTTACTGTAAGTACAGGATTGAAGAGATTGAAAATGTTTTGTTTTGTTACAAAGTGACAACATCATTAACCATTCAGAAAAAGAAAGAGAAACCATCAGTATATTATGAAGAAGATTAAGATGCCCTCCAATGATGACAAATGAGCAGAACTAGACTGACAACTTTAGGATAGCGACATCTCACACGGCTGCTGACACAGTGGCTGGGTTTCCACTGCATTTCAAATTTATTTCCTTCTTTTCTTAGTGTAGTTGCACTAATAAGCCTGTGTATGCATGCATACATACACACATGCACACAAGTGAATATACTTATGTTCTTTTATAGAGTTTGTATGGTAAAGTCAAAATATCACTATCATTGTCGGCTGCTACTTGTATCTGAGTATACATTTTTTCCTGGAAATCATTTTCACAGTTGATGGATGTTGCTAACGTGCAGGTCCGAACTAGAGGCTTCAGTTTCACCTGAAACCTGCCTCCACCATCCTTATCCCATCGCCGTTGGACTTTGAACAAAGAATGACAAGCAGGGCAAATGCTATTGGCATGAATTTGTTTAAAGTGGATCCTAGCTTGCCATGAAATGACAAAAGACTGCGATCACGGAGCCATCTTCTGCTCCATGTATGAAATGAGACATGCAGGATTTAACACCAGGACTGCACTGGACTGCCACAGCCTTGAAGATATTAGCAAGGTGCACATTCACAGCCAGCCCATTGTGATTTTTTGTGAGCCACCCTGAATCGGCGTATGCTGAGTTGTCGGCATACAAATTGAATAAATCGAATTGAATGGTCTCTTCCATCTCCATGACCATTGGGAATCAGAATAGTGACTTGGTTCCTCCTCCACTCATTTTGCCATTGGGCCCAATGTGATGGTTTCCGGTGGTATTTTCTCCACTGAGGGGACCATCACCCCACCTAAAGGGGCTCATCTACCAGTAGCCATTGGCCCCTTTGGGAGTCAGGTTACATCACTATACAATGTTAGGATCTCACCTCTTTGGCTTCTTTTTTATTTTTGAAGTGGTGGTTCCACCCATACGTCTGATAAAATTCATAAGAGGTGGTTCATGTTTCTGTTTTCTTGTATTCTCTGGGCTGGAGATGGGCAAATAATTCTGTTAGACCAAAGCTAGTTATTTCTTGCCTCCTCCAGCCTAGCCAGTGCAAAACGCATGAAAATTAAAGAGAGAAAATGGCAAATTTTGAAAGTGGCTGACTCACAGTTCTGGAAGGGTGCACAACTGCAATTTCCCCATTTGAGGAAATATGGGTTTTCTTCAGATATTTGGAAACATGCAGACACCATCACAGACCTAGATTGTGTTGCAGTATCTCCAAATGGGCATCGTCAAATTGAGTCCCAAACTATGTGCCAGGTTATAGACAACTGTACAAGCTGTTACATTGGAAGCAACTGTTCTCTAGTGATACATAATTAACAATTATCTGTTCTCTGAACTACAGTACAGTACTTTTATTCCTGTTGAAAACCAGCACTGCTGAAATATCTTGGCTTTTCCACTAGATGGCAGGTTATCCTAATGACTTGATTCTTAAGATTGTGAAGTTTCCCAGGAGGCTTTTCATCAATGTACAGGTGAAAAGATAAAACAGGTTAGAATGGATTAGCAAATCCACATAAGTGTAATACCCAGCCACGGATTAACTGAGGACCATGTATCATGGTGTGTACACCTGTATCTAGCAATCATTTCTATACCAATCTCCTGGGGACTGATACACTCAAGTAATCGACCTATTAAGGCTCAATAAAGAAGATTCTATTCCTCATTTAGGATTTCACCAACTTGGAAAAATTGGCTTTCTGGACCATAGTTCCCTGTATCCTTTAACTGACATTTGTATTCTAGCCTGTAGCTATGGTGCCTGTTGGAGTCTGGGAGGTGTAGTCTGAAAAAACAACTGGCCCACATTCTGCTGTTTGTGGCATAAAGATGTTTGGATGTCTCTGGGCATTGCAAAGTAATGGTAGGTGGCAGCATCTGCTCTTTGCTTGGTCAAATTTGGCCCTGGGGAACAGGCAGACTGGTAACAGGCCTAGTCTTGGATAGGTGTAAATACCTACAGGTCCTGGAATAGTTGCCCAGTGAGGCCACTGACATCAGGGCCTGGATGAGTTGCCAAGGGATGAACGTGTTCCCTGAAATACACCTTTAAGAAGCAAATTGGCAGTGACATTTGGGTTTTCCAGAATGTGCATGCAATTGCGAAGAAGTAAGCATTTAAACAGCAGGCACATGGAGAACCAGCAGACCAGGGGTGTGCTGGCTACGCTAAAAGGGCGCTGGACAGGGAGGGAGGCCTCCATCTCCCGCCCCCTGCCTTCTCCCTCTGGAATCTACTGCAGTTGCTGTAGCCATCACCACAAGCCATGAAGAAACCCAGTGGGTCTTTCCCATCCACCAAGGCCATGAGGGGGTGGGGCTGGTGGGTGCATCGTGGCTGCCCCCATGGCCTCAGCAGATGGGAAAGACCCACTGGGCTTCTTCACAGCTTGCGGCTTGCGGTGACGGCGGCAGAGGCGGCAGCACCAGGTCGAATTCGTTGGTGCGCTGTGGTGCACTGGGACTTGTCCCAGTGTCCCAAATGGCCAGCATGGGCCTGCAGCAGGCTGGACCTTGACTATACTGCAGCCAAAACTCTGCTCACAATTTGAGACTCAGCCTTCCATCCTTCTAAAGTTGGAGGCAAAATGCTAATTACCTTGTGAACTGCCCAGAGAATGCACTAAGTGATATGGGGCGGTATATACAGTGGAACCTCAGTTAACGTAATTAAGGCGTTCCCGGAGACGTTTCTTACAGGAAAAATTATTTTAACCAATTTTCCCATAGGAATGCATTGAATGCAATTCCCCACAGGAATGATTGAAAACAAAAATACTTTAACTGAAATGTGGTTTCCTATAGGAATGCATTGAAAACCAATTAATCCGTTCCCAAAAAAATTCCATAAACCGAGCCACTATTTTCTATGGATTTCCTTTTGTTCTGCGATTTTTATGTTAACCGAGCCACATGTTAACCGAGGTTTCACTTAAGTGTAATTGCTATTACTATTGCTATATGCCAAATAATTCTATGGCATCTGTTGCCTTCAGTAATGCCAGTAAATCTTTTAAAGTTTGGTCAATGTTTCTCAAAGATGGCAATGCTATCCATCAGGGATGGGAAGCCTCTGTTTTGGAGGCTGGATATCGGCTGCAAAGTCTACTAGCAACACCCTCGTACACATTTAGGATAAAGGATTTCCTTTCCTTCCTCCCATGCTATACTGTGCTGCTTAAAAATACATTTTGTTGGGATGCCCAGGTCAGCAGCAGCCCATTCCCTGAAATTTTAGGACCTTGTGATGTCACAGGCTAGGTCTTGATATAACAGATGACGAACAAGTGAGAGTTGGAAACAGGGAGTTTTCTTCTCCACTAAGTTTGGCAGTGCAGCTGTCCTACTGAATCAGTGAGAGTCTATCCACTATAATCTTTTCTTCTCAGTCCTTGTCATCCAAATTTCATTCAGAATCTAGTTACTATACCTTCCTTTGCTTAAGTTTTAGAAGCAGGTGTTTATTTTTGAGGTCCCTCTTAATGTTTCCATCATGTTGAGTGTAAGTGGCTATGAGAGATTGTTTTGACACAAACAAATAAATGAAATAACATTTGATACTTTGATGTAGTATCAAGCATTTCTGAGACATTTGGCAACTATAGCAGAAGAATGATAATAAATTATGCCATATAACTGCTCTATGTAAAGAGGACTTGTAATGCTGACATGCTAGGTAAAGGTAAACATAAAGGTTTCCCTTACTTTAAAGCCAGTCGTATCCAACTCTAGGGTTCAGTGCTCATCTCTGTTTCAAAGTCGAAGAGCCAGTGCTGTGTGCTTTTGCAGACGTTTCTGTGGTCATGTGGCAAGCATGACTAGACACCGGAATGCACAGAACGCTGTTACCTTCCCACCGAAGTGGTCCCTATTTATCTACTTGCAATTTCTTGCTTTCGAACTGCTAGGTTGGCAGGAGCTGGGACAAAGATGGGAGCTCATTCCATCCTGCATGTCTAGCTGACATGGTAGTTTGTTAGTATTGTTATTAAATCCTGCCAGGTTTACTTAAATTAACTGTCTGTAGGAATTATCTAAATCATTGGTTCCCAATGTGAGGTACATGCCCCACAGAGGGACTTCAATTCCCAGAAGCCTAAATCAGTACATTAGCTGATCAGTGCTTTGCGGAATTGCCTTAGGCTTCTGGGAATTGAAGTCTAAAAACCATAGGTTGAGAAACACCAATCTAAATTAAGTAGGGATTATTAGTAGTTGCCACAATTTTCTGATAATAATAATTTCATGTGAGAAATTATTCCGAGTTGAACGGATTTTTGCTGGAGAAGCTCTGCTTGGGGGGACACAAATGATGCTCCTTTAATGTCCCCAAAATCTTTTCTCACCATAGCGGTCCCTATTTATCTACTTGCATTTTTTTGCTTTCAAACTGCTAGCTTGGCAGAAGCTGAGACAGAGACGGGCATGCAAACCATCATGCAGTACCCAGGTCTCAAACTACCAACTTGATGGCCTTCCAGCTAACAAGGCAAACTTCTTAACAACTGAGCCACCTACACATAATTTCTGCCTATTTTGGATGGTTTTCACTTCATTGATAGCAAGAGGTTGTCAGCTTGAGTGTAGAAGGTACCGTAGGTGAAAACTTTACAAAGAAAAGAAAACTCCACTCTAGCATAGCAAATATAGATTTTCCTGGAGAGATTAGGCATGGCCATGGTCAATTAGGATCTCTTTATCTTCATTTCAGTATGGTTCTGTATATAATTTATATTGCTATTGTGGCTTTATTTCTACATATACAGAGTGTGCCAAAATGTATACACATTTTAAGAAATGTTATCTGTGTATTACTTTTCAAAGTTGAATTGAATTATGGTAGCAATGTGTAGCATGATGTTCACTCAAAAATAGCTACACAGGCAGTACTTTGGAAAGAAATTGAAACTACATGCACAGCAATATAAGTGGACATTTTGGTCAATGCATATACATTTTTAGCACCCTCTGTGTAATGGAAAACACTGAGTACTTTTCAGAAATTAGAAGGCTTACCTTTCTTTTTTCCTTCTTCTTTTTTACTACCATAGTCAGCATGCCCTATCCATGTAAGGCCAGTAACTTTTCCAAGCTAGTGTTTTTGAGTTAAAACTTTGGGTTAAATGAGTTTTTATTATTATTACTAGCATATTTTGCCCGGCAGTGCTGGGCTTTGTAAAATTGTGTTGGATAGTAAAGGGTTTCGTTTTTTTTTCTTGAACCAATGGTGCTGGGCTGTTTTAAATGGTGTTGAAAGGTTTTGTGTTTTTGTGACTTTGAGGCGCTGTGTCCACCTGCGGCAGACTTGCGCTCCCAGTGTGTGTTTTATTTTTATTTTTTGCACGCCGGCTTCCTCAGTGCTGGGCTCTTTAAATTGTTTTTGGAAGCTTTTTGTTTTATGTTTATGCAAATTTTATTTTAATTTAATTTATTTAATGTAAATTAATTTTTTAATTTTAAATGTAATTTTGGTTTTTTAAATCTTTATTTGTACGCATTTTTTTGTTTTGGTTTTTTGGGTTTTTTGAGTGAAAAGTGATTTCTGGTTTTTTTTGGTATTTTTTGAGATTAGTGTGAATATTTTTGAATGTTTTGATAACTTTTTGGATTAATTTGGGAATTAATCTTAATAGTTTCAAAATTTTTGAATGTTTTTTCTCTTGTGGCCTCTGGGTGGGGGTGGTGAGCTTTTCTTCCTCTCTACAATTTTTCTATTCTGTCCTCTGGGTGTCGCTTCCGGTAAGTATTCTCTTCATTTTCTCAGTTGAGTTCTGGTCGTCATGGAGTGAAGACGTGTCTTGGTAAGCTCCCTGGTGTGTGTTTTTTTTGGGGGGGGGGTTTGTGTTGGGTTTTGGGGGGTCTTTGTGATGCTTTTGTGGTAATTTTTTGGGATGTTTTTGTGTTTCGTTTTGACTGTTTTTGTGACTGTTTTTGACTGTTTTGGTGTGACTTTTTTTTGCGGGGGGGTCTTTTTATTTCACGGGCCAGGCTCGATCCCTGGCCTGTGCAAAGGAAAGTGCATGGGGGGGTCTCTTTTTCTTCACGGGCCAGGCTCGATCCCTGGCCCCTTGAAAGTAAGGGCAGCGGCGGCGGGGGGGGGGTATTTTATTTTTCGCGCGCCGGCTGCCTCAGCGTTCTGTGCGCTAATGGCATGCAGGATGCTGGGGCTTGTGGTTTTGCCTTGCATGTTTGGTTACTGCAGCAGTTTTTTTCCTGCGGCTTTTTTTTTTGATTGGCCGCGGCGCGTTTCCGAATGTTCCTTTTGCCGCTCTGGTGCGGCGCGGCATGGCGCAAGGAACGTTGGGAATTGAAGTTTCCTTTTTTGTTTGTGTCCGGGGGGCTCCTGCCCCCCGGCCGAAAATTTCAACCTGACAGCTACCTGCGAACCGGGTTCGGGCAAGTGAACGGAGGCCCATTATGGGCTAGTGGGGCCTGGTGCAACATCCTTTGTCACATTCCAATGGTTAACACACCATTTTATAGGTATAAATTTCCCATGAAGACCCTTGCCTTTAACAACCAGAATGGCTATGCTCAATAAGCTCACCCACCCTAACCCATTGCATTGCTGTTGATGACACCACTTCTTCATTGTCTTCATCTTCGTCCTCTTCCATCCTTCCTGTGTGAGCATTCTCACAGAGTACCAATGAGGGCATAGGGCTGTGATGGCAAACCTTGGCACTCCAGATGTTCTTGGACTTCAATTCACAGAAGCCCAAGCACCCTGTGAATCCACACGGATGGGTTTACTGTGATTCATCCAACCCACACTGCCCTCATCACTCCTGGAAGCAGAAGTAAAATGCGTCCAAAAGCATTTGTTGGCTTTTTTTTTTGCCTGTGATGCAAATGTGATAAAGCACTGTCCTCCTTTTTCATATCCTTCTGGTAGGAGCGATGGATTCACAGGGTGCTTGGGCTTCTGGGAATTGATGTCCAAGAACATCTAGAGTGCCAAGTTTCACCATCACAGGCATAGGGAAAGTGGAAGGGCCTCTCCCATCTCAGATAGAGAAAAAGCATGTCCTGGCACAGATCTTTTAAGAGATATTTACACTGTGAAGGCTAAAACATGCAGTGGGAAACAAGTATCTTTCTAAAAGGAAAAGGAGCACAATTTTTTCTGAATCAAAGGTAAGAGAAGAATATATTTGGATCTACTGCTGTATTTCTACCCGACTGGCAACATGTCTGAATGACCACCCCCACCCACGCCAATCAAGTCCTGGTTGACAAGTGAGGAGCATCACATCCTTTGACTTCTGAATGTCAAAGCCTAAGTCCTGGAAATGAAATGGAAAACCTGGAGTTTCAAGACTGAAGCCTGTCTTTGCAACTTTTTAGTAGGTATGGGGAAAGGAAGTTGCTACATGTACTATTTCTAAAAGGTATGTGTTCATGTAGATAAAAGGTAGCCCTCCTGAGCAAAGGTGGTGCTGCAGATGTTTCTGGACCACCACTTTAGCCATGGTGAGGGATCACTGGGGGTTGTGGTCCAACAGCTGGAGAGCCACTGTTGTTCGGCTTGAGGTAGGTCAGAAGCAACGCAGCAAAGCAAAGAGGAAGTAATGCAAGTGATTTATATAGTGGCATGTAGAAATCTGTTGGTGAGTGTGTATTGTCCCAGTGTGACAACCACAGGCTTCTCCTCACTATTGCCATGCCCCTTATAGCTCTGTGAGTTAATTGGCAGTGATTTATCACTTTGGCTGTGACAAGATAGAATCCCACTCTCCTTTTGATGGCTGGGTAATGAATTTAACAGTTTGCAAGGATGCTAATTAGAATCTATTTACAACTTAATTGATCTCCCTTGCTATTAATATGCTATTGAGGATCCAGCAAACAAGTCCTTTCAAAACAGAAGGTGTAGATTAACTAGCGGTGGCACGAAGCCCAAGAGAAGCTCTTCTATGAAATCTGGTAAGTCCAACATGTCATGTGTTGTTATGAACAGCCTAGAATCTGAACCAGCTACAAGCAACTAACTGGTCCCTTTTTCCTATATAATCAATGTACAACTAAATTACATTATGATTTTGCTCCTTATGCAGTAGAACTGTAACTTTTCAAAACAGGGAAAATCTTCCAATGGCCCACAGGACTCTACACCCTGGCTGATTTAACTTGTGTCTCTCAGAGGGCTGCTAAAAGCCACACAGCCAGATTTCTCAGAAAGCTGTTGGCAACCACTGGTGTGAAACACAAGTCAGGCTCCTACCAGAAGGATATGAAAAAGGAGGAGAGTGCTTTATCACATTTGCATTGCAGGCAAAAAAAAAAGCCAACAAATGCTTCACCCAACACAAGATGCAACCATTAAAAGTGAGGAACTTTTAAAATAGTGACCCCGAATTCTACGTAATACCTTTCCCAAGATTTCCAAGACCTTTCCCCTGGCACAATAGCAACCAGGTGTAAGGTCTCTTTCATGTACAAAGACAACACAGGCCTGTTGTTTTCAGTATCCTCATGTCCTGATGAGGCCACATTACATTTGGTCAGGATAATGAAACTTCCTTCCATCTGACAACCCCTCCCTGTGTTTTCAATGCAAAAGAAAAAATGCCCCAAATGTGAACGGATAGAGTGACAATAATATGCCAATGTGCTCCTTATGTGAGGCTTCTTTAGGATTGTTGACACCAAGGGCTAGGGACATGTGGCTTTCTTGATGTTTTGGACATAATTCCCTTCATCCATCACCAGGGCTGCAATTTATCCACATCTAGAAGGGTCCACATTCCCCGCTCCTACTTTATGGAGTCCTCAAAGTGCTGTAAAACAAAAGAGCCCTAGTCTTCCTAGGCTTTAATGCTCACCTCATAGGGCAAAAAGTTGTTTATCTTCCTGACACTGCCTTGAGTATCACTCAATAACTGTATTAGATTCACACACACACACACACACACACACACACACACACACACACACACACACACACACACACCAAAAACCCTCCAGTTTATGGGTGTGGGATATTGTGTTGCTGCATCAAAACAATTTAAAATGTCAAGAAATGGCCCCATAATATCATGTCTATTATATACTTGGTCCTAGAGGAAGTAGTTCACACCGGCTTTTATAGAAGATACTTTATTCCAACAAGCACGAACGAAGCAGGGTGATGGCGAGGGCTGGACTGCCACAACCAATACCCAAATATATACATAAAACCCATAGGTGGGGGAGCATACAACTATTAGTGTAACCCACACACCCTGATCCCACTATGGTATAACATAAGCTGCCTTAAAGCAACAGTATTCTTGAATCTCCATATATAACTGCACTTTGCCTTAAGTCTCACTGAATACTTGGGTGTATTGGGACTAAGCATGCTTGCAATAGGCCCACAAATGCCTGAAAGTGATGTTTTTGGTAATTAAACCATATTGGTCCTATTTTCAATATAGAAGGATGTCATATAAAGGTAAAGGATGTCATATGGATGCACTCAAAAAGCAAATAAGAGATCACATTATACTGCCACAAAACCAATGTTTCTTACACAGGGAGGAAACAGGACTGAGTTTGCTTCTGCATAAATTATATAACATTTATAACATGCCATCCCCTTCTGGATTTAAGAGAATAGTTCATATTGTGACAAGAAATATAGGAAGCTGTTTTATGCCCATTGATCCATCTTGCTCAGAAATACTTGCTCTGCATTACACTGACAGGTCTATCCAGGAGTTCAAAAAAAAGTCCTTCTCAGTCTACTCACACCTGGAGTTCTTTGGGATCACTTGCCTATAAAGCATATGCTCTACCACTGATTTACAGCCTCGGGCATAATCTATCCCACCCTTCAGGGCAAAAATCAACCCACCTCTAACCCAATAAATCTAAATGAAAGCTAGACAATAAAAATAGCAGGCAAGACCCTCACACCAAACATGAGAAAACTTATATTCATTCACTTGATGAGTTTCAGGTCATGCAATAAATTAACTGGGCATTATTTTGGTACTCAATGTGGTATTTTGGAAAGAAGGGCAAATCAAGACTCAGGAGATCTAGGTTCAAATTCTAGTCAACCATGGAAATTCACAGGGAGAGATGGTGACACTGGTAAATCAACCCCTCATGTATCTCATGTATATCACTTAACTTGAACATGCTATTAGGGTCACTATAATTTGGGTGCTACTTTCCAACACAAAACCCTCACTATTTATTTACACAAAATTACGTGCTTAATAGGAGGGCCCATAACCAAAGTTTTTTAGCTGGCTTACAAGATTTCAAACGTCAATAAACCAAAAATAAAAATAAAATACAGGCATACAATTATAACCAAGAGCATGGGGAAAATATGATATAAGAGCAATGTTCACAGAATCTTCTAGGCAGCATAAGCAGGTTGGGTGGTTCTGGGAGTTAAAGTCCAAAATAATAACTTTTCCAGGTTCTCATTATTACATCACAAATCACTTTCAAGCAGCACACTAGTTGAAAACCTGGCCAGAAATCTTTACAGTCTCCAGCTTCTTATTTCCTTATGTCGGTGTGTTCAGCCACCCTACAGCTACAGGTTTGCATTCAAAAAAGCTTTTGTGGTTATATTTCTCAGTGTATTTGAAGTTGTTGTACTAATTTTATTTTTTTAATTTAATTTAATAGTCATATTTATATATGCCGCCCACTCAGGCAGAACCAGATTCAGGGCGGCATTACAACAAGTTCTAAAAACACATAAAAACACTTTAAAAGTCCCATATCCCACCCACTTTAAAAGACCCATATCCCACCCACCCATCCCACCCACTATAAAAAGAAAAAGAGAGAGTTCTTAATTGTTTACATAAGCCAGCAGGCGGGGACCGTGTTCCCATTCGGGCCCCACACCTGCCCTGCCAGCCAGGTCTTCAATCCTTTCCTGAAGGGCAGCAATTCTCTTTGAAGTCTTAGATCTGTTGGCAAGAGGTTTCAGAGAGTTGGTGCGGACACGGAGAAGGCCCTCCTTCAGGTGCTGGACAGATGTGCACTCCTAACTGATGGCACCATTAGAGAGCCCCTCCGGTCCACTCTGGTTGGACGGGCAGACACTCTTGGGACGATGCGGTCTCTAAGGTATCCTGGCCCACTGCCATATAGGGCTTTAAAGGTCAAAACAAGCACCTTGAATTGCACCCGGAGACAAACTGGTAACCAGTGCAGCTCCCGAAGTAGCGGTGAGGCATGGGCATATCGCCCACATCCCATCACCACCCGGGCTGCTACATTCTGGACCAGCTGCAGCCTCCGAATGGTCATCAAGGGCAGCCCCATGTAGAGCGCATTACAATAATCTAGTCGGGAAGTGACCAGAGCATGGGTGACCATAAGCAAGGAGCCCCGGTCCAGGAGCGTGCGCAACTGGCGAATCACCCGAAGTTGGGCAAAAGCCCTCCTGGCCACAGCCACTACCTGTTCTTCTAGCAGCAGCCGCGAGTCCAGAAGGACCCCCAAGTTGCGCACTGGGTCTGTCTGGGGCAAAACAGCCTCATCCAGTACCAAAGATGGTAACTCCCTGGATAACACAGGGCCCCTTATCCACAGCCACTCTGTCTTGCTGGGATTCAGCCGAAGCCCATTGGCCCCCATCCAGACCCCAATGGCCTCCAGGCATCCGGATAGGTTTTCAACAGCATCACTGGGGTCCCCACGGGCCGAGATGTACAACTGAGTGTCATCCGCGTACTAATGGTACCGCACCCTGTGGGAACGAATGATCTCACCCAGTGGCTTCATGTAGATGTTAAATAGGAGAAGAGAGAGCACCGAGCCCTGAGGCACCCCATACTTGAGGAGCCTAGGGCTGGACCTCTCACTCTCTAACCACACCGACTGGGTACGGCCCTCCAAAAAAGAGGAAAACCAGGACAACACAGTGCCCTGGATCCCCAATCCTTTGAGCTGTTCCAGAAGAATACCGTGGTCGGCGGTATCGAAGGCCGCTGAGAGGTCAAGAAGAGCAAGGACGGATGGATAACCCCCGTCCCGCTCCCGCCAGAGATCATCCATCAGTGCGACCAGGTGCGACTAAACATACAATTGATTTTTTCCCCAGTGTTGTCAGATCAGCTATCCTCCTAAAGCTAGGAGGTTTAGAATCTTTGAGGTGGTATTAATATTTTTTTATTTAGCCCCTACATTTCTACCAGAATATGGCATTATATGTTTCGGTATAGACAATAAATGTATGGTCCTTATGCAAGGTAATATTTAGTTATCTAGGATAAGTATATTGCTTAGTATTTTGTGAAATACATTGATACAAAAAAAAATGTCTCATGGAATTCAGTGAGACCAAATAGCCTTCCATCTATATATGAGCCAGAGCAATTAGCAAGATGTCTGCCAAGCTGTGGAATTCTGTTTCAAGAGAGGTTCAGGTGACTCAATGTAGATGACTTTTCATCAGCAATGGGAAGACCCTTTTATTTTGCCAGCCTTTGGCTGCCAACTATCTGCTAATGAAGGGTAATTTCATCATAGGTCTTGTATTGACCTTTCTGTCTTCTTTTTTACTACTGTGCTTTTAAAAACTTTTAAATGGTTTTAATTCATTGATTGATTTTAAGATAACTCATTTCATCGCCTTTTATTATGACAGCATACTGTATTTTTAGCAGTACCTTTTTCATTCAAGTTGTGACCTGCACTGGGAAAAAGCAGCAGTGTAAAATAGCTATATCTCATTCATGAACTCTCATGACTTAATAATGCTGCTGTTGTTGTTGTTGTGCTTATATACCTTTTTTTTTGTCTACCGATAACTCAAAGCAGTTCACAACACAATTATATAAATACAAAGCAAATCATAAGTACAACAAAATACAACAACATACAAAAACAATAATCATAAATATAACAAAAAATAGCAATACAGTAATAGCTCTCCAATAAGATACAATATTAAATTCAAAACAGTATATCAATCAAAAACAAAATCATATTACTACACTACCACAGTCTCCCTGTACCAGTTGCTACAAACCTCAGAAAGGGTATTAAGGAATCACCCTCAGAAGCATAGTCCTTGGGTTCCAGCAGGGCGGAGTCGAAACTTGGGGTGGAGGTAACCCCGGCACGCTCCGTCCTGCGACAGGTACAAGTTTCCCCCCAGTATTGTTGCCAATGAAGAAAAGACAATTCATGAAGCAGCTATCTAGTGTGCTTGTTGCATGAGTAAATGCTATGGGGAATGTGGTGTTTGCATGAGCATTGTTAGCATTTTCTAGCCTCTTAACACCTGCCTCTTAATACTCCAGGTGTGAATGTTGATTTCTTGAATGCAGAGGTTAATTATTTTTTAACTGACACAGTATAGGAGGAATGTTTATGTGTATTTATGAGTAATATTTTCCCTTCCAAGAAATTGTAAAATGAATGTGTGTAGCAGCATTATAGGATTAAAACACTAAGTGCTATAAGATGGAATTCTGTATACCATAAAACAAGACCAAGGGGATTGAGACAGCCAGAGTGTTGTGTAATGTCGTGAATAGCAGCAGAAAATCGCAACTGACTAATGAGGCACCACTTATATTTCTGATTACTTACCAAGTCATGTGATTGGCGTGTGAGAAGGAACAGGAGACACAATTCATTAAGTGATAACAATTCACCTGGCCAGGAAGCACAAGCTGCACGGTATAGGTACAACATTCGAAAACACAGGTGATACTTTTGTTGGACCACCAAAGCAAAATAACTACAGTAGTAAGCTTTCAAGTGCTGCAAGAATCTTCATCGGGCTGAGTGTTACAGAGTTTAGCTGATTCTCCCACGCTTGTTAACTCTGCAATGACCAACCTTAAGAATATTTTCACAGGACTCACAAGTTTGTCCATTTATGATATTCTAGCAATTCCACTCCCAGTTTTGGATTTTACAGCTCATTTGTGAACTGTGCTTGAGGACCATTTTCACATATGAAACGTAAAACAACAGTGTCTTCAATCAATCAAACAAACAAACAAACAAACAAACAAACAAACTTTATTGTGGTCGATGACCAGTGCAGTAAAAAGGGTTTAAGTGCATGAAATACTGTCAAAGCGCAACAGTCTCTTCAGTCTGATCTATAAACCCCATCTTGTCTAGATGCTTGTGACAAACACCCAGCCCCTTGCTTTCTCTGCTACCTCAGAGGTGATTAGAGGCTCAACTGTTAAGCTAAAAGAGTGCAGATACCCTGGGATGAAGTTTTCTAGAACATAATGCTAGTTTGAGATAAACAAACACTTGAACCTTCATAAAAATATTTAGGTACTCCCTGGACCATCTATTAAAACTCAAGACAAGAAAAAGAATAAATATCAAGAGAGAAATATTAGACACGTGCTACCTGAGCAGTGCAACTTTGTTTTCCTGACAATAACCCAAAAAACTCATGTGCTGATGGGAAAATGGGTTATCATAAAATGAACTCCAAAAATGACCTGGCAACTAGAATCCCAGCCTCCTGTGTCACATGTTAGTGAGAAATAGCTGCTTTACAGTCTAACATCTCAAGGAATAATGACCTAGGAGTATTCCACTGTGTATTGTGGCCGAGATATATATATATATATTTGCAGGGAAACAACAAATAAGAACAAATGCCTGTGAAGAGCAAAGATGTGTAAATCCTCATGCACAACAGAGAATTCCCATGTTGTGACAGAAGCAATCTATAAACAATATAACCAATACAAAGTATATTAGGTATGATTGCAAATATTATTTGTCTCCTTGGCAAAGACAAGCTAAACTCCAATAAAGTGAGATGTGTTAATGATTAGATTCTGGAGATTATGTGCTTTCTAATTTGTTACTATGCATTAATGTTGACTTGTTCCTCCAATAAGAACAGAGGGAAAATAGTATATATATGGATGACTGAGGCAGAATTAATCACAACTCCTGGTGGCAGAGGGTAGAATGTAGCCTACATAACTGGCATAATAGAGGATGGTCTTTCCACTAATGGGGGGAAGGCTTCAGTCCCAGAACTGGATGAAGCTCTATGCCCCAGTCACAAGCCGCAGAAGACATAATCATCTGGCCATTTACTCATGCTGTTGTTTACTTTTACCTTCTCTATACTACCACTCGCACTCCAGTTCCCATGTCAGTGCCCAAGACTTGATATCTTGAGATGGAGGAATGTCAGTCAGTCAGAAGAAATTTCCTGTCTCTCCAGAAGATGGGCCTGGCAGAAGAAGGACTTTTGAGTGTTTGTATGAAGTGACAAGAGCAGAAAACATGAACAAAGCCATAGGGTGGCCTTCTTTTTCATTCCCCATAGTTTATCTCTTATTTCCATCCTTTTCCATTTGTTCTTCTCCTCTCAGCCTGGTACTCTGACCATCCCACTGGCTGCTCCCCTTCTCTTTCTTTCCTTTCCTGCCCTTAAACTTGGTGAGAATGAGACCTGTGGCTCTGTGGCAGAGCACATGTTTTATAGACATGTGGTTCCAGCTTCCATCTTTGACATTTCCTGATAAGATTAGGAGAGAATGCTTTGAGATTGCAGCTCAACAACACAGGGCCAGGTGGAACAGATGTTAAACTGAGTAAGAGACAGTTTGCCCGTGCTTCTTGTCTTTAGACAAAGAGTGAAGTCACAATTTCCACTGATATTTCAGGGTCTTACAGTTTTAAATTTGTGGAATGACTTAATGATTTCTGCATTGTAGAACATGCACATCCCTGGCTCTTCTTCCTCTTTTGTGTCTAGGTCAACCTTTAACCTGCCAAAATGAAGCCACCTTCTTGACTTTGTTGTTGGCCAAACTTAAATCATCCTCACCATCATGTTCCAAGCCAAAGGGACATCCCTGGCTCTGATATGCTCAGAGCTCTGAGCTTTTCTCTGCAAAAAGCTTTCCTTTTCTCTTCAGTGTATTGGCAAGCCTCTTTCGAAGAGGCTTGCCCTTTCACATTGCAATCCACTTAACAGAGATTAAGCCCCATACAACTCAATGATACTTACTTCTAAGCAGAGATATATAAGATCACATTATAAATTGATTTTTTTTTAAAGAAAGTGTCAGTTCTTTCAAGATTGGAAGCTTTCAGTGTTCAGAGACAATAAGTCCTCAAGCTCATTTATGGAAACAGAAGTCATTTGCTTTCTCAGATGAAGTAATTCTAAAAGAGACAAAAGAAAACTCTACCATTGCTATTATTATACAGTATTGCTTTGCTCACAAAACACCTTTTTTCTATGTCACCTGAGGAGGAACCCAACGCTGAGTTCTGTCATCACGATTGTTCCCATTTTGCACATGGGATGTAGGCTCAAGGTTGAGCACAGGAGCAGTTAGGTAATTTTTAGACTCTGTGCTTAACAGGCATATGAACTCTGTGCCACTGCAAATATATACATTGTTTGATTCCCTCCATGATATTTCAACACTTTGCACATTGCACACTGATCAGCTTTTATGTTCTGCTTAAGCCTGGGGTATGCTACAGCTCTTTGGATTTAGATCCCAAACTTTGATGAATTTCCCACTCCTGGGAAAGCTGTACTGTACTTGTCAAATGCCCTCACATCCTGCAACTGTTAAAAGGCAGAGGAGCCTCCAGATAGAATAGATGATGAAAAGATGGTAAAAGCAGGAGGGCTAGGTGCACAAAAGACCGGGCGGGTGGACACGTAGCTCACTGGCACCCTTATATTATAAAGTACTAGCAGAGGGTTTTTTTACTATTGTGGGCAGCAAGTGGTGCTGGTAGGGGTTATCTTGTATTTTGACTGTTTTTTCTCTTGTGACCTCTGGGTGGAGCTTCTTCCAGTAAGTAGTCTCTTTCTTTATTCATTTCTTTTACAGTTGTTGTGGTGTGAGGTCGGGTGGTGGTGAGTTGGCTGTTTTTCTTTATTTGGGGTGGTGGTGGTGGTTGGATTTTGTGGTGTTTGGCTGGGTGCTGGGTTTGTTTGGAAATGTTTGTTGTTATTTACTTTGTATTGTTTTTTGGTGTTATTTTTGTTTGTTTTTGTGTATTTTTGAATGTTTTTGATTGTTTGTTTTTGTGTTTTTTGGTGTCCTATGGGAGGGATCCCCTCTCTGCCGTCTCCCCTGGCTCTGGAAGGCTTGGGGGGACAGACCCCTTTTGTCTCCCCAAACCTTCCAGACTCATGGGACCCAGGAGAGGGGATCGAATCCAGGCCACCCTCTGATATTAAAAGGGAAATCTCAATTGTGGTTTCCCCTTTAATATCAGGGGGGGTTGTGATCCCTCTCTCCACTGGCTTCCTTGGGTTTGGGAGTGTTGGGTGGAGAAAAGGGGTTTGTCTCCTCAACCCTTCCGGACCCAGGAGAGCCATCGGAGAGGGGGATTTCCCCCCCCCCCACTCCGTTTTTAAAGAGAAGTAACCGCTTGGTTTCTTCTCTTTAATATGGGGCGTGTGTGTGGGGAGGGGAATCCCCTCTCTGCCAGGTCCCCTGGGGTCAGGAAGGTTGGGGAGACAGACTCCTTTGGTCCCCCCGACCCTCCCAACCCCAGGGGAGCCAGTGGAGAGGGGGAGCACAACACACCCCCCCCCCCCAGTGATATTAAAGGGGAAACTCCGATTAGGAGCTTCAGGCGCCGTTGGGGAGGGGGGCTTTGGTTCCCGCGGCTTGGCAGACTTGCTCTCCCGGTGTTTTTGTTTTGTTTGTTTTAATTTTTGCGCGCTGGCTTCCTCAGCGTTCTGCGCGCTCATGTCGCGCAGGACGCTGGGGCTTGTAGTTATGGGTTTGTGCTTTGTGTTTGTGCTGCGTTTTTTAAAAACGGTTTTCTTTTGATTGGCTGCGGCACATTTCCGAACGTTCCTTGCACCGCGCCATGCGAGAGCCTCTCAGCCTGATTGGCTCTGGCGCGGCACGGCGCAAGGAATGTTGGGAAATTAAGTTGTTTCCCTTTTTTCGTGTTTGTTGGGCTGTTGCCCCACTGCCTGTTTTCTCAATCCTTTGTTGACCTGCGGACCCAGATCGGCCGTGTGCACGAAGGGTGAGTGCAGGCAAGTAGGGCAAGGCATAGCAACCTATAGCAAGTTCCAACGGTTAACCCTTGGTTTTATAGGTTAAGAAGAGGCAAAGAAAACCTGAAACTTCTGGATTTTCCTGTCTGTAAAGCAAGTTTGAAACAACTTTACCTTTGAATGGGAAATTAACAGGGTGGGGTGTTAGCCAATCCATCTCCCGAATCCCATATCACCACATAATCCCCTTGTGGCTTAGTGGTTAAGACACTGAGCTGGAGACTGGAAGGTCAGGTTTCGATAACCGAGAGCTGCACTTGGGGACATGAAAGGAGCCTCATTCAGGTGTACCCTGAGTGGAGTTTCTCCAGCAAAAATCCTTTCAACCCAGAATAATCTCTGACACGAAATTATTATTATAGCAGAAAAGATACACAATATGCAAAGTGGTGGTGGTGGTGGTGGTGATGCATGTGTTTGGGGAATGGGAATATGAAAGCTCTGCTCTACACTGCAGGTTGGAGCTGCTTCTGACATCGATTCAACAGTGACTGCACAGTATATGGCAAGTAAGGAGGGAAAGGGCAGGACTATGACTGGAAGAGGTCTGAGCAATAAAATAAGGATTATACTGGCATGAGTGCTAGATATGTCAGCATGCTATTGGAATAATTTCCCAAGGCAATCCTCTGAAGGCATATGATATTTCCTTTGGCCCTTTTTTCATTTGGTTTCAGGCCTTCCTCTTGGAATGAAGCAAGTGTGTAGGACAGGATATCCCTTCTCTGGATCTCAGGACAGTGACTATGTTTCCTTTTTGGGACCATTAGACACACATGGCCCATTTGACAAAGGTCACCCAGAATCTGGTTTTTTTATTATCCAAAATATTCACAATACCTAAGTCTGTCCCTCTCTCCTTTTCAGTTATTTCCAAGGAATACCCGGCCTCATTGGATTAATCTGTACGCATGTTTTGATCCTATGCCATTGAATGGTGACAAATGCAACTGCTCAGTTTTTCTAGTCTGCCACTGGTACTCTTTCTACCAAGCCTCCTCAGAGTTTGTGGCATTTTTTAACCAAAATCCGGTGTACCCTGGTAACGGCAACCTTCTGTTGCCAGCTAATCTTTCTCACACTAGGTCAGGCAAAAGGAACTGCAGAATGAACTCACAAAATGGTGCTTTCATTTTGGAAGTTTCACATTTGGCCTAGATATGGAAGAAGAAGAAGCAGCCACATTTTGCACTAGAAGGTATTTTTGAGCCTGGTTTGGAGTTAGACCAGTGTCAAGAACATTAGAGTAATTTCATTTAAGGAGCCAGCAAGTCAGTCAGTCAGTCATTAACATTTGTACACCACCCAATTTAGTGCTAGCACCACTCAGGGAGGTCTCACAATAGACAATAATGGACTACATTCATACCCCACACCCATAAATATAAGTGGCATCACCTAAATATAATACTAATATTATATAATGGAAAAAATAAATATGATATACTAAATAATAAATTCCACATTGGGGAAGAATATTTGAAAAGGCTTCTCTGAAGAAGAAAGTTTTAACAACCTTCCAAATGCCAGAAGTGAATGGGTCTGCTGAATCTATAACAGGGACTCACGGAAGCAGTTACTGAATGTTAGGCCAAGGCTTGAAGTTCGACTGATTCAATGATTCTATACTACCTAGGATTAGCAATTGATTCAGTTTGTGTCATGCACTTCCCTCTGTAGTGCCTAGGGATGATGGGCTTTGCAGAAGACCTTTGTATCTTGAGAAGAATATTAGCACTGCCATTTCCTCCAACAAGCTCTTGGACGGTTGATATTATATGCACCTGTGCTAACAAATTGAGCTGGCTTGCTACATGGGAAAGGAATGTTAATTGTCCTGAGAAAAGATCTATTAGTGTATTTACTTCTGATATGTTTAGGTTTAAGCACAGCTGTAAGAACGTATTGGGAGTTCTTGGCAAAATAAGATAGGCACCAGATGGATCATAGTGACATTCTCATGTCCTTGACTGATAACAAGCTTGTTATCACACCTACCTGCCCGAATGTTGAGACATCTCAGTGTCCTTGGCTTATTACAAATCGGTAACGAGTCTGATGTAATTCACACCTGCAAGGATGTTATGTCAATTAGTCCATTCTACCGTGTTTCCCCGAATATAAGACACTGTCTTATTTTTTAAAAACTCCAAAATTAGCACAAGGTCTTATTTTCAGGGGATGTCTTATTTTTCCATGAAGAAGAATACCAGTCTCGATCACGCTTCCCCACTCACAACCAAGGGACGCTTCCCTTGGTTGTGAGTGGGGAAGCACGACCGAGACTGGCCTCAGCTGTGAGGCGGCCGGCGTGGCCCATAAGAAAGCCTGCCGCATCAAAGTCTCGGTTGCCTCCCCGCTCACAACCAAGGGAAGTTTCCCCTGGTGAGAGCGGGATCGAGACTCTGATGTGGCAGGCTTTCTTATGGGCCACACCAGCCGCCTTACAGCCAGGAGGTAAGGAGGTCTTATTTTTGGATGGGGCCTTATATTTCAAAGGCAGGGGGAAAAGGGTGTGTGTGTCCTATTATGGGAGGAGGTCCTATATTCGGGGAAACAGGGTATATGCCATTTGTTTTGGTTTGGAGCTATCTATACATCTCTCAGGCAAGAGGCATAGAGCTAAGGGGGATGAGCATACCTTTCAAGCGCAGCTCTGGAAAATATGGGACCTACGCAGAAGGGCTCTGTGCATGTACAGAACCTACTTTCCCTGCTGGTCAAATTACGGGATGGTGGCGGGAAAGTAGAGGAAGCAGCGCAGAAATACAGGAAATCCCAGCCAATCCGTGATACTTGACAGGTATGGGGATGAGACAATACCTTAGCCTACGGTATAAAAGAAGTACAGCTTGATCACTGAAGCTGGAGCTCTACACAAACCAGAAGGTGTTAGGTGCTGTGCCTCAGAAGGCCAGGGACCCTCCCTGCTACCACTGGGCTTCTGATGGCAGAAGAGGGACCTATTGCTTCATATGCATTTGCTTGTTTTTACTCTTGCTTATGTTCTATCTCAGTTCTATCTTTGTTCTCTTTCAGTTATGCTCTGTCTTAAGATTTGTTTTCTCAAGCACTGAATGTTCATTGTCTGTGGGATTTAAAGAACCTGAGTGCAGCAAGCCTGGCCAACTCGTGTGACAAGACACCTCTATGCTTTGCTTCCATTGAGAAACAGTTTTAAAGAACTTAGAAGCATGGTTAGTTTATTTCTACCACAAAATTTCAATGGCATGTGGCAACAGGGGGAGGTGTCTGCAGCAAGTCCAGAGGCAAAGAAATTGGTCCTACAAATGCACAAAGGTTGCCCAGCTGTCTTCTACTTGAACAAGCCTTATATAAAACCATAGGCATCTAAAATCTCTCCTCTTATTGGACAAAAAATCTTATTACAATTATTCTGAGCTGCCTATTTTAAAAAAAATGTCCAGAACCTATTAGGGATTTTTCCCTTTTGGTTATTCTCTCTTGTTACTAAAGTATATGATAGAAAAAAGAACACAGAGAGAGAAAGGTGGAGAGATCAGCTCAGTTATCTCAGCTCCCCCACTTTGTTTTTTGTGTACACAAACTAACATTTTAAATGATAAAATTACTAGGAACACTTAAAATAGTATCTTTATTTACAATTAGCATCTATAGTTACAGTTAGAATAGAAAACAGGAAAAAATGAGTCTCCAGTATGCAGGGTATGCTTGTTGCTTGGTCAGACACCAGAGAATGAAGACTATTAACAACAAAGACAATGGAAACAAGAAAACAAACAGGTAGGGGCTTGCTTCAAATCCCAGAAGTAGGAAAAGAACTTTGCCAATGAAGTTAATGGCAAAGGACAATCATAACCCAGCATATTGAAATAAATGAATTGCAAGTAGATAAATAGAGATCACTTCAGTGGGAAAAGATCTTGGGGACATGACAGGAGCTTCATTCAGGCGTCCCCTGAGCAGAGTTTCTTCAGCAAAAATCCTTTCAACCCAGAATAATTTCTTACACAAAGTTATCATTATTAGGATGTTAAAAAAAAACCTCTAACTGATACCCAGTGTTAATGCATGCAAGATGACTATTACCCCAAGTGAACCTGCTTTCATTTAGAAAAGCATGGAATGTTTTCCTGTTTTATTTTTAAAAACACTGTTTTTCTTCAATATTATGACTTCAAGGTAAGCGTCCTTGGGCTGCTTTACACTAAGAGGTGGCAGATCAGGTCACCCTAGCTCGAAAACCAGTCATATCAGACTCTAGGGGTTCACTGCTCATCTCTGTTTATAGCCAAAGAGTCTGCACCTGCAAACATTTCCATGCATGGAATGCTGTTTACCTTCCCACCAAAGTGGTACCTATTTATCTACTTACAATTTCTTGCTTTCAAACTGCTAGGTTGGCAGGAGCTGGGACACAGATGGGAGCTCACTCCATCATGCAGTACTTGGGTCTCGAACTGCTGACCTGCTGACCTTACATCCATTAAGTTCAGCATCTTAACCACTAAAACACCACAGTCCCTGAAATGGCAGATACTTATTCACTTGCTTCCTTTTATTTGAAAAATGTAAGTAAACATTAAGTGAAAATAAGGGCCAATGTGGTATTTTTTATTCAATGTGTATAGCCTCCCCAATCGACATGCATTTCTAGATGGTGTACATAAAATCCCCAACATTTAAACTTATAGAGACCCTTACAATTCCTAAAAACACTGAAAAACTACCTCCCACCTGCACCAATTAAAAATCTAGTTAAAAACTATTAAAAGCATGAGTGATCCTCCTCTAAAAGAGCCAGTGGGTGATGGTGGTTGCTCCCTCTCCACCTCCCCACACCTGCCCTGCCAGCCAGGTTTTCAGCTCTTTCCTGAAGAGCAGCAGCTCTGTCTGGAGATGCAGTTCAACTGGCAGGTGGTCCCATAGGGCCAGAGCAGATACCGAAAAGGCTCTTCTTCTAGTGCTAGGGCCCCTCTGGTCCGCTCTAGTGGGATGGGCAGATGTCCTTGGGGTGATGCGGTGGGTAGACTGGGAATTGGAGGACCTGTGTTCAAACACTTGCTTGGTCATGGAAACTCAATGGGACCAAGAGTGGCAATAGTAAAAACTTGTTGAATATTTCATATACTGAAAAATTCTATTAGGGTTATCAGTCAAAAGTAACTTGCCAACATACAAGAACATATAAAATGTTTGACAAACTGTGGTTCCTCAGTTTCAAGATAATGATAAGCCACGATGAGTTAAAAATTGATGCTACTGCTTTGAACTTCCTTCTCTCAGTTGTACTGGCTTTCCTACTATCATTCCTATAGTACTAAATAAATTTTGAGTAACCTAAGGCCTTCTTGGTACTATGGGATTGGATTGGAGTTGTGGATCCCTGCCCACAACTGTGGGTTGATGTTGTATATTGGTCCCATCAAAAGCACTTTAAAGCCCCTCTTAAGAAGTAGGGAGGAGAATGGCCATTACAATACACATAGCTCAGTTTTTTTTATAAAATATAATATCCATGTACAGTGCATAACACTACCTGCAAACTAAACATATGCTGAAGCATTCAGAAGAACAGAAAATGTGTGAAATAAATAGCATAAGACAGCTGGCATTTTTAATTTATGAAAGAAGGAGAGGTAGGTTTTCAAATTTCTTGAAAGTAATAGCTACTTATTTTTCAGAATCCCAGGTGTTTATTGAATATTTACATTTATATCCTGCCTCTCCTCCAATCAGCTTAAGGTGATATACATGGCTTTGTTTATCCACACAATAACTATGAGAGGCAGGTTAGATTGAAAGAGATTGACTAGCCCAAAATCATCCAGTGAGTTCCATATCTCACTGAGGAATGAACCTGAATTTCCTAAGTTTGGTGGAAACACTTTCAACATTGTATCATTGTAACAGTTTCCTGAGACTTCTGCCACTCAAGGACACTGAAGAACCTTGGATTCAAGATATCACCTTTAGCAGCTGCAGAGAAAGTGGCTTTTGATTTGAAGGTACTGTATAGACATGACATACGCAAATAGAGATGACCACATGAGTATTGGCAGATGTCATTACCATGTGCACAGGTGAAGGCACCATTATCCTGCCAGATGCCATAGGAGTGCAAAATGTGTATCTATACTCACTTGTGCACTTATGCAAGCGGTCAATATGAGCTCAAGCAGCGGTGCAAAGTAAAGCAGTCATCCTAGATCAAGAAGGATGCAGCACCGTAGTGAAAATATTTTTCCAACCAGCCTGACCTATCCATTTCTGCAAGTGACACTAAGTGGGATAACAGTATGATGCACTGTCAGAAAATTCCAAATACAGTATGTCTATTGCTCCAGATTGAAAATTTATACAACGGAAACAGGTTTTCAAAGCCATCTCACTGTTCTGGCCACCTTACTGTGAAGACAGTGTTGCAACAGGCTCGCCTAGATTTTAAAATATGATGTGAGGTAGAATTTGAAGCAAAAGGAGCCAGCTGTGATTTGGTTGTGTCAAGAGAAATATGGCAGGACGGTGTAATACAAGTACAATGAGCAAAATCTGTCCAAAAAAACAGAGTTTATTGTAAACTTAAATTCCTTAAAGTCAGGTAAAAAGAAAACCGAAGCTATTTTGATATATAGACTTTCACCAAAGCTTCTTCTGGATTTTCTTCTTATATTATTTTTCTTATATTATTTCATTCCTTAGCGTCACAGCCTCTTTGTCTATTCTTTAGTGCATATGACGTTCACTGCATTGACCACCTGTAGCTAGGGCATGGCAACTGAGATTTCTAATTCACATGCTAAAATAACTTGGACTTGTTTTGGTGAGTGGAGTGACCATGTACCTTAACTAGCCATGATGGTGAACCTTGGCACTCCAGATGTTCTTGGACTTCAATTCCCAGAAGCCCTTGTGAATCCACATGGATGGGTTTACTGCGACTGATCCGGCCCAGGTCACCCTCATCGCTCCTGGAAGAGGAAGTAAAACACGCCCATACGGTGCGTTTTACTTCCGCTTACAGGAATGATGAGAGTGGCATAGGCCTGATGAATCGCAATAAACCCATCCGTGTGGATTCACGGGGGCTTCTGGGAATTGAAGCTCAAGAACATCTGGAGTGCCAAGGTTCGCCATCACGGTTAACTAGAGTAAGAGAATGAGGCGTAGTCCTGTCTCGAGGAACTAAAAGGCTTGGGTTGGCCTTGGGCTTTAGAAAATGCCTTTCTGCAGGATCCTAAAAGAACTCCAGAACGTCTTGGGTTCTCCATCTCACATACCTCCCGGAGCACAGGACGCATGTCGGGCGTTTAGGGGCCCGTGTGAAGAATGAACACGTGTGGCCTTGTGGTCTTAAAGCATAGCAACTCGCTTCTTCGACCCCTCCAGTTAGATCGAGCTGCCAAACCGGGATCATCACGATGACAAATCATCCTCGCCGCCCAGAACTTCCCGCCCCGGCATGTGGGAGAAAAAAGCCCGGCCTCTCTCTCGAAGCAGCAGCTAATGGGACCGACCGTGCAATTGACTCCAAGGCGGGGAGGAGGAGAGAAGAAGAGGGGGGAGGGAGGGAGGAGCCGGAGGAGGCGCGGATTAGAATGAAAACGGATCAGTCAATGGATTTGGGCTCCACCGGAGATCATCTGACTTGAGTTAACAAACCCCCAACTGGATTTCAAAGTGTGGGAGAGAGAGAGAGAGAGAGAGAGAAAAGTTTCTTTCCCCCTCCCCCTCCGGCTCTCTCTCTCTCCCCCCCTTACTTTTTAAACTTTCCTCTACCACGATCTGTGGGGGAAAACACAGAGGTCTCCCCCACCCTTCCCTCTCTTTCTTCCCCTCCCGTCCCGCTGCCTTCTCCTAGTTCCTCCGAGTGTTTGGCTGGGGCGTTGATGCCCTCCGTTGGGATGATGGATGGGAGAAAGGCAGAAGCCCGCCAACAGCAGCCCGGCCAGGAATCGCACCAGCCGCCGCCACGGCACAGCCAGCTTCAGCTCCCCGGACTTTGTTGAACTCTCCCCCTCGCCTTTCCCGGACGATCCCTGCTCCAGGCGCCTTCCAGGAACCCAGAGAGGGGAGGAGGGAGGCCGCCTTCCAGGACTCTAGTAGACCGGCCGCTTGGAAGGGAAGGGAAGGAGGGGAACCAAACCCCGAGAGGGAAGCAAGGAAGATCGCCTAACCATTCCCCCCCTTCCACCCCACCGTGCCCTTTCATAATACCTCCCCCCCCCCACTCCACCCCACCGACGATGGGGAGTCGGGATCCCAGGCCCACGGAAGAAGATCAGCTCCTGGCACTGTGAGAACTTCTCCTCTTCGGGTAAAGTTGGGTCTCCGTTCCTCTCCTCCCATAGGTAATTAATTACTTTTCCCCTTTCCGTTTCTGGGTTCGAGTGTTTTTGAGAGTTTTCGGGGGGGCACCAAGGAGGGGAGGGGGGAGATTATTATTATTATTATTATTATTATTATTATTATTATTATTATTATTATTATTATTATTATTATTATTATTATTATTATTATTATTATTATTATTATTATTATTATTATTATTTCTATTCCGCTTTCCTTCCCCTAAGGGAACTCATAGCGGTTTACATAGTGAGAAATACAATATATACAAAATATAAATTCATTCAATACAAAATACAAACACATAATGGCAATAACAACAACAGCATGGTTTAGCGATGGATCTCGGCTTTAATAGGTGTGTGTGTGTGTACACGTGTGTGTGTGTGTGCGTGCCGCGCGCCTATAGTTTGGGAACTTTGTGGTAGTGTCCCGGTCGTCCCGGTTGCGGCTCAAGACAAGGGAGCAAAGAAGAGACCCCCGCTTTCAGGGAGCAAACAAGAGACCCCCACTCTCCTCTCCCAGCCCTGAGGGCTCGGGGCAGGCCGTCCCTTGCCAGCGGCGGTGCTGTGGGGAGGCGGGCAGGAGTTTGGGGTGAGGTGGGCGAGGAAAGGCCGCGCGGGTTCCTGCCCTGCCCGCGCCTCTCTAGCCAGGGCCGGGCGGGCCGGGTGGTGGTCTTCGTCGAAATGGCCCCCAGGCTTCTGGAGTTCTCCCCCACCCTACCCACCCCTCTAGCCCCGTACGCCTCGCTCGCTAACCCACACGTCCCCGCCTCCCTCTCCCCCCCCCCCCCAGAACACGCGGCTCCGGCGGACGAACGGGACGGGGGGGGGGGGCGGCTTTCCCGCGCTCTGGCGTCTTGCGGAGTTTGTTTGTGTGGCGGCGCTTCGTCCCTCAGGAAAACGCGCGCGGGGTGCCTGCTGGTCACGAGTGAAGCGGGCGCCAAAGCCGAAATGATGTCGGACACCCTTCCCCGTTTAGTTCCAGGGCAGGCTGTTGTGTGTGGGGCCCTCCAGCTCTCCATGGGCGCCTCGGGGCAAGAGGTCGTCTCCCACCCTTTGCCGTAGGGACAGGGAGGGACAATGTCCCCCTTCGCCTAGTACAGGGGTGGCCAAACTTTTCGGGCCGTGGGTCGGTCACGTGGTTCAGGGGATTGGTCACTATGGCCCCCAACATCCGGCCCGCAAAGCCCTCGTCACTCCTGGAAGTGGAAGTAAGATGTGTCCGTACGGGCCAGATCTGGCCCCCTGGCCATAGTTTGAACACCCCTGGCCTAGTAGTTAGTAGTTGATGTTCTTTTCCATCTCCTCAGAGAGATGTGGCTGGGGAAGGGTTGTGTGGAGGAACATCTGGATGTGTTCGGGGTCACTTCCCTCTGAAATCTACCCCACCTCCATTAACCCCCCCCCCCCATTCCAACTCTGGCTGAAGCAATCTTTCAGCAAGTATATTTGCGAAGGAATTTCAAAAATCCACCACTGCAACTTGATCCCTGTGTGATGGGGAGAGGCTTGGAGTGAGGCGGGCGCCAAACCTATTAAGGTTTGGGAGAAGTGAGGGGGCTTCTCTCACCTTCCCCCACCCCACCCCACCCCACCCCACCCCACCCCAAGAAGAGAAAGCTGGGGAAACAAATGCAGGAAGAGTGGGATCCTTTGATTTAGGATGCCTTCGTATTACTCTCTCCCCATCCAACGTACACTCGATATGTTGTCATTTCTTGGGATCTCCTCCTGGCCGGCAGTGTCTGAAGCCTTTGTAGAACCACCCTTAGACACTCTGAGTCTCTAGCTACACATTTGGGATGCAGTCAGCGACCTCCTTGGGTTTGTCCCATTAAAGAGAGAGTTGCCCGTACTTTTGACAAAGTTGGAAATATTCATGCTTTCACCAGACATGGCAAAGAAAACAGAGGGAGGTGGAATCTCACCACCACCTGTTTCCACATAGTGGTTCCCAAACGAAAACATAAATACACTTTTGGGTGTAATGGACCCATTCAGAAAGGAGTAATTGACTCGTTCAGAAAGGAGCTGGGCATCTTCAGGGTCACACATGCTGCTTAGAACCTGTGGGTCTATTAAGCTTTTTTAAGAAGATGTTTTGAAGTGCTGGGCAGATTAAGATATCAAAGAATTGGGGGAGGGCAGGAGAAAGATTAAAATAAAAATGGGCAGGATTTTGTGGATTCTCCCTTTCCATATGTGTGCTTATATTTTGAATATTCAGGTGAGCATAACACTGGCGAAGTGAAATAGTTAAGTCCCACTGATTCAGGTGAGAAAGTTGCAAACTTTTGCTCTCTGAAGAAGTAAGTCCCACTGTGTTCAGTGGGGGCTACTTTCAAGTAAGTGTGCAGAGGTCAATACGTCAATGGTATAATTCTGTGCATTTGATTTAGATGTCTATCCAATCGAGTTTACTGAGACTTTTGGTAAGATTGTGCCCATTATCACAGAATAGATCTGTAAAAAGTGATGCCTGTATTTTGTTTTTAAGAAATACATTTCTAATAATCTTAATTTATCTATTTCATTTTCTCCTATTTCATACTGTTTTTCAAATCTTGAACATATTTAGCTTCATTTTTACTACCCGTGTGCATCCCAGGGTTTTGGAAATTTATGTGTTATTGACTGTAACAGATAAAAGGAGCGGTTGTAAAAATTTCTTTCTGTTTTATGCAATCGGGTCTCTGGGGATGTCCAAGAATTTGAAAGTAAACGTTGCTCTCGCATGCTGCATAAAATAGCATTTAAACAAATATTGTATTGGCATGTCCCCTGGACCCAGAGCCAAAAGACTAGAGTAAATAAACGTTGAAATCCAAAATATACAAAAGTGGAAAAGACTGATTTCTCGCAAAGACTTACTGATTTGATCTGCTTGTTCTACCTACCTTAGTTTTAAGTAAAACTCTTTTTTAAGGGATGTAAAACAAATTTACTTATCTTTTGTTGCAAGGAAAACAGATTATACTGCTTACTTTCACCTGGACAAGGAAATTTTATGAATTGTGCTGGAACTTTTCCAGCTTTATGAACTGCATGTTGATTGTTGCACACTGTTTATGCAGCAGCCTTTGGGGTTTTTGTTTTGTTTTGCTTGATTTTTGCTTGACAACCCTGATATGTGCCTGGAATGATTTGCATTTTGCCCAAAGTGCCAGAAAACTTTGACACCTGTCAAACTTTGACTTACTGTCAATATAAATGGTGCATTGAGTAGAACTTCACATCTGGCAACTGGTTTTTTTCCCTCTCTCTCCCCCAACTCCCCCCAAAACAAATTACCCACAGTGGAACTTGGAGGGAGGCAATTAAAAATAAGGCAAGTTTCCAAAAGTTATAAAGAACTCTCCCGTAAATTTTAAGGAATGGGAAAAGCAACAGATATCCAACTGCTTCTCTTTGGTGAACTATTCTATCCTCTGATGTGTGTTTGTAAAAGAGATAATCTTTAAAAGAAGGTGTGAAGAAAGATTCGCTTGATCCTGAATCTTGTTGTTGCCTTAAGCCCAAAACTTTGAAGTGCCGTGGAATGCAGCTGCTATTCTTAAAAGTGAAACATATCCCAGGATGGATTCCAACTTTATTTTAATGTCTTCCTTGCTTCGTATGTCAAAGAAACATTTGGATTGGGTGTATCCATATGTATAAAATAATGTTTTGTTTTGTTTTTTGCAGTTGGACATTCATGTATGAGGTACATTTTTTTGAAACTTAAACTCCCTCAAAGGTTGGGCTACAACCTGTTGTAAATTTCATTATAGTGGTTACAGTTTGTCCTGGTTTGTATTGGGATCAATAACAATACATACATCACTTTGGGGTGTCTTTGATAAAAATGTGTTTTGTATGCAGAACCACTGTTGTTAATTTATTTTTTTTCCTGTTTGGTATAAGAAGGTCTTGAGGGATTTGAGCAAGATATGACCTTATTCCTTAACTCTGAGGGATTGCCAGAAGCATGGAGTAGAAATATTTAAAAGAAATAATGAAAGCAAAAGATTGGTAGACACAGCACTGCTTAGAATAGACATCTTGAAATTGGTGAAACTTTAGTTTTTACTAACCTAAGACCTATTAAATAATCTTAAATGCAACATCACAATGAATCTTGTAATACTATAAGCACAACTATGTTTGAATCCAACCCCATGTCATCATGGATCTCACAGAAGTAGCTAGTTCGGGATTTTGATCTGCCTCAATATGATGAGGCTTGAACTGCTATGATACTGAATTACTGCAGAAATAGCTCTCTGCCCATGCTAAATCAAGGATGAAAGCAATACAGGATGACATTTTTAATCATTAGGAAATCATATTAAATATTTGGGGCATTTGTTAGTATTTTTCCCTCTTCTGTTTGATTCAGTTTTCTTAAATGTATATACAGTATTGACTTGTTTTAATAAAACATCTGACAATTAGCTATTCAAACACAGAAGGGGTGGGTGGGAAATAGCAGGTTTTGTGCCTAAATAACAATAACAATAAATTAGGTAAACGTGAAGTGAGTGGAGCCAACAAAGATTTGCCTTGAAAGATACATCTTGTAAAATATTGGTTTGAACCATTGGAAGAAAGGTTTTAAAAGCAGATAGAGAAAGAAGTTCTCTAATTAGTTCTGTCTTAAAACCAGATGTACAGTGCAATCCTATGTTTATTTACTTGGAGGCTAATTCATTAAGTTCAGTGGGACCTAGGTGCACTTACCAAGAAGTGAACCTCAATTAACTTAGCGGTTCTGATATCAGTGTAGATAGGAAAAGGATTATACCGTTACCCTAAATTAGCCTGTTTCTACAAGGGTGACCTTTACCTTTACATGTGTTTACTTTACAGTAAATTCTACCTCTGCAACAGTAACGTCCATGTAAGTGCACATAGGACAGTATCTATAAAAGATTGCCTGCATGTATTGTAATATAATACTGCACTTTTATAAGTTTAAATTATATGATTTCTTGTCCATGTAATTTCACTGGGGGCACCTTGAAGTATTTCAGGTAGAAGATAGATAAGCCTTAGGAATCAAGTGCTGGGCCTAGTATTCCAGATGTTTAAATTTAGGGTGTTACAGAGAAGTTTTCCAAAGGAAATTTAATTTCACCTTGCTTTTCGCGTGTCTTGGTTTTTGAAAGCATTTCAGAATTGCCATCCACTTCTACCATTTATGAGAGAGCATCTCTTATGAGTGAGATTTGTGTTCTAAATGGTGGAGAAGACTTTCACAGAAGTTAATAACTGGGACTACTACCTCTTGCTCCTTCAATTCCTGTTGGCCTACTGTAAAGCCCGTTGTTTGCACTGTGCCCTGAAAGATACACAAATCCTTCAAGCTTTTTGTACTCCCAGAAGTGCCTTGTTCATATTGAAGTTTCCAGTACAGATTAGCAAAGAAAGCAAATTCAGCCCCGCGGTCACCCCAAACTCAATATTTATTTGTGTAGCAAACAACCATCCATTGCTTTCTTTACAATGAGTACACTTAACAATCTTAGCAAAGGATTTCTGAAAGAGTAGGGAGAGGAGTTATTTTGAATGGTTGTGAGTTGTTTTTTTTAAAAAAATGCCGTTATTATCTAATTACAGCCTGAAGCCTTCTCTAATGCTCTTTAGATTGTGGATATTTGCACTTGAGCTGCCTGTTCTGTTATCTAAATTTCTATGAATGAAGTAGGATGCACTGTGTTACACTTACTTATGGACTGTTTGACATAACGCTCCAAAGCAGGGTAAATATAGAAAAGAATTAGGAGTTTATTTTGTTAGCATTTTGAAGGAAAAACATGGGCTAGAGATTGAATCATGAGAGTTAATTACTTCCTTTACTCACACTGCTCAGAAAATGTCCTCCTTAATCTACAGCTAAATACTTGCACGCTTCTGTATGTTTATTTCACAACTTACAGCTTTTATAGGGTAACTGAGTGAAGGTTCAAAACATAACAATATAGCACTCGGAGGTAAATCACAGAAGGGTATGTTTTCTTGGCATATTGCAGAAACATACAGTTAACAAACACTAGAGAAAGAGGCAACAAGAATTCACATTAAATGTGAGAAAAGAATTAACACTATGTGTTTCTTCTCAAAAATCTAATGAAAGCATACTTGAGCAAAATACTATAGTTTATTCGCATTCTGAGAAAAAGCAGAGGAAGGTTTGCAAAATCCAGGTTCTCTTAATTCTGGTCATCTGATGAAGTTACAGAGGCCACTTTTCAAAAGAAGTTAAAAGGAGGTGTCTTATTTTCTAACCAAGAGTAGTAGAGATGGCAGGCTCTAAGAACCTGACCTTTGGAACTCTGTTTGTTTGTTCCTTTCTAATTCCCTGTTTGGTTTATTTTGTGAAATAGTTTTCACTGGCCAATTATTTCTAAATAATCAATGGAATAAAGTAATCTAAGGTAAATTATTAGATCTCGGTATTGCCTTTTTGTTTTCTTTCTTTCCAGTTTTGATTTTTTTTTCCCATCTGAAAGGCACTTTTAAAAAGCCTTACCTTAAGTCAAGACTTTTCTCTGTCTTTGCTGGAAAGAGGGAGGGAGAAAACCCACATTAATTTTGTGTCTCAGCAAGGAAAAGCTTCAAGCCAGCTCTGACATTTTGGGTTAACTTGAATAGGTTAATGTATTTTTTTTTCCTTTAAAGATGAGGGGAAAGGAGGGGGGCAAAAACACATTGGTGGGAAGTGTGTTTTAACTCTAAGTACCCAATCCCTTCCATTAGCATAAGAAAACCAGTTTTAGTGCATTTACTATTGTATTGAGTGAAGAGTTCCAACAGTCCAGGGAGAAAGAAAGTGAAAAGCTGTAAAGAAATGATGGCCTATTCAGGTTATTCAACAACCCAAAGCTCTGGTCATCTGCCTCCCGAAATCTGCAATGGGGTATCACTTTTATCTCCCCCTTTGCCTTTCTTTAGCCTTTTTCACACGTTCACTTTTGTCAAGGTTTATTGATCATGTTTTCTTCTCTTCAAATCTGTGGAAAATTTAATGAACCAAAAACAACAGTGAAATAAAAGGAACTTTTAGCACTAGGTAGAGTCCTGACTCCCCCTGCCCCCAATCCCTGTCCCTACACCCTTTGAGCTAGAAATCCTTTCTCACTGCGAACTTACTGTAAAGACATACAGTGGAAAGTGCAGAAAGCAGCCTCAATAGTAACTCTGGGAGGGGAAAAGTTTGGAAAATAGGCCTGACCTGATAGAAAGCTCAATTATAAATGCTTTTCTTCTTCCTTTGCTAGGCTTGTGTGGCAGATTTTTGCTGCAAGGCTGGATATAATAAAAAGTACAGTATTTGCTTTTAAGTGGAATGAAACCCATTAGTTGCTTGGCTTAAGTCTAAATGATTAGGGATTACTTGTCCTTATTTACAGCCCCAATTGTTTTAGTGCCCTGATCTTTGCTCTTTCCACATCTGCCTTGCTTCTGTGCTGACTTGGCTTGTTTTATGATGCAAATGCTTTTGTTAGCTTACAAATAGTTTCAGTATCTAGAGATGATTTCAGGTGGAATATTTTAAAAGGAACTTCTTTTCTCCCAATTGGTTCTAACCCCTGTAATTAAATGGGGCTTTTACAGTGATTATATATATAGCAGCTATCCATAGAGCCCCTACATGGAAGAGTTTGTTCATACAACTAGTGCTTCCATGTGATCCCCACTAAAATGGAAGGTGAGCTAGGATAAGATAGCAATAAAGTGAGATGTCCTCCCACAACTTTTTCTCATGTTGATCAATTCATAATTATCTCACCTCCTAACCAATATGTAAATCAGGCTAAAGGAAGAAAGAGGTGTGTCATGAATGCTTTCTTCTTACTTCATTCAACATTTTAGGGCCACCCCCTTTCTTAAGGTCTCTATAGTGATTTACAGAAGAGGATGAATGTCTCATGGTTGGACAAAGTTACAAAAATGATTTGTGTGGCAGGCAGGAATTCAGTTGACACTTTGCTTGTCTATGCAAGAAATCTTGGTGATAAACCTGTGCTTTACAAGGTGGGGGATCTGTGATCCTTGGCACCTCTAGTAAAAAATAATTCTCTGCTATAAGGATCCCAAGAAAGCAGGCCAATGGAACTAGCTGGCTACCATGTCAGACTGCAGAAGGCAGTGTTCACTCAGAATAGTTTTGACTGTTGAGTTGATGGCTTTTTCCTAATGCAGGAGATGTCTCATATGAAGACATCTTGAATTTGCACAAGGCCTTTTCTAAAATGGCCTAAATCTTTTCCAGTTGTAAAGCTTTGTTTGCATACTTCCTGTGTATGTACATTATAATATGTCATGGATGAGAATGTCTGACTGAGTATCTGTACTGTAGTGAAGGAATGGGGAACAATATGTAATCTCTACACTTCTTACATTAGATGACCCTGCTTCCCCTGCATCTACTCCTATGGACTATTCATATGGTTATGGGGGGTGGGTTGGGTAGAAAAAGGATGATCGACACAAAGTTTATGGTTATTTGAAATTTGTGTTCAACCAGAAATATAGTTAAATATATAATCAAGAGCTATGTGATCTAATTGTATGATCCATGATGAGTAGTTAAGTGGTCTTTGGAGGCAAATGTGATTTTTTTAATGTTGCAGAGCTTCTATAAAGAGATCCATTGGGTTACCTTGGTCCTGTCATTTTGTTTGTGCCTGATATACCATGTAAATTTATTTTGAGGATAAAGTGGAGAGTAGGGAAATCACGTGCTCTGCCTTGAGCTCATTGGAGTAAAAATGGCATATACATACAACAAGTAAATAAACAGAGCTTTTCAACAATCTTAGGGCTATACCTATTTATATTACCAGTTTGGTCAGTTTATACCTAGACTTTAGGCATGCAATCCCAAGGCTATTTTGCCCATTAGCTCGGCTTTGTGACTTAGAACAGGTCCCAAGTCCATTAGACTATACTGACTTTTTCAGATAAGTGATAATGACATAAACCAGGGGTTCCCAAACTTTGACTGAGGGCTGGATTCGGCCTGCGGCGCCTAATAATCTGGGCCATGCCATCTGCACTGCTCCTGGAAGCGGAAGTTAAATGTGCCTGCACATGTGCAAAACGCTGCCATAAATGCACCCACGACTGTTGTAAACACATTTACGACAGCTATGGGTGCATTCATAGCAATGTTTTGCGCATGCACAGGCACAATTTAACTTCTGCTTCTGGTGGGAGGAACCATGTGACTGGCCCATTTAACCACATGACCAGCCAGCGGCCTGAAAAGTTTGGCCACCCTGATAATAAACAATGCCAAGGCTGAAAAATATTAGCAGAGAAAACTATGCAAGAATTCATGTGTTTAATTTGTATAATATGCAGATTTGCATATTATGCAAAGAATGCAACCTGTTTTGCATAATATGCTAACCAGGCTACCTCAGTTTGGTTCCCCACTATCATTTGGTCTCTTATGTCTGTATGCTGAAATGTAGTTTAATCTATTTGATAAACTCATTTGTCATGAATGGAGAGTTTTTAGATATCAATTTTGTCATCTTACCAGCTGGATAAAAGGATGCCTTCCTCATTTTTGTTCTCCACATCTAACATTGCATGTATGTCATCATGACTATTTTATCTTTTGCTGCTGCTACATTACAGCAGTGATGATGTGATAACATCATCATGTTAACTAACATCGTACTCAATAGTAGTACTTTCTTTTCATTCACAGTTATCTGTTTGAGGGATTTTAGTAGAGCTCTGCTTCTTTTTGTTAGCAGCCACAACAAGAGGAAAAGCCTGTTGATTAAGGAGAGATCTGTTAAAAGAACATCTATTCCCAAAGACTAAAATTTCCTTTCAGAGGAACTCTTAGGAAGGCCATTGTGTGAACTGGGAGGACAATGCAATAAGTCAGACAGGACTTCTTGAGCTCCATCTGTAAGGAACTGTAAGAGCCCCTGAAGTACACTTGTGTTAAGTTGAATTGATTGAGATTTAATGGCTTTTAGTGGCTATGAATGGTAATGATTTTCTTCAGTATCTTCACTGCGCGTGACATTAATAACTGCAGACATGAATGTGTGTTATACACCAAGTTTGTGATTTACTTCTAGAGATGCTTTTGCCTACTCTTCTTTTCCATAATTTAGTTGTTTGATGCTAGAGGAAGGGTTGAGGGGACCCCAACAAATGCTTTGGTCTCAGGAAGCATGCACATCTTGTCAATTAATTTTGTCCTCCAGATTCCCCCCCCCCCTTTCCAACATTAAATCAACACATTATATAGCTTGGTGTGATGAATTTGTCTTATATGCCATCATGAATTAATGTTATGCAAATGGAAGCTTTACAGGTGCAGTGATTTACTTAATAAGTTCTAATATTTAGTCCCATTTGTTATGTTTTGAAGGTTGCAGTTTTTCATACGCACACACAGTTATATTATATGTTAAAAACATGAGATTTGTGTGCATTTCTTATAGGAGTGTATCTTGATGGATGTGAATCATGAGTCCTATTCAGCCATTATAGTTTGAAAGCAGAGAATTCTGTAGCCATCCTGGAGAGAAGAGCATGCACAAAAATCCCAACCCCCAAATCCTCCCTGATATCATACTTTCTCATGTTCAGAGCAGAGGTTGGAAGACCCTCATGTATGTCAGTTCCACTGGTCATGCCTAAATATTCAGCATTGTAAATTAATTAGTTGGATGTGCCTTTTAGATGCTAAATATACAAGATCTGGCTGACAGCTTGGGTAGGATGTGTATACTGTATGTGCCCACAGCTTTCCCACTATCAATGGAAGTACCATGTATTCAGAATGCTCTTGAGAAACCTTCATGGAGTTGAGGACATTCCAGCGAGGATAACCTTCACAAGTATTTTCCCTGTTAGCCTAAGGAGACCAATGCCATAATAGCAATCCAATTAGCCTGCCAGGAAGAAACAATGTACAGTGGTTCTTCGGATAAAGTCCGATTCGGATTAAGTCCGATTCGGATAAAGTCGCGGTTTTCATGCACACATGATGCATCGCATAAAGTCCAAAACTTCTAAAATGGATGTTATCCGAGGTACTTGGTGTAGGAACCTTGGATAAAGTCTATTTTTTGGATGTTATCCAATGCATCTCCCATTTGATTCGGATAAAGTCCAAAATCGGATAAAGCCCAAACTTGTGGATGAACTGGAGAGCATTCAGAGTTTGGACTTTATCCGAGGTTCTACTGTACCCGAGTATGGGGAAGGTCAGCTGATCTTGCCAGCACAATGTCAGGAAAAATTTGAAATATTTTGCACAAATATAAGTCAAATTTCTCTTGACATTGTGCTGGCAAGATCAGAAAGGAAAAGTCATAAAAATCAGAACGAGTGGTAGTGCTGAAAGGACCTCGAGCATCACCCTACTACCTAGTTTTCTGCCTGCTTTGTTTAAGAGCCTCCAGTAGCCTCCTGCCATTCAAGGTAGTCTGTTGTATTGAAGGGAGACTGAGGGGTTGGTACTGTTTTAGAGGACATAATGGATGCAGCCTTGTGGTCCTATTCATGCATCCATAACCTGTTCAGCAACTGTAAGAGGCAAAGGCAAGGGTTTCTCCCCACCCACCACACACACACTTTTCCAATCCATTTGATAGCCTTGAGGGTAGAGGGCGTCTTGTGTTGTTTTCAGTCTCTCTCTGGTACTATTCAGCTTATTTCTCTCCCTCTCCATAAGTGAAATCAGTGGTGGGCATGAGCAGGTTTGCATCAGTTCGCCAGAACCGGTAGAGGAAATTCCGGCTGGCCCCGCCCATCCAAGTTTTGAAATAAAATATTGTAGTCCTAATTTGGGTGCAACACAAGGCTCTCTCTCTGGTCATGCCCACCATACCATGCCCACAGAGTGGTAGTAAACAAAAATTGGAGCCCACTACTGAGTGAAATGGTTTCTTCTTTTATTTCTCTCTCCAGCACTAGAAATATACTTTTAAAAAGCAATTTATTACATAACTCACAAAGTTCAGAGAAGTCCCCTGTGTTGTTAATTAATTTTCAGTTACTATGTTTTTGAAGGGGAGGGGAACCAGGACAGAGAAGGCAGTAGCCTAAGACAGGATTGGGCAGAGTGCAACCTGCAGGTCTTATTCAGGTCCCCAAGGAGCCCAGAAGTAATCTCTCCAAAGCCAAAGTGCTGCCCTCTCTGCCTGTAGGACAACTTATGGTACAGTGGTACCTAGAGTTACGAACGCCTCGAGTAACATAATTTTCGAGTTGTGGAGGGAAGAGGATGCAGCTGTAGAGGGCTGGCGGCTACAAAAACTGCACCACCGCCGCCAGACTCCCGCCCGTGGCCTGCCTGGCCAGAGGGAAGAGGACGCAGCCACAGAGGGCTGGTGGCTACAAGAACTACACCGCCGCTGCCAACAGACCCCCCATCCATCGCCCACCCAGCTGGAGGGGAAGTGGCTACAGTTGTGGAAGGCTGGTAGCTACTTTTGCAATGTTATTGCAATGTTTTTGCAACGTTTTTGCAATGTCTTATGATGTACACTGGTGTTTTATTTTACTGTATTGTATACTATTATATTTTATTGTGTTGTAATATTAGAAGTATTGTGATTGCTGTTAGCCATCCTGACTCGTGTAGCCAAGTTGGGCGGCATACAAATCCAATAAATCAATCCAACCAACCAACCAACCAATCAGTCATCTAGCAAAGGACCTGAGTAATTGAAGAACCATCTGGCATACCAATGCAGTGATAATGTGACTTTCAAGTTGTACTGTTGTTTTGTGGATTAGAACAGTGGAAGTCAGAGAACATAGCAGGTTACTGATTTTCTCAACTAGAAGATAACTGGTGTAGTTAACCTGTACAGTAGCCAAAATGTTGTGAGTTTGATCCTGATTGGAACAAGGTTGACTTGCCCTTCCATCCTTCCGAGGTCAGTAAAATGAGTACCCAGCATGTTGGGGGCAAAAATGCTAATTATCTTGTGAACCACCCAAAGAATGTTCTAAGCACTATGGGGTAGTATATAAGTGTAGTTGCTATTGCTATTAACTGAGCTGCACCGATACAACTGACTGCACTTGAGGGGGGCTCTTCTTTCAGGTGGGGATTATAAGCACACATTCTTCTTGAGAACTTGGCTATGTGGACTTTTGTTATTTTTCTTCCATGTTTAGGCCAGCCATGAAACTGCTAAAATGAAGTTTCGCCTGATCTAGTGTGAGAAAGATTAGCTAGCACAAGGTGGCCGTTGCTCAGGGTATGCCCAACTATGGTTAAAAATACCACAATCTTCGAGGAGGCTCTTTCTGTGTACCCCGACATTTGTTATGAGCTCCTGCATATTAAGATACCATTGTAGCCTTGCCAAACAGTAAAAACTGGTAATAAGGAAGCAGTCAGGCAAGTGGAAGCAACCTGCTAGGGGTTGACTGAATGCAAAGGGATGTGCATCTTTCACCCTAAGGTAGGGGTGGCCAACCTTGGTGCTCCAGCTGTTCTTAGACTTCAATTACCAGAAGCCCAAGTCAGTACACCTGCTGATTAGGGATTCTGGGGATTGAAGTCCAAGAACATCTGGAGCCCCAACGTTGGCCACCTTTGCCCTAAGGCAGTAACGGCAAACCTTGGCACTCCAGCTGTTCTTGAGCTTCAATTCCCAGAAGCCCTGATCTGCAGGAGTGCTGACTTGGGCTTCTAGTAATTGAAGTCCAAAAACAGCTGGATTGCCAAGGTTTGCCATTACTGCCCTAAGGGATCAACCTCTACTGTATCTTAGCCCTTTAAACTCTCATTTGTAACGAAAGCAGATATTTGTTTTAGCCTTGGTCTGCTTTGCTGGAGAGGTGAGGGCAATACTGAATTTACCAAAGAGAGGTACATTTCTTGAATTGTTGCTGACTGCCTGGAATAATTTGCTAACTATTAAATGGGGGCATATCTTGTCGACTCCGGCAATAGTGAAAGTCTGCCAAGTTTTTCATACTTGTCTTTTTCTACTTTTCCCCCCAAGGGCTAAGGACAGGGGAAAGGCACATCTGACACATAAATACACCTAAAATTGCTGAAGATGAGAATAGATTTTAGCTTTGCTTATCAAAAATTGGAGGTCTTATGAATCCAATGATTGATGATCTCTCAATCTGTCATTTTTCTCTCCCCAAATAAACAGGCATGAGACACCTTGGATTGATCCATTGGTTACATTTGGCTCTTAATAATATATTTTGGTTGCCATATTTCAGTGGCCTAAAGGTCAAGGTTTAAAGCCTGATTACTGTTCAGATAGTGTGCCATCTGTGAAATACACTCCAACACTTTAAAAAGCTGCCATCAGATTAAAAATATAAAGAAAATAAAAAAATCAACATTATTTGCAACAAAGGCAACATAATGTGGATGAGGACGAGACTTGGCAGGACACATTACTTTAACAGGGGCAGGATGGAGGGTTGCTAACTGTAGAAGTTAAGCAAGAGTTTTAATAAAACACAAAGGAAACTACAAAAAACATACCAATCTGTCTTTAAGAAGAAGCGGGAGAGGAGTTGAATTGTCAGAAACTGTTTGCATTGCGCAGGCATGCTTACGGTATATGAAAACTGACAGCTCTTGAAGACAGCAAAATCTTGCTTATCTGGTCTGGTGTAATCGAAACACTTCCTTGTTCTTTACTGTTGGTCATGTGAGCCTATAAACTTATCTGCTTTATGGGCCCTCTATTTTGGATACCCTGTTATAGTAAATGAGCTCCATGTTCTCCCCCTTCCCCAAGGGATCAGGATGTTGGGGTTTTCGATTGCAGTTTATTCTGCCCTTCACCTTAGAGGTGACTATTCAGGAGTAGATGTAGTGTCTTATTTTCTTCTGCTGCGTGTCATTACTTGCCAAATTAAAAGCTGTGTTTCCTATACCTTCTGGGCATACTAAAATCACCCATCCTTAAGAACAGTTGTGTAAGTCTTTGCTGTGCATGAGCTGGAGAGCATTCAGCTACTGATGCTGAAGTTCAAACAGAGTGCAGTGCTGGCGGTGCCACTTTTATTGGTTAGCCTTCTTTCAATGTCACACTTTGCTTGTTTTTACATCTAACCAAACCATTGTCATCATGAGGGAAGTTACTGAAAGTGGGCATCCTGTGTGGTTCATGTTAGAAATTATTCTGGGCTGAAAGGATTTTTGCTGGAGAAACTCCACTCAGGGGATGCCCAAATGAGGCTCCTTCCATGTCCCCAAGATCTTTTCCCACTGAAGTGGTCCCTATTTATCTACTTGCAATTTCTTGCTTTGAAACTGCTAGGTTGGCAGGAGCTGAGACAGAGATGGGTGCTCAAGCCATCATGCATTACCTGGGTCTCGAACTGCCGCCAGCTCACCTTCCAGCTGACAAGATGAGCTTCTTAACCAGTGAGCCACTGCAGTCTTTGAACATGGGTTGATAGGCACCCTGTTTCTTAATCCATGTGTATGTCCACAGACCTTAATGAATCAATGATATCTCTGGATTATTGCTATGTGCTGCAGGCTATGGGCAAGGCAAAATTATGTTGGATTCAAATGCTTCAATGAAATAAAACTTTTTACACCTCCTGAAATATGTCATGGGAACAAATGTACCTCTCCTTAGGAATTGTTGAAGCTCGTGAGGTCATTCAAAGAAACAGTGAATGCTCATACAGTACTTTAAAATGTAGGTGGTTAAAATACACAAGCATGCTTTTTTCAACAAAGGAAATATGTGTTGGATGAAAAGCATAAATACACCCATTAAAAATGTTTTAACAATGTAAATGCAATCCCATGTTGCCGGGGTGGGGGGTGGGGGCATCCCTGAAGCCTCTCTACTCAGTAGAAAACAAGGGCAGGAAGAACATATAGATGGGAACTGAAAACACACTTTGAAATCCATACAGCCACATCCTTACCATGAGCTCCACACCCTTCTGAGAAACATATGTGGCGGACAGAGTAATGTTAGAAGGAATTAGGAGATGAGTGGAAGAGCTGGCCTTTGTTGTATTGATGTTTGTTTGTAAATCCATTCCATTCTATTTCCACAGGAATCTTTGTGCATTTTGCCCAATCAGTTGCATGTATTGATTTATGTATATTTTAAAATGAATTTCTGGTAAAATTGACTTTTATGAACATTTTCTCTCAAGATTCTCATTTTAAAATGTATTTAGTAAAGGTAAAGGTCACCCTTGCTTGAAAGCCAGTCATATCCAACTCTAAGGTTTAGCGCTCATCTCTGTTTATAGCCAAAGAGCCAGTGCTCTCTGCATCTGCAGGCATTTCAGTGGACATGTGGCAGGCACGCCTAGACACCAGAGTTCATGGAATGCTGTTTACCTTTCCACCAAAGTGGTCCCTATTTATCTACTTGCAATTTCTTGCTTTCAAACTGCTAGGTTGGCAGGAGCTGGGACAAAGATGGGAGCTCACTCCCATGCCTCAAACTGCTGACCTTATGGCCATCAAATTCAGCATCTTAACCACTAAGCCACCTCAGTATTTACCGTAATGTTTATAGTTTCTGAGTGGCATGAGAAGTCTCCCCATTGCCTCTCATTTCTTCTTTTTAACTATTAAACTCTTTGAAAATGTCTTTTTTTATCATCCACAGTGGTTGCCTTCAAGTCTTCTGTGCTCTGAGCATATCCTTATTCTAGATTAAATTATTTCCATTCACATTTTAAAAAGAAAACTAGCTGGTTACCTGGCCTTGCCCGGGTTTTTCATTTCTTTAACGTAGGCCAGCCTTTCCCTTTGCAAACCTCGTGGGGTGTATGTGGGTCAACCCAGCCTCCCTTCCTCTGTCTCTCTTCCCTCACCTGTTCCGCTTCTCCGTCAATGGTCACTTATCCTTCCCATACATGTGTCTGGCCACCTGGTGAGAGAGCGGTATGCAGCCGTTGAGGAGCCCTCAGACCTTTCCTCCCTCCTCAGCTTCACCCACTGTGGCTGCCGCCTCTGCCGCAGAGAATGGGTGGCCATTTCTGGAGGGGGGGCAGCCTCCTCCACAGCTCCCACATCCTCCTGGTCCTCTCAAGGGCCTCTGTCGCCACCACTGTGCTGGCCCGACCAGGCCCCTATACATACTGTGAAAATTACAGCTGAGCTCAGAGGGCTACAGCTGAGCTAGTCAGATGATGTCACAATCTCAACCTACCTGGGACTATGACATCAGCACAATTACATCACTGGGAAACACACAAATTGTATAGATAAATTGCGTCCCAATTTGGGGGATGTATGCCCCCCATGGGGCTTGTGACCCCCGCAGTGCTGATCTTCCCAGCCCAAGGTATGTATGTGCCAAATTTCAGTGGGATCAGTCCAGGAGTGTGGGAGCTTTTTGAGCACATACAAGACCACACCTCTGTTTTATAGATATAGATAAAACATCATTTACAATGTTTTGGGGTGAAATAACTCCTACGTTCCTAGTACAGAAAGGTTGCAGCCTTGATCCATTTACCACATACTGTATGATTTTAGTCACTTTTGGTTTCTTGCACCACTTATAACTCTGTAGTCCTCAACTGGGACGGGCTGGCTACACCTTCCTGAGCCGAAACACCACTCACCCTGGGTGATGTTTGGGCTCCAGAGGGCTTGCCACAGCCTGTCCTGGACTGGCCATGCCTTGTGGAGCCAAAATGCTACTCACACTGGGTGATGTTTGGGATCCAGAAGGCCTGGCACAGCCCCAGTAGACCTGCTGTAGCGGGGATGGGGCTTGCCTGCTGGGGGGACTGTGAACAATCAGAACGCGGTATAGCGGCTGGGGTGTAGAGACAAAATAGGTGAGGGAACACACCCAGATCGACAAGAGACAGTAACAAAGTGTGTTTAATATTATTGTGGGTGTGCTTATAACTAGTGTTATCAAGCCACTAAGCTAAACTACTGGACAAGTAGTACAAATGAATTACAAATCCATATATAAGCAACAGATACAAATGACTGTTTATACACATGTAAAAGTGCAACACCACCCCCCCCCCCCCCATCGAGTCTGCAGTATAGGACTAAGGTATCTCCCATGGTTAATCACTTTATTGAGAAAAAACATACATATAAAGAGATGAAGATGGCAGTACTCGAAACTTACCTCCCAAGTAAACACCAGGTTGTCGATGTTGAATGCTTCCTGCTGCAGAGGGAGGCGTTTTACATCCATCATTTTAAAACTTTAACACCTCACGGCTTAGATACGGATTGGGACCTGTCTGAGTTTTTGTGATTCCAGTCCTTTATGTGGTTTGTGATATTCTCGTAAGGCTTTAGTGTTCTTACTCTATGCCTTTAAGAACAGGTAGTATGGAGGTTCACAACGTTTAAAGATTAAATATTCAGGCACATCAATCTCACATGAGACTAGTTCCCGTGAAAGTACTGCGCATACACCCATGTGACATCACCGGCATGTGTGGTGCCTACCACACATCTCCATCGCCTCCTTGGGAACTCAGTCTCTAAAAGGTTTGCCATCACTGCCATAGTATGTCTGTTCAGCTGGAGATCTTCAGTCTTACCTCCCCTCATCAGGAATTAATGCAGCAGAAGCAACACATTTTTTGTGGGACATCCAAAATGGTCCAGTTCGAATAAACTACTGTGTTGTAATTGAGATCCAGTGTTCAGAGATTTTCTTTCCAATTGGAAGACAAGTTATACATTAACTGGGGCAGTTTCCGGAGTGGCCTCCAATAGAGCATGAGGATGTGAAACATGGCTGGTTCTACCATTAGGCAAAGGGAGGTGGCTTTCTCAGGCAACAGATGCAGTAGGGTGGCATCAAGTTTTGGGGGTGAAATTTTTGTGTGCCTCATGGTCTGCTCTGCACCATCTAAATTATCTGGATTTCTTTAGATACAGTAGAGGGCCATCTTGAAGATTCATGTGCCAGTCCATTTGGCTCTTGTGTATAGAATAGGAATGGGCTTAACTTGTCCTTTGACTCTGGTTGGACCTTTAGACAGACTGCAAATAGGGTAAGCCCTAATTTGTACAGGGTGGCAGACAGGTGAACCTGGCTGGATGATAGGTAATCTAACTATAGAGCTCTTTCAGTACACACTTTCCAATTGTATGGGCCACCAGGAGTCTGTGTGTATCAAAGTCACCTTAACTTGCTCCCCTCTTCCACTTCCTCAAGCATCAGTGGTATCTGCAAATGGCAGGTGCTTAATAATAAAGCCATTGGATCAACATGCCTTTTGAGATACCAGGCAGGGCTCCATGTTGGTACATGCAGACCGCAGAGTTCTCCAAGACACTTTCTTTGTCTTTTCACAACAGAGAATTAAGCTTAGAGATGTAGTAACTTTGGTGCCAAAAGAGTTCTTAACAACAAGATCTAACATAGTCCCAATGTCATCCTCTTATTTTAAAGAGCCACTCTCATTTTAATTGCCCTGAAAAGGAACTGAAGCATTCATTGTGATAAGAACAATAGCTAATATCATATACGGTATGATAAACTAGGATTTTACATCCCTTCCCTTCGAATGTTATTTGGAGCTTTTTAGCTCCAGTGTTTGTGATGATTTCTGAAATCAAAACCAGGAATCCAAACTTTTGCCAGACCACAGGCTCCTTAGCGCTAGACTTGGGAGACAAGCACCACATGTTTTGGTATGATTTGAAAGCATAACATATGTTATTTTTAACCCTCCCCTTTCCCTTCCCATTCCAAAAACATCTTTTTTTTTTTTTACTAATCCAACAGATAAGCTTCACTGAAAACACTGGCTTTTTTCAGCCACCTCACCAGCCAGAATACCAAGGCAGCCTGAGTTTGGGGAAATGGGGTGTTCACTTTTGCTTCATTGTTTGATGTAGTATCAACTGATCAAATAAAGATTAAAAGTCTCTCTAGAGCTATGAATCTCTTTTGAGCAGAACAGAGCCACTTCTGCTTTTAATAAGGATGGCGTCAGTTGCAAGCATTAGGCCAGATTGTGAGTTAAAATAGATTCCCAAGGTACTAAATACATAGTATAATTCCTTTTCCTTCAAATAACATAATTTGTTTTAGTTTAGCATCAGGTCTGCTGTACTATTGTTTTCCAAGAACCAAACTTTGCAGCTGAAGTGAATATATAATAATTCATGTGGTCTCTGAATGGGACAATCCTATAATACATACCAGAGATTAAAATCCATTGAACTGGGTGAATAACCATATATAGAACTAGATCCTAAATCCCACTGAATTCAATGGGGCTTACTTGTAAATAGATGTGTATAGAAATGTATTGTCATTAACTGAAGGATGGTGAAAGACAGATACTGTAAAAGCTATTTCTTAATCTATCCCTAAGAGACTGCAGTGGCTCATGTGGCTAAGATGCTGACTGGGAGATGGAAGGTCAGCAGTTCGATTCCTGAGTACTGCAGGACGGAATGAGCTCCCGACTTTGTCCCAGCTCCTGCCAACCTAGCAGTTCGAAAGCAAGAAATTGCAAGTACTGTAGATAAATAGGGACCACTTCGGTGGGAAGGTAACAGCATTCCATGTCTAGTCATGCCTGCCACATGACCATGGAAACGTCTGCAGAAGCAGACAGTGCAGGCTCTTCAGCTTTGAAACAGAGATGAGCACTGAACCCTAGAGTCGGATACGACTGGCTTTCGAGCAAGGGAAACTTTTACCTTTACTAATCTATCCCTCGATCCATGTGGATCCCAAATTTGAGTCCCTGGGCATAGATGAACTTGGATAGCATCTCCCAAAATTCTTAGCATAGTCAATGATCAGGACTCCTGGGAGATGTAGTCCAAGAACATATGAGACTCCAATTTTGGGAAGCTCAGTTCTACCTTATTATCCCACCTGTTGTGGAAAAATCCTTGGAGAATTTTTTAAAAAATTCGCATCTCATGACCTCAGTCATTTCTCTTTGTGGCCTGTTTGTAAAACATTTCTATCTAATTCGTATAACTGCTGCAATGAATTAGTTCCATACGTTGTGCCTGCATCCACAACTGTGGCAAATGTTCGCTAAGATCAGGATTTTTAGTGTAAACTAGAAACTGTTGTTGGATAGAATTTCTTGAGAAAAAGTCTAAATTCAATCTGCTCCTTTCTCACTCCTAATCTCAAGTAGTTGCTGCTTTTTCCATCCTGAATTTGTCACATCAGTTGTCCTACCCATTTAAGGATCACGCAGTGCATATTATGACACCATTTTGATGCATAGCCAATCAGATTTCATTATGTGGGAGTGTTGCTGTTAGCAACTGTGAGTGATTCATAATGAGATCAAGTCCATGCATTTTAAAAACTATTATGAAGGGGAAAATATTTTTTGTTTTGGTTTTTCTTTTGCATTCCCAAGAATATTCTAACTACTTTTGGTTTGGCTCTGACTTACATTACTTTAACATCGAGAGTAGCAATTAAGTCCCCCCCCCCCCCATCCCATCTTTCTGACGTTATCAGGTATTACAATGTAATGCAAACATTTGATCTCAGCAACTAGGCTCTTAGCTCAGCCTGCTTGTTTGAATGAAGAGAAATGGGATTGTGTGAGCTAAGTATTCATCACAATGTATAATTTGGACCTGAAGCCCTTAGGTCAGTAATGGCAAACCTTTGAGAGACTGACTGCCCAAACTGCAACCCCAAACCTACTTATTTATTTCAGAATGCCAACATGGCAACCGGGGAGGGAGGAAACACTTCCATTGGGCTGCTGGGCAGAGGGACGGGTAAACTCTGTGCTGGGGCAACCACACAGGTGCCCACAGAGAGGGCTCTGAGTGCCATAGGTTCACCACCACTGTAAAGGTAAAGGTCATCCTTGCTCGAAAGCCAGTCGTATCCAACTCTAGGGTTCAGTGTTCATCTCTGTTTATAGCCAAAGAGCCAGCGCTGTTTGCATCTACAAACGTTTCTGTGGACATGTAGCAGGCATGACTAGACATCAGAGTGCATGGAACGATGTTTACCTTCTCACCAAAGTGGTACCTATTTATCTACAAGAGGTCACTCTGTCATGCAGTACTCGGGTATCGAATCCCAACCTTCCAGTCTTAAAGCTCAGTGTCTTAACCACTAAGCCACTGAAGCCCTTCAGGGAGGGGAAATCACACCAGTAAAAACACAAGAGTCTGTGATAACTGGCAAGCTGTGGAAGGGAAAGTGAAAATATAGCGGCAGCAACAGGATCCTGGGATGAGAATGCAAGGTATACAGAAGATCCTTAGGTGAAATTGGAGCTTGGAAACATGATTCTTTTAGGAGATTGAGACTCTGGCTAGGTTCTGGCTGGAGATGTAGTCCGAAAAGTAACCTTTCTAGATTTTTAGTGGACCCTCCTCCTGTTCTGTCTCCAGGCCGAACCTGTTGTGCATTTCAAGTAGATGATCTCATTCTTTAGATATGGCAGTCTGGTGCATTCACATTTGTACAGTGAATAATTGTTTCAGTTGTGGTTTTATAACTCACAATCTATTTTAAGGACCATTTTTAAGGGCCACCTTAAAATATGACTTCCTGGTAATATTTGTTTGGAGCAGTTAATTAAAGTTAACCTATACCAGGAATTCCATTATATTTTTTACATGATGGGAGGAACAGCAAGAGGTTTGTTAAAGGCCAGGTGTTTTGGACATATTCCAGAGCATGTTGTGGTCACATTAGTTCTGTTTTTTCATATGGCCATTAAGCAGCTGCTTAATAAGCAGGTAAGAAACGTAATGAACCATGTGCTGTCAATCTAAACTTGCAGCTGAGGGTTTCTTGATGCTCTTAGGTCTACTTTATATGTTTATGATATTAATCACAGGAATTTTTCTTTTTGGGGTACAGTACTTAGAAGCAATGAGGACTTCAGGGCTCTAATCAAGGGAAAGCTGGTCATGCTTAAGTTCCAACAACATCAGTGAGGCACAGTAGTTATGGCTAGAGGCATGCAGATGTGTGTATTTTGGCTAGTACTCTCAGAATTTTTGAGAGTTCCAGTCCAAAACCACAAATCTTTACACCTCTAGCAATTGACTGAAGCTCCACTGCTTCAATGGATTGATTGAAGTTGCAATTAATTGAAGCTCCATAGGTATGGACAAATGAAAATATCCTGTACTGAATCAGACCGCTCATCTATCAGAGTTTTCAAAAGTTCTGTTATTAAAAAAGAATGCAACTCCCCAAATCACTGAACCTGTATAAAATATAATAAAGATCTACTCCATCTACTGTAGTCTTGTCTACTTCGACAGACAGTAGCCTTCCCAGCAGGGATATTTCCAGTTTCATGTTTCCAGAAGTACCAGAACTGAACTTGGGTCCTTTTAGATGTAACGGATGTGTTCCCCATATTGAAAAGTGTCCTTTAAGGCCTGCAATGTCCTTACATGAGGATGGGAATCTGTCATATGGCTCAGGACTAGTCTGTCTGTTTTCAAAATAGACCTAATTGGATTTTAAAAGCAAAATGGAGTCCAAAATTCTTCTTACGGATGAATTTTTGGAAAGGATTTCAGATAGTTTGGAGCCACTCCTTATTGACAACTTGTAAAGATATCATCACTATAATTAGTAGGAGGTGACATGTAGTAAGCCAACTCCCAGAATATGAGACAAGTTCAAAAATCTGGATCCATTTGTAACTGGAAACAGGATTTTCTCTCTCTTTTTGTGTTTGTTCAAAGCAAGATTGTACATGTATTATCAGGAATCCACTTAACAATATTGTTTGGCTTTAAGGACTTTGGTAAGAATCCAGACATTTTTCCCCTTCAGAAGTCTGTACAGACAGAGACAGACCTTAGTGTTCTTGCCTTTGACATTTCAGAGCAGATTTTTCTGCCAAAAACTAATGTACCATTCTCAATGTTAGGAAAGGCTTTGACTTATCTTATAATGTTCCACTCTAAAAATGAGTGTATTGGACACTAAATGGATGTTTGGTCTTCCTCTGTTCCTGCTGCCTTCTACCTTTCATAGAAATATTCTCTTTCCCAGAAAATCTTGCTTTCTCATTGTGTGTCCAAAGTAGGTCAGCCTCAGTTTCATCATTGTTGCCTCCAGAGATTGTTCAGACTTGATTTGCTCTGGGACCCACTAATTCATCTTTCTGGCATCCAGGGGATCCTCAGAGCTACCACCATATTACAAACAAATCATCCCCCCCCCCGCCACCCCTCAGTTTTCTTCAGAGACCAGCATTCACACCAATGCATAGTGATCAGGAATACAACAGTATGCATGATCTTGGAATCTAGTGACACATCCTTACACCTGATGATCTTTCTAATTCCTTCATTGCTGCCCTTCTGATGCAGACAACCTCCTAGTTAATTGGCCTTTCCCAAACTTGGGTCTTCAGATGTTGTTGGATTACAATTCATGCTTTCTCCAACATAGAGCTCATCCACTTGTATTTCATCTTCATTTCATTTCAAGTTTAATTTCTATACCGCTTTACTCACCCAGCGGGCAACTCAAAGCGGTGTAAATAGTAATAATAAGATAGTACAATAACACAAGTAAATATAACACAATAAATCAATAATACAATAATAAAGCAATAATGTCATCAAATTACAATATTACAAGTCAGGGGAAAACACAATATTAAATACAAAATACAAAATCAAGCCCCATTAAGCCCCATGGCTCTCTTCAGGTTCTTGCACACTTTTTCAGAGTCAAAACATATGGCGCAGTTAGCAGAGTGTTAGAAACGGGCCTCCTTAAGTGCCAAAAGACATCTGTCCACCATATCACATGCTTTCACTCAATCCTGCAAGCTTTGTTTTGTAATTGGTCAGTGGAAGGTAAACATGTTCTTAATTTCTAAGTGTGATTGCCCAGCCATGAATTGTCTCAGAAATTGCATTGTGTCATGAAAAATTGTCTACTCACTAATAAGATACATTTTCCTAAATGCCTAGTTCAGGGGTTCCCAACCTATGGCCTGTGGGCCAGCCCCGGCCCATGACACCATTTCATCAGGCCCATCGCCTTCTCCCCTGCACCCAGAAGTGGAAGTGGACGCGTTTACGCACCTGTGATTGCTGTAAACACAGAAGTGGGTGCATTTACGACAGCCATAAATGTGCCTGGTTCTGTTTCTGGGGGCATGGTTTGGCCCACTCAGATGACCGGAGGCATGGTCAGGCCCACGGCAAAAAATGGTTGGCCACCTCTGGCCTATTTGGATGTCGGCATCTTCCTTCTCTAGTGTTCTTTCCCCCTTGTATATTAGATCCCTTGACTCCACTCCTTCCAGAATCATGTACAGCTTTTGAATAGCTTTTTTTTAGCTTACTCATTGTCCTGTGTCTGTCTTTATCATGGATGCTTTCCATTGTGATTTCCTTCCAAAATTGCATTCTACTTCTGAAACCCACTCAAGGGTGACTCTCAGTTCAGAGCTTGTAAACTGCCTACATGCCTCTGTTTCATTTTGCTTCAGACAAAATGGTGTCCTAAATCAACAAGATCAAATGCATCATTTCCTAAATGGAGATGAAGTAAAATTTGAAATGACCTCGCAGAAGCAAGTCATGTGAATCTCTAGGTATAGTGTGGCAGCTTGTGTGGTAGCACAGGCAAAGCCCTGAAGTATACAACATATTTAAAACAGATTATGGAAGACAGTTTTAGCTGTGGATCTAATTTGTGATCTAAACCAGCCGACATGTTCACGTTGTCTGCCTTCCCCTTCCTTTTCATAGAAAAGCTGGATTACTGGTCTAGATGTTAAGAGCTGCAGCTGCATTTGTTTCTCTAATTACATGAATCTCCACCATCCAGCCTGTGTGGAAGGTAAACTACCATTTTACTAGAGATGCTATAGTGTGGTTTAGAGGCCTATTTTTCCATTGGAGGGTTTCAAGATAAGAGAGAGCAAGGTGCTGTCTAGGAGACACACTTCAGGTCTTGGACGAATCGAAGAAACCAACTCTTCCCTTGCCTAGCACACATATTTTTAAGACTACAGGGCATAGGCAATGTGATACAGGCAGCCATCAGGAAAGAGACCCTTTGACCTTAGTTTGCATTTCAAGTGGAGCGGGAAGCCACAGAAGCCATGGGAGACTCTAAAGCCATCCTGTATGGGGCCTTAGGTTTTACAAAAGACAGAGCTAAGTGGAATAAGTAGGTTTTGTTGATCTTCCCTTTTGGAGCAAAGGAAAGTAGAAGATTTCTTGCTCCAAACAAAAAAGCATAACTCCTGCTTTAATCTTTAAAATATATATATTCTAAATATGCCCGCTGAATTCAGCCCAAAATGGAAATGGCACAATACACCACTGGCTAGAAGTGGGAGAAACATCAACAACTTGAGATATGCAAATGATGCTACCCTAATGGCAGAAAGTGAGGAAGACCTAAAGAAGCTTCTGCTTAGGTTGAAAGGAGAGAGTGCAAAAGCTGGCTTGAGAATCAACATTAAGAAAACCAAGATAATGGCAAAAGACCCTATCAGTCCCTGGAAAATAGTTGGGGAAGAAGTTGAAGCAGTGACAGATTTTACTTTCTTAGGATCCAAGATCACTGCAGATGAAGATAGCAGCCATGAAATAAAAAGGTGACTGATGCTTGAGAGACAATCTATGAGAAACTTGGGGAACATAGTTAAAAGTGGAGACATCACCTTGCAAACAAAAGTTTGCATAGTCAAAGCAATGGTATAACCGGTTATAATGTATGGTGGTGAGAACTGGACCATAAGGAAAGCTGAGCACAGAAGAATAAATGCCTTTGAAATGTGGTGTTGGAGGAGAGACTTGTGAGTCCCCTGGACAGCGAGGAGAACAAATAGGTCAATCTTAGAAGAAATCAACCCTGACTGCTCCTTAGAAGATCAAATAGTAAAGATGAACTTAAAGTACTTGGATGTCAAATGAGAAGAGAGGATTCACTTGAGAAAGCCTTGATGCTGGGAAACGTGGAGGGCAAAAGAAGAAGGGGGAGGCCAAAGATGAGATGGCTATAGATGATATTGTAGACGCAATGGGCACAGAGCTGGGAGGGTTGAGGAGGATGGTGGAAGACAGAGGTGCCTGGCGAGCAATGGTCCATAGGGTTGCAAAGGGTCAGAATTGACTGTGCGACTGAACAACAACAACAACAAAAGAAGTGCAAGTTGCGAAACCTTGAAAGACCCAGATCATTATACTCAATGAAAACATTCTCAGAAAGGTAAAGAAAAGGAAGAAGGAACAATGGCATGTAGTATACAGTATTTCCAGTTCTGTTCTTCACTTTTTCTTTAACAATGTTGCTTCGTCATTCCCTTTGTGCTGTTCCCCCCCTTTTTTTATCTTGCACCCCCCACACCTTGATCGAGGTGCAGAGGTGGGGGATAAAAAAGGGAAATGCTCTAATAACACCCCCTCTTCACCATCCCAGCCGCTCCCCAGCTGATGAGATGATCGGGGTCTGGGAGAGGGTCGTGTCTGTCATTTTGTGGATTTTTGGAATACTTTTTTGATATTTTTGATATTTTTGATATTTTTTTACCATTTTTGGTCCAGTCAGGACCGGGTTTTTTATTTTTCAATGCACTCCTATGGGAAATTGTGCTTTGTTTTATGGAAAAACCAAATTATGGAAAAAGTTATGGAATGGATATGCTGCTCCTGGCTTAGAAGCCCTCATTGTCAGATGGCCCAACTCAATCCATGGATCATTTTATAACTTCTGGGTTCAAACATACAGATAGTTTGTCACTTCCCATTGGTATCTACCATAATATATTTGTTTGTTTGTTTGTTTGTTTGCTTGCTTGCTTGCTTACTTACTTCCATGTCTAATAGTAGGGTCTTTTAAATAAATGGTGTTTACAGTAGCAGTTGAAAATAAAATGCTATATATGTGTGTGTGTTTGAAAAGTGTAAATGTGTATAAAAAGTTTAAATTAAGAACTGTACTTTTTTTAAAAAGTAGGTTTGTATATGTCTTACTTTTCAGTTATATTATAGTTGGCATCTTAAGAATCTTTTAGTTGTATTGTGTTCAATCCATTGAATGATACAAGACATTTATTAAAATAAATATTAATGCCCTAATGATTTTACTGTCCTTTCAGCATTCTTATAAGGTACAACAAATCTGCCATTCTTAGATTGATTTCAGGCTAAAATGGTAGCTGCAAGAATGCTCAAAGGATATCTTCTAATTTTTTTCTAAATGCAGTGTTGGGTTGACGAGCTGCAAAATTAGTGGGTAAAAGTGCCAGCCAAAATTGTTTGGGAGTGAATTGGATAGAAACCCGTATGATATAATAATTTAGTCATTACCATTTTGTTCCTTTGATTTCAGCAGGACGTAGCCACAGATAGCCTTTTGGCCTTTATCAGACTCTCTGTTCACAATGAGGATGTGTAATGAGCAAATGTGTGAGGAGTTAGCTCTTAAAAATAAAATGTTCAAGAATTCAGTTCAGATTCCAAATCTTGGCTCACATTGGATTATCATCTACTTGCCACAGATGTAATTCCTTATTTGGCAGTGTTATGCATGTCAGTAAGCGCTGCCCGCCCCCGAGTAAGATTTTCATGAAATTACTCAGATGTTCAAATATGATGTGTCCCTAGACCTCCCTTGTTCTCAATATTTCCCCCTTCTTCCTGTGGTTCATACATTATGAAGCTGAAACCAGTTTAAGCCAAACTGTATGATGCGAAAATTAAGTTTTCTCTTGTAAGCTGCAGTTTGTCAAAACAACAGCTTGCATTTCCAGCCAAGGTTACAATTTGGCAGGCTGTGTTCTCTCTCTCTCTCTCTCTCTCCTGTTGAATATCTCAACAAAATGGAAACCTGGTCTCTTAACTCTTTGTCAGTTTTGACACATCCCCCTCAACAGCTGGAATCAGCTTCTCACCATTTCTCCTTTCAGAATGATGACTCACTGCTGCTGGCTGGTTATCATACATGATCCTTCACTGTTTCAAAGGTCTTCTATGTTAGCTAAAGTTTGTAGGGTGTGGAGAGATCTGTGCAAAAACAAGCTAGTTTTTCTACAATTTAGGAAATGGTTGCCTTTTACACCAACCATGTTGTTGTCGTCACACACTCATGTTCGACCCCTTGTGACCCCATGGACCACTACACGCCAGGCTCCTCTTTCCTCTGCCATTCTCTGCAGCCCACTCAGGTCTACACCCATCACATCTATGATGCCATTCAGCCACCTCATCTACTCATCTACTGCCGTCCCCTTCTCCTGTTGTCTTCAATCTTTCCCAGCATCAAGGCCTTCGAAAGTGAGTCCTCTCTTCTCATTTGATGGCCAAAGTACTTGAGCTTCAGCTTCAGTATTTGTCCCTCCAATGAGCAGTCAGGGTTGATTTCCTTCAGGATTGACTGATGTGTTCTCCTTGCAGTCCAGGGGACTCTCAATAGTCTCCTCCAGCACCACAGTTCAAAGACGACTATTCTTCTGTGCTCAGCCTTCCTTATGGTCCAACTTTCACATCCATACATACCATTGCTTTGACTATGTGGACTTTTGTTGGCAAGGTGATGTCTCTACTCTTTATTATCAGTGATGCACTGTAAAAAAATTTACTATCCAAAATGGTGGGCATGGCTATCTGTGGGTGTGACTATCTGTGGGTGTGGCCTCAAACCTCCACCCCCACCCCACCCCCACCCAAGAAATAAAGAAACCTACATTGCTGTCTTGCTTTGTGGAGATGAGGAGGAGTCCCAGAGCAGCAGCACTGCTGGGAGGTGAGCAGGGCGAGTTGGTAGGCTGGTGCGGGCTGGCCTCCCCTTCCCAGTGACGTCGGAAACGCGTCCCTGCCAGAATCACTACTGGGAGGTGAGCGGGGCGGGTTGAAGGGCTGGCGCTGGCTGGCCTCCCCTTCCCAGCGCCACCGGAAACACGTCCCATTTGCCTCGTCCGAAGGGAAGTGCGGAGATGAAAGCACGCCTTTGGCCCTGGGCGAGGCAAATAGGACGCATTTCCAGCGGTGCTGGGAGGGGGAGGCTGAGAGGTGGGCATGGCCTGTAATTTCTACTACCGGTTCGCCAGAACCGGTGAGAACCGGCCACAGTACAACACTGTTTATTATGCTATGTTGGTTTCTCATTGCTTGCCTCCCAAAAAGTAAGTGTCTTTTTATTTCATGGCTGCAATCAAGATCTGCAATGCTCTTGGATCCCAGGAAAATAAAGTCTGTCACTGCTTCCATTCCTTCCCCTTCTTTTCTCCAGGGAGTGTGGGGACGGATGCCATGATCTTGAATTGATTGATTGATGTTAAGCTTCAGGCCAGCTTTTGCACTCTTCTCTTTCATCAACCATGTGTAAGCCTCAAATATACCAAAGACTCTTGATGTGGATATCTAAGATGATTCAGTCACTTATAAAATACTGTAGCATTGAAAACTCTTCCCTACATAGTTTTGGTTTTTGTTCTAAGACAACAACAACGTTATGTATATATGTACTGTCTGTGTGTGTGTGTGTGTGTGTGTGTGTGTGTGTGTGTGTGTGTGTGTGTGTGTATGTATATATATATATATATATATATATATATATATATATATATATATATATATATATATATATATATATATATATATATATATATATATATATATATATATATATATATATATATATATATATATATATATATATATATATATATATATGGCTGTCATGGTTTCAGGGGTTTCTCTAGGTAAAGGTTTCCTTAGCTCGAAAGCCACTACAGTCAGGAAAATAGCACTTTTTAAACTTTATGACGTGCGTTGTGTACTATTGGGCAATCCCTTCACTTCCCCTGCAATTTGAGGCCAGAGAAACAATTCTTTGGAGGAAACTCAATTTTTGCAGTCTGAATTACATGTTCTCTGTAAAGCAGCTTTACTTATTTTTATGCAATTTATCCTATTTCTTTCTTTTTTTTTAATGGAGAAGTTTGGTGTGAGTGGATCAACAGCTAGTAGAGCCAAAAAAAAACCATCATAAAAAAGAAACCCGTGTTTTGTTGAACACTAACTCTTTTATTAATGTAGAAATATGTCTACAGTTACTTCACTACCTCTTGACTACTTAAATTTTTTACTGCATCACAAGCGAGTCCAGTAACTTTTAATCTTCATTCCTTTCCAGGTCAGGCACTAGGAACATGCCTGGACCATAGAGTCACCTAACATTGTATGTATATAAGAGCAAAACCAAATTAGAAGATGGAGGAAGGAGCTCACTGGACAAGGAATAACATTAAAGGAGTATATAGTTGAGGAACGTAACCTTCTGTATGTCACTTGGAGGTCCCTGAACAGGCTGAGGGTCAGAGTGCCTAAATCTAAGACCAACATGCACAAGTGGGGACTGCTGGCAGATAACAACATGCTCTGTGAATGTGGACATATCAGACAATAAACAAAACAATAACAAAAATGCTGCAGCACTTTAAAGACTAACTCTTATATTTTAGTGTGAGCTTTTGTGGATCAAGTCCACTTCATCAGACATGGGAGTGAGACTTCATGGCATCAATTTATATACATCAGATACAGAGGCATAGAGTAATTGGTCAGCATGACAAATAAGTATGGAAATCAATATGGCTTTTTACAACTGGCAGTAGCAGATGACCTCTGGCTGTTATTCAGATTACTGTATCTCTAAATGTCCCCTTTTCAATTGCAAAAGTAGGAAGATACAAAACAAACACCTGGCATTGAACATTTGCTAATGAGTTTAACTTTTGAGTTACTGTGTGAGCACATCCTTTGTTTTGTGAGACAGCCTATCTAGTGAAAGAGAATTTTACTGGAAAGTTTGTAAAGATGGTCTAATATAACAAAATATAATATACAAAATATATAGCCGCATATAACAATCTGTGTATTTGATAATGTCCCAGAAACCCTTGGCTAATTATTCAAACCTTTGTGATGGGTGTCCAACAGATGGATGTATTTGATTTCTGCTGTCTCTCTCTGGATTCTAGTCTTGTAATTTCTCTGTTCCAGAATTGCAACTTTCAGGTGTTGGATAGAATGTCTAGGTAGATTGAAATGGTGTGAAACAGATTTTTCTGTGTGTTTTTCCCATGCGTCCAGATCAAAAATATGTCATCAATGTACCTCAAATAGACAAGTGGTTTAAGGGTACAACAGTTAAGAAAATGTTGTTTTAGATCAGCCATGAATATATTAGCATATTGTGGAGCCATGCAAGTACCCAATGCAGTTCCATTGATCTGGAGGTAGGTTTTATTGTTGAAGGTGAAGTAATTGCATGTAAGTACAAAGTTGCACAGGGTGGTGACTGTGTGGGCTTCATCTTTGTTTTGAATGGTGTTCCTGATGGCTTGTAATCCACCTTTGTGTGGGATGTTGGTGTACAGAGCTTTCACATCCATTGTAGCTAAGATGGTGTTATCCGGGAGGTCATGTTTGTGTTGAAGTTTCCTTAGAAAGTTTGTAGTATCTCTTACATAGCTGGGTACATTGGTAGCATATGGTTTGAGAATGGAGTCCACATATTCAGATACTACAACAGTGATGGTGTTGATGCTTGAAATGGGTGTCCCAGGGTTTCCAGGTTTGTGAATGTTAGGTAGTAGGCAAAAGGTAGCTGGTTGAGGTTCTTGTGGTGTGTTGGTCAAGATTTGGTCACATATGTTTCCTGGGACAGTTCTTAGAAGATTTTGCAATTCTTTTTGATAATTGGTGGTTGGATCCATAGCTAGGGGCTGGTAAAATGTAAAGTTGAAAAGTTGCCTGTCAGCTTTCTGTGTGTAGCTCGATTTGTCCATGACAACTGCAGCACCACCCTTGTCTGCCTCTTTGATGATAATGTTGGGATTATTTTTTAGGTTTATAGCAGGGATTCTCAACCTGTGGCTGATGGGCCAGATGTGGCCCACAACACCATTTCATGTGGCCCTCCACTGCCTCCACCACACCAGGAAGTGCCATGTGATGGAGGAAGGGCAAAATGGTCATCCGGCCCCCAAACTGTCTGAGGCAGCGTGACCCAGCCCCCAGGTTAAAAAGGTTGAGAACTCATGGTTTATAGCCTCACATTCTGTTCAGCTGAGATTGTAAATTAGAAGATCTCTGCTTGGGCACAGTGGTGGAAGCATTCAATATAGAAGTCCAATTCCTTCTTCCGACCCTCTGGAGGTGTCCATGTAGAATTCTTCTTTCTGTGTTGCTGGGAGTAAGATGTTTGTGGATCTGTGCATGGTTCCTCCTCATGTTGTAGCAAGTGAGGAACAGCTTGTGAATTGTCATGCCGGTTGTTCTCCAGGCTGTGAAAATATTCTTTGAGTCATAGTCAGTGGAAGAAAGCTTCCAGGTCTCCGCAGAATTCTATCATTTGTGTGGGCTTGGAGGGACAGAAGGACAGGCCCCATGATAGGACTGACTCTTCTGCTTAGCTCACAGAGAGTGGCTTGAAAGATTTATGATGTTATTCTCCAAATCCATGTTGCTCTTGTTGTGGGGTAAGTGTTCTGTAGTAGACTGGACAATTTATTTTCTTTCTTTTTCTTCAGGGAGGAAAGTTGTGCATCACGTCTCGGTGAAAGTGCGGTGGGGTGCCATATTGTTGGAAATAAAACCAATAATTCCCCAAAAGTGTACAAATTGCTATCATAATTCAATTCAACTTTGAAAAGTAAGACATAGATAACATATCTTAAAATGTGTCTACATTTTTTGGCACTCTCTGTATATGTGAAATAACGATTGCCACAAAAGTGCATTGATTAAGAGCACCAAGGAGAAATGGGGTGTGGATTAAAAAGAATGGGGGCACCAGTGAAAACTGCAGAAAAGGTGGAGAAATTGAAGGAGAAAGGTAAAGGAGGAGTTTTACAGAAAAATGGGAAATATTTCCATTTACATTCTGTGTATAGACAAGGATACTAGATATCCTGGATTTTTTTTTTAATTTTTATAATATCCGCCCATTCATCCATCTGTTTGTCTATCTATCTGGCTATTTATCTATGAATGAATAAAATGCTTTAATATCTTTGGGACATTTTTTTCTTTTGTTTCTCATACTTCATTCCTGTTGAAAACAGACATTTTGCTTCTGTCATCTTACACAATATTTGGCTAATCAATTCTTGAAGGTTTGCAGCCTTCCAACTCTCTTCTCCAGGCCAACCTTAGAATTGTCTAAGGCTGTGTAGAATTATCTTTAAGCCCTTAAAAATGCTACATTTTACACAAGGCTTGCAAACTATTGTATTATGTAACATGACAAGAAATCACTATCTTCCCATTTGTAACTTTGGCCACATCTTTGAATATTTTACAGCATGATAGCAAATGGTCTATTGTGCAATTAGAGAAAGGAATAAGCTTAGCCAGATGAGCTGTCACAAAGTCCTCTGTTATTAAATTTTCACTGAGATCTGGGGAAAACATGCTATGTCCTGTATAGGAATGAATTAGAAACTGTGAGTATTAAACAATGTGCAACGTACAGTAGTTCTGTAGTGCAATTTTACCTTCTCAATGGAGTGAGAGGGTTCAGAAGTTCATTGCTTGTGCAGCAGGCTGTTGGGGTTGGCTAGCGGGAGGACAAGTCTGGTCTGACTTATTCCTCCTGTTAATAATGATGTCTGGAGCAGAATAACCCCTGGTGAACTTGTTTCCTCCAGCCCAGCTGCAGATTCTCTCAACAAAGACCAATCACTAAATCCAGGAAATGGACTGGCGTGTGGGTGAGTTAATGACTCTACAATCACACCCTTCCTCCTGTCCCTGAGGGGATGGGACTCCTCCATTGTAGCTCACCTGCAAACAAGTATATATGTGTGTGTATGAGAGAGATTGAGAAACAGAGAGAGACTGTCAAAGTCTGGCCACACAACTTTGTAAAACTACATTCCCTTCCAGTTTAGCTATTGTGGGATTTTCATTTTCTTTGATATTTATTCTGTTTCTGGGCTCAAAAGGAACTGTTTTATGTTTTTCTAAAGGCTATATCTACATAGACTTTAAAGGGCACATATATCAATCAACAATAATATTTCACGTTAAAACATCAGTGTTTACTTAAAACTTTGTAGATGGGTTCCCTTCTCTTTGATGACTTTCAAATATTTATCTTCCTGGTGTCCATTTCTCTCTTGCTTCCCTGCATTATTGAAAGAAGGCAGTGACCAAGGCTTCAATTGCCCAGGTGGCATAAGAGGGCCAGGGGGAGATGAGTGGCCCATTTTGCCCCTCCTCCCCCCATTCTGCCTCAACACCATGCATCCCAACGGTTTGAACCATGAAACAGACCTAGCATGTTTTCTTTAGGAACTTACAGGTTAACAGGTGCATAGACTCCGACCAGCGACTGCGTGTTTCAATCACATTCAGGTGGTTTAATTGTATTCGGGTTTTAAATGGGGGCTCTTTCAGGGCTAGATAACGTCTATGAGCACAAAAAAAAAACATAGCTAGATAGATAGATAGATAGATAAATCTTTATTGTCATTGTCCTGCACAGAACAACAAGATTGGGGGGAAAAACACTTAACAACCCAACAAAACCTAAACAAAATACAACTATACAAAATGATCAACATACTCCCACCCCACATATACACATTTAACCCCTAAAAGCTCTAAAACTCTAAAAACTCTAAAACTCTAAAAACTCTAAAACCCTAAAAACTCTAAAAACTATATACAGAAGCTCCCTCATAGACTGCATTGCACTGTATTCAAAGCCAGAACCACTTTTGGGTAGAAACTATTTCTCAAGCGGCTGGTCCTGGTCTTTATGACCCTATACCTTCTTCTAGAAGGCAAAAGCTGAAAGAGATCATTTCCAGGGTGCGTACTATCTTGTGCAATCTCTACAGCTTTCTTATAACACCTGGTGGCATAGATTTGATCTAGAGTGGGAAGAGTACGCCCGATTATCCCCTCCGCAGTCTTTACGACCCTGGACAGCATTGTTCTTTCCCTAGCTGTACAACTCCCAAACCCTACACACAGACCATAGGTTAACACACTATGGTACAGTGGTAGAATGCCAACAGCAGGTCCTTTGAAAGATTGTTCTTCCTGAGGATTCTCAAGAAGTATAACCTCTGCTGTGCTCTCTTCATCACAGCTTTGGTGTTTGCTCCCCATGTTAGATCATCCCTCAGCTCCATTCCCAGAAATCGAAACACCGAGACCTGTTCCACACAATTCCCTTCAATAATAAGTGGCTGGATGTTCAATTTTCATTTTCTAAAGTCCACAATGATCTCTTTTGGTTTTTTTACATTGAGGAATAAATTGTTTTCCCTACACCACTCCGTCAGCATCTCAACCTCCTTCCTGTAAGCCAACTCCCCCTCCCCAGCAGTAATCAGACCCACCACCGTTGTGTCGTCTGCAAACTGGATGATCTTATTGCTGGGGTAACTGGGAACACAATCATATGTGTAAAGCATGTACAGAAGCAGGCTCAGCACACACCCCTGCGGCGTCCCCATACTTATACTGAGATCCGCAGAGACATGAGAGCCCATCCTGACCCATTGGGAACGATCTGATAGAAAATCTAGTATCCACCTGCATAAGCATGGCGGAAGCCCCAGATCTAATAATTTGGGCACCAGTCTATGTGGAAGAATAGTATTAAAAGCAGAACAAAAATCTACAAATAACAGTCTCGCATAAGTTCCTTGTTTCTCCAAATGGGTCAGAACAGCATGTAGGGCCGTAGCCACAGCATCCTCCATGGATCTCTTTCTCTTATATGCAAATTGACAAGGGTCAAGTCCAACTGGTAAACAAGCCATAATATGGTTCCGCACCAACTTTTCAAAGCATTTCATTATGACAGGTGTAAGCGCCACAGGACGGAAGTCATTCAGACTATCTATGTTAGGCTTTTTAGGCAGAGGTATAATAGTAGAGGATTTCAGACAAGGTGGGACAGTGGCTTGGGCTAAAGACCGATTAAAAATCTTCATAAAAGTTTCTGCCAGCTGTTCTGAGCAGTCTCTCAGTGCCCTACCAGCCACTCCATCAGGACCCATAGACTTGCTCGCATTTATCCCTTTTAATATTTGCCTCCCTTCTCCCTCTTCCACCCTGGCAACATTCCCTAAGGGGAGTAATGACGATGACTCTGGCAACACTGCTGGATACACTGCTGGTGTCACCTCAAATCGGGCGAAGAAGGAATTCAGCTCCTCCACCAGAGAAGCACTGCTCTCTACAGGCGATGAATTACTGGGTTTGTAGTCAGTAAGGTGCTGGATCCCCTGTCACACTTGCCTGGTGTCGTGACTACTCAGGTGATCTTCAATTTTTCCTCTATACACAGCTTTTGCCTTCCTTATACCCCTCTTCAGGTTCGCCCTTTCTATACTATACAATACCAGGTCTCCAGTTCTAAAGCAAAGTTTCTGGCCTTCAACAGTCTCTGAACTTCACTTGTCATCCAGGCCTTCCTGTTTGGATACATGTTTACATGATTTTCCCTGGTGACGTTGGCAGTGCAGAATCTAATATAATCCAGGACCGTTGATGTGTAGGTCTCCAGATCTTGATGGCCAAACACATTCCAATTGGTCTCCTGGAAACAGTCCTGCAGCTGTTGAGAGGCTCCATCAGGCCACACAGTAACAGTCCGTATTTGTATCGGAGCTTGTTTCCTAAGGGGTGTGTATGCTGGTGTCAAAAGCAGGGACACATGATCTGACCTACCAAGGTGTGCCAAGGGCTTAACCTCATATGCCCATTTAATGTTTGTATACACCTTGTCAAGAGTATTCTCCTCCCTAGTTGCACATTTAATGTGCTGATGAAATTTTGGGAATACTGCCTTCAAGTCTGTATGATTGAAGTCTCCTGCGATGATCAGCACGGCCTCTGGGTATTTGCTCAGTTTAGTATTGATGTTTCCATACAAAATATCCATGGCTATGCGTGCATTTGCAGTTGGTGCCACATACACCATCATTAATACTACTGCTGTAAATTCCCAGGGGAGATAAAAAGGTCTACATTTAATCATTAAAAACAATGATTCTACCTCCGGGGAACAGTGACTATCCAACCTGACTGAGTCCTTGCACCAGTTGTGATTTACGAAGATACACACTCCCCCACCTTGTTTCTTGCCAGAATCTTTTGTCCTGTCCAACTGGTGTGTAGTATAGCCTTGCAATTCAATAGCTGTGTTGGGAATGAAAGAGTTAAGCCATGTCTCTGTGAGTAGCAATGCACAGCAAACCTGAAAGTCTCCCTCAGCTCCAACACGCAGCCTCCACTCGTCAAGTTTGTTCACCAAAGACCTCACATTGGAATAGAAAATACTTGGGAGAGGTAATTTATAGCATTGTTTTCTTATCTTTGCCCTCGTGTTCACATGGCCATTACCTCTACTGCCTCTTTTTTGCCTTCACTCTCTCCTCCTCCTCCTCCTCCTCGTCTTCCTCCAGGTTCGATGATTTATTATTTCTGGAATCTTGCAAGCCCACAGTTTTTCACACAGTTTTCCACACATAACACAGTCTCCACTTCTGCTTCTATAAAACAACAATTCCTGATGGCTATAAATAACCCTACTTAACTGACCCTGTCTCAAAAGCAAGGAGCTCTCAGCCACAGCGTCTGAACGCGCCGCCATCTTGACAAACCCATGAAGTTTGTCTCATGGAGGCTCTAAGAACGCTCATAAAGGTAATTCATCTATAGATAGCTTTGAAATATATCGTAATATGTTGCAGAGATAAATTCATTTATACTGTATGGATTATTTATTCTTGTTTATTAATTCCACAGATATAAGACATGTATATTCCCCTGATGAAATAACAGTGAAAAGTCTTCACACCGGGTAGACTTCGGAATTCTTTGTTGTTTATTCTGATTGCCGGGTAGTCCCCTTGGCGAACACTTTGGAGCCTCACAGAGGACAGTTAATTTTCACGTTTGGGGATACCCTAACCAGTGCGAAACTAAGATTTATATTTGCTGTGGATATTAGTTCATTTGGATTTTTGCTTATTCCATGAAGAATTATTGACATTTATACTCAGAGAATTCATTTGCTTTACAGTTAATTTATAGAGAAGATATCTTTTTTTGTTACAATTATTAAGACACAATATACCATTTGAATAAATCGTTTATTTGGATTTTTAGATTATAGATACTGTTGATTCTTCCACGTTTCTTTGCCTCAAACGGTTTTCTCGCTTCTGGTATTCTTTACCATTTGGACTCTATTTTGGTATTATATACAGAGAGGAAAGAAGGCAGTGACCAAGGCCTCAACTGCCCAGTTGCCATCACAGACATCCAGGTGAAGTCGCTGCAGGTGGGCGGGTGACAGAGGACACCAACGCAGGCCTCCAGGCCTAACCAGCAGCCAGAGCCAGGAGGAGTCATTGCAATGGATGTTCTCACCAAAGACTCATAGCTGCCTGCATTTGATGAGTAATTAAATTACCGTAGTTGACTTGATATAGCGAACTTTCCTTTTCATACCAAGGTTTTCCTTTTCATACCAAGGTTGATGACTAACAAGATACTTTTAACTTTTGACTACATATATAACTTCTTGTTTCATATATCCAGCATTAATCAACTTAATTTTAGTCTGTTAATTTGTGTTTAATTGTGATAATATGTATGACAGTAAAATACTGGCATAGAAACCGGCAAACCATGTCAGATAGTTTGCCAAGAGAACTCTATGGACTAGAACAAAAGGCAAAGCAAAGGGGCAAAATAGATGAAACAGGATGCTTAGCCCACCAGTTCAGAAGAGGGGGGTGGATAGGAGAGTGGGAAGAGAAATACGATGTTGCAAGGAACAATACTGTATAGGAACTTGGAATGTAAGATCTATGAATCAAGGCAAGTTGGAAGTGGTAAAAAAGGAAATGGAAAGAATAAGCATTGACATCTTGGGAATCAGTGAGTTAAAATGGACAGGGATGGGCGAATTCAGCTCTGGAAACCATCATATTTACTACTTTGGACAAGAATACCTCAGAAGAAACGGAGTAGCCATAATTGTCAATAAAAGAGTGAGAAAAGCAATAATGGGATATAATCTTTAAAATGACAGAATGATTTCAATCCAAATCCAAGGCAAACCTTTCAATATCAGTGTAATCCAAATATACGCACCAACCACGAGTGCAGATGAAGCCATAGTTGATCAGTTCTAGGAGGACCTACAACGCTTCATAGAACAGACACCAAGAAATGATGTCCACATTATCATAGGAGATTGGAATGCCAAAGTAGGAAATCAAAAAGTAAATGGAATAACAGGCAAATTTGGTCATAGCAAACACCCTCTTTCATCAACACAAGAGGAGACTTTACACATCACCAGATGGCCAACATCGAAACCAGATTGATTACATACTCTGCAGCCAAAGATGGAGAACCTCCATACAATCAGCAAAACAAGACCTGGCGCAGACTATGGCTCAGATCATAATCTACTAATTGCAAAATTCAGGCTTAGAGTAAAGAAAATAGGAAAAACAATTAAGCCAGTCAGGTATGACCTAGACAACATCCCTAAGGAATACACAGTGGAGGTGTGGAATAGATTTAATGGCTTAGATTTGATAGACAGAGTACCAGAAGATTATGGACAGAGGCGCAGAACATCATACAGGAGGCAGCAAGGAAAACCATACCAAAAGAAAAGAAGCATAAGAAAGCAAAGTGGTTGTCAGATGAGGCTCTTAAAATAACAGAGGAAAGAAGGGATGCAAAAGGCAAAGGAGAAAGGGGAAAAAATCAACCAATTGAATACAGAATGTCAAAGAAAAGCAAGGAGAGATAAGGAAACCCAACTAAATGAACAATGCAAGGAAATAGAGGAAAACAACATAAGGGGTAGGACTAGAGATCTTTTTTTAAAAAATGGGGAAATCAAGGGAACGTTTAAAGCAAAAATGGCCAAGATAAGGGACAAAAACGGCAAGGATTTAGCTGATGTAGAAGAGATTAAGATAAGATGGCAAAAATACACAGAGGAACTTTACAAAAAGGACCTCAGCACCCTTGATAATCACAATGATGAGAACATTGAACTTGAGCCAGACATCCTAGAGAGTGAAGTCAGAAAGGCCCTAAAAAGCACTGCAAACAACAAAGCCAGTGGAGATGATGGTATACCAGCTGAATTTTTCAAAGCCCTAAAAGATGATGGAATCAAATTATTGCATTCTATATGCCAGCAGATTTGGAAAACACAATGGCCACAGGATTGGAAAAGATCAGTATGCAATACATTCCAATCCCAAAAAAGGGTAATACCAAAGAATGTTCAAATTATTGAACAATTGCGCTCATCCCACACACTAGCAAGGTTATGATTGCTGCCCCCTCTGAGCCACACCTGGATAGAGGGGTGAAAAGCCGCTGCCGACGCACGATAGGACCCTCGCCCTCCCCAGAGTCCCAACATCACTCTGGGGATTGGGGCCACCTGCGACTTTGTTGCAGTCACAATTGAGGACTTTCACCTTGTGCCCTTTTGGGCTTGCTGTATGTATTATGTATTTTAAATGTATTTTTCCTGTTGTAATTTTTTAATTATGCTCATTGTATTCTTTTGTATGTTTGTTTTTTGGCTGTCATCTGCTGTGCAGATGTCATGCACTAATGTTAGCCGCTTTGAGTCGCCTTCGGGTGAATAAAGTGGGGTACAAATAAAAAATTATTATTATTATTATTATTATTATTATTATTATTATTATTATTATTATTATTATTATTATTATTATTATTATTATTATTATTATTATTGCTCAAGATAATACAGGATAGACTTCAGCAGCACGTAGAGAGAGAATTACCATAAGTGCAGGCAGGGTTCAGAAGAGTCAGGGGGACTAGAGACCACATTGCCAACATACTGTATATTAGATCATGGAGAAAACAAAGGAATATCAGAAACAAGTTACTTCCTTTGACTACACCAAGGTCTTTGATTGTGTGGACCACACCAAAATGTGGCAAGTAATTAAAGCGATGGGAATACCAGAACACCTTATATGCCTCATGAGAAATCTGTACATTAGTCAAGAAGCAACAATTAGGACAGAATACGGAATGACAGAGTGGTTTGGAATAGGAAAAGGAGTAAGACAAGGCTGCATTTTGTCACCCTGCTTATTCAACTTATACACAGAGCACGTAATGTGCAATGCAGGGTTGGACGAATCACAAGTTGGGATCAAAATTGCCGGGGGAAACATCAACAACTTGAGAAACTGTATGCAGATGATACTACCCTAATGGCAGAAAGTGAGGAAGACCCAAAGAAGCTTCTGCTTAGGTTGAAAGAAGAGAGTGCAAAAACTGGCTTGAGACTCAACATCAAGAAAATCAAGATAATGGCAACTAGATGGGGAAGAAGTAGAAGCAGTGACAGATTTTACTTTCTTAGGATCAAAGATCACTGCAGATGGTGATTGCAGTCATGATTGCAGCCATGAAATAAAAAGGTGACTGATGCTTGGGAGACAAGCTATGAGAAACCTGGGGAACAAGTAGAGACATCACCTTGCAAAAAAAATGTTGCATAGTCAAAGCAATGGCATTCCCAGTGGTAATGTATGGTTGTGAGAGCTGGACCATTAGGAAAGCTGAGCACCGAAGAATAGATGCGTTTGAAATGGGGTGATGGAGGAGAGTTTTGAGAGTATCCTAGACAGCAAGGAGAACAAATCCTAAAAGAAATAAGCCCTGACTGCTCATTAGAAGGTCACATAGTAAAGATGAAGTTAAAGTACTTTGGACATCAAATGAGAAAAGAGGATTCACTTGATAAAGCCTTGATGCTGGGAAAGGCAGAGGGCAAAAGAAGAAGGGGCAGCCAAAAATGAGATGACTATATGGTATTGTAGATGCAATGGGCACAGAGCTGGATGGGCTTAGGAAGATGGTGGAGGACAGAGGTGCCTGGCAGAAGTGCCTGGTAGGCAATGGTCCATAAGGTTGCAAAGGGTCATAATCGACTGTGCGGTTGAACGACAACAGAAAGTGGTTTCACAACAAAAATTGGGTTTATTCTGGCAGACAATATATTGCTTTCCAGATTTTAGAGGGTAGTATTGTTGACTCAAGAATGTCAAAGGCCTGTGGGCAGGCATTTCTGTCTGCTTTGTAAGCCTTGTGGAAATTAAAGGCACAAACCTGTCTACGGTGTCCCTGTGCTGTTCCCTATGCCCATCCTCTTCCTTCTGAATGTGGACAACAACTCTGAGTTTAAGTGGCAGGAAAATCTGCCACCTTTATTCTTCATTTCTTAGACAGTGAATACTTGACATGGATATTAAAAATGATGCTTAATTTAATTCTGCTTTATTTACTGCAAGGTTTCTTAATGTTTTTTTAAAAAATACTGGTGAGAAAACAAACACTGTAGAGGAATCGCAATGGAAAACTCTCACAATCATTCGTCTGAATGAGACTCCTTTCATGTCCCCCAAGGTGCAGCTCTCACAATTGGGAGCAAAAGAAGAAGATATTCTCTACCAGTGGGACTGTAAAAGCGCTTTCAGCTTCTTGAAGAGGAGTCTGGAAGACAGCATGCAGAAGAAGACAAACAGAAGAACCTCTCCTGGGAGGACATGAAGAGGCTGAAGCTCAGCAAAGCAGAGACACTGAACCCACACTCTACAAAAAGAAGAGAAAATTAGCTGTAGCAGGAAACTCCCAATTGTATGGGATTGAAACTGAAATATGCTGGGAAGATCCATGAATGCCAGGTATACTGTCTCCCTGGAGGAGGGATTAGGGATGAAATAGAAGGATTACCATCACTCATGAAACCCACAGATGCATATCCCTTCCTTCTCATCCATGTGAGAACAAATAACACTGTCAAAAGGACCTATGGAGAAATCACATGAGATTTTGAAGCCCTGGGAAACTCAAGGACTTTGGTGCCCAGATAGTCTTCTCATTCATCCTACCAGTGCTTGGAAGATGAATAGAAAAGGAAAGGACAATTCTCTTGGTAAAGGACTGGCTACAAAGGTGGTGTTGATGTGAGGGTTTTTGATTTTGGAGCCATGGGCTATGCTTTCTGGAAGATGGTTGGTTAGCTACAGACCGTACATCAATCCCAGGGAAAATTCTGGAGCAGACTCACTTTGTAAGCACCTGGCAAACAATGTGGAAATAAGTAGAAGCCAACATGGATTTTTCAAAAGGAAATCCTGTCAGACTAATTTTATGTCATTTTAAAAACCAGGTAACTTTCTTAGTAGACCATGGGAATGCTGTAGATGTAATGTATCTTGACATAAGCAAAGCCTTTGACAAAGGATCTTGGAAATGTTGTAGATTACAATGTGAATATGAGTTAACAGTGTGATGTGGCTGCAAAAAAGGCCAATGCTATTTTAGGCTGTATTAACAGAAGTATACTCTCCAAAACTCTTGAGGTACTAGTCTCCCTCTAGTCAGACTACATCTAGAGTACTGTGTCCCATTCTGGAAACTGTACTTGAAGAAGGATGCCATCAAACTGCAACAAGTTCAAAGGAGGGCAACAAGAACTGTCCTAATTAGGCACATGCAAAATTAGCTACTCACAAGTTTACTCATAATTCCTTTGATACTGACCAACACAGAGACAGTCAAACATTCAGCATTCCCTGAAAATAGCCACTCTACAAGCGCAGTCAAGGCCTGTGATAGCAGACTGGTCATGAGTTTACAGTTTTAGTAGTTAAATATACAGTAATACCTCGCATAACGTCCGCATCGGGTAATGTCATATTTGCATAATGTCGCGGTTTTTGTGCATGTGATGCCTCGCACAACATCCAAAACTGCTCAAAAAACAGACGTTATCCGAGGTATTGGCATAGGAACCTCAGACAATGTCCGTTTTCGACCATTTTTGGACTTTATGCGAGGCATCTCCCCATAGGAACCATATAACATCCAAAATCGCATAGCGACTAACTCTGTGGAATCGAGTTTGGGTGTTATCCGAGGTTGTACTGTATCTTGGTTTTGGAAAAAGGGGCCTATCTATAGATTTGGTTGGCCTGAAATATTTCTATTGTTTCTTCCATAATTCACAATTTTGGGTGGGTGGGTGAATATGGCTTGAGAAGACCAATTTATCTTTTAGGTAGTATAGAAAACAGGTTTTCTGTGTTTTGAGGGTCCCTAATCCCCCTGAGATCGCAGCACCTTAGAGAGTGCAATTATAGGGTGCAAGAGCCTTTTCCAGTCACATTTCTACCATTTTTGTATGAAAAATATTGAGGGATGGAAGTCATGAGTGGAGCTATAACACTCAGTGATCTACAGATGGCACAGGCAACCATGGAGCTTTGGAAATTGTCTTGCTCCATGTTTAGGATGCTGGACTGGGACTTCAGCATTAAGCCCGCACTGAGCCATGTAATTAGTACAATGATTTTGGAGGAGTTAGATAGGTCAGCCTGACCTACCACATAGGATTTGGGATAAGTTGTTGGATCTGCTCCTCTAATTCTATTTCTTCATGCCAAAAGCGATCCATTTTGATCCCTGAGATGGCCACTATGTTTTCTAACAGCAGTTAAGATATCAAGTGATATTCACCATTTAGAGGCTGGTCAAGATTAGTGTCCCCCAAAGACATCTGTATGTGATATGGTGACTGGGGGAAGAAAGTTGCCTTAATGAAGTTTTCTTTGTGTGCTTTTTCTTTGTTCTGTAAATGTATCCAATCTATGCATTGTCTTCCTACTGTAAGTATAGTACAAAAGAAAGTTAGTAGGGCATCTTAAATTCAGTTTTGTGCCATCAGCTTTTATGCATCCATGTACAGATCCATGGATGGATGCATGTGATTTACACAGTGAATTCCACTTTTATCTCACTTTCTCTCCTGAAAGATCAGGGTCTCTCTGCTCCACCTACCTTGTAAAGGAGGTTAGGTTGGAAAATAACAACTGTCTGAAGCTTATTTACCTTCACAACCAACTGACAGCACAGAAATGTAGGAAAAATGTCCACATGAGAATTATTTTAATAATGTTTAGACCCTCCCCTGCAACATCAATGAATAGGAAGTCACTTAAAGCAAACAATGAAAACTCAGTTTAAAATTATTGTAAAGGTTCAGATCGCAAGGAGCTGTGTGTCAACATGAATTCCTGAGTTCCACACCTGTAGTTGTGTTAGGTCATATAAAATTCTTCGCTGAGTGATGTTTCCAGCCATATTAGTTTCATCCTTAAGATTAATTAATTCCTTTAGCATATCATCTTAGTTCTGCAGTGAAATCACAGGAGACACCAGCTTTGGGTCATGCAAAGGTCTACCTTTTATGATAGGAGTTGTGTTTTGCTTTGGTTGATACATGATCCAATCTGCATTCCTGATGTGCCATATGGATTCCTCTTTTCTTCTCCTTTTCCAGATGTTGGATAGATAGCAGTGTATGAACTGCCCTGAACGGTGATACTTGACTTTGTGTGTGTGCCTTGAACGGTGATACTTGACATGTGTGAATCTTGGCTGTGGGAGACGTATTTGTGCTGGAAATCTCTGCATGCTGTAATTCTGTAGATTAAGGAAATGGTTTCATGACAACTAAATGAAGACCAGTAATGTGATGCAATGAAAGATATGTTTGGGCCGGCTGAATCAGAGTCAAGAGTTAATGAAAAAAACCAGCATTTTTAAGATAAGCTGCATGCTGTTTAAACAGATCTCTTAAAGAAATCCAATACTGCAACATATTAATGTGGGGAGGGGAGGCAAAATCTACAGATAGCAAACTACTAACAGTGCAGTATTCTACCCATAACAGACCAATTATGGCATTTGTGGAACAAGTCAACGAAAAATATTTCATGAGAACCTGAAAATCAAGAAAATCAGAGAACAGAAGCCAGACCGATGATGTACCTGCAGTATACTGCTGGTTGTTCCCAAATGTCTCATGCTTCCAGTGAGAAGAACTGAAAGAATCAGAGAGGTTCTCTTGGTGATTCATTCAGCACATCATCTGAATGTGGGCATGCCTTCTTCTCTGGCATATTTCTGTCCTGGCAAACTAAAGAAGGAATCCAGTTTTTTTTTCAGATTTCCTTCTCTGACATCTGGAAGAGAAGTAAACCAGAGAGAGGAAGCTGCTTCACCCATGTTTGTGAACTGGCTTGATGGCATGCAATAATCATTGATATGGTTTTAAAGTTATGTGAGATATTTAAGGAGTAGTTTATATTGCTGTGCACTCCCTGTGAGTTTCCACAGCTGAGCAGGCATTCTGACTCAAGTCTCCTGAGTCCTACTACATCACTCTGGCCATTATACCGCAATGGGAGCTCAGTCCACTATTATTTGCTGACTTTGCTGCAACAGACCATAAAATTATAAACATTTTCTACAGTGGGAGTGGAGATATAAACCTGTAGCCCTCCAAATGTTTAAAACTACAAGAATATGCAAATCTCACAAGTATTACTATTGGCGATTCAAAGGGGCTGATTGCTGTTGTAGCCCAAATTACCAGGAAGGTGAATATAGTATCAAATGTATCATATAAGCTCAAGTATAAGCCGAGTTTTTTAGGCCAAAAAAATGAGACCCAAAAAGGGTACTTGGCTTGTACTCAGGCCAATGACCACAAGGATCCCAGAACCGTGCCGAATTGAGATGTGCCAACAATTTAATTAATTTTACCATGTTTTCATGTATTTTGATTATAGAAACTCACTAGCAGCTGTTGCAATTCCCACCCTCAGCTTATACTCAGGTCAATCTATTTTCCTGGGTTTTCAGGTCAAAATTAGCTTATATTCAGAATGACTTATACTTGAGTATATACAGTAGACATCACAGAATACATAGAATTGAATGGACCCAGAACCCATGAGTCTAACTTGAAAATGTACTCCCCTCCTTTTAGGCTGGAGGCTGAAAGAGAGGGAGAACATTTTCAAGAGTTGAAAACATGTAAGGTTGTAATATTAAAGAAGCATGATCCTTGAAGCCGCTAGCACCAAATAACCACAGATAGCCCGAAACACCAAGGTAGGAAAATGTGACTAGGCTTAAGACTTGGGTCATATCTTTTAGGAATTAACCATTGCAACTAGAAACTTTACTATTACGATAAATATGAAGTATCTTAGCTTGGGCTTTGCCTCACACTCCCAAAATCCAGAGGGACTGAAAAAGATCACTTAGCAGAAGATATTTATATTGAGCAGTGGGAAATCAGCCCAACATCAGTACCTGGATCAAGATATACGTATTGGAGGCCAACAAGCTGCTTATCCTAGCTGGCTTTCTTTCTTCCTCTATATTTTTGAAAAAATATTTTACAGTCCTGGCACAGCTGGCTAAGCATGGATATGGTGACAGATGCTCATTTTAGTATTTTTACTGTTAGACTATAAGGTTCATTTGCATGTCTACGGTGATGCTTATTTCCAAATAAGTACACATAGCATAAACAAATTCTGTTTTATACCTGTGATCATGATAGTTGTATTAGTTCAGTGAGCTTAAAATGCAAAACTCTGTGAATTCAGAGGTCATCTCCACAGGTGGGAACCCAATCAAATCCCCTCTTTCTTCTCTCTCTCCCTTTAGGTAATTATTTTTTATAATAAAGAAACAGTTGTAAGGGGAGAAGGGGGGATGTTGATTGTATGTTTCCCAACCGACATGACCATCAAAATGAGACCACCACCCAAGAACAGTGATCCCTTTATCTAAAATAAGTTAGTTTTAGCAGAGGAGATATGTGGCCATTATTGTCCCAGTAATCAGGACAACTTGGTCCAAGCAGGACAAGGCAGAAGTAGTCTGGTCCCTGCTAAGAGTTTAAGGGGAGGGGTAAGACCTATACATCCTGAAAGTACTTTGTCATTCACTGAAATATTGATGCATAGAATAGGTAAAGATAAAGGTCCCCCTTGATCAAAAGCTAGTTGTGTCTGAGTCTACAGGGTGGTGCTCATCTCTGCTTATAGCCAAAGAGCCAGCACTGTCTGCATCTGCAGACATTTCCATGGTCATGTGGCAGGCATGACTTGATGCACATGGAACACTTACCTTTCCTGCAGAAGTGGTACCTATTTATCTATTTGCAATTTATTGCTTTTGAACTGCTAGGTTGGCAGGAACTGAGACAGAGATGAGAGGTCACTCTTGAATGCTGACCTGCCATCCTTCTGCTCGCCAAGTTCAGCATCTTAACTTAACTACTGCTAAGCAACTGCAGCCCATGCACAGTATAATAAGTTGCAATTGGAGCCGGCCCGTTGAATCAATGAGACTTAAGGAAGAGTTCATTCACCAAATCTGCATTGATTCTAATCCCCATTGATTCAATAGCCGTATTCCATTTGCAGTTTACCATGGTAAGCAGTAGTATTTCAACTGACATTTTTTACCATTTTAAAGTACCCTGTTGTATTACTTATTTCTTTTGTTGGAGAAAAACCCTAAGACTAAGAAGTGAAAACCTAAAAAAAAATCACTAAAAAGCCCATTAAAAGTAACTAGAAAAAAGTTACTCATGCATACATACAAGATCAAATACTATTACCTCACCACCCCTGATAATCACAATGATGAGAACTTTGAACTTGAGCCAGACATCCTAGAGAGTGAAGTCAGGAAGGCCCTAAAAAGCACTGCAAACAACAAAGCCAGTGGAGATGATGGTATCCCAGATGAATTTTTAAAAACCCTAAAAGATGATGGAATCAAATTATTGCATTCTATATGCCAGCAGGTTTGGAAAACACAACAATGGCCACAGAATTGGAAAAGATCAGTATACATTCCAATCCCAAAAAAAGGGTAATGCCAAAGAATGTTCAAATTATCGAACAATTGCACTCATCCCACATGCTAGCAAGGTGATGGTCAAGATAATACAGGATAGACTGCAGTAGCACATGGAGAGAGAATTACCAGAAGTGCAGGTGGGGTTCTGAAGAGGCAGGGGAAGTAGAGACCACATTGCCATGGAGAAAACAAACAAATACCAGAAACAAGTCTACTTCTGTTTCGTTGACTACACCAAGGCCTTTGATTGTGTGGACCACAACAAAATGTGGCAAGTAATTAAAGAGATGGGAATACCAGAACACCTTATATGTCTCATGAAAAATCTGTACATGAGTCAAGAAGCAATAGTTAGGAGAGAACACGGAATGGTGGAGTGGTTTGGAATAGGAAAAGAAGTAAGACAAGGCTGCATTTTGTCACCCTGCTAATTCAACTCATACACAGAGTACATAATGCGCAATGCAAGGATGGAGGAATCACAATATGGGATCAGAATTGCTGGGAGAAACATCAACAATTTGAGATATGCAAATGATACTATCCTAATGGCAGAAAGTGAGGAAGACCCAAAAAGCTCCTGATTAGGTTGAAAGAAGAGAGTGCAAAAGCTGGCTTGAGACTCAACATCAACAAAACCAAGATAATGGCAACAGGCCCTATCAGTCCCTGGAAAATAGATGGGGAAGAAGTAGAAGCAGTGACAGATTTTACTTTCTTAGCATCAAAGATCACTGAATATGGGGATTGTAGTCGTGAAATAAAAAGGCGACTGATGCTTGGGAGACAAGCTATAAGAAACCTGGGGAACATAGTTAAAAGTAGAGACATCATCACCTCGCAAACAAAAATTCGCATAGTCAAAACAATGGTATTCCCGGTGGTAATGTATGGTTGTGGGAGCTGGACCATTAGGAAAGCTGAGCGCAGAAGAATAGATGCCTTTGAGATGTGGTGTTGGAGAAGAGTTTTGACAGTATCCTGGACAGCAAGGAGAACAAATATGTTGATTTTAGAAGAAATCAACCCTGACTGCTCCTTAGAAGGTTAAATAGTAAAGATGAAGCTAAAGTACTTTAGACATAAAATGAGAAGAGAGGATTCACTTGAGAAAGCCTTGATGCTGGGAAAGGTGGAAGGCAAAAGAAGAAGGGGGTGGCCAAAGATGAGATGACTAGATGGTATTGTAGGCGCAATGGGCACAGAGCTGGGCGGGTTGAGGAAGATCGTGGAGGACACAGGTCCCTGGAGGGCAATGACCTGGAGGGCAAAGGGTCGTATTCGGCTGTGCGACTGAACAACAACAACACACATTGTCTTCCTTTTGAAATAATAATAATAATTTTGTGTCAGAAATTATTCTGAGTTTAAAGGAATTTTGCTGGAGAAACTCCACTCAGGGGATGCCTAATTAAGGCTCCTTTCATATCCCCAAGATCTTTTCCCACTGAAGTGGTCCCTATTTATCTACTTGCAATTTCTTGCTTTCGAACTGCTAGGTTGGCAGGAGCTGGGACAGAGATGGGTGCCCAAGGTTCAGTACTGGGACCCCTGCTTTTCAACCTCTTCATAAATGATCTAGAAGTAGGAGTAAATAGCAAGGTAGCCAAATTTGCTGACGACACTAAATTATACAGGGTAGTGAAAACTGTGAGAGATTGTGAGGAGCTCCAGAGGGATCTCTTGACACTGGGGGAGTGGGCAAAACAGTGGCAAATGAGCTTCAACACTAGTAAGTGCAGATGCACATTGGGGCAAAAAAACCCAATTACATTTATAAACTGATGGAGTCTAAACTCTCTGCGACAAACCAGGAAAGGGACCTTGGTGTCCTGGTGGACAACTCAATGAAGGTGTCAACCCAGTGTGCCTCAGCAGTGAAAAAAGCAAACTCAATGCTAGGGATCATTAGGAAGGGTATAGAAAATAAGTCAGCAAGTGTCATTTTGCCTCTATAAATCTATGGTGAGGTCCCATCTGGAATACTGTGAACAGTTCTGGTCACCATACCTCCAGAAGGATATTATGGAGCTGGAAAAAAGTGCAGAGGAGGGCAACCAGAATGATTAGGGGACTGGAACACCTTCCTTACCATCTGAGGCTGCAACGGTTGGGCCTCTTCACTCTTGAACGACGGCGTCTAAGAGGTGATCTGATTGAAGTTTATAAATTCATGCACAGTGTGGACAAAGTTGATAAGGAAAAACTGTTTTCCCTATCGCATAACACTAGAACTAGGGGGCACTCCATGAAACTTTTGGGTACTAGTTCTCAAACAAACTTTCTCTTAAGTACTTTTTCACCCAGAGGATCACTGGTTTATGGAACTCCCTGCCAGAAGAAGTGGTGACAGCTGTCAGTCTTGACAGCTTTAATAAAGGATTAGACAAGTTCATGGAGGACAAGGGTATCAATGGCTATAATTATGGATACCTAAGGACAACCTCCGAGTTGGAGAGATAGGCAGGATATCTCTCAATGCCATTTCCAGGGAAACCTAAGCAGGTGAAGGCATCTGTTTGGGAATAACCTGAAGCAAATGGTGAGCCACTGTGTGAGACATAATGCTGGACTAGATGGGCTGTGGCCTGTTCCAGCAAGGCTGTTCTTATGTTCTTATGCAGTACCCGGGTCTCAAACTGCTGACTTGCCGACCTTCTAGTGAACAAGGTGAACCTCGCAACCACTGAGCCACCGCAGCCCCCCCTTTTCAAATGAAACTTTATTATGGCTTTTTTTTAACCAAAGAAAGTAATTTTGTTGTAGGTGAATATATTAAATATTGGTTCCAATTTCCAACTTTGGCAACTGTGAAGGATTTGATATCTGACTCCAGTTTTAATCAACACCTGTAGTGTGCAAGATGCAAAGTCTTATATGCCAAAGAGCCTCCTTGGACATTTTACATTTTACTGGTATGAGGTAAAACAAGGCTTTTGGAGAAAAAAATGCCTAGTTAACAATATGATTATACAGTAAAAACCCTACTTATGTAAAAAGTCTGTTCCATAGGCTTTTATGTAATTCGGTTTTTTACTTAACTCGAAGCAAACCCATAGAAAAAATGAATTTTTTACTTAACTCGAAGCAAACGCATAGGAAAATGATATTTATGTATATCGAAGCAACCCCATAGGAAATTGTGTTATGTAAATAGGGACATTTATGTAAATCAGGGCATGGTTTTAGAGCAAAAATTGAATTTTATATAACTCGAGGCATATGCAATTCGGGGTTTTACTCTAATGAATTAGGGCCGAATGGCTTCTAGCCAACTTTGCTTTACGTGTATGTGTGAAGGAATCCTTCTAGGACTGTTACTTTGGGTTTTTTTTAAAAAAAAATAACTGCAATTATTTATTACTTAAGAACATCACTGGAAATACTAATTGAACTCCTAGCCTCATAACAGAACAGCAAGTAAGTGAACAGTGTCATTACATACAGGGCATAGAGATATATATGAGGAAAAAAATTCTGGACCTAATTGTCCTCAAGATTCTTTTATATGGAAATAAGAAAATGGGCCTACATGTGCATGCAGGAATGGGGGGGGGGTCTTGCTTCTTAAATTTTCATTTGGAAAGTTTCCATTTTAAGAAAAGAAATACCATATCTTTAGCTTTCCATCCTCTCAGCTCTTCCTCTCTTCAGTTGTGTTACTGAAGAATGACTATGCTTTTAAAAAAAACCACACGCTTATTTTCTCCCAATGTTGTAATACAGTACTATGATTTTATGATTCTTTGTCTAACTTCTGCCTAATAGAGAGGGGGACTAGCACCTCAGTTTTGTTGGAGAGTATACTTCTGTTAATGTAGCCTAAAAAAGCATTGGTCTTTTTGCAGCTACATCGCACTGTTGACTCATATTCAGCTTGTGATCCGCAACAATTCCATGATTGTTGTTGTTGTTGTTGTTAATGGGGAGGGGGCACAAATAAAATTGATATAAAATTGAAGCGACTCTGGTGAATTCACTACAGTGTTTCCATGGTAAGTGCTATGTGTATACGTGTATGGAAAACTTCAGGAAATTGTCCCTTCTTATCTACCCCATGTGCAATCTTTTAAATAGACCTAACAGCTTTATGCCAGACCATAAAAAGACGGCCAGAGAACAGCAGTAGGGCAATATCAAAAGAAGAGGGTCTGTGGGTGTATATAATCAGACCACATCACATTGTGGGGCTAGTGTGGACACACTGGCACCAAAACAATCCAGGTTTTCTTGAGTCACCTAAACTAAATGTAGCTGCAACAAACAAACAAACAACTGAATAGCTTATCAACTTCATCGTGTCTTGAGAGGTCATGAAGAATACTCTGAAAATAAAATAAATGTAATTTATCACACTGCGCAGCATCGTGACTGATCACAGGGTATTCTGTTAAGGCTTTAGCCTCGGTTTCCAATTTCCTGACTTGGTAGAGCTTGAGCCAACAAAAGGTTTTTTTAATCATTGGATTATTATTATTATTATTATTATTATTATTATTATTATTATTATTATTATTATTATTATTATTATTATTATTATTATTATTATTATTATTATTATTATTATTATTATTATTATTATTATTATTTATTATTTGGGGTAGGTAATAAAATGTTAAGCCATTGTGATATTGTACCTGTTTTAACTTGTTCAATGACTAGATTATTTTTAATAGAAATGTCAGTAAATATTGATTCCAAATATATACATGAAGAAACAAATAGAATTTAATATGGGTGTACACTTAGAAATATTTGAAGGTATTTCTTGCCTTCAAATACCTGGAGGGAGGAAACGCCCATATTAGCTAATGAAAGCTGAAAACCTTCCAGACAGGTTTACCTCTGGCGGGAGCGGGACGGAGGTCATCCATCCGTCCTTGCTCTTCTTGACCTCTCAGTGGCCTTTGATACTGTCGACCACGGTATCCTTTTGGAACGGCTCCAAGGATTGGGGATCCAGGGCACTGTGTGGTCCTGGTTTTCCTCATTTCTGAAGGGCTGGACCCAGTTGGTATGGTTGGAGAGTGAGAAGTCCAGCCCTAGGCCCCTTCAATATGGGGTACCTCAGGGCTCGGTGCTCTCTCCTCTCCTATTTAACATCTATATGAAGCTGTTGGGTGAGATCATCCGTTCCCATGGGGTGAAGTATCATCAGTACGCTGATGATACTCAGCTGTACATCTCGGCCCATGGTGATCCAAGCAATGCTGTCAAAATCCTACCCAGGTGTCTGGAGGCTGTTGGGGTCCAGCAAGACTGAGTGGCTATGGATCAGGGGCCCTGCGTTATCTCAGGAGCTAAAATCTTTGGTTCTGGATGGGGCTATTTTGCCCCAGACAGACCCACTGTGTAACTTGGGGGTCCTCCTCGACTCACAACTACTGTTTGAAGAGCATTTGGCAGTCGTGGCCAGGAGGGTTTTGCACAACTTCATGTGATCCACCAGTTGCGTCCACTCCTGGACCCAGACTCCTTGCTCATGGACACACATGCTCTGGTCACCTCTAGACTAGTTTTCTGTAATGTGCTCTACACGGGGCTGCCCTTGATGGCCATTCGGAGTCTGCAACTAGTCCAGAATGTGGCTGCCCGGGTGGTGATGGGGTGCGGGCGCTATGCCTGTGTCTCGCCACTGCTCCGGGAGCTACACTGGTTACCGATATGTTTCCGGGTGCAATTCAAGGTGCTGGTAATGACCTTTAAAGCACTACATAGTAGTGGGCCAGGATACCTAAGAGACAGTGTCATCCCAAGAACATCTGTCCCTCCAACCAGAGCGGACCAGAGGGGCTCTCTAATTGTGCCATCTGCTAGAGGGGCTCATCTCTCTAGCACAAGAAGGAGGGCCTTCTCTGTCTCCGCACCGGCCCTATGGAACGTCCTGCCAACAGAGTTACGGCTGCAGATGGAATTGCTGCCCTTTAGGAAAGAACTGAAAACCTGGCTGGCAGGGCCGGTGAGGGGCACCGATGGAGGGGTGACCCACACCTGCTGGCTTATATAATTAAGATTCTCTCTCTCTTTTAATGGATGGGGTGAGTGGGTAAATTATTTTGAATTTTTAATGGGGTTTTTAAGGGTTTTTACTTTTGATGTTGCTTTTAATTGTTGTTAGCCACCCAGAGTCGTTGCCAAGTTGGGCGGCAATAAAAATTTGAAGAATAAATAAAATAAATAAATATCTAAGAGGCTTCTGGAGACTTAAGCCAAGCTATAAGAGAGGGCCCTTAGCTTAATGGGCTGTTTGGTAATAATCAAACATACTTTGGAGTCCAGCTTGCACAGCTTGATGGTCAAAGTTCCCTTAAAAGCAGACATTATATCACCCAGAGAAATACATGAATCAAAATCTAACATTTTGTTTCCTATTAATTCCAACTGGTTTGCTCCCTTAAATAGTACCACAGTGTGGGTCTTATTTATCCACATTAACCCCTAAATCATGGAAAGCATGAGAAGACTGTGGTTTCAAGAGGTGGGTGTGAGGGAACCGTCAACCACCTTGGGTTATGGGCAGAGCATAGTCACCACTAAGTGAATTGGTGACTTCCTGCTTCATTTTTGACACACAGTTCTCCCTTTTCCCACAGAGAGCTGAGAAGTTTCACATCTGTTAAGGAAAAGCAAAATGCAGCAAGTTTTTTTAAAAAAGCATCTTTCTTTCTTTTCAGGTATTCCAGTCAAGTCTCTATAGCTTGAGAAACACTAACATGTGCCCTTTGTTGTGACACATTTTGCTCTGTGTGTGTGTGTGTGTGAGAGAGAGAGAGAGTGTGTGTGTGTGTGTGTGTGTGTGTGTGAGAGAGAGAGAGAGAGAGAGAGAGAGAGAGAGAAGATGAGGCAGTTTATGTACCAAATGGAAGGGAGAAGAGATAGGCCTTTGCCCTAGTCATATTCTACCTGCAACTTTACCATTTCATACTAAAGTGGCAGAGGTATTGCTCCATGAAACTGGAAGATTGGGCAGAAAAGGGCTCCTGTCTTCCTCTCTCTTCAAAGCAGCTGAACTCCCTTATCCTTAAGAAGTAATTACCACTAGAGTTTCATTAAGAAACTACATTTGTGACATGCCCTGAATAATAATAACTTTGTGTCAGAAATTATTCTGGGTTGAAAGGATTTTTGCAGAAGAAACTCCACTCAGGGAACAACCAAATGAGGCTCCTTTCATGTCCCCAAAAGCTGGGACAGAGACAGGCACTCAATCCAACATGCACTACTAGAGATGTGAAGGCCTGGGGAAAAACCGGAAAAATTTGGGGGGGAATAGTTTTTTTCCCGTTTTTTTCTGAAGCCTTTTTTTTTTTTTTTTTGAAAAATTGGAAAAATAAAAAATATATTATGGAATGTTTTATTTTCACATGATGAATAAAATATTTTAAGATAAGGCCGGGTTCAAATGTTTTATAAATCATTTCTTAAAAAATATTTATGGTATCAGATTATTTTCAATTTTTTCAAAAAATTTCGTTTCCCCCCCGGAAAAAAAACACATTTTTTTCCCAAGCGTCAAAATTATTGGAAATTTTACATCTCTGTGCACTATCCGGGTCTTGAACTGCTGAGTTGCCATCCTTCCAGCTAACAAGGTGAGCTTTTTAACCACTGAGCCACTGCAGCCCCTATGCCCTGAATAGAAATTCCATCAAATGTAGTTGCACCTGGTGGTACCTGACAAGCCATTTGTGTCCAGCTCCATGTGTAGCAACATACAGATGTGTTGCCTCAGAATAATAGTTTTTCTGAAGATTCATAAATGTCGCAGCTCACTGCTAACTTTTTGTGCCTGCTCGCCCTTTCCAGATACAAGGACGTATAGAATGACTAATGTTACATGAAGGCAAAACAGTTACCACTGCCCAGGTTTTATGAACTACACGTCCTTGTGCTCCAAAATTCACATTTTTCTGTTTCTGATCCTTACACCACAAAAGGGAGTAAAGCAACCCTTGTTAATGTGAAGTTACAATGGAATGTTTTTTTTTAAAAAAAAATGGAAAATCAGACAGCTAGTTCTTTTGTGCTTGCTTTCTATGTTTTCAGCTTCACGGTGGTGGGAAAAGACAGCCAGAGTGGGAAGTGGCCATTGTCTTGTTCTTGTCCTGGAGAACAAAACTCTCATGTGGTGATGGTGCTGTGTAGGAGTGGCAGGTCATTGACAGGCTGTTTCAAGGTACTGAGCATCCTTTAACAACCAAGAACAAGAAATTTAGCATGCCTTTGACACTTCCTTCAGAAATTACCACTAAAATATATATGAAAACACCCGTCTCCCTAGGTTGACTTCCCATAGGCGTCAGAGTGTTGGGAGTTTGTTGAGTCCGGCACTTAAGAAGTATTCAGACCAGCAGGATTGGGTCAAACCAACAGTGTTTTATTGTTCAGCTCATAATAGCGGGCCGGACTGGGGGAAAGGGGGGAACGGTGGCTCTTTATATACAAGCAGAACGGTAGTTACAATGATACATTTGTCCGGGCTTTTACTTAACATGGGAAACCTGTGTAAACCAATCAGAGTACATTGAGAACATATGAATTAGGCTCCTTACAGAAATGGCACGCGATTACAGCAAAGACTTAGTGGTGAATTCACTTAAAGCAATATATGTTACTAAACGTTCAGACACAACAGAGTTCCATAACTAAGAGCTGCTGTCAAGAGGGTTTTCCACATGTAGTGGTTCTGTTGTCAATATACCATTTCTGAGCCCACCTGGTTCTTAAGATAAAACAGTTCTGTATCTTTCCATGGCATCTTGACCTGACTGCTGAGGAGCACACACTGGCACCTTGACTATCTGTGCTCTGACAGTTCTTCAGCATGATTCATTTTTATTTATCTTTTATGATAAAGCAAACTCTGGAAAGGACAAGTATGGTTTTGTTTTTCCTATCCCATTGCAGAGAAATCATCACCACCCTTTCAGACAGCCTCTCACCTCTTCCCAAGAAAGAGTCAAAGGAACCCCCACCCCCACCCCTGCTGTGCCAAAGTCTACATGTCTCAATGTGAACCTGGTGTCTAAGCCGTGACTTCTTCTTTTGTGTCCTGATCAAACCCTGGACTGCCAAAATGAAGCCACTTTCTTCGCTTTGTCGTTGGCCAAACTTAAGTCCTCATCGGTGCATGTTTCTGACAGTAATCTGCAAGCCAGTATATGAACCTGGTTCTGTATCTCTCCACATTCACACTGTGAGTTATTGTCTGTCAGCAGCCCCCCCCCCCCCTTTGAGCATGTTGATTTTACTTTTAGGCACTCCAACCCTAAGCCTATTCAGGGACCTCCAAGTGACTTTTGGGAGGTTGAGTTCCTCAGCTATATCCTCCTTTAATGAGAATGAGAATGTCATGTCAGAAATTATTCTGGGTTGAAAGGATTTTTGTGGAAGAAACTCCACTCAGAGAACATCCAAATGAGGTTCCTTTCCATGTCCCCACGAGCTGGGACAGAGACAGGCACTCAATCTGTCATGCAGTACCCGGGTCTTGAACTGCTGACTTGCCAGCATTCCAGCTAACAAAGTGAACTTCTTAACCACTGAGGCACCACAGATGTTCCTTGTCCAATGAGCTCCTGCCTCCATATTTTAATTTGGGTTTGTTCTTGCGTACTTTCAAGAATGTTTGCTCTTGCCATAAAGCTCTTCCTGGATCTGAGCCAGCAGACTTGAGGCTCATATCTATTCAGAGGTTGTTGAGGATCATAAGCTGTGACTGACTCATGGCTTTAATGTCTGCTTATGTATTCAGATGATGCATTGCTATAGGTTTAAATCAGCATGTGAGAGAGAATTCAGATCAAAGTCTAATGCCATCTTTTCCATTTAAGTTGCTGACTCGGTTTTCTTGTGACATTTCATCTGGGTCTGTATGTTCATTCACACATGGTTCTGATATCTGTGTATGAGTGACTTCTTAGACATGGAATAAGTATCCCAGTTCTACATATTTGTGTGCCCTGTATCTGATATGGGGAACCTGTGGGCCCACAAGCTACTTGTGACCCTAGACTTAAATTTCATGTAGCTCTTGGCATCATCCAACACTCAGGGCACTGCCAGAGTTGTTGCCATAACACTGTAGGGAAAGATGAAGACACGCATGTGGGCTCTGGAAGAAGTTTCTAAAAGTTGCAAAATATCATAGCAGCCACTGTCCTGAGTCAGCGTTAAAACATTTGGCACAACATTTGTTGTACTCAGCTAGAAAACTTCTGCTCATATAAATAGTCCCAAAGAAGGGCTTAAAAGAAATGGAGATGCTTCAATATTTTTTGAATAGAGAATGTTCTTTTTGGTGTCAAAGGAGTGATTAGAAATGTTTTCCCGATATAATGCAATTTTAATTTAAAAATCCAACTTGGATAAAGTAGTACATCTAGTATTTAAAGTTCTTAACATGAGCTAAAAGCACATTCACAATGATCTAGGAAAAGTCTAGCTGACCTAGTACTCAGGTTGGCAGGGCTCAGGTTGTAGCTGAAATCTCAGGGAATTTCTCATGGAGGTATAATAAAACAGGAGATGGCACTACAGACTTCATGCTGTAAGTTTTTTGAAGCCAGTGGGCGTGGCCTGCCACCATATTAGATGCCCCAAAACATTACCTCCAACTACTTTTTGCAATTGCTTCTTGTGTTGGTGGGGTGTGTGTGGAATCGATCCCCTCTCCCGGGTCTCCTGTGTCTGGGAGGGTCGGGGGACAGACCCCTATTGTCCCCCCAACCCCCCTCCCTGAACCCAGGGGACCAGGCAGAGAGGGGATCACCCGCAGGACACCCTGTTATTAAAAAGAAGAAACCAAGCAGTTTCTTCTCTTTAAAAATGGAGTGTTTGGGAGGGTGGAATCGATCTCCTCTCCCGGGTCTCCTGAGTTTAGTAGGGTTTGGGGGGACAAAAGGGGTCTGTCCCCCCAACCCTTCCAGAGCCAGGGGACCCGGCAGAGAGGGGATTCCCCCCCGCAAGACACCCCATTATTAAAGAGAAGAAACCAAGCGGTTTCTTCTCTTTAAAAATGGAGTGATTGGGGGGGGGGTGTGGGGGTGTGTGGATGTGGAATCGATCCTCTTGCCCTGGTCCCCGGGTTTGGTAGGGTTGGGGGGACAAAAGGGGTCTTTCCCCCAACCCTTCCAGAGCCAGGGGAGCCAGCAGAGAGGGGATTCCCCTGCAGGACACCTTTTGTCCCCCCAACCCTACCAAACCCAGGGGACCAGGGAGAGGGGATCGATTCCACCACCACCCCAAACACTCCATTTTTAAAGAGAAGAAACTGCTTGGTTTCTTCTCTTTAATAACGGGGTGTCCTGCGGGGGGAATCCCCTCTCTGCTAGGTTGTCCCCCCAACCCTACCAAACCCAGGGGACCAGGGAGAGGAGATCGATTCCACCACCACCCAAAACACTCAGTTTTTAAAGAGAAGAAACCGCTTGGTTTCTTCTCTTTAATATCGGGTGTGGGGGAAATCCCCTCTCTGCCAGGTCCCCTGGGGTCAGGAGGGTTGGGGAGACAGGCCCCTTTTGTCCCCCCAACCCTTCCAACTGCAGGGGAGCCAGCAGAGAGGGATCGCAACCCCCCACCCACTGATATTAAAGGGGAAACTCCGATCGGGTTTTCCCTTTTAATTTCCCCTCTCCCGGGTCCCGTGGGTCCGGGATGGTTGGGGAGACAAAAGGGTCTGTCCCCCCAACCCTTCTGGACCCAGGGGAGCCAGCGGAGAGGGGGACCACAACCCCCACCCACTGATATTAAAGGAAACTCCAATCTACTTTCACAACTCCACACAATCAAAGCACCATAAAGCAATGTTTTGGGGCAACAAACATGGCGGACTGTCAGATTAGTCAGCTTCAAGTTTGTGACGTCATGTCATCTCCTGTTATATTATACCTCCATGGAATTTCTTTAGTTCTCCAAGCAGAGAGACACATTTCAGGTTGTGGAGCTGGGAGTGGAAAGTTCAATTTTTTTATATGAGGTGGTTTTAAAACCACTGTATCCATTTCTACCTGGTGTCATGGTTCACTGGGTCAATGTGAAGTTATGTGTATGTTGCACTTGCTTCCGCCTCAATCCTTGCCTACTCCCCCTTTTTTACATCACAAAGGCCTCACCATAACATTGGAAGCACTGCCTCAGTCTGTGAAATCAGTGAATGGGATAGATTTTGCAGATCTAGGAACCTAGGCTAGAATGCTGTTTATTTTCCAGGTTTAATACGAAAGAATTTCTCAGATGACACAGTGGCTGCATATTATATTCTAATCTAAACCATGCACATGTGCTTCCCATCCCCCTCCACTCCCTGGTTTGGGAATGTTGCTTGATGATTTTTGATTTGTTATTGTTTCTGAACATTGAAAATGCTGGTTTGACCAAATCACAGTTAGCCCACAAACAAGAATTATAAATCTCCCTCCTCATGAGAAAGGTATGGTGGAGAGGGTCTGTCAGCATTGAGGTTTATTCATGACCTTCCAAACCATAATTTGGAGACTTGTATGTGCTGTGTAGTAAAGGAGAAAAGGAAATTTTGGTTCAGCCTATAGAGAAGGGAAATGTCTCCAGCAAATATTTTGATAATGTCAGTTTGTTAAAAGGGTGTGGCCCAAGGTCTTCTACCACCAAAGACAGGAATTAAAGACAATCTCCCCATTGTAGCAATACCACCCTCACACTCAGCAGCATTGCTGCTCCCATTGTAAGATGTTCCTGTTGTGGATAGCTGCCAAGGAAATGCCCCCCTGCCCATCATGATGGCAGCCAGTCCCCTCTATCACCAAAAAACAGGAGAGGTGTAGGCCTAAAAAAAACAGCTGGCATAGGTCTATATAGAGCCAAGGAATGTGGTGTCCTCAGAAAGAGGAATTTAGGAAATACTGTACTCTGTTCTGGAAAATTGGCAGGATCCCTTTCATGGAACAAGTAACATATTATTCCACTCAAAGGTGGAGTCATATTGCATGTCAATCTAGCCAATTTTATGCAATACACAACCCATTGGCCAGAATCTTATGGGTATTCAAATAAAATCTGTGCAACAAATTGCAACTAATTGATGGGGTGTAGAGGTTTCATTCAGTTGTGCAGTAGGACATATAAGCAATAGCACCACCAAATGATGTCCCAACACTTAGTCTATTAGCCACAATTAGCCTTGAAAAGTTAAGCAGATCCTATACAAACACCAGTAGGATTCTTGTATTTAATTTCAGTGGAATTAAGCATGCGTTGTCATGATTTTAACCAGTGGGGATCCTTTAAGTTGGCTAGGATGTTACTTAAAACATTTAAGTGGGTATCTGTTTATATTCCTTCACAAAGAAAGCAGTGTGTAGGAGGGAATTGGCACATAACTCAACAGAACGTTTTTCACCCTTGCTGGTATTTTCTTTCTCTGCGCAAATGTAACTGTTTGGGATGGACTCTATATAACTTTTCAACCTAAATTGTGTTTGCTGCAGATTTCTGCCACCCAAATTGGAAATGTAACTTGGTGTTGTTAAAACTGTCTGCACAAAAATAGATTAAATGTTTTTAACTAGCTACACTTTAGCAGTGATTGCTCTGACTTAGTAGGCAGTTTGTGTTGTTTCAGACAGATGGACGTATTCATCTTGGACACATATTTCTTCCCAAACATTTGGCTTGTTGTAGTCCTCAGGAAACAGGTTTGACCATTAAAGGCAGCCCAGGGCGGTGGCAAGTGCTTCAAGTTTTTTTGTTTTCTTCCAAATGTGTTTCTGTGAGTTGTTTTCTTTTAAATCTCATTGGGTTGTCTCTCTTTCAGTGTATATAATGCAGCTGTTAAAATACTGGGGTCATTCAGCAGGGCAAATCATACAGCAGGGGTTTTATTGAGATTTTGGGCACTTCTGAATATTTTAGCATCACAGTGGCATTATATTTCAGTTCCAAAATGTGACCATTACTCTTGGCGTCAGAATCAATTGCCTAGCTTTCTGCCTGCATAGAAAGCTATAGAGTTGATCAGGTTTAGTAATGCAGCTGTGTTTTCTAATTTTGAGTAATGCCTGAGGAAAATCACACATCTAACTATTGCACAGAGTCTTCAGTTGTATAACTACTACTGAATGGTCCTTACCAATAAATAAAAGGACGTTTCCTTTGGATTTTTCCATACCAAATGGTTCTCCCCTAGGATTAATCTGTCACCAAGTTTATAAATTCTGTCTGGCACAAAGCCATGGAAAAACTTGAGTGCATATAAAGCAAAAGCAAGTGAGGGTGGGAAGGGAAGAAGTGTATGTGTTTATGAAAGTAAATTCATTCCTCATGAAAGAAAGAGGTTTACTATCTTTGGAGATCTAGTTTTGTTCCTAAATATCCTGACTCAATAAAAGGAAATTTCCCACATCCTTTTGTGACAGAGAGATTCCTCCATAGTGATTATCAGCAATAAAAATGCCTTGAAATACATGAATACCAGTGAAATTAGTGTTGGGATGCCAGAGCAAGAGTGAACAAATAGCTGAGTGATTTGGTGCAGCTGGTTAGGAAAAATTAGATGGAAAATCCATGGCATGTAAAGTTATTGCTCACGAGCAAATTGTTAATAACTTTGCAAGTCGGTCATCATTATGGCCACAATTATTGCCCTGTTTATTGGGTTGTGCATGGATTTTAGATATGCTACTAACCACTTTAACCAATCAGCATGTGAGATTCTAAGATGCAATGTAAAGAGAGTCATTCTTTATGGAAGTGAAAATAAAAGGCAAAGCATGGATTTAGAATGTATTGACTAACCATTTTTGGGGGGGTTCCATGTGAGTAAAGGTGAAGGTAAAGGTCACCTGTCACGTCCGGCCCTTATAAGCAATAGTCGAGGCAACGATGAACAGAACAGCAACGGGCGTTAATTAAACAGTCTTTGAGATAAAGCTTTCAAGGTGCTCTGGACACAAGATGGCTATACGAATCCCATGAAATCAGTCCTTCCGGAATCTGCCATAGAAGATTGGCAATGACTAAGCTACACTAGTAGTGATAGCATGTGGAGGAGACCCAGGCTTAGCATGTACTGGCTACCTGTGGAGAATGGGTAGTATAGATTCAGTCCCCCCCCCCCCTTGTTTACCCATGAGGCTTATATAGTGTCTCCCTGGCGGTGGCTCCTTGATACAAAGTAGCGACTCACCGGATAAGCATAACCAACCAATCATAACATGATATATATGTATTAACCAATGGGGAACAGGATCCAAAACTGTAACCAATCACAGGACACTGATTAGCATAATGAGCATGCTCAGAGAGGGAGATTTTACACCACATTTAGTTCCTAATTTGGATGGCGGGAAACCACCATTTTTTCCTTGCAAGGCGCTGCCCGCGCAACTTGCAAATGTGCCTTAATACACATCACCCTTGCTTGAAAGCCAGTCGTATCTGACTCTAGGGTTCAGTGCTCATCTCTGTTTCATAGCCAAAGAGCCAGTGCTGTCTGCTTCTGCAGACGTTTCCGTGGTGATGTGGCAGGCATGCCTCAACACAAAATGCTGTTTACCTTCCTACCGAAATGGTACCTATTTATTTACTTGCAATTTCTTGCTTTCGAATGGCTAGGTTGGCAGGAGCTGGGACAAAGACGGGAGCTCATTCCGTTCTGTCCTGCAGTATTTGGGTATTGAACTGCTGACTTGTTGCCTTCCAGTCACTGTCTTAGCCACTTGAGCCACTGCAGTCCCTGTTTTTAGCCAATCATTAAAGCCACACACAGTTTGGCAGGGGTTTCATAGAGAGTGTATAATGAAAGACTGTTCAAAACTCATGTGAATAGTTGTACCAATGTAAATAGAGTGGCATAATTTGGAGAGGTGAACAACCATTGATTATTGAATTTGTGACTGCATTCCTGGTTGTGTGCACAGTCACACAGTCAGTGAACAACTGAGAATTCAATCAGGGACTCATTAATTAATAGCAATCTTGCACGCACTTAACACTGGGTGTAGATGGGAAGGGCTTTACAGCCTAATGTGATTGTCCTTTGCCACTAACGTGATTGGTAAAGTTCTTTGTGGTTATAATGTGTATCACTAACTATATATTACTTTTTTATTTGCTCAATTTATACACATTGCACTTTCCAGATAAAGTATTCATATTTCAAAAACCCCTTTGTCCTGTATCATTGTCTAGGAAGAACACTGAACAATTAGAAATATCTGTTTTTCAGGGTGGCAATACTGTCCTGAAAAAATAAAACAATATATAGTTTCACAAGTTGCAAGGATTGCTTCTTTAGCCAGTTCTATAGAGTAGACATAATTATGACTTTACTAAGATGGCAAAATTGACTTGCAGGGAGGATTAAGTATTTGGTTAAGTGAAAATTTAGTGCAATAATGTCATGTCTTGACTAAATTTTGGTTGGTGGGTGGGTGGGTGGGTGCCTGGAGGCAAAGTTCGGTTGACAGAAGGTTCCACAGGGCCGGAGCAGACACAGAGAAGGCCCTCCTTCTCATGCTAGAGAGGCGAGTCTCTCTAGCAGATGGAACTATCAGGGAGCCTCTCCTGTCTGCTCTAGTGGGATGGGCAGATGTCCTTGGGGTGACGTGGTCTATTAAGTAGCCTGGTCCACTACCATGTAGGGCTTTAAAGGTAATCACCAGCACCTTGAATTGCACCCAGAGGCACACTGGCTACCAGTGCAGCTCCCGAAGCAGTGGCGGCACGGGCATAACGCCCGCACCCCTTCACCCCCTGAGCAGCTACATTCTGGACCAGTTGCAGCCTCCGAATGGTCATCAAGGGCTGTCCCATGTAAAGCGCATTGCAATAGTCAAGTCTGGAGGTGACCAGATAGTGTGTGACCATGAGCAAGGAGTCCCAGTCCAGGAGCATGTGTAACTGGCGAATCACATGAAGTTGTGCAAAAGCCCTCCTAGCCACAACTGCCACCTGCTCATTGAGCAGGAGTCGTGAGACCAGGAGGAGCCCCAGATTATGCACCTGGTCTGTCTGAGGCAAAAAAGACCCATCCAGAACCAAAGATGGTAACACCCATGATAACGTGGGGGCCCTAATCCACAGCCACTCGGTCTTGCCAGGATTTAGTTGTAGCCCGTTGTCCCCCATCCAGACCCCTACAGTCTTCAGACACCTAGATAGCACTTCCACTGCATCACCAGGATCATCACGTATCTTTTTCTTTAAAAAGAAAGAAATCCATAGTAAATTTAATTTAAATTTAAAATTCAGAGATCTAGTTTCAAAGAAGTTTATCTTCTATAATCATACAATTAATTAACACAGTTTTATGCAATTAATATGATTGAGGAGCACTTAAGAGTGAACAATTTTCTAAGTAATTCCATTGAAAATGCAAGATGTCTTCTACTTCCTAGTGTCGTTAATCTTATCTGTTAAATTTTAATCAACAGCCAGGCCCAAAGTTTTCTTTATCTAGGCCTCTGTCATGAGGAGTAACTTTCCAAATGTAAATTTAATTTTAAATTTTGGCATGAAGTCAACTCTAAAGTAGCAAAAGCTGAATGTCTGGCTCTTTTATGGATTTAAGATCTTTCTGGTTATAATTATAATAATTTAACAAAGAACTTGAAAGCAATTAAACAGCTCTTTATTGTTATTGTTTTTAATGCTCTTTTGGAATAGGTTGAAAGTTTTTCCATGAAACCAGTTTTTTGCATCTCTAATAGAGGAAATGACTGAACTGCCTTTTAAAAATATTTTGTTTTTAAGGACTGGCAAGCTGGAGTATGCACATCTAAGATGGAAACATCCACCTCATCAATGGCTGGGAAGAAAGAAGAAAAAAGCACCCTTCTGGAGGGGAATGGCTTTAATGAAACAGGGAAGAAACCTGTTCCGTTAGCAGCGGCGGTGGCTGCAGGAGCGACTGCTGTTGTGACCCAAGGAGGTAATTTTTTCCTGCTTCCCACACCTTGAAACCAATGGGAGCTCTCTTTCATTAGCCTGTTAGAGTTTAATATGAACAGAGGCCTTTGCCCATGTGTGAATATGGTGAGTTAGTCTTAAAGTTACAGGAGGTAGAAATGGACAGTTTGTATGGTAGGATCCCATGCAATCAATGAATGGAAGTGTTTAATTAGGCAACCTGTGGTTGAAAATTGTACCTCAGTGAAGGAATGAATTGTCTGCCTGATACTAATGAAAGTTTTATACAGTATTTATGTTCATTCCAGCTCGAGAAAGTTAAGTGTTGTGTTGTTTTTTTTTGCACTACAGCTTCCTAATCCCTCAAACAGCATTGGCTATTGGCCAAGAAAGTAATTTCCAAAACTTTATTCCAAAGATAGCCAACTGATAAACAACAGTTCATGCTATTCACTGGATGCAAGAAAAGGAGGATGAATATGATTTATAGAGCAAGGAAGGAAGAGAAAGTAACTTTTCCATGTTCTAGCAAAACACTGTTCGTTACAGGTAACATGGGTGGCTAGTTCTTAGGTGGTTAGTGCTATAAAGGCATAGAGTATAAGTCAATCTTTATAAAAATGAGTATCATAGACCTGCTCTTAAACTAAATCATCTCATGATCACAATGTTTTTCTCGATGGTTACTGAAAAAATATGGGATAGGTTCAGATCATGATGGCCTTATGAAGACTAATCTGAGCCAACAAATAGCTGAAGTGAAGAGAAATTATTGATAACACTTCTGGGAAAAAACATTCTATTGTGCAAACCTGTACTTCATAATCTTGAGTTGTCTTTAAGGAGGTAAACAATGTTGTTTTCTTCTAGGTGTGTGTTTGTACGTGTGTCAACTTTAACTTTAAGTGAGCTTAGGCATCAGTTTCCTGACATGCATGTCTTTTGGTGAATTCAAGCATTTTCTATCCATACACAGTCACTACATGTGAGTGTTCTAGCCATCCCAGCCTCACTTCCATTGCCCTGCCAATAATGGAAGACAATGGGTCCAGAGAAAGAGAACTCTGCCATCCATGAGGGACCAGTTAGCATCTCAACTTGTGCAGGGAGCCCCTCATCAGATTCTTCCATCTCTATGGTGTAACAGAGCCAATATTTGGAATCAGGCACAACACTTAAAGGAGAAGATCTGTTCTCAGGACTAAAATATCAGAAAAATAAAATAAAACAAAAACAAAAACACTGCAGCACTTTAAAGACTAACTGCTATATTTTTACTGTGAGCTTTCGTGGATCAAATCCACTTCTTCAGACAAAGGAGTAAAACTTCCAGGCATGGTTTATATACACCAAATGCAGGGGTCAAGATGTCACAAGGCAAATAGATCACAAAGCAATGAGATAAAGAGTAATCAAATAGAATAGCATGCATTTCAATACAGCTTCCAACAGCTAGCAGTAACAAATGATTATTCAGATTAGTTTAAAATGTCCTTTCAATCTTAAAAGTGTGAAGTTGCCATGCAAATCATTTGCTAATAAGTTTAACCTCTTACTTGTGTGGGCACATCCTGTTGCGCTCATGTTGTAAAAGAGAATTTGCAAGACGGTTAGTGAAGGTGGTATAATACACCAAAATATAGTATATAAAATATCTAGCAGCATATAGCAATCTGTGTCTCAAATTTGATAATGTCCCAGAAACCTTTGACTAATATTTAAGGCTCTGAGATGGGTGTCCAACAGATGGATATATTTGATTTCTGTTGTCTAAGAAGACCTAAATGTCTTAAGTATCTAAGACTACAATCCTATATGTATATGTTCTTGAGTTGAAGGACCATTGATCTCAGTGCAGCTTTGTTCTTAGTAGGTGACCATAGGATTGTGCTTTCAGTATTTATGAATGTAAGGGGGAGTTACCTCTCATCTCTTCTCAGTCGGTCATCCATTGGCTCCAGTAGCAGCTATTACTTCAGCCTTCCTACTTTGTCTTCATTGCTGCCGCCTCTACCTATCCCCCCCCCCCCCCCCAGTTTGCTCACTCTGGCCTTGGAGCACTGATGGGGCATCTACCAGATCTCCATTGTATTTGCCAGACAGCTGCCCTGTTTCTAAACATGCCAGCTGATTCCAGTGGTCAGTATGATTTTGAGCAGGGCTAGTCCTCTGCTTCAGAATAGGGCATTCCTTTTGAACAGCCAGCACTGCTTCAAAGAGGACTAGCGTTCTGTAACAGAGCTACCAATGGATAATGATGCAAACTGGTACAGAAGGAGGGGAAGGGGTTATAAAGTAAAAGGAAGCTGCAATGCTTCTTCTGCCTCAGGTGGCAACACAGCTTGCGATGCAACAACCAAGACTGGGCCTGTCAATTTTAATCCACCAGCTAGAATGGAAATATAATGAGAATGCAAAGATTGAATAGTTCTACCTGAACAAGATACAGATACTTTGGTGGGAAGGTAACAGCATTCCATGCACTCCGGTGTCCAGTCATGCCCACCACATGACCACGGAAACGTTTGCAGAAGCAGACAGCGCTGGCTCTTCGGCTTTGAAACAGAGATGAGCACTGCACCCTAGTCGGATATGACTGGCTTTCGAGCAAGGGAAACCTTTACCTTACCTTTTACCTTCTTCCCACAGCTGCTACTGTGGAATTTTATTAACTAATTACTCTTCAGCGCTGTCTGCAGCAATCCTCATGCTGATCATTAATTTTTATTTTTATTTTTTGCTTCTGTCAGCAATAAGGGAAAAACAGTTTGCATCAGAAGCCATGGCATGTATGCACACACACGCACGCACGCACACACGCACGCACGCATGCACGCACGCACGCACGCACGCACGCACACACACACACACACACACACACACACACATCTGTATTTGGTTTCAGCTCTTGAGACCCAAACCAGAATCACATGTGGCCCTCTGGGTTAAAAAGGTTGGACACCACCTACTCACTTATTCTTCTCAGCCCTATCTGTTTATTTTTAAATGTGTTCCGTGTGGACTTGCTGGACTCCACATCTGTAGAAAGCTGACATAGAAACAGTGGATATTTGCTGTTGTATTACAGGAGCAAAACAAAATAAAACAAAGTTATAGCACTGGTGCTTGTGTCGGTTAGACACCAATCCATTCCTTGTTTTAGTTGTGTGAGGCAGAATGACCTCTCTCAGCAGGAAATGAAGGAACAAATTAGCCAAGGGTTGACCACTGGAATGTGACAAGTGGCATCCTCAGCTGTCTAAACTTCTTCAGCTGCTTATGGTTTGTCAAAAATATTTCTTATTGCTAAATAGGTTCTGCTGCAGAGTTATTTCTTTTGAAATAACATGTTCATTTATCCCAGCAGAAGAATGTAGGAGGAACAAGAATTTAGATTTGTTTTGCTCCTGTCAGTTTTCCTCCTTCTCATCTCTTTGGTTGACCTTCTCCTCTTCTTTTTCTTCTTTGCTTCTTCTTTTACCCCATCGGGTGCCATCTTGTTCTAGCACTTCTAACGGCCTCCATGGGTGTTATTTGGTGTTCTTGTAATATTTCTTTGATGTTATCTCTCCATCTTCCTCTGAGTCTGCCTCGGGGTCTTTGTCCTTCTCCTCTTTCTATGTATGCCTTGTAAGGTATGGAATTCCAAGACATTCTCTCCAATTGGGCAAACCACTTTATTTGTTGTCTTTTTGGTAGATAACATAGTCTTATTCTGGAAAGTGAGAAAACTGCCTATTCTATCCCCCATGGCTCCTTACAGTTTCAAAAATATAAATATGTAAATCATTTATTCAGAAGAAATCTGGTCATTTTTGTGGTCAGAAGGACAAGGAAAGAAGAGATGTGAGTATAAGCGCTCAGGTTATTTCATGTTATAGATAAAATCGGTTCACAAAGAATGAAAGTGAAGCGTAAATCACAAGAGAGTTCTGGAAAGATATTTCTTGAGAGACATCTCTGGGCTGTGAATGTAGGCCCAAACAGAATACATGTACAGTACTTACTATAGTCGGGAAGTGGTTTACTGGTTGACTTGGGAGCTGATGGGGAAATACTACATAAAAACCTATTTCACAATACTTTCTCCTCCATCTGTAAGGTTCTGCTGAATGAATAGACATATGAAACATGATCCTGATGCCCTTTCTTCCTTTTAAAGCAAAAAGAGCCAGAAGGATAATCACAAGAAGAGATGGGAAAATCCAATGACAGCTGTAGTTTCTGATTTAGGAAAGGGGAAGGAAGTGGCTTTAAAAGAGCATTACTCTTCCCTCTGCTACCACTCCTGACCTGCTGAAAAAGAGAGTTTTGCTGTGCCAACTGCATGACTCCAATTGGTCCCACAATTTTCCTCATCATCTAGGTCAGCATTTCCCAAATTATGTTATGCAGAACACTGGTGGACTTTAATTCCCAGAAGCCTAAGTCAGTGTTTTAGGGAATTGACCTAGGCTTCTGGGAATTGAAGTCCAAAAAAATAAAGATTGGAAAACATTGATCTAGGTGATGATATGTCTTCTATATTTGTTAGTGAGGAATAGATTTATTTATTTATTTATTTATTAGTCATATTTATATATGCCGCCCACTCAGGCCGAACCCGACTCAGGGCGGCATTACAACAAGTTTTAAAAACACATAAAAACACTTTAAAAGACCCATATCCCACCCACTTTAAAAGACCCATATCCCACCCACCCATCCCACCCACTATAAAAAGAAGAGAGAGTTCTTAATTCTTTACATAAGCCAGCAGGCGGGGACCGTGTTCCCATTCGGGCCCCCACACACCTGCCCTGCCAGCCAGGTCTTCAATCCTTTCCTGAAGGGCAGCAATTCTCTTTGAAGTCTTAGATCTGTTGGCAGGAGGTTCCAGAGAGTTGCTGCGGACACGGAGAAGGCCCTCCTTCGGGTGCTGGACAGATGTGCACCCCTAACTGATGGCACCATTAGAGAGCCCCTCCAGTCCGCTCTGGTTGGATGGGCAGACACTCTTGGGACGATGCGGTCTCTAAGGTATCCTGGCCCACTGCCATATAGGGCTTTAAAGGTCAAAACCAGCACCTTGAATTGCACCCGGAGACAAACTGGTAACCAGTGCAGCTCCCGAAGTAGCGGTGAGGCATGGGTTTATCGCCCACATCCCATCACCACCCGGGCTGACACATTCTGGACCAGCTGCAGCCTCCGAATGGTCGTCAAGGGAAGCCCCATGTAGAGCGCATTACAATAATCTAGTCGGGAAGTGACCAGAGCATGGGTGACCATAAGCAAGGAGCCCCGGTCCAGGAGCGTGCGCAACTGGCGAATCACCCGAAGTTGGGCAAAAGCCCTCCTGGCCACAGCCGCTACCTGTTCTTCTAGCAGCAGCCGCGAGTCCAGAAGGACCCCCAAGTTGCGCACTGGGTCTGTCTGGGGCAAAACAACCCCATCCAGTACCAAAGATTGTAACTCCCGGGATAACACGGGGCCCCTTATCCACAGCCACTCTGTCTTGCTGGGATTTAGCCGAAGCCCATTGGCCCCCATCCAGACCCCAATGGCCTCCAGGCATCCGGATAGGATTTCAACAGCATCACTGGGGTCCCCACGGGCCAAGATGTACAACTGAGTGTCATCCGCGTACTGATGGTACCGCACCCCGTGGGAATGAATGATCTCACCCAGTGGCTTCATGTAGATGTTAAATAGGAGAGGAGAGAGCACCGAACCCTGAGGCACCCCATACTTGAGAAGCCTAGGGTTGGACCTCTCACTCTCTAACCACACCGACTGGGTACGGCCCTCCAGAAAAGAGGAAAACCAGGACAACACGGTGCCCTGGATCCCCAGTCCTTTGAGCCGTTCCAGAAGGATACCGTGGTCGACGGTATCGAAGGCCGCTGAGAGGTCAAGAAGAGCAAGGATGGATGGATAACCCCTGTCCCGCTCCCGCCAGAGATCATCCATCAGTGCGACCAATGCCGTCTCCGTACCATACCCGGGCCTGAAAAGGGTCTAGATAATCCGCTTCCTCCAGGACACTCTGCAGTTGGCGCGCCACCGCCTTCTCCAAAACCTTACCCAGAAAGGGCAGGTTGGAAACCGGCCTGTAGTTGTTAAGGACAGCTGGGTCAAGGGATATTTTCTTCAGGAGGGGGCGCACCAAAGCATGTTTTAGCGGTGCAGGAAATACCCCCTCCCGTAATGATGCATTTATTATCGCCCCGACCCAGCCACCTGTCACCACCTTGGAGGCTTTCACCAACCAGGTGGGACAGGGGTCCAAAGGACATGTAGTGGCATGCACAGCTGCAAGGAGCCTGTCCACTTCATCAGGGACAACAGGATCAAACCGATCCCAGATCGTACAGCAAGACTGTGCTCCGGTGCCCCCCCCCCGACCCTCCCCATCCACGCCGGGATTCAGCCCTGAACGAATCCGATCAATTTTCTCCACCAGATGGTCAGCAAAGTCCTCAGCCGAACCCTGCCAACCGGGCACCGATCTCCCCCTACCGAGAAGGGACCTGGTTACCCGGAACAGGGCGGCTGGGCGGTTATCAGCGGAGGCAATAAGGGTGGTGAAGTATTGCCACCTCACCACCCCCATCGCCACTAGGTAGGCCCTTATAGCAGCTCTAGCTAGTGTCCAATCGGAGTCATCCTGGGTCTTCACCCAGCGGTGCTCTAGACGTCTCTTTGCCCGTTTGAGTTCCCGCAGTTCATCCGTGAACCACGGGGATGACCTAACCCCACGGGCGCGGAGAGGCCGCGGTGGCTCGATTTCATCCAAGGCTGCTGTTGCCGTCCTGTTCCACAGGTCGACAAGTGCCTCGGGTGAATCGTGTAGCCGATCCAGAGGAACATCCCCCAGTTCCCTCTGGAATCCATCTGGATCCATTAGTCGCCAAGGGCGGGCCATTTTAATAGGCCCTGCCTCCCTACGATGAAGCGTCACCCCCAGAAAGTCAAGAGTCACCAGATAGTGATCTGACCATGGCACAGGTGAGATGACTAAATCCTGTAATCTCAGATCACTCTGCCACTGCTCCGACAAGAAAACTAAGTCTGGCATGTGACCACTGCCCCTGGTCGGACCCCGAACTACCTGAGTCAGGCCCATGGCTGCCATGGAAGCCATGAACTCCCTTGCCACCTCAGAAGCCATCCCCAATGATGGCAAATTGAAGTCCCCCAGAACCATAAGCCTCGGGAACTCCAACGCTAGCATCGAGGCAGCTTTGAAGAGCTCAGGCAGGGCATCCCTTACCCTGCAAGGGGGCAGGTACAGGAGTAAGATCCCCAACTGACCCTTGGGGCCCAACCGTAGAAGCAGGGCCTCACAACCAGACACTTGTGGAGCAGTGGCCCTAGCAATTCCCAAAGACTCCCTGGCAACAATGGCGACACCACCGCCCCTCCCCTCACCTCTAGGCTGGTGCCAAATACCGAACCCGGCTGGACACATGTCCGAAAGAGGTACTCCATCCTCAGGTGTCAGCCAGGTTTCGGTGATGCATGCCAGGTCGGCCCGCCCCTTCTGGATAGAATCTTGGATCAGGGGGGCCTTATTACAGACCGATCTGGCATTCACCAGCAGCAGCCTAAGGGCGGGGTCATTCTGGATCTGCTGCTCAGGGCCCAGGGATGTACCTGCAGGGCTGGAATGAGGGACCGCACTTAAACATCGGACCCGCATTCCCCGAGTGCGGCCCGCCCCACGGTACCCGCCATACCGCCCCATGCCCATCACAACACCTATATGGATCCCTGGAACCCCCCTAGATGGAATGCTGCCCCTCCTTCCTGGCTGGCAGGACCAACTCTCTCTAGATCAGAGCTTGGAAAAGTTATTTTGGGGTGCAGAAACTCCCAGAACCCTGTGCTGGCTGAGGAGTTCTAAAAGTTGTAATGCAGAAAAATAACTTTGTCATATTCTGAAGTGGATGACCTGAAGCAAAACATCCGGTACCCTAAGCAAAAAAAGAAAAAACAAAAACTGAGTTTTGCCTAGACTGAGTTTAGCACCATTAATGCACTGAGACTGCACTCTGTTTGCATAGCAGCTTGGAAATGAGTAAAAAACAAAGGGAGCAGGATTTGGTTTTGACATCTATTACTTCCATTCACCTGGCTATCTGTTCTTGCCAGAACTTGCAGTTATTTTGTTTAAAACTAATTTGTTGCCAATCATTATTATCTTTAAAATCATAAATTTTGGGTCAATATGTATAAAGTGAAAGGAGGGGTGAAGTTGAGCATTTGCTCATCTCTGTCATGGTTAGATTCTTTATTATTGTTTTCACCCACTCACAAGCATAAAAATAAAGAAAAGGTAATAACTGACACTATGCAAATGTTTGTACAGCTGTGATTCAATCTGACCCTGGGCTCATTTTTTCCTAATCTTTATTAGTTTTAAGAAAGAAACCCATTTTTAAATATTACAAGCATTAACACAGGTTTATCTACTCTGGAAGGAGTTAATTACAAATTCAATATTGCTATTTTTTTTAAGTTGAAAAGTGAGAAGAAAATTGTTCAAGGTTGTCAGGAAGATTGTGATAAAAGCATTGGGTAATGAGATATAAGGAAACCTTTTATCACTTGCTAGGAAGTAAATGGTGGAGAGATTGCCTAAAATTGCTACCAATCTTGGTTCTAGCCTAGTCTTTCCTGACTTGGTGCTCTCCAGAGATTTTGGACTACATTGTCTAAGCCAATAGAAGCAGTAGTCAGGAAAAATAAAACATGCTATCCAAAACACATTGAAGTAGTAGCCAATCAAAAGTAGTAACAGAAATGTATTTCATTATTTTTGAATCATTGTAGTATTAATTGAATACCTTATGTTTATCATTTACCATGCCACAGGAGCAAAAAAATTTAACCAGATATCAAGACAACATAAATTTAATTTGTATCAACAAGTCAACTTTAAAAGTCAAATTATGAAGAAATTTCTGAAGTAGTAGTTGTGTTAATATGTGCAAACATAGCAGAGAGTAAAGAAAAGAAAACAATAAAATTTACTTATTTATTACATTTTTATACTGCCCATTTGAGGAGATTTCCCACTCATGTCCACATCCATGTCTAACAAAGCAGACATGATCCATGAAAGCTAGCATTAAAATACAGTAATTAGTCTTTAAGATAATAATAATAATTTCATATCAGAAATTATTCTGGCTTGAAAGGATTTTTGCTGGAGCAACTCTGCTCAAAGGACGCCTGAATAAGGCTCCTTTTGTGTCCCCAGGATCTTTTCCTACCAAAGTGGTCCCTATTTATCTACTTGCAATTTCTTGCTTTCGAACAGCTAGGTTGGCAGAGCTGGGACAGAGAAAGGTATTAAATCCATGATACAGTACTCGGGTCTTGAACTAGATGACATTGCCCAATTTTGGGCCACTTCAACAGCCTTTCCTCTTGCCAACATAAGGTCCTCCTCAGTGCACGTTGAAGGGCATCATGTGTATTGTATCATACGGGAGATAGTTTGTACTTCTCCGCATTCACACAGGCTGTAATCTCCAGGGAAACTCCACTTTCTCAGATTAGCTCTTGATCTTCCTACCCCTGCACACAGTCTATTTTAAGGCCATGGTTGTTCTTGGCCAGGCGGTAGAGAGTCATGTGGTTCTGTCCAGTTATCTGGTAACTCTTGCTCGCCTTCCATAGTTCGAAGGTGGTTTGTGGGGGCTGGTTGTTTTGAAGGGCAGAAGATGTGAGGAAGTTATGCCTTGATTTCAGTCTCTGCTTTGGTGGTTGATGATCAAATAGCAGATGTATTTCCGAGGAACTTGCTTTCTGAGCAGCATTTTCTCAATGGAATTCTGATGAAGAAATGCCAGCTAAGTGATACACTTTTTGTATCGGGGTTGGTTTTAGGTATCCTGTGACCAATCTCTCTGTTTCATTTCTTTTCAGTGAACAGGTATCTGATAAGTTCCTAGGAAATCCAGAGTTCCAGTCTGTTTGAATAGAACTGCTTTGACCCATATGTTGATGGTCTGTAATGACACTTGGTAGGGCTATGATCCAGATTTGGATAAATTTGAAACCAAATCAGCCTGATTTTAACCAATTTTTGCAAGGTGTTAATCAAACCAGAATGGTGAGATTACATTCTGGGGCAAAACAAAGCAAAATTACAAATGAAACACAAAAACCTTGGAATTTGGCATATCTATTTCCCCTTTTTAAGGTTGGTCATGCAATCAAACATCATCACCATCACTATCACCATCATTATTATCATTATTAACTTCCATTTATATCCCACCCATCTGAAGTTACCCCCACTCTGGATGGCTAACAACAACACATTAAAAACACATAATAAAATCACCTAATAAATCACCTAATAAAATACAAATATCAAACCTAATTAAAACCAGGGGACCGAATAAAAGTCTGGTATGTGCCCCTACTCAAATGCCTCCCTGACAGAAGCGTTTTAAGTTATTTTCTGAATGTCAGCAACGAAGTGATCCTGCATAATTCCGCCAGAAGGGAGTTCCAAAGGGATGGCACTGTCACCGAAAAGGCTCTTCTCCTAGTTGCCACCTTCCTTGCCAGTTTTGGCATTGGCACCAAGAGCTGACCTGGCTGGGAAGATCGAGTGATGCGGGAAGATGTTCTAAGAGGGAGATGCTCTACCAAGTAGGATGCCCATTTAGGGCTTTAAAAGTTAAAACTAACACCTTGAACCTGATATGGAATGAAACGGGCAACCAGTGCAGCAATGCTGGTGAGATGTGCTCGAACTTCCTCACCCCGGTGATTAGTATAGCTGCTGCATTTTGTACCCGCTGAAGTTTCCGTACCAGGGTCAGGGGAATCCCCACAAAGAGAGCATTGCAGTAATCTATACGAGAGATTACCAGCAAGATAACCAGTGTTGCAAGAGACCGCCTGTCAAAGTAGGGATGCAACTGGCCTATGATACAAATGGAAAAAGGAGGCCTTGCACACAGCTGTGATTTGTGTTTCAAGGGTCAGATGATGATCAAGAATGGCCCTCCAAGTTGTGTACCTGTTTACTCGGCAATGTTTTTACCCTGATGTTTTTACATCAGGGTAAAAACAAAAACAATTGATGGTATATCACGTTAGCCATTTTAGCTGTCGGACGCACTGACTTCACAAATTTACAAATCAACTTGGTTTGTGGGCAGAAATTGGATTATATGGGGTACAAATGTTTCTGGGCTGAATTGGGATAATTCTGTAGCACTAGATTGCCCTCAAAACTGAATTGGGACACCAACCACAGATTTAGTGTCTGACAAAGTTCAATAGTTCCAGTGTAACATTTGGATGTTTCTTTTTTTCAGTCTCAGCATATTTTGTAGCACATTTAACAGTGGACAGCTTGTGAGATTTCATATTTGAATCCTGTCAAGGCCAAAACAATCTAGAAATTCCATCTCTGAAATATTCAGACATTGAAGTAAACTTTCCCTTTCAAGAATCTGAATCAGAAAAACTTTTAAAAAATCTCTAGAGAGTAAAATTGGAAATTGCTATTAATTTGAATATTAGTAACTATTTGTTTAAATTTCAAGAACATGAATATGTGCCAAGTCCAGGGAACACTATTCTGCACCCCATGGTACTGCAAACCCCTCATGACACAAGTACCAGTCTGGTGAATTGATGGGTTTTATGTTGGCAGCATTTTTTCCCTTGATGTCTGGCTCTGTCAAGACTAATTTTAGCATTTCTAAAGCTGGGCAAAAATATGGCCTCATTACTTTGATGCCAGAGCATGGTTTACTATTAGTATATTCTGGGCTTTATCATTTTAGTCATGTTTAACACGGCTACAGGAGGCATGCACTATTAAATCTGGCTTATTTTACATTCCTGTCCGGAATTATTTATTTGGAACAATTTCCTCTCTATCAAAAGACACAGCTAATGCTGAGTTTTAATGTGTTATTTACACACAAAATAACCTATTTACAACTTGGTATCTGCCGGAGGGAGAATGAATGGGCCGGCGCCCCTTCCATTCTGTTCTATCGGAGTTTAACAATCTGGATTGCTAATAGAACCATTTATCATGAGGTGGTAATTTATTTTATGTTAGTTGTATAGGTCTCACTGCCTCTGATCTATGGAAATACTTGGTGTATAATGAAGTCCAACAAGTCATTTGGTGTAAACATAAGAAAACCAGACTTGGAACGAGTGAAAACCAAGACATTCTCTTTCTAGTAGGTAATATTTTTCAGAAATTAATGCCCCCATTGATTAAACAAAGCCCACTGCTTTCCATATATACTTTAAGTACAGAATAGCTGGAATTGATTATTGTACAGGTATATTTATGTTGCAGAGCTAAACAGATTTCATTTTGTTTGAGGCTCTGGTAGGCTTCTGTTTCACATGGAAAGTCTACACGGTTGTCACAAATGAGATCAAGCATTATCTTGTGTCCCCCCCCCCCCCCCTCAGATTGATAGATGAGCCTATGGAGTTTTTATCTTGCTCCATAGCATCTTGCTTCGAGCCTCAGAACTGGTTATTCATACTGTGCTTGTCATTTGTTCTACATATAGAGCTCAAGAAGATCACCATTTTAGCATGTTTTTTCAAAGCAACTACACCAGAAGTGTGAGATCTCCTCTGTAAGAAAGATACAGTAACTAGGTTATGTTAAGATTCTTCTTCCAAAATAGTGTGGTTGTCTGTAAAGGTTCTAAGTTATTGTGGCTGGATTTTACTGATTTGGGTTGGCTCATCATACAGAAACAGAGGAACAAAGGCACCCGCATATCTCCACTCTGCTTAGGGGTAGCACATCCTGGGTCAGCTTAAATCTCAAACCAAATAAACCTCAACTGCAAATCCCCCCCCCCCCCCGCCAATCTCTAAACAGCTCATTGCTTTGTTGTCTGGGAGGTCTTCCTAAAGCCCTTCATCTTCTCTAAGAAAAAAATCCTTCTTCTACTTTAACCATGGTTTAAGGATTATGTCCACAGAACTGTAAATCAAGCCCTTCATCTTCTCTAAGAAAAAAATCCTTCTTCTACTTTAACCATGGTTTAAGGATTATGTCCACAGAACTGTAAATCATGGTTAAAGGAAGGCATCTTTGAAATTCGATAAGAATCTTGGATATGACTAGTTCTAATCATATTATAAGGTTAGTTCTAAACCAATGTTTCCCAACCGTTGGCTTTTGGATTTCAATTCCCAGAAGCCTAAGTCAATACATTGGCTGATCAGTGCTTTGGGGAATTAACTTAGGCTTCTGGGAATTGAAGCTCAAAAACCAAAGGTATGGAAACACTGGTCTAGATCACATACCAGCTGTACTAGGATGTGCTGAAGATTTATTTATTTATTTGTCCAATTTATATAGATGTTTTGAATGAATCTAGGATAACTTCCACAATCTCTAAAGCTCTACAACTGATATATCATTATTAAGCATGATGGAAACTGTTTGAGATACTGTATGGGCAAAGGAAGACTGAGGAAGTTGCCAGAATCCATGAACACTTTATATGTCTTAAAAATCATGAGGACAGGCCTATATATCAAGGTTGAGTAATCTGTGGATTTTCAGATGTTCTTGGTCATCAGCTCTCATCTTCCTACACCATTGACTGGATTGACTATGAACTTTTAAATCCCATAATATCTGTATGGTCATAAGTTGTCTGCCCTGCTATATACTGTTCTCCATTGCAAATGAGAGTAACTCTTTGGTCGCGTGTGCTTTTGTAACAGAGTCCCAGTGATCTGCAGTCAAAGCCAAAGATGGTCCACACAGATTACGGAGAACATAGAAGCTAAATGCCGTACATGTTATGTGGCTATGACATTATCTTTCCAGTGAATGTACAATTACTACAAATAAAATAAAGGAAAGTCTGAATGTGATCTCATAGCCTATATTTTTGAAACAATTTTTTGAAAATTACCTATAGGGATTTAGTGGGTTTACCTTCTCCTATTTAGACTTAACAGCAGATTAAAAGAACCCAAGATGAAGGAAATTTGCTAACACCAAATAAATAATTTCATTACAGAAAGAGCCAGAGAGAAGTTGGTGGTGTAAATCATTTTTCAAAAAAAGAACACGCTCCAGATGAAATCCATTCTTTTATTGCAGAAATTAAGTTTTTCCTTTTGATGCTAAATAATTGATAGGGTTTGGCAGAGCCTTCCCCAGCTGCCTTTACAGAGCAGTGGGGTTGCTCTCCAGGTCAAGAAAGTGGCAAGGAAAAATGCTCTTTAAAAAAAAAAAAAGGCTGCAGATCTATAAGTGACATCTCGAAAAAGGCCTTGTTTTCCCCTCCCTGCTTAAAGAACAGTCAAGATGCCTTGAAAAGACAGCAGAGGTGCTGAGGATAGGATAGTGTTACCTCCCATACATTTAACTGCAGAGCCCAAGGTAGATATGAGTTTATTTCTTTTCACCTTCTGTGTATTCTCCACCTGGGGGGGGGGGGCTGCAAAGGAATGCCATAAATCAGAATTGACTCGATGATGCACAATTATTTGTTTTATTTTATTATTTGTGGGGATGAGTGGGGCGAGTTAAGTGCTGTATTGTAGCTTGCATAGATTTTACATAGAGTGCTTCAGTTTGTACAGTTCCATTCTGTATATGGGGCTGCAGTGGCTTAGTGGTTATGAGGCTTGAAGACTGAAAGGTCGGAGTTTGATACACCAGTACTGCACGATGGAGTGAGCTCCTGTCTCTGCCCCAGCTCCTGCCAACCTAGCAGTTCAAAAGCAAGAAATTGCAAGTAGATAAATAGGTTACCACTTCAGTGGGAAGGTAAACAGCATTCCATATACTCTGGTGTTTAGGCATGCCTGCCACATGCCCACCAAAATGTTTGCAAACACAGATAGCACTGGCTCTTTGGCTATAAACAGAGATGAGCACTAAACCCTAGAATCAGATATGATTGGCTTTTGACCAAGGGTGACTTTTATTCTGTATATGTGGCAAAACATAACAGTAGGCATGATGGGTTGCTGGGCAAGAACTGTGGGACACAACATTTGGGGCCTGAATGCTTGAGATGTTTTATGAAAGTGTGAGCCCTTCTGCTAGCCCAAGCTGTTTCAGCAGCCACTTCCTCCTCCATGAATGATGACTCTGGTACTTAAACCAAAACAGAGTGTATGATAACTCGGTTGGAGATAACAATAGAACTGTCTTTGACCTGTTCCAGGATAAAGTTCAATGAGTCCAAGATGTCTGTCAAAGATCCCCCCCCCGCCGCCCCAAGTCTACTGGGGAGCTCATTTTCTGGAACTTGATGTGTCCTAAGTGAAGCTGAGGTGGCTCACCGACAGGAGTGCCTGTTCCGCTGTCACTGTTGTCATACAAAGTAACAGCAAACCAGTCCAACTCTTTGATTGTTGGGTTGACTTCTCACCATCTCTTAGTTTTCCTAGGATCTAAAGAAAATGCAGGCAGGCATTCCGGAATGCCCCGAGGAGGTCAGAATGTTGTTTATGAAAGAGATCTATAACAAGGATGCCAGAATAGCACACATGGATTGACTCTTGGCTCTGAAAAGGATCCAAGTAATGCTGCTCACAGCAGATGCATTTCTAAATAAACAGCTCAAGTAAAGGTTTTGATAACATTTATTGTATTAGTATGGAAGTCCAAATGGATGGAGTAAAAATAAAGCATGCTATATTGGGGGGCCTAGCACAGGGTTTCCCTCTCTTCCCCACCCCCTTTTCTTTGGCTTTCACTGTGGGTTTGTTATGTTGTCATCAAAATGATTGAATAGGTCATGTAAAGTTAGACCAGACCTTAGCTGTTTTTGCATATAGATAGAGCTTAGCTGTTTTCAAGATAGATAGATAGATAGATAGATAGATAGATAGATAGATAGATAGATAGATAGATAGATAGATAGATACCAATCTGAAGAGACATAAGCTAGAGCAGGAGATATCAACCTTTCAAAGCCAGGGACCGGGTTACACTCCCCCAGACAGTTTCAGGGTCCGGATGGCCATTTTGCCCTTCCTCCACCACATGGAACTTCCTGGTATGGTGGAGGCAGTGGGCGGCCACATGAAATGATGCTGTGGGCTGCATCTGGCCCACAGGCTGCAGGTTGAGAATACCTGAGCTAGAGTGTACTTGAGGGCAAAAATTGGAGAGAGTGGTCTGATAAAACCAATAGAGAGTGGCCCAGAAGGGTATTTGTTTCAAAAAAAAGTGCCAGTGCTTTGACCCTCCCACGGGAGTCCCATTGGTTGTTACTCACTTTATATGGAGATACCAAAGTTTGGAATCATTTTAAATTCCTTGACTATTTTGTATCATTGGTATAGATATGGGTATTATCTGAAACAATGTTCTGAAATAAATAAGGTCAGATGCATAGTATTTTTATTTCAAGTCCTGATGTGTGTCTGAGTCAACATTCTCCAACCCGGTGGCTTCCCATCACTTCTCAGCCACCATTCGTATGCTGGCAGCAGAGTGGTAGAATGTGTAGTTCAACATGTCTTAGAGGCACTAATTTAAGAAATGCAAAAGATTAGCTATAAGCTTCCCCCCACCCCTACCCCTCAGCAATAATCTAGGCACACAAATTCTTGAAAATGATTTTGTCCTTATTCCTTCTGCACTAGCAGGTGCATTAACAGATAATTGTGTGAACAGAATTTGCTCATGTATAGTTATTTCCTTTTGTTGTTATTGTTGTTGTTGTTGTCATCAGTATCAACATAATGGAACTTGGTCAGTATTTATGTTTTTCTGGTGCGCTTGATTCTTCTGCACTACCTCCCTGCCCAATTTATTTAAATAACATGCTACCTCTTGGCATTAAAAGTCACTTGTTATTCATCTTTCCATCCTTTTGCAGACCAACAAGAACAGGTAGAAACACTTGCTTGCTAGCACCTCAGTTGGCACAGGAACCTGGTTCCCTAATGCAAGTCTGTAATTAGAGTCACTGATTCTCAGTTCAAAATGTTAGCAGCTGGAGAAAGTATTGAAAACAAACAACCCACAAAGGTGATGATTTTGTTAAGTGTTCCCAGAGACTTCAGTGCAAGTTTTCATGATGCATTTGAACAATGTTTCCTCCCTTCTACAGCTCGGTTTCAGGAAGGATTCAAAATGCATTTGACTAAATCATTGGTGATTCCAGTGTTACTTTTTATAGATGCAGGACGTGAAGCTTTTGAATTTTCCTTTGTCATTTTCTTGCACATGAAAATATATTTAATCAGACTTGGGATTGTTCAGCCAGCCTTGCAATTCATGTGGCTGCCAAGAAATCAATCATGTAAAAACAAAAGCACTGAGCTGAGTTCAGAATTTTTTTTTATTTTAGCTTCTTGTCAAATTCCCTATCTGATTTCTTGAACAAAACATACCAAGAGTAAATTTTTAGAGAACAGCCAGGGGTCAGGAGAGTGAAGTCTGCTCACTTCAAAAGGGCCAACCTATTAACACTGTTTTGTTTGCATCTGCAGCATAAAAATAACTCTGCATCATTCATATTTTCAATATGATGGCATAATATGAAAGAAAGATTGTCCCCTGGGTTTAGATTCTCTCATTCTATTTTTCTGCCTATTCAACAAATTGTTAAAGACAGGCGATTGAGCAGGGATGGGCAATGTACGGTTCTTCCCAGTGTTACTGGACTAGCCATTAGCCCTTACCACTGGCTATGTTGGCTAGGACTTATGGAATCTCAGTGCTGCTGAAACTGAAATTCCACATTTTTGAAGGGCTAGAGATGTCCTAACTGGTCTAAAGTTAGGAACAGTATTTTACATCTAAAATCTTGAAGGAAACTCAAGCCCTGGGCTTTATTTCCATACTGAGAGTATCTTAAATGTAGGTCAAGGTGGTTTAATTATACAGCTGAGTTTAAAGTTAGGTTCACCAATGATTTGCTGAGGTTCCTTGCTGAAGGTGGACCTGAAGCAACATATGGTCTGGGGTAGAAACCACATATGACTCTATGAATTCATCTGTTTAATAAGGTGACATTTAGTGGCTGAACATGAGTTTTTAGTGGTTAGAAGACACTCTAACCAATTAAGGTATGTTCCTTTTAGAAAGAGATTGCAGAAAGCCAGAAAGCCAGAAGGCAATGGAATAAATCTGCTCATCTGTGTTGGATAGGTGAATAAATGAGTATTGTTTTTCTTGGCTAGACTTAGTTGCTATTTTGCCAGCTGTTATCAAAGCCAAATGCATACAATAGGATCTATTGCTTTGTCTTTCTTTAAGCACTACAACATGGTAGAAAACTTCCCTCTGAATATGTTGCCAAAGTGGATGCATTGAATTATGCCAGTGTTTAAGAAAGCCTTCATCAGAAGGCAGCCCCAAGTTTGTGGAACTGACAGAGGGCTGTCTTCTGTTTGAAGGTGTCCTCTATTTGAAGGTCCATATCCAGCATAAAGAGAAGGAACTCCTGTACAGCAGTAGCAAACAGGGACTTAAAAATTGCCCATCAACATCTAACATCTAACTGGCTGAGTCACACAATTCACTTAGTTTTCTTTAAGTAAGGGGAAATACAAGTTCTCCTTCGTATAGTTTGTGAATACACACTCATGGGTTATGCGCCTGCGCAGAACGGAGATCGGAGGCTTGAAAAGCTATTGGTCTAAAGTTTTGGCGGTAAGACCGCCCACCGTACCGCCCACCCTGAGGCGCCCGCGCGCCATTTTACCTCAGTTCTCTTCTTTCCGCCGTAGCAGCAGGACGATCGTTGAGAGCTTCCTCAATTTTTTCGCCCTTCTGAGGGAAAGTCTTTTTGGCAAATTTCAACAATTTTTCTCGGTGATTCTGTCCTCCGGGCAGTATCGCCACCCCGGCTCTGTCTCTTCTTTCGAGTGGATTCAGTAGCCAATTTTTCTTCGCATCGATCACCGTCTCCCCCCTCAAGGGGGTGGCGGCTGGTCCGCCCTTCGGGGTACTCGCCCCCAGAAACTTCCACTGGAAGAATTTTTCCGCGGTTCATGGCTGCAGCGTTTAAACAGTGCAGGGCTTGCCTTAAGAAGTTCCCAGCTTCCGACGGACACAGCCTGTGCCTGTTCTGCTTGGGAGAGTCGCATCAGAGCCAGTCTTGCCCGCATTGCAAAAAGTTTACGCGCCTCGCGGTGCAGAACCGAAGCAATCGCCTCAAGGCGCATATGATGGAGCTCGCTCTGGCTCCCGCCGCTCCCGCTTCCACATCCGCCGCTGCCGCCCAGCCGCCGCCGGCTTCTTCCTCCGTGCTTCCGATTAGGAAGAAGAAAAAGAAGGACAGGAACGGCGAGAAGAAGCGCAAGCATGGGTCGGAGAAGATACGGTCGCTTCCTCCCACCCCGCGCACACCCGCCTCTCCCGGGCCTTCGCCGCCGTTCTCGACTGCCCGATGTCCTTCTCCGGGATCCTCCATCTGGGGAGGACGGTCGTCTTCCGGGTCACCTGATAAAGGACGCAGGGCTGGGGCTCCAGCTCGCCCACTTCAGGTGCTCCCCTCTCCTCCTCGGGGAAGAAACCGCTCGCCGAGGCAGGCCTCCGTCTCTCCAAGGCCCAGAACGCCGACGGACGACGCGGTCGTCACCGTTCCGACGACCGTTTCGCCGACACCGACGCCGGCCACCGTTTCGACACCCACCGTTTCGTGGACCACCAACCCGCCGGCTACCGGGGCTCTGCCTCCAGCGGACTCGGACGGATCTCAGATGGCCCTCGTCCGAGAGATGTTCCAGGTCATGGCGTCATTTGCGGCCAAGCTCCAAGCCCCCATGCCTGCGGCCTCTGCGGCTCCGGTTCCGACCACCGCAAGCCCCGGGCATCCCGGCCCTGCCGTGGCCCCACCGACCTCTCGTGGGTCGAGTGCCCGCTCCGCCGGCCCACCCAACCCGTCATGGTGTGGTCCGGACGTCGAGGCGGTGGAATCCCATCCCGCCGGCCCGCCCAGGCCGTACTGGCGCGGTCCCGACGTGGATGAAAGACTGCCTCCCTCGTCTTCCGATGAGTCCAGCTCGTCGTCGGAGGAGGACGAGGGAGACGTCGACGCCGAGCGCACGCCGGAGCAGGCTATCGGCTCAGTGGACCCACCGCGTGGTGAGGACCAACGCTCACTGACCGCCATGCTCACAAGGCTGGGCACCGCACTCAACCTCAGGGTCGATCAACCGCCGTTGGAGGGTGAGGATCAGATGACCGCGAAGCTCGACAGACGTGCTGTGCGGCCAGTCCACATAACCATGCTCCCCTCCATGATGACTTCGGCGAGGGCGACGTGGAAGAAACCTTTGGCGGCCCACTCCGTTTCGTCCAGGCTCGACAGCATGTACCGGGTCCTGGACGAGAACGTCGAGTTCTTGCAGGCTCACCCCCTGCCGAATTCCCTGGTGGTCAAGGCCTTCCAGCATAGGACGGCCACCAGCGGTTTTCCGGTCCCATCGACGCCGGAGGGAAAGAAACTGGACGCGGTGGGGCGTAAGTTCTACGCCACCGGCTCCCTATTCTTCCGTGCCGCCAACTACTCGGCCGCCATGGGCCTGTATCAATCTCACCTCTGGGAGCAGGTGAAGGTTGAGACGGCGAAGCTGCCCGCCGACGCCCAAAAGCGGATCGACGCGCTGGCCACCGAGGGGGACTTCGTCGCCGAGCAGCTGATGCGCACTGCCCGGCATATCAACGACTATGCGGCAAAGGACATGGCCTCCGCAATCTACCTCCGTCGCCATGCTTGGCTCCGGGACACCTCCCTCGATGACGCTATGAAAAAGCTCATCGAGGAGTTTCCCTTCGACGGGCAGGGCCTCTTCGGTCAGGATACCGATAAGGTCCTGAATGAGATGCGCCAGACCAATTCCACGGCCAAGTTCCTGGGGCTCACCACGCCGGCTCCGCCCGCCAGGCCGAGGTTCCAGCCCTTCACACGGCGATTCCAGGGCAACCCGCAGCAGCAAGGACCGACGGAGCAGCCTAGATCCAGCTCCTACAAACAGCGGCGTCAGCACAAACCCCGCTACCGACCCTACGGACAGGACAAGCGTTCTGGCGCGAGGTCCAAGCCCCGCGTTTGAAGCTGCGACGGCCGAGTCTCTCTCGCTCCACATCCCGTACCTCCCCCTCCGGAACTTCCTCCAGGTATGGTCGGGCATCACGGACGACCAGTGGGTCTTAAAGATCTTGTCCTCTGGCTACGCCATCGAGTTCGTGCGGGTGCCTCGGGTAGGAAGACATCGTCTCACCACCTCGTCCCCCCATTTGGAGGAAGAAATATCAACCCTTCTCTCCAAGGGAGCCATCGAGCGGGTAACACCGTCCGACTGGGACAACGGCTTCTACTCGAGGTACTTCGTGGTCCAGAAGAAGGACGGAGGCCTTCGCCCTATCCTGGACCTGCGCCGTCTGAACAAATGCATCCACACCAGGAAGTTCCGGATGGTGACCCTGCAGACCGTCCTCCCCCTCATCAACAAAGGGGACTGGTTCACAGTCATAGACCTCAAGGATGCTTACTTCCACGTCTCCATCCTCGAGGAACACAGACGGTTTCTCCGCTTCCGCATCGACAATTCCGTGTACCAGTACCGGTGCCTACCGTTCGGTCTGGCCACGGCACCGCGGGTCTTCACCAAATGCATGGCTCCGGTGGCTGCATTCCTCCGCCAACGGGGCATCAGGGTCTTCCCGTACATCGACGACTGGTTGATCGTCTCCCCCACCAAATCGTCAGCCGTTCGGGACACACAATACACGGTCCACCTCATGGAGAGTCTCGGCCTCAGGATCAACTTCACCAAATCGAAGTTGACTCCCTCTCAACGCGTCGAGTACATCGGAGCGGTACTCGACTCGCTTGCTACGAGAGCCTATGCCCCCCAGAAACGCTTACAGGACATTGCGCAGGGGGTGAGCGAACTGCGCACCAAACCGTGCATCCGGGCGAAGAAGGCTCAGAGACTTCTAGGCCTGATGGCCTCAACGACGGCAGTGATTCCCCACGCCAAGTTGAAATTCAGGTCCCTGCAATCGTGGCTTCTCCACGAGTTCGACGCACTTCAGGAGAGCCAGTCCAAGCGGTTGACCCCGTCTCCAGAACTGAGGGACCAACTGCTGTGGTGGTCTACACCACTCAACGTGGCCACGGGGAAGAGCTTCTACCCCCCGCAACCCTCGTTGCAGATACTGACCGACGCAAGCAACCTCGGCTGGGGCGCTGCTTGCGGGACTCTCACGGTCAACGACACCTGGACACCACACGAAACGGTGCACCACATAAATTACTTGGAACTGCTGGCCATTTGGAAGGCCCTGCGTTCCTTCGAGACTCTGCTCACCGGCAAGGCGGTTCAAGTGGCCGCGGACAATACCACGGCGGTGGCGTACCTCAACAAGCAGGGAGGAACACGGTCCACCACCCTCCTGTACCTTGCAGTGCAGTTGTGGGAATGGTGCCTGGAGAGGCACATTTTCCCAATTGGAGTGCACATTCAGGGCACACTGAATGTTTTGGCAGACCACCTGAGCCGCCTCACCTCGACGACCCACGAATGGGAGCTAGACGACGGGGTGTTCCAGTCGCTTTGCGAGGCCTGGGGAACGCCGAGCATCGACCTCTTTGCATCGGAGTCCAACAGGAAGCTCAGCAGGTACTGCTCCAGAGCAGGCATCGGACTGAACTCCGAAGGCGATGCCTTCATGAAACGGTGGGATCAGGACTATCTCTATGCCTTTCCTCCGTTTCCTCTGGTCCAGAAAGTACTCACCAGGATGTACCAACACAGAACCAATGCAATTCTGGTGGCGCCAGCATGGCCGCGCCAACCCTGGTTTCCGCTACTGTTGCGCATGTCGTCACAGTATCGCACACTGCCGGAGTCACCGACGCTTCTCCAAATGGAGCACGGCCAGCTGCACCATTCGGACCTGCCCAGCCTCCACCTCACCGCGTGGAGGATAACCCCAGACTGTCCAGGATCCTTGAGCTAGCGCGGCGCCCTTCCACAAGGAGGTCCTACGCTTCCAAATACAGGCGCTTTTGTGCTTTCCTGGCCTCCCAGCACATGCCCCCCCCGCAGGCAGGACTGCAGGACGTTTTAACCTACCTCCTCCATTTGGCGGAGTCTGGCCTTAGCATCACCTCCATCCGAGTGCACCTCGCAGCAGTGGTGGCGCACTCCCCGGCCGGTTCGCCCGCTGCTGGGGCTTTCCGTGACCAAACGGTGAAGCGCTTTCTCAAGGGACTACGGAACGCTTTCCCTCCGGTCAGGACTCCTACGGCTCAATGGTCACTGTCTACCGTGCTCAACGCGCTCACCAGGACCCCTTTCGAGCCCATGGCCACCAACGATGTTCGCCTCCTCACATGGAAGACGGCATTTCTTGTGGCTATCACATCAGCACGACGAGCTGGAGAACTGGTTGCCCTGAGAGCAGACGCACCATTTCTCCAATTCTTCAACGACCGCGTCGTTCTCCAGGCGGACATCACCTTCCTGCCCAAGGTAGTCTCCAAGTTTCACATGGCACAGACTATCTCCTTGCCAGTTTTCTTCCAGAACCCCTCTAACGCCCAAGAAAGGACTTGGCACACGCTGGATGTGAAACGAGCCTCATTGTTTTACACCAGCAGGACAAGAGAGTTCAGGAAGTCCCAACGCCTCTTTGTAGCTTATGGGGGAAAGTCCAGGGGTGAACCCATTTCTGCGCAAAGGTTCTCCAAATGGATCACCTCCACCATCTACCTGGCCTACGAGTCTGCCTCGCTGCCACCTCCACCGCATGTCAGGGCGCATTCCACCAGGGCGGTTGCCACATCCACTGCCTTCTTGGAGGGCACACCGCTTGAGGACATTTGTAAGGCTGCCACATGGTCCAGACCTTCTACATTTGTCCAGCACTACAGGGTGGACACCAGAGCCACTGCGGACGCCAGGCTTGGCCGTGTCGTCCTCACCAGAGGGCTCCGGACTCATCGCCCCTGACAGGTCGACCTACTGCATCTTCATCGCATCGTGGGATCATCTCATCCGACTGCCCACCGACCAAGTGAGTGTGAGCTTGCTAATCTCCCATGAGTGGGGATTCACAAACTATACGAAGGAGAAAGTTCGGTTTCACTTACCAGTGATAACTTTCGTTCTTCGAGTATATAGTTTGTGAATACACACTACCCACCCTGCCTCCCCTCTTGAGCTGCACGGATGAGATCAATTGGTTTATCCTGTGCTTGGCTTAAGTATGGAACTGAGGTAAAATGGCGCGCGGGCGCCTCAGGGTGGGCGGTACGGTGGGCGGTCTTACCGCCAAAACTTTAGACCAATAGCTTTTCAAGCCTCCGATCTCCGTTCTGCGCAGGCGCATAACCCATGAGTGTGTATTCACAAACTATATACTCGAAGAACGAAAGTTATCACTGGTAAGTGAAACCGAACTTTATTTACATGTAAATCATTTTTAAATAAATTAAGAATTTTCATCTAGTATATAAACTGGCATGTGTTCATATGATGCAACTCTGTTCCTTTTTTGTTCCCTTTTTTAATGCTAAGTTTCTTCTTTTTCAGTGTGAGTGGCCACCCTGTCCTTGGCCCCTTTGGGGTCATATTGGTCTTGTATTCCATTCCACTCAGTTGCAGCTGTTGTTGCTATTAGAAATGATTACAGTTCCTATCAATAAGATGAAAAAAGACACATAATAATCTTGAGGGGGGCGTGGCCTTGCCTGGGAGTAATGTGCAAAGCAAGACTGGTGGGTGTTAGTCATTCAGGACTTCGAGATGTTTGTCACCAGAGTTCAGAAATGAAGACTGTGTGCAAGGAAGCAATGGAAGGCAGGCTCTTTTTAAACAGGAGAGAGGGCTTCAGTTAAAAACATGTTAAAATCTTCAGGAAATGCATTCATCAAGATACAGTAGAACCCCGCATAACAAAAAAGCTCCATTCCACAGAGCTCTTTGCTATGCAGTTTTTTCGTTATGTGGATCAAATGGCAATACCCCGCATAACAAAAAAAATGTTCGTTATACAGGGTTTACGTTAAGTGTGCAAGCGTGGCGCCAAAATGGCCACCGCGCTCTTTGCGGGCCCCCCCCCCCACTGGACGAAGGCATCCGGGTAGTTAGGGGCGTGGCCAGCACACTAATAAAAGGGCTGGCCATGAGGCAGCCGAGCTGCCATTTTGCGAAGCGACGGAGTGGAGAAGTTTTTCCCTCTTACCTCCGTCGCTTGTGTCCTTTCAGGGGAAGCCTTTTTCGGTGCAGTTTTTCCTTTCTTTGGCTTCCCGGCTAGACCAGCTATGCCCTCTAAGAAGAAGGCAGCTGCGAACGTGGCTCGATCTGCGCGGAGGCGTCAGTCGGGTCGGAGGACCGCGACTGCGCCCGCCCAGCAGCCACCTTTGGCGGAGCCCACCGGGACCGGTGGGATGGGATCGGTGGCCCCTTGGCCCGATGCGCGGCGCGGGCAGGCTGCCCCGGCTGGGGCCTCGGCCCTTGGCCCGCAAACGATGGCCACTGCCCCTGGCATGGTCCGTGCGGCTGGGCCTTCTTCCCTGGGTGCACAGTTCCCCATGGGGGGATCAAGCCATGGGGGGTGGTTGGGTTCCCTGCCTTGGCAGGGCATGCCCATGGCCCCTCAAGGGCCGAGCATGGGCTCTTGGCCGTATCCGGCCCCTGGGGCACAGGGACCTGGACAGGTGCCCATTACTTGTGGGCCGGCTGGCCCTTTGCCCCCTGTTGGGGCTGGGGGGCTATGTTAACGTGGAGGCCCTTCTGGCCCGCGTAGCGGCCCTCGAGGCATCACTGGCAAGGGCCAACCAAGCGGGGGCGTCTTTCGGGTTCCAGGTTGATCCTTTGGCTGCCGGGCAGCGGCTGGCGACGGGTCGGGTCGAGCTGCCTGAGGCACGCGGGCCGGTGGCGGCCACTGCCTCGCAGCTCCCCACTCAGCAGGCGCAGCAGACTTGTGCTGATCTGGCCCCGTCGACGAGCTCAGCTTCGGTCGTGAGCTCCGACGCCCCCAGCGGGCCGGAACCCCCGGTGGGGGCGGCCCGTGGAGGTGCAGCGGGTGAGTATGCAGTTCAAGCTAGTGCACCCACACAACTGACTTCCCTGGGGGGGGGCTTTTCAGTAGCCATGGCCTCGCACGGGTGGTGCGGCGGTCCAGCCGCCTCCGGCCCACCCGGCGACTTCATCCCTGACCCAGGGCCCGGGTTGGGGTGGCGCCCCCTATGCGGTAGGGAATGTGTTGGGGGTGTCCGGGTTGGTACAGGCCCCCTTTGCTTTGCCCGCACTTCCCTCTGTGCTGGTGTCGGCATTGCCGACAGAGGGGTATTCCTTGCCCCTAGGGGACCATCTGGCCCAGTCCACCAAGGAAAAGATCTGGAGGGGCGAGTATGTGGACATCTTCTCCCTTCTTAACAGGGAGCCCACCAAGGAAGAGAGGGAAGGGCAGGATGAGAAGGATAAGGAGCAGGCACGTCGTCGTAAGCCGCCGCGTACATGGGCAAATTGGTTGCCGGCATACCTAATTTACATGGCTGTTTACCTCAGGGCCAGGCCGGATCTGGCCATCCCTATGGTCCAGTATTTGGACAACATTTACCGGGCTATGGTCGACTTCCCGGGTCCGTCGTGGCTGGCTTACGACGAGGAATTCCGCATGAGGATTCCACTGCACCCAGAGATGAGGTGGGACGAGCCCTGCCAGAAGCTGTGGCTTCTGTATATGACCCCCACGCGCCCGGCGCCCGGGGAGAGATATCATTGTGGACATGCGGTCCAACGAGCGGCCCCGGTACAGGTTCCCCGCCAAGTGGCGGGGCAGGGGGTTCCAGCCCGCCTGCTGTGCTGGACCTTCTCGTCTAATGGTTCTTGCAACAGAAAGAATTGCAAGTACAGGCATGAGTGTCCCTCTTGTTCTGGCCCCCATGCTGCCTCCGCCTGTCCCAGGCCGGGAGGATTCAGGGGCAAGGGTAGGGGTGGACAAGGGGCAGGTAGGACTGCCGCTGAGGGAGCGGGTCCACCGAAAGGCCCCCTCCCCAATTAATGTGGACATGCTGGAGAGTTGGCTCGCAGTGTACCCGAGGAGGGCAGACGCAGTGTACCTGCTTCATGGCTTTCAACTGGGGTTTCGTATTCCTTTCACGGGGGATAGGTCACCTCAAGACGCACCCAACCTTTTGTCACTTAGAGGAAGGGAGGAGGTGGCTACTGCCAGCATTAATAAGGAGGTTGACGCGGGCAGGGTCGCTGGCCCTTTTCCCGCGCCCCCGTTCCCCAACCTTAAAGTATCACCACTGGGACTAGTGCCCAAGAAGGCCCCGGGCGAGTTCTGCCTGATTCATCACTTGTCCTACCCAGCCAGTCGCTCGGTCAATGATGCTATCCCTGATGACCTTTGCTCGGTCAGGTATGCATCCTTTGACCAGGCATTGCGCATGGTGCGCTCATGTGGCCCGGGTGCACTGTTAGCTAAGTGCGACATTAAGTCGGCTTTTCGTCTCCTGCCGGTGCACCCGGGCGACTTTGAGTTGCTGGGTTTCAAATTCAGGGGTGAATATTATTTCGACAAAGCCATGCCTTTCGGCTGTTCCATATCCTGCTCAGCCTTCGAGCGTTTTAGTACATTCCTGCAGTGGGCATTTGTCCGTAGGTCAGGGTCTCGGTCTGTAGCCCATTACCTGGATGACTTTTTGTTCGGGGGTGAACGGGGCTGGGACACGTGCACACGTCTCCTCAACACATTTCAGACGCTAATGGAGGAACTCGGTGTCCCTTTGGCGCCCGAAAAGACCGAAGGCCCATCTACTAAGCTAGTATTCCTGGGGGTGGAGATTGACACAGTAGCGCAGGCGTCTAGGTTGCCAGGGGAAAAGGTGGCCAGGATAGCGGCCCTCATTTCGGGATTGCTGGCTAAGCGCAAGGCATCTCTTCGGGAATTGCAGGTGCTACATGGTCACCTTAACTTCGCTTGCAGGGTGGTCGCACCTGGCAGGGCATTTGCTCGGCGCTTGTGCGACGCCATGTCAGGCTTATCCAGGCCCCATCACAGGGTGAGACTGACACGGGGCATCAGGGCAGATATGCACATATGGCTCCAGTTCCTGAGGGAGTTCAATGGGGTCTCATTTTGGAGGTCTGACCTCCTGGCTTCACCCCGCTTTCAGATACAGTCTGATGCCTCGGGATCCCTGGGTTATGGGATGTACTTCAACGGGAAGTGGGCCTATGGTGGATGGCCACCAGCCTGGTCAGGCACAGGTCGCCTGAGGGATCTCACATATTTGGAATTTTTCCCATACTGGGGGCTTTGATGCTATGGGGTGAGGAGTGGGCCAACTCGGTGGTGCATTTCTGGTGTGACAATGCTGCAGTTGTCCACATTGTCAACTCACAGACTTCTAAATCTCCCAGGGTCATGGAACTAGTGCGCCAGTTTGTATTGCGCAGCCTGCGCCTCAATGTATTGTTCAGGGCCAGGCATGTCCCGGGGGTCAATAACGATATTGCTGACGCTTTGTCCCGCCTGCAGATCTCCCGGTTCCGCGCCTTGGCCCCGGACGCGGAGGAATTTCCCTCGCCACTCCCGGAGAAGATATGGACCTTTGGCAAGGAGAGGTGAACCGGGCGATCGGCATGTCGCTGGCGCCACGCACGCGTAAGGTGTATCACCATGCGTTAGTTTCCTTTCGGACATTTTGTACCCAATCTCGACTGCCAGATACCTGGCCGATCCCAGTGGCCCACGTCCTTCATTTCATGGTTTACCTGCATGCCCAGGGCCTTGCGCCCCGCACCATAGCATCCAGGTTGTCAGCGCTGGCTTTTATGGCCAAGGTGGGAGGTCATGCGGATAGTACCGCTGACTTCCGTGTGAGACACGTTTTGGAGGGGTGGGTGCGGGAACGTGGGCGTAGCCTGGACGACCGCCACCCAATTTCCCCTGGGGTCCTTACCCAACTGGCACGGGGCTGGCATGACCTATGTTTCGATAGGTATGAGGCAGCCCTGTTTCATGCGGCTACAACGGTGGCCTTTTTTGGAGCGCTCCGCATCAGCGAGCTTGTGATGCTGTATAAGGCGGATGCAAGTCGTAGGGCACTGGAACTCGAAGATGTCTATGTTTGCAATGATTGGGCTCAGTTGAGGATACGCTCCTCTAAAACAGATCAGCACGGCGTAGGCAGTGGTGTAAGACTGCTACGATGTTCTTTGGCAGACATCTGTCCGGTTGGTGCCCTACAGGAGTTCCTTGCACTGCGTGGCACGCACCATGGCCCGTTTTTCTGTCACCAAGATGGGTCTCCCCTCACTAAATTTCGATTTTGGAAGGTGACTGGGAAGGCACTGGCTAGTGTGGGCCTCCCTGGGGCCCGTTACGGCACCCATTCATTTAGAATTGGGGCGGCCTCTACTGCGGCTGCTTATGGGTACTCCGGGGCTGACATACGCAGAATGGGGAGGTGGGGCTCTCAGTGTTTCCAGTTTTATGTTCGCCCGCTCCCGCTGTGAGTACCGGTTTAGTCACCGCATATTTCTTCCTTCCCTATTTTTCCTTGACAGACCCTGGGTGTCGTATCACACCGGTGACAGTATGGCTGGTGGGCCATAGCTACGTGCACAGGGCAGCGCGTTACGCTGCGGCGACAGATTGGGGACCCCGACTGGGACTGGGTGCATACGCAAGTCTCACATGGTACGGTAAGCCCGGTATGTTGTGGCGGGAGCTCTTGCCATTCCTCTTTTTGGGAAGGAATGCTGACCCGCCTGACATTCTGATCATACACCTTGGGGGTAATGATTTGGGACAGGTCACTGGCTTATCACTGAAGCATGCGATTTGCGGTGACCTCGCCTACTTACATTACGTATGGCCCGCCACAACCCTTGTTTGGTCAGATATGGTCCCACGGCACGCTTATAGGGGAGGCTTTGACCTTCAGGCCCTGGACCGCGCTAGGCGCATGGTGAACAGGGCTGTGGCCCGATTCCTTTTGACCAAGGGCTGGGGGCGGGTCAGTCGTCATCCCGCCATTAGTTTGCAAAATTATGGGCTTTATGCAGGGGATGGGGTCCATCTGTCGCGAGGAGGTATGGACCTCCTGTTGGGTGATTGGCGAGCAGGCCTGTCGACCGAGCTGACGGTCTTGGGGGGGGCGTCGAGCCTTTATTGAAGCCTCTCCGGGTGGCGGGTAGCACTGGTAAGGTAAACATTTATGACCCACAGGTATCCGGCAGGTTCGCAATTGACTGGACAACACTAGATAGGCATAAGTTGTTTAAACGTTGTCCGGTCAACGACGAACCAGGTGATGGGGTGATGGCTACAGCTAGACAGCATGCATCACCCCCTGATTTTACGGATACACGTCAGAGGGTGGGGTCATTAGTTAGATATTGACTACGGTCAACAATTTGTTTGTTGTCAACAAACAAATTGATACAAATAGATACATTGTAACAATTGCCGTTGGTAATTTTGGGTGGTACCTTACCAGTGTTACTTCGGCCTGCTTGCCTTAAGAATTATGATTGGTCAATTACCAATAGAAATCTATAATTCGGACTAGGGCATGAATCAATAAATGTGGCCCAATGCCGTTATCCACTTTCATTTGTGTCTGAGTCCTTTATTGGGGGGTGTGCCTGCAATGCAAGCGTGGCGCCAAAATGGCCGCCGCGCTCTTTGCGGGGCCCCCCCACCAGACGAAGGCATCCGGGTAGTTAGGGGCATGGCCAGCACCCTAATAAAAGGGCTGGCCATGAGGCAGCCGAGCTGCCATTTTGCGAAGCGACGGAGCGGAGAAGTTTTTCCCCTCCACCCCCTCCCTAGTTAACAGTGTGATTTCTTGGTCGCTTCGGGGCCGGGTGGGAATTTTTGGCTGGGACTCGCAATTGGCCCTTGAGTCCTGGCTTTTTTGCCCATCCCACACTGTTGCTATGGTTTGAGTATAGGGGTTTGTTCTGTGCTGCTGTTGACTTTGGTCACATGGGCGGGTAGCACTGGTAAGGTAAACATTTATGACCCACAGGTATCCGGCAGGTTCGCAATTGACTGGACAACACTAGATAGGCATAAGTTGTTTAAACGTTGTCCGGTCAACGACGAACCAGGCGATGGGGTGATGGCTACAGCTAGACAGCATGCATCACCCCCTGATTTTACAGATACACGTCAGAGGGTGGGGTCATTAGTTAGATATTGACTACGGTCAACAATTTGTTTGTTGTCAACAAACAAATTGATACAAATAGATACATTGTAACAATTGCCGTTGGCAATTTTGGGTGGTACCTTACCAGTGTTGCTTCGGCCTGCTTGCCTTAAGAATTATGATTGGTCAATTACCAATAGAAATCTATAATTCGGACTAGGGCATGAATCAATAAATGTGGCCCAATGCCGTTATCCACTTTCATTTGTGTCTGAGTCCTTTATTGGGGGTGCGCCTGCAATGGTATACCCTGGTTAACGAAAACCCTGCATAACAAAAACATTTGTTATGCGGGGTATCACGCAGAGCACATGAATGCTTCATTGTGCGGATTTTTCATTATATGAAGCATTCATTATGCGGGGTATTACTGTAATTAATTGATTGATCCATACCTTGATACCAGTAAATAATGTTTATAATGAGCTGTTTGAATAGAACAGTCCAATATGTGGTAGAGAAATACAATTGTCTTTTAAAAAAAAAAAACGGAACTAGCTGAAATCATGTCTTAGCAACATCTGGAAGTCACCAATGTCACAGAGTCACTAACACCTGAATCACACAATATTTATTGCTAGCTGCCAAAATATATATAGTGGAAAGTAAAAGTTCCGATCATTAACTATGTGCATTATAAAGATAAATAATGGCTACTATGAGATGCTTTTAAAAGGGGGGGGGGGGCATGAAAGAAGTCTTTGAAGGGAAGAATACAGAAATGTTTGGTCATAAAACTACATTTGAGTGGAGGGGAAAGGAAAACATTTTTCTTAGAAAGGGAGAATCAACTCATTTTTATGATAGCTCTTTAACCTATGTATCCCTCAAACAACACAGCATGGGCACTAAGATTTTTGAAAACACACATTGCCTCTTGTTTCCCCAACTACAAAGTTGCTTATTAAAATGGGGTTTTATGCTTTGTATAGTAAAAATGTGTTTGTTTTGCTGTCTCAGTGCAAAATTTTAAATAACTTAAACATTTTGTTTACAGGAATATGAGTGTGTATGCATTCATAGAATATCTTTCAAGTGTCTAGAATATTTCACATATAGAGTGATCATTTACACACACACCCAAAAGGGTATACATTGCCCAAGAAAACACTGATTTACTGATTTGCATAAAATTGTCTATGTTAATTTAATATAGAAATGCAATAGTAGAAATCATGTTTGTAATTTAAACAAAATTACAATAAACTCACCCAGGTGGAGAAGGCTGTGAACAAGAGATCTTATGACTTGTCTGTCTGCTCTCCAAGTGCTAATTGGGAACTTCAAAGCCTTGCGTTTTCCCCCCAAGCATTCATCAGGAATGCTTTAAACAAAGTTGTGCTGACAACCACACACCACTATTCTTTCCCTCCTCTGTTCTTTGAGGGCCCATGTATTTCCTGGTGGCAGGCCAAGGGAGGGTGACAATTGCTCTGTCAGATCTGGAAAGCATTTTTCCCCACTGCAAGAGGGACTTAGAAGGACCAGTTCTAGAACTGATGCGCCTCAGAAAGTTAGAAGGGCTCAAGATTATCTTTACAACTATTAGAAATTAGTCTATTTTTTATTATTTGTTGCTTTATCCATCATTTTTCATTTCTTATTTAGAGTAAGGATGTAGAACATTAAGAAAAATGCCTAAATTTTGAGAACAAACAAATCTCAGAATGCATTCTGAAATGATTCCTGCATCTCAATAGGGAAGAAAAATAATGGATAAATGTTACTTTATATACAAAGTTGCAATGATGTAGTAGTGGTAGCAGCAGCGATGGCGGCGGCAACAGCAACCTGGTTAGGGCTTGAACTGTTAATTTTATACCAGTCTTCTACTATGCATATAACTTAATAATAATGGTGATGATGATGTGGTACCACATTTGAAAAGAAAACCACCCAGATGTGGAAATAAGTGAACAAAGACTAATTATTTTGAAACATTAGTTCTTTACTGATGCTGAATTACAAGAGATTGCAAGCAGATCACTGCAAGATCCAGGCCCAAGCATAATTTACAAGGCAGCTAATTCGGAAAAAGAGAAGCATGTAGTGGAGAAAAGAGAGGAGATCAACAGGGCTACTGAGAAACAAGAAACAACAGCTGGAAAAGATTTTGAAGAACCAATAGTCAATGATAAATTAGTTCAGAAGATTAAAGCTCAAATAAAAATGGTAGAAAGAGTCCAATTGCCAAAACTGAACCAAGTTAGTAGGGAAAATTTGACTAAAATATTGAAGAAAGTGAATGACGCTGTCCAGATTATTTCAACAGAAATATTAGCTTAAACAAATCAGCTGATGTACGCAGCAGTTTATGTTGCTACTGAAGAACTGAGTCTGATTTTCCAAATTAAGGGATTAAGAAAAGAAAACTAAAATAAAAAATTTGCTTGGAGTTGAAAATTTAAAAAATTCAATTGGATTTGAGCAATCTGAAGAATTTGACTAAGTGACATTATTATTGTGAACAAACAAAGGAAAACTATATTCTGTGTAAAATATTACAGTTACTTTTTCCAGTTTCTTTTACAGGGTTAACCCCACTGCGTGGCTATTCCATGTCTGCGGCTTGTTCCATGCTGATGTTGTATTTTTAAACTATATTTGAGAAGTGATCTGAATTTGAATAATGAACCAGCAGAATTACTTTTAAAATAGTTACTAGCAATAACTATAATTTGGTGTGTTATTGCTGTAACTTTCTAAGTTAAGCTCTGCTGGTATTTTCTCACTTTCCTTTCCAAGGTTTTCTATAAATCAAGGCAGTAAAATTATCCTTGCCACGGCCACATTATATGGTATAAAAACCTGTCTGGAAGAACTCAAGTAGGTTCCATCTAGTACAGTATTAATGTTGGTTAGAACTACGGACATATGAAACAAAAGAGGAGGAGGGGTAAAAAAAAGAGGCAGAAGATTACACTGGCTCCTTGCTCACAAGGAGGACTGCAGAATAGTCATTCAGAAAAGCCAATTTGCCGACATGGTTTCTAAGTATATGTTTCAAAATCTGTTGGTGACTAAAAGGGTTTTTAAAGAGGATGTCATCTGCTTACTCAGTAACTTCTGTGTGGCCCTCCAAGTGGTTTCAGATGCTCAGCCAAAACCAAGTAATCTCTCCTCAAGGAAATTTCGTAAAGTTTTGCTCGTATTGCAGAAAGCTGAAATGACATTCTTTCTTTTCTCCCTGCACTCTTGTTTTGAATGATCTTGACACAATTTTGTTCATGCTTTGTAGATCTGTAGTGTGGTTTGTGTAGACCATTTTAGAACCCAGATGTTATGATTTGCACTAAACTCAGATAAAATAGAGGCTTAATAGGGGCTGTCGTTGTTGGTTTTGTTGTTGTTAAATTCTAAGAAAGAGCCTATTTGAAGATTGTGGTATTTTTGAACCACAATTGGGCATACCCAGGTAATAGCAACCTCGTCTTGCTGGCTAATCTTTCTCACACTAGGTCAGACGAAAGGAGCTGCAGAATGAACTTACCAAACGGTGGCTTCATTTTCGCAGTTTCACATCTGGTCTAGACATGGAAGAAGAAGAATTTTAAGGGATGAAAATGTCCAGGAAAATGATATATTTTGAAATTTAATTGAAGGCTCACAGAAATTCGCTAGAGTCCACCACAGTAAAAGAACAGAGCAAAATTTCCAAGAGGACAGAAGATAAGGTTGAAATTTATGTTGAAAAGGCTTTAATGTAGCCTTCCCAAATTTGACACCCTTCAGATGTATCTAACTACCTCCAGATGTGTTTGATCCCCCCACTCCCACTATTTCTGGCCAGCAACCAACAGACAGGTTGACTGGGAATACTGGGAACTGTAGTCCAGCTCATCACACCTGTGAAGTACCAGCTCAAGAAAGCCAAATTGTTGTGTAGTCTACTTGTACTAGAGTTTGTCAATGAACAGCCTATGGCCCACCTGCCACCCCCAGAGGAATTTTTGTAGCACCCCCCCCCCAACTGGCACTGAGCCTCCCCCCTACCCATTTAAAAAGGGGAAGGTTTTTTTAAAAACAACACCTGTTTCTGTTCCTGGAGGATTTCAGAAGTGGTGTGGTTTGTTCTTTCCCATCAGATAATGTTCTGTTTATCTTTTTTTTTTTTTAGGCAGAGAGCAGCCAATCATGGGACCATTGCTTAGGTCAAAAATTAAGCCCTCAAACTTCCCACACTTGCCTATTCTGCTTTATAGCAACAATTCATCTTAGTTAGGACTCTCATCTTTAAAAATACACTTGCTGTTTTTGTTAATCAAGTGAATCCTCTCTTTTTAAAATACAGTAAAACCCAGTACAATGACTTCATCGCACATGAAATCATACAACGATTGTCTTTTTAAAAAAAACCAAATTGTATCATACAATGATTTTGATCGTTGTATGATACAATTTTTTTAAAGGCTTTGGGGTGGTGTGGGGAAGCCTTTCCCTTGCCCCCCAAAGGCCCCTGTGTGAACAGGCAGCGCTGCCCAGGGGCAAAGCAGCCCAGCACTCTCAGGGCAGGGGTTTACAGTGCTTGTGGACCCAGGTGCTTGTGGACCCAGGCAGTTAGCTTGCAGAGGTCTGGGGAAATAGTCCTGGTCTCCTCGCAAGCAAGCTGCCTGGGTCCGCAAGCACTTTGCAACTCTGGCAACTTGCTTGCAAGGAGACCAGGGCTGTTTCCCAGACACCCGCAATCCTGCCTTTAGGATCGGGTGGAATTTCCACCCACCCCACCAGATCCTAAAGGCAGGATCACAGCGCCAAGCAGAGCAGGGAAAGAGAAGCCTCATTTCCCTGCTCTGACTGGCGCTGTAATCCTGCCTTTAGGGTGGGGGTGGGAATTCCACCTGACTTAAAGGCAGGATTGCGGAGGTCTGGGAAACATCCTTGGTCTCCTTGCAAGCAAGCCATCAGAGTCACAATGCACTTGCGGACCCAGGCGGCTTGCTTGCAAGGAGACCAGGGCTCTTTTCTGGACCTCCGCAAGCCAACCAGTGGCGTCTGCGGATGCACGATGTTGCCTTTATAGTCGGAGTTGGGGGGAATCCCCCTAACTCTGGCCAAAAAGGCAACATCTCGGCCTCGGTTAGTGCAATGAAATGAGGCTTGGTTTCGCTGCACAGACAGGTGCTGCGATCTTCAGACTATGGAGGTCCGCTTGCCTGGGAAATGTGTTTCCATGCAAGGGGACCTCTGTGGATCCCTTCTCCGACCCTCACAAGGATGCTTTTGCCCTGGGAACATGCTTCACAGGGGGAAATCAGCCCAGCACTCTTTGGGGGAGGCATCTACGGAGGTCCCCTTGCTTCGAAACAGCAAGCGGACCTCCATAGATGGCTTCCCTGACCCCCGCAGGGCTGCCTTTGCCCTGGGAACATGCTTCTCAGGGGGAAAATTGTATGATACATCCCATAGGGAAAATCGCTATACGATGCATGCATCATATAGCTATTTTTTGGTACAACAACAGACCCTGTGTACATAATTAAAATCATTATATGGGGTATTACTGTATATTCATAATTTCATACAACATCAGTTAGTTTATCCTTAATGTTTTTTATAACCTGTGGTGACTTCAACGGCAATATAACTGCAGTTTACTTTTAGTAATTCACAACTAGAGTAAGCTGCTTTGAATCGATGGTGCTTATGGAGGAACTGACATGATAAATTCCCATTAATTTTATGAACCTCCTCTAATTATTACACTTATTATTACACTTATTATTACACTTATTACACAAGAGAACAGGACTGTGGTCAATGCAGACAAAAAATGTCACATTCTCTCTCTCTCTCAGTTAGATATTTTAACACCTATTTAATAATAAACATGAAGTTGAAGTCTTGGGAAAAGGCGTGAATGTTCCAATGACCCAGCTCTGCTTTATGGTGAAATAGAAGATACAGTACTTTGATCTAATTTACAGAAGATGATGTGCAAGCATCGTGTTGTCATGTAGCAGCCTTTCAAATACCTTCCCACCTAAGTGTGGACAAGCTCAGGGAATGAATTGGTCCAAAAAGAAGGAACCAACCAACATAGTCTCCTCAGTCTAGCACTTTGTCCTCTTCCCACATGACTCAAATTATTTATATTCCGGGTGTATCCTTTCTCAAAAGCTGCAGCATTGCTTATGTCAACTTTTTGGTATGCCATATAATCCCTAGAGTTAATGAGTTCTACAGGGATGCACCACAGTTGCTAAAGATCATTTACCTGAATTGCTTTTTAATTTCTGGAATGGGAAACCACTTGTGCAGCAGTATAATTATAATATAATTTACATCAATTCTGAATCTATAAATTTTCTTATAATGGGGAAAAGGAGGAGGGCAAAAGACCCCTTTTATTAAATTATCTTGTATTCTGAGGTTGGTGTTCCAAGAGCTCGACAATAAAGTTAGGGCAGTAGGAGGGATGTGGAGACATTCCTTGTGAAAACCTGGGTCATGAATCATTATTTGTGGCCCAAGACATTTCCACTGAGGCTGACTTATGCCAGAAGGCAACTACTTCCAAGAATTCAGTGCAGTTGTCAATCTGTGCACCTATATTGAGGCTAATACTGTACACAGGTTTTTCTGAGGATCCAGTCAGGCCCTTCAGTGGAAGACATTGAGCTACCTTCTATGGGGAGAAGTGCTCCATTCACAAAAGTTCCTGATGCCTTCTACAATTTAGGAATCCTCCTTTTCTTTGCACTGCAAGTCAACCAAATCAGTCTGGGCCCTTGTCTAATGTTTTCAGGCTTTGAAGGGGGCGAGGGCATCAACTTCCACTGATTCAAGGGATTTGTCTTAATTCAAACTCTTGTCTCCACTAAACCTTGCTCACTGTGGGCCCTACCTTCAGATTAGCAGAAATACGTTCTGCCAAATTCAAGTACAGTACATGTGTCTACATACTTGTATACTTACACTATATAACTATAAAAATCAAATTTAGCTGTTGGACGCTTTTGGTTTTATACTGTATATATATATTGTCCTACTTGCCAACCACAATGGTTTCAAAGGAGTTTGCAGCGTGAAGTAATGTCTAAAAATGGATTGCTTCTCCTTGACAATGACAGATCCAGGCAGATTTTAAGTATAACTGATTAACAAGGAGAGAAATAAATAAAATGTTGGGTATCTAATTGGAGTGGGGGCAATACAAAACTGGAGAGAAGGATGGAATGCCCTGTTTGAAGGGAATGGCTGTTCATTTCCTTGGGGTGGAGTTGAGGAGATAAGGATGCAAATCTTTATTATGACTAAAAAAACATTTTGGATAGATACAGCATGTTCTCTTTGATTCAACATTTGGGTTGTTGGCCTTCTCAGATGTAAAGTTCCAATGTAACCAAGGCAAATAGAAGCTGCTAACCTTGTGGAGCTGGAGAGCAAGGCAAAGACACGTTCGCACACCAAAGCACAGCAAGCAGTTGCCTAGGGCAGCAAAAATCTTTAATGACTGTGGTGAGAGAGGTCTGTACCTTTCCCAGGAAGTCTAGAATGGCAGAGCTTCCACAGCCAGCACCAGCTGCTGCTCTTGCTGCTGACTTTAAGCATCTGTTCCTTATTCAGCTCTCTGCAACCAAAGACCAGAGGTCATTAATGCTAGGGATGCCACAAACCTCAGTCGCTATGGAGTTCCTCTTTCTGAAATACTGATACTTTTGTTGAAACTTTCTTTGATGGGTGGTAAACTCTTTGTTCCTAATAGCGTGGCCCAAAACATTTTTGCTGGCCCCTTCCTGAAACCTGATCTATGCTATGAGGTTATCGTAGGGATAAAGTGAAGCAGAAGAAACCAGGTACACCAACTTCACCTCATCTGAGAAAAGGTGGGATATGAATGTAATCCATCAGTCAGCCCTGAGTCAGTCTGTAGCAGAATATCCAAGAACAGATAAATTATTTTTTTGTGGGAGGCAGAAAATCCCTCTGTAAAAATGCAATAGTAAGCCAACATTTTACTGCCTTTTCCTAACCCTACAAATTGGTTGCTTGTGGTAGCCACCTTACTTTGCCTAAACTAAGAGCTGATCCTGGTTCCTCCATCCCTCCTTCCTACTGCTTGACAAGATTGTTAACCTCTGACCCTAGGTGGTGGGCTTGTGCCAGGAAGAAGCTACACCAGTGCTATTTCCCCTGTTTTTTCAGTCCCCTTATGATCCCAGTGGAATATCTCCTTGCTATACCTAAAACAAAGCCATCTTTTGTTGTTGAATTCTTTGTATGTTAGTGCAGCCTGACTGGAAAGGGCAAAGCCAGAAGACTTCTTTTGCATCCTGACCAAACCCTGGACTGACAAAATGAAGCCACTTTCTCGGCTTTGTTGTTGGCCAAACTTAAGTCCTCATTGGTGCATGTTTCTGGTAGTAATCAGCAGACCAGTAGATGAGCTGGATTCTGAATCTCTACACCGTGTGTTGTTGTCTGCCAGCAACCCCCACTTGAGCATGTTGAGCATGCAGAAGACTACTAAAACTGAGCAAAATGGAGCTTCTTTCCTGAGTTTTCTAGGAGACAGCTGTTACATATCTGAAAGATCTTCTCTGTGTAAGCCAGAAGGATGCAGCAGTCATAAAATCTGTCTGGTACTGAATGGATTCACATGTCCTTGAATAATAAACTATGCCTGTCTAAATCTTTTCTTTTGCACTACTATTAAAGCTGTAGGAACCCTATCCCCTGTTGCACATATCCACACACTTTTAGTATAAATGATGTCGAAAGCATTTCCAGGAGGCTTAATAATGATGTTGGTATCTCCGAGGATCAGATGAATTCAGTAGATTTGCTGTAATTTCCAGCAGGTACTTAAGAAAATTGCAGAAGATTTGGTATTTTAGAAAAGAAAAAGAGGATGCTATTCAGAATTTATGAAACCATCTCTCTTTTGAATACAAACAAAACACACCTTGGTCAAACTTGTCATGTATAATTTTCAGGGGCAAGTGACAGTACAAAAACAACTGTAATCATACTTCTATTCCTTCATTGGTTACATCTTCCCTACTTTCATTCCTGCTATTGATCTCACAAAAAGAAACTGAGCTTGAATTTACATTTTGCCTTTTTGAAAAGTCATAATCACCTTAAAATTGAATAAGTTTTCTTTTTTCCTTTGAGCCACAAATAATCTTTTTGGAAACTACACCCATAAAGGGATGTTGTTTTGAAATGAAATCACTTTGTTGTATGTGAGAAGGATTATCTTGTGATATGAACTCAGGATGCCATTTCTAGAAATAGCAATGAAAACAAATTTTCTTCAGCTTCAAGTCCTTAAATAGCATCAGCAAGAGTTTGTCAAGTAGGGCGATCCACTTCAATTTTTGAGAATGAGAAATTAACTATAAACTATTTTCTTGACATATTGGCCTAGGAGTATGATGCAGATTTCCTAACTATGCTTGTCAATTTAGTATATGGACAATGTCAAATTGTTAGCCTCAAGTAGACATTAGACTGATTGAATCAATTACTGCAGCATTTCCCAAACTATGTTCTACAGAACACTGGTGAACTACAAGTCCCAGAAGCCCAAGTCAGTATATTGACTGATCAGTGCTTTGGGGAACTGAAGTCCAGAAACCAAATTTTGGGAAATGCTGAATTATTGATTGAATGGTAAGTCAATTCCTATGTAAATCCTATGGAGACAGTGGGTCTGTTCTAGGGACTAGAAATAGGGTGCTAGCCTATGGAAGTGCCTATCACCAATTGCTGTTTCAGAAGCCTTTTAAGGCATAAAACAGGACCAGTTTTAGGTTAACATGGAATTGGCCTTCCAGTTGAGTATGAAAATTGGAGTTGATAGAGTTTTGCAAACCATGGCACTATAGCTCAATGAATTAGGTACCTGATTACACAGCCAGAAGTTAATATTTCAATTCCTCACGATGTCTCTCAGGAAAAGAGCTAGCCAGTGTAGACTTGAGCAACCTGCATGGCTCCCGAAGTGGTTCCAGAAGAAGAAAATGGTAAATCATTTGTGAATACTGCATACCCAGAAAACTCTAGGAAGGGCTTAGATTAATCTGGAATCAATTTCACAATGTGTATTTGTTATTGTTGCAAGCCACAATTAATGCATAACATTAACCATGGTTAACACTACTTTTGGTTTAAGGCTAGTGAGAGAAGGGAACATGAATTTATGCCAAAAGGAAAGGAAAGAAGAGGCCCAATCTGTTGTTGTCTCTTGACCACAGTTATGTAATTGGTATGGTTGAATCTACTTCATTTGCAAATGGTGTGCTGCTAATTTGTGAAGAGGTGGACAGAATGTGACCCTGTATAGGTTGTTGAGCCTCCATTCCCAGCTGTCTTTACTACTGGCTGTTCCTTATCATTTTTCAGAACAGAACTGATGGGAGTTACAGTCTACCAATTTCTGGAGGGCTGCAATTTGTTGACCCCCTATTCTAAACAGAAGCACAAGTCTATTATCAACATTTACCAATAAGTCATTTGTGCTTTGCTGTCTATACCCACCTTTTATTTTATTTTTTTGGACTCTGGTCTTTGTAACTTTAGTACCGTATACATGTCTGTCATTGAAGATTGTCACAGGTGAGAGAGGTAGGCTTCTTGAAACATCATCTAGGCAAACTGGAGGAAGGATGGCTAGCATATCCTGTCTCAAAGGAATAGTATTGTGCTAGTAATTTATAAAATTCAGCCTTCATCAAACTTTCAGGTTTTGACATCTTCCTGAATTCATTGATGCACTTCGGTTTCCAGATGTGCAGCTCTCAACCACCATGAAAGAGATGTATCTGTAAATCTCATCATACATATTTTGTCTCAGGTCTCCACTCATCAAAATAGGAATGTGAAATTTGAAGTCGTTTATTCTCAGTGAGAATTGGAGATGGGATGACCATCACTCTTTCGTCTTTGCAATTAGATTTATCTGTGGGAGATCCTGCCCCTCCCCTCTACACCCAAGAACTCTTTTGGGAAACCTTACATGATTTCTTAGAAGATTTGTGGCCAAGCTTAACAGAATTATTACAAATCTTGTGCAGAATAGCATCATTCCTCTGCAGGTTTGATGAGAAGAGACATAAAGCTGCTCTGAATTTTCCAGTTTCTTGTACATGACAATAACTGGGAGTAGGGATAAAAATAAGGCAAGAGTTCCCTTTTCACGGGAAGCTTGGAAATCTCGATAATGCAAGGAGGAAACTCAGTATGGTGATACACAACAAATCACATAGAACAGTTGTGGTGAACCTTGGCACCCCAGGTGTTCTTGGACCCCTTGGCCAAGTGAGTGTTCTGTCTCCATCACAAAATGCTCTTTTCAGACTGTTCCCAAAGCTTGATAGTAACTTGTAACAAGTAATGATGCCATCTGTAACTTATTCTCTATATGGGGTAATGGGAGCAACCAATTTGTGAAGCAATGTTACTGTTTCTTCCATATCTAAGTCAGACATGAAACTGCCAAAATGAAGCCACTTTTGAGGAATTCATTCTGTAGTTCCTTTCGCCTGACCTAGTGTGACAAAGATTAGCAGGCACAAGGTGGCCGTTGCCCAGGGTATGCCCGAATGTAGTTCAAAAATACCACAATCTTTGAGAAGACTCTTTCTGTGTACCCCATGTTTACGTTTACTGTTAATAATAGTGTTGTGGTGTAAGTGCTTGCTGATCTTTTTTTTAAAAATGAGATCCTGGTGTGAGTAGACCAAAATGCAAGATCAATCTACATAGTTCAGTGCTCAAAGTCCGGAAATACAGTAACACATTATGTTTAACATATTAATAGCAAAACTGTTACTTGTGTGTAACATGGGAGAAATGCAGCTCACTTTTTAAAGATAACATTTTTAGAAAGTAATGTTGAAATGTTTTAAAGTGTACCCTTGAAATGTTATTCTTTAGATGTTTTTGTTCCCATGTATTTTTACTAATGCCAAAGTTAAAATTTTACAATTAACAGGTTTAAATCTCGGGTAGCTCCAACAGAAACAGCAGCCCTCAGAACTCAAAACTGTTGGCAATGCTTAAATGTAACCCAAACTTTATGATGTAAATATGGTGTTACTGCAAGTTAAGCTTAAAGTAACAAACCTGTTTAATCAACAGTAGCTCAGAGAATAACAACTCTCCAGACCTTATGAAAAAGTGCTGAAAACAACCAACAGCACCTTGGAACAATAGAGAGGTCTGCATAACAGAAAACAATGGAACCCTGACATACAAACGGTTTGACTGACAAAAAATTCTACATACAAATAGAAATCCTACATACAATTTTTTAATATGAAAAATTTGACTTACAAAAAAAAAATATGGCGACATCTAGTGGCTGCTTCTGGTAATGCAATATGTTTTTGAGATACAAATTTTTGACATACAAATAACCTCGTAGAATGGGGAAAAATCGTATGTAGATGTTTTACAGTATAGTCGTCGTCCTGAGAGGTTGGCAGAGGCCAGTTTATCTCACAGAGAGAACTTCCAGCAGTTACTTAAACATATACAGTACATATAATCCTCACCAATATTATCTTTCTATTTCTTATCACTGTAGGTGATAAGAACATCTGCCAGCTTGTGTCTGCAGTTTTTGACATTTGCAATGGGCAACTCTTTTGGCAGCAACTGCACTGTGTTGGCAATCTCATGCTTAACTTGGTTAAAGTGAATACTCATATTTAAGTTGGTTGTAGTACCCATGACTTCAGTGGGCATAAAACAATTTAAAACATTCAGATTAAACAGATTGTTTTGAATCATATTACGAAGGGCATAAACTATGCACATTAGTTTGCAGAAACAACCACAGTTGGTGTTATCTGTTTATCTTTTTCATCAAAATATTGGAAATGACATGAGTAATATGGGTAAGATAAATATTGCAGCATAGTGTTTTCATTAACAGAAGAAAAAGAGAAAAGTAAGGGTAACTAGACTAAGTTTCTGAGGCAGGAGGACAAAGATGAAACTTAATGGCAATGGTCTTCTAGCTAACTGGATAGCTCAGTGATTAGGTATCTGGCTGTGCATCCCAGCCACCCTATATGGACTTGGGCAAGATGCAGTCCCAGGTTGCCCCTAGAAGAAGGGAATGGTGAACCACTGTAGAAAACCTTGAAAAGGGTCACCATAAGACAAAATTGACTTGGCAGCACACAATGATGATGACAATGACGATCATCATCATCAATAATCTCCTAGCATATTTTATATTGAACTATGAGCCAGATTATTATGTCCATTGCTAGTGCAAAGACTTGATGAATGGTGGGAAATGTATTTTTAGGTCCATTCGTATTAACAAATGTGAGCACAGAAAGAGATGATTGATCTACAGCTAGCACAGAAATAGATAAGCTTCTATTTATTAGTCAAAATCCATTTGCTTAGCATAGTAAATCATACTAGAGTAGGCCCATTGAATCAATGGGGATTTAGTAAGTTATCTCTTAATATCAATATTCCATTGATTCAACTTACTATGTTAAACTACGTTGCAGTTAGAGTAGGTCTATTTGAATCAATAGGATTTATGCAGAGGTGACTCACCAAATCCCAATTGATTTGTCTATTAGCTTAAAAATGATATTGTAGACTTTGTTGGTTTATACTGGTTCCACTTCTTTTGCCCAACCATTCCCAGTCATGTTATATTTCAGAGATAATTTACAGTGCATTTAAGCGAACTAGCATCTAAGGATGAACCACTGTTAATCCTGTTGTCCTCTTGTAGAGAAGATGTAGAAAAAATCATTTGAAACATTTTTTAAGCTATTCAAATGTCTCAGATTATCATTACCCAAATATGTGCTGACTATTTAAAAAATCCTCCATAGGAGGCAGAGTTTTTTTGGTGGTGGCACCCGTATTAGGGAACTCTGCCATCTGAAATTAGGACTGCCTAATTTGACTTTCCAAAAAATGTTGAAAACCTGCTTGTTCACCGAAGCATTCCCAAATCAAATTGCTACCGGTGAGCTATGAAGCTCTTGGTATTGGTACTAATGTTATGGAGATTGGTTGTGTTGTTTTATTGGTTTGTGTCTTTGTATGATTTTATTTATTTATCTGTATTATTTTATGTATGTTTCCATTCTCTGATGTCTTTTATTAATTTTGAGCTGCCTAGAGTAGTTTAATTAAGGTGGGATAGTAACTAACTAGCTAGCCAACTAGCCAGCTAGCCAGCTAGCCAGCTAGATAGATAGATAGATAGAATTAGTTTCTGAGGGATGGGTCAATTTACTATCCAGTAAAAATATTATTATTTACAGGCCAAACTATTCTGATTGGCTGCTTGATAGAACCTACAAGTACAACTCACTTTTATGTTAGTTTCTCGCTGTCTTTTATGTACACTTAGTAGAAATAGAATTATGGCAGCCAGCACATGCATTCCTTTTCTTAAATAAGAACAAGTCCTCTGTTTCCAATTGCATATTAAGCACATCATGTTTTTTCTCTTAATACCAGAGACAGTTTGTCTGACTCCCCTCAATCTGCACTGTATGAGCTAGAAAAATTACTATCATCTGTTAATTGTGCTGAAATGTTACTGACAGATGAGGTTTCAAAATTAGTTGCATGTCTCTATTACTTGAGAATGGTAGCCAGGTTCTGCTCTATGTCAAAGATATTGCTTCAGGTACTGCTATTTGTGACTGATTAGCTGTCTCATTTAATTGGAAAAGAGTCCTGGCATTTGCTCAGATTTTTCCTTGCTAAAATACAGGTACTTGCCAATTCTTAGTGAAGCATCTGCATGTTGGCTTCGTATCCCCAGAACCGTTTCTTTACTTCTTGTTATCATCATCAGCAAGATAAGAAAAGCAATAGGGATATCATTCCCCTGCAATGGCTACTATAGTCATGATCAAAGTTTCCTAAGGATTTTTGCAATACCCATGAAATTTTGTTGTTTTTTCCCCCTCCCAAATCAGGGAGAAATGGAGAAACCAATTTTACTTTTCTTTGCACTTGATTGTATTTTTAAAGCCTTTTAGCCTTGAATATGTGATTTGAGAATGTTGGTAACTTGCTCAAAACACATTGAAACAAAATTCTCCTTCATTTGCGCAGACTAACATTGAACAGGCAAAGCTCTTCCTAGCGTAGAGTGAGCCATTTTGTACCATCTATCATGATAGGAAGCCACTTTTAAGAAAAAGATGGTAATCATAATCCAGCACTAACTTGGTAGACTAGACATGGATCCAATCACTTGCTTGTAGGAGGTAAATACTAAATCACCAGGCCCTCGTGTTGGCAAATGGTTGTTGTTTTTTCTTCCTATCTTAAATGCAAAGAAATTTGCAAATGTTGGTAAATTCTTATTCAAATAAATTCTCAGGATTCAGACATGCACTGATATTAGGTAGAAGTTATGTTCCCTCAAAAGAAAATCCTTGGTCTAGCAACTCTGGATTTGTCACAGTAAAATCTCAAAGGAACCATTGGGATAATTTTGATAAATGAAGCTTTTAAATAAAAGGAGTGGACACCGAAAGCTGCAGCTTTCCAGGCTCGGCCATGAATGTTTTGTCCATCAAGAGACTTGAAGGTCTGTGTCCTTAATCACTGAATTATGCTGAAATCTTCAGGCAAATTCCTTTGACACAAATCCCATGCATTTCCTCTGGCCACTTGCCAGGAACAGGCTTTGAAATTGGAGTACTCTGCTGCTATGGAGCCTTTAGAAAATTCACTTAAATACTTGAATGTTTTCAGAAAATAAAATCAGCATTGCTGCTTCCACACGAATTGTAAAAACATGTCATGGTTCCTTCAAGAGCATCTGTGTGCCACATTGTTCACATGCCAACGTACTTTTTTATTATATCAAGAATGTGATTTCCACGGGAAAGAGTATCTAGTAACGGAGTTCATTTAATATGTTTCCACAGAATATGTTCTAGCTTTACAGTACATAGTTTATATAGGTGGTTGCTAAATTGATCACTTAAAGGTAAAGGTAGTTTCCCTTGTTCAAAAGCCAGTCATATCCGACTCTAGGGTTCAGTGCTCATCTCTGTTTCAAAGCCAAAGAGCCAGCGTTGTCTGCTTCTGCAGACGTTTCCGTGGTCATGTGGCAAGCATGATTAGACACCGGAGCGCACGGAACGCTGTTATCTTCCCACCGAAGTGGTCCCTATTTATCTACTTGCTATTTCTTGCTTTCGAACTGCTAGGTTGGCAGGAGCTGGGATAAATACTGTTGTTGTTTTCATCTGGAGAGTCCATTTGAAGGTTAGTGCTTAAACTCACAGGGTTAAAGATGTCACAGGCCTGAATTCTCTTCCTTATAGAATATGACTACACGTACCTCAGTCTGGGATTTGTTGTGATAATAGCTATTTTTGATCATCAGTTGTTTCTGAAGAATTGAAAGCAAATGTCAGTGAAAAGAAGGCTTTAGAGATCTTCCAACACAATGGTACCTCTATTATTGCTTTTGCTTTCTTCTGTAAATGATTCTTATAAAATTCTCCTTTACTCCCTGCCCCCATCATTGCTCTTCTCTTTTGGGTGAAAGAGGGTGGAAAACTGAAGGAAAATATAATATTTCTTCCAGGGGTCTAGGCCTTTAAGAATAATTATTTGGCTTCACGTTGATTCAAATCTGTAGTTATTCTTTCCAGGATTTTCTAGAATGGAGTACTCATACAGTAAGTGGTTTACCCTTCCCTTCTTTGGCAGGGGGTCGGGGGCCACCATCAGAAATTTCAGGGGCCCATACTGAGCAATCCTATTCCCCCCCCCCCCCAACACACATACTTTTCTCTGCTATGGCCAGCGGTGGCAGGGCCCCTGTCAGCTCCGGGCCCTATACGGCAGTACTGGTAGTAATGCCCTGATGGTAGCCCTGGGTGGGGCATCATGGGACTGTGCAGCCTGCTCATGACTATACACGCTGGCTCTTCACCCAGAATGCACACTGGGGAATCAAACTTCCAACCTCTGGCTCTGCACTCAAGCACTCTACTTACTGAACTATCCATAGAACCAACCAAAGGAATTTATTTCTTACTGTCATAATCTATGGGAATTTGACACAAGGACCACCGTCTTCAGATGGCTTTTATGCAAACTTTCAATCACTTTTTTCTGATGCTGAGATAACAATATTAAAATCTGGTGCAGATGCCATAGTTTTCCCTTCCCAAAAAGGGAAGCCAGAGAAGCAACCGTGCGGGAATCCCCCAAAATATCCAAGCAGCCCCGAGCACCCTCGCCCGAGGACAGGAGGAATGGGGCGAGGAGGAGGAATGGTGCCTCCGGGACGGCGGTGGGAGACCCAAAGAGTCTCCTCCTCTTCGGGCACTGGTTGTTTCTCTTGCTCCTGCCGGCGAGTCTCACTCCCACCTACCAGTTCTCAACCAAGGGTCACTTCCCTGGTGAGAGTGGGGAAAGGAAGCGAGAGGCAGCGTGGCGCATAAGAAGACCAGCCACGCCAGAGTCTCGCTTCCCTTCCCCGCTCTCAACCAAGGGATGCTTCCTTGGCGAGAGCAGGGAAGCAATTGAGACTCCGGCGTGGCTGGTCTTCTTATGCACGTGGAAACAGGCGTGAACGGTGTAGACACGAAGAGAAAGAGGGAACCGTTCAGTAGAGTAAATTCTCCAGAAAATGTATTCACATCATATTTTTGTGAATACATTTTCTGGAGAATTTACTCTACTGAACGGTTCCCTCTTGGTCTTCTTATGCGCCACACTGCCTGCCTCACAGCTGAAGCCAGTCTCCAAGGGACACTTCCCTGGCGAGAGCAGGGAAGGGAAGCGAGACTCTGGCGTGGCTGGTCTTCTTAAGCGCCACGCTGCCCGCCTCACAGCTGAAGCCAGTCTCCAAGGGACGCTTCCCTGGCAAGAGCAGGGAAGGGAAGCGAGACTCCGGCGTGGCTGGTCTTCTTATGCACCATGCTGCCTCTCGCTTCCCTTCCCCGCTCTCGCCAGGGAAGCGACCCTTGGTTGAGAGCGGGGAAGGGAAGCGAGACTCCGGCGTGGCTGGTCTTCTTATGCGCCACGCTGCCTCTTGCTTCCCTTCCCCGCTCTCGCCAGGGAAGCAACCCTTGGTTGAGAGTGGGTAGGTGGGAGCGAGACTCACCAGCAGGAGCAAGAGAAGCAACCAGTGCCCGAAGAGGAAGAGACTCATCGGGTCTCCCGCCGCCGCCCCGGAAGCGCCATTCCTCCTCCTCGCCCCATTCCTTCTGTCCTCGGGCAAGGGTGCTCGGGGCCGCTTGGATATTTTGGGGGATTCCCCCATGGTCGCTTCTCTGGCCACCTCACAGCTGGGGCCAGTTTCACTCCCACCCAGCTCCTAATGCCTCATACAACGTCCGGCGACAGTGTATGAGGCATCTTTCCCCCCAGAATTGGGCGACGTATGGATCTAACGTTCTATGAAGCAGACGTTGTATGAGGTATTACTGTATATTCATTATGTCCTTTATTGGATGGCATGATGAAATTTAGCAGTGAGACATAGTTGATTTAAATTAACATTGCTAATATCACCTCTGACTGCAAATGGTAGAAATGAATTTGCTGCACATAAAACATCCCATGAATGAATAAGGAGAAATGTATTTATTCTTGCTTCTCATGACTCTCAATGACATGCCAGAATTGCAGCTGTTCAAGGATTCTCTGTTTCAGTTTGGAATACAATTCAGGCCATAAACAGATGTTAGAGGTAGCCCATGAGTGAAGGAGGGAAATTCTTAACTAATTGAGAATCTGTGTATCACAAGTATCTTTCTGAGGTCATGCAGATTAGGCTGCTATGTCTGGTGACTGGTCTTTAGAATTTAAGCTTGGGATTTCTTTGAAGTCTGAATTAAAAAATCCCAAAAAGACTGCTTAGTCACTGTTCTGCAACATTGACTTGTTTGCATTTCTAATTACAGATTCTCTGATTGGTTTGGGTTTGTTTTTCTTCTTCAGAGATTCAGATGTGGACCTGTTTAGTTCAGACCTGTTCAGACTTAGTCGTGTGTGTGTGTGTGTGTGTGTGTGTGTGTGTGTGTGTGTGTGTGTGTGTGTGTGTGTGTGTGTGTGTGTGTGTGTGTGTGTGTGTGTGTGTGTGTGAACATTGAAATGACAATTAACTAGTAAAGGTGCTATTACATAATCCTGAGGCCAAGAGATAGACTGAGGCCAAATAATCAACTAAAACAGTTGGGTCCATATGCAGGCTACAGTAACTATGAAACTACCAGGAAACCCCTTTGAAGACATCATCCAATTTGCTTGTGACTTGATCAATCTAATTTATTTCACAATCCCTATTTTTCATTGATTTAACATTCTTGCCGTTTGCCTTTTTAAACGTTTACAAAGCTGCTAACAATAAGAAAATCCAGTAAATCTATAAAACTTCAATAGAGCAGCCTCTTGCTCCTACAATTCTCATAATCCCAAAGCCAGCATCACATCATTCTGTGTACATCAGAAATAGCACATACCTGTCCTCAAGGCTTTTGAAATGAATCTCCTGCTTCTTCTACTACATGCCATAACTTTTGAAGGTCTCCCTTGCTTGAAAGCCAGTCATATCTGACTCTAAAATGAAGTGCTCATCTCTGTTTACAGCCAAAGAGCCAGCCATGGTCATGTGGCAGGCATGATTAGATGCCAAAGCACACAGAATGCTGCTACTTTCTCACCAAAGCGGTACCTATTTATCTACTTGCCATTTCTTGCTTTCAGACTGCTAGGTTGGCAGGAGCTGGGATAGACACCGGGAGCTCACTCCATCTCACAGCACTCAGATCTCGAACTGCTAGCCTGCCGACTTTCCGGTTGGCAAACTCAGTGTCTGAACTACTAAGTCACCACGGCCCTTCTTTTGAAGAAGAACATCCTTTAAATCTAGATCAGAGTTGGCTGACTCATCATGAAAATAGCAAAATTGGCCTGGTAGAGCTGGAGTTGGAGAAATGCAGCTGCCTGAGCATAATATAGAGTTCAAAGTTATAAGTGGGGGGAAACAGAGTCTGTTCTGAATTGGCAGTTCTATATTCAGCAGAAAGCTTGTCTCCATTCCATCCTCACCATCTCCACATGCCTTTTAAGCCACAGGGCCTTCCTGCCTCAAAACCAAAAACACTGTTACGAGAACTTTCAACTGTCTGGGCTTTTAAAACTGTCCAACTAGTCTTTCAAAACTATGTGTGTTAAGGATAAAGCAAAAGTGTCATGAAGTTTTTGCTTTGTTGTCAGTTTGTTCAGGATAATACTTTATATGTCATACATGGATTCTAGGGATACGTTATCTATGCTCCATCCAACCATATTTCTCTGCCTATCTCACTGATGGCAAACCTTGGCACTCTAGATGTTCTTGGACTTGAATTACCAGAAGCCCAAGTCAGCACTCCTGCTGTTCAGGGCTTCTGGGAATTGAAGTTCAAGAATAGCTGAAGTGCCAAGGTTCACCATCACTGGCCTATGCTTATTCATTTTCAGGGTATATATTTCCAATGCCTATCCTTCCTTGAATAACAAATATTATTTGTGCCTATAAATCTACTTTTTGTTTGTTTGTTTAATGTCTGTTCTACTATTCTCATAATGCAGGTAACCAAAGGAGTTTTCAAAATGATTGAAAAGCAGATACTGTACCATTAAAACCACAATAAAATATAAAATTAACATGCAGTTTAACATATACTACTACTAAAAGAGAGCTAATTCTAAATGCTTTTTAAAACATTCCCCAACAGATATCAGATGGGGATCATTTGGCCTTCAAAATATTTTGGTTTATGATTCTCATAGCCATTTATTGTTAGCCAGATTGACTATGGGTGGATTGGGAGTGGTCATAGGCTAAACATCTGAAGGATCAATGATCCTTTACGTGTGCATTGTTGAATGATAAGTCATACTTTAAGACTTTGGGTTTTAGTATAATCATTTTTCTCACCAAGGAGCCTAATGTTTCCATGCAGTTCCTTTTAAGCTCTATATAGTAAGGATGTAAGCAGTGGTCAACGAGTTAACATTAGTACTTTATAATGGGATTGGTAGGTCAGATAACAGCATTTTAGAAGCTCTGAGCCACTTCTTCTTAATTCTGGTTCTTTATTCCAGATTAAAACTTTTTTCTTAACCTTCTCTCTTTAGTATTTCTTATGAGATTTGCCCATTGGTGAGGACCTTTCAGAAGATCTCATAACCCAGGATCTAATATACTTTGAATGGTAATGGCTTGTGTTATTTAATGCTCACTATTAATGTTCATCCCACCTTGGGGAGGCTCAATGTTTAGAGCAGCCTCCCCAGGCCTTGCACCCTCCTGAGAGGGGAAACAATAAATGCAGCCCAACATATATGAAAGCAGCAGGCTTCAAAGTGGCTGGATTACACATTTGAGACCAAACAAATATTGACACCAGAGATGGATAATAAAGGAGTTTGCACCTTATTTTGGCTACCACAGTCATGCTGCTTCTAGGCTAAAGCACCATGAGAAAGTGGCATCACAACAGGCAGAAAACCCCATTATGGTCTGTGCTGTTATCAGGGCACTGTGTATTTTAATGGTCAGCAGGATTTAATTGTTTAATATTTTTGCTACCATGGCTGGCAGAAGAGCCTTTGCTGTTCTAACTTGGTCAGCCTTTTCTTTTTATTTCATCTGTACGGTTGGCTTAAGCAATTGAAGTAAAAGGACATGTGATGAACCAGTTTGAGATAAATCACCTGGGGTTTGCAATCTATGGTCTGTGGACCGGCCCTGGCCCCCAACGCCATTCTATATGGCTCATGATGATGACCCTGGAAGCAGAAGCGGGCACATTTATGACATCCATAAACATGCCCATGCATGCAGAAACATGCCCGCCACGGTTTGTAGCAGTGTTTACAATGGGGAAAACCATGTGTCCGGCCTGCTCAGCTGTCTGAGGGTGAGTGGTCCAGTCTGGCCCATGGCACAAAAACCTTGAGAACCCCTGGACTAATGTATAAATTTAGAATATTTTTAGGGCAATCATTCTCAACCTTTGGTTCTCTAGAGATTTTGAATTTCAGCTTCCATAATTCTGACCCTGCTGAGGCTTTTTAGAGTTTTCCATATATCTGAAGGGCCAAAGCCACAGAATTTCTGTTTGTGTTTTTTAATACAGGCAAAAAAACACAGGTAGCTAACAACACATCTAAGAGTAACTATCATCCAATTTCAGGATTAAGCTACCCTTAATTGTGTGGCTAGTGAAATGAACTGTGTGAGTTTACTGTATGGGACCAAAGACAACAGAACAGCCGAAGGGTAGGCTTAACACAGGTTTATTGCATAGGGATCTGGTGGAGCATGAGGTAATGGCGGTGATACATCTCTTTATATACAGTAGGGTTATACATTTGAATCTTGTAGCACGGTAGCTCATTGGCCGCTACCCGCGTGGCCTCGCCCAGGCACGCCTCTCTTCCGTAGTTCTTCTTTCCTGCTGCTGAATGCGGGGAAGGTTTTCCCGCGGCTGTCCGTGATTGAGCAATGTGAACCATGTGAGATTGAACGCTCGCAGCTGCCCTCTATGGGCTGCTTGCTCGCGTTCCTTTACAGCTGCAATACATTGTAATTGGGGTGGTTACATTCTGACAGTCCAAGGCATGCATACACAACATCCCTCCCCCCTAGGATGGGACGAAGTCCCGCAACCAATGTGGCTTGCCGCACATTCGCTTGGGGCGTGCTTGCGCCTGCCCTAGTACCGGAGAGCCTGAGATCCCTGACTCCGTGGGTGCTTGTCCTGCAACGGGAAACGGGGATTCATTAGTGGCTCTGTGGGGCGTCTGTGCCTGCCTTGCGCTGTGGGAAGGGAAAGGGATGAACAACTGGGACGTGAACCCCTGTCTGTTTCCCTCGGACCCCGGGGACCCTCCGATCGTGAACCGCGGGACCGATGAGGATGCCCTTGTGGTTCTGCCCCCTTCTGTCCCCCGCTCGGGGGACCTTGAGACTGTGGCGGACGGCCTCGCCGTCGCCTCCTGTCTTGGGGGTGTCGGTCTCCGGGACATTGGCGCTATGTTGCACTCTGATTCACAGGGGCTTCTGGGACTGGAAGTACCAGGGGCTGAACTGAAACCCCTCTTCTCGCTAGGACGGGTGGGGGACCACTCCGCTAACTCCCCCTGGCACTGTAAATTAAAATCTAAACTTTTTGGGGATTCTGTATTTTGGGAACGCTCTCGGGGGATGTGTGTGTGTTCGGGGCTCTTCCTTTCCGCCGCAAACTCCCGCAAAAGATTTCTGAGGATCGATTCCCTTTCCTCCCCCCTTGGTGGGGACCCATGTTCCCCTTTCCCTCCCCCTTGGGTTAAGCGGGTGGGGGTGTACCCTAACGCTGATTCGTTGCTACTCTCGTCTTCGTCCTGCTTTCCGGGGACCCTCCGCCTGAGTTGATCTGCGTGCCGCCTCCACAGGAGGCCTGTATCGGTCTCCACGCGGTATGAGACGGGGCCGGTTTGTTCTATTACAATGCCGGGCACCCAGGCTGGTCCCCCACTGGCGTAGTTCCTGCAATGCACGGGGGCGCCTACGCTAAAACTCTTTGAGGAATCCATCTCTACATTTCGCCCTTTGTCTTCTACTCTGGTGGGGTCTAGCCTGGAGATTACCGTAGCCAGCTTCCTGCGCATTAGCAACTCCGCGGGGGAGTATCCTGACGCTAGTGGGGTGACCCTGTACCTTAGCAGGAACTGGCATAGTTGTCGGTCTAGATCTCCGGAGCCCATGCGCCGCAGCGCGTCTTTAGTGGTGCGCACGAGGCGCTCTACTTGGCCGTTGGTGGCCGGGTGGAAAGGGGCGGAGGTGATGTGCCGAATGGCGTTGAGATCTGTGAATTCCCTGAACTCGGCGGACGTGAAACAGCTAGCGTTATCACTGACGAGGGTGTCGGGTAAACCGAACGTGGAAAAGACCCTCCGTAACTGTTTAACTGTGGTGGCCGAGGAGGTGCTCGAGACCGGGATGACCTCCAACCACTTTGAGAACGCATCCACCACTAGGAGGAAAAGCGTTCCCCTGAATGGCCCTGCGAAGTCTACGTGTACCCGGGACCAGGGCCCCCTCGCTGCGTCCCACTCTCTATGTGGCAGATGAGCCTCTTCTGGCCTGGAGCTTTGGCACGCTTCGCAAGTGCCGACCATGTGCTCGATGTCGGCATCTAGCTGGGGCCACCAAAAGTAGCTACGGGCTAGTGCCTTAGAGCGGACGATTCCGGGGTGGCTGACGTGCAGCAGTTTGAGCACCCTCGGCCGGAGGGACGTGGGGATCACTACCCGCTGTCCCCACAAAAGGCAACCCCTCTCTAGGGACAATTCTAATTTCTTTTTGAAAAATGTGTCGAATTCCGCTGCCGGGGAAGACACGGGCCACCCTTTCTGTACCCAGGAGCAAACTGTAGCTAACGTTTTGTCCTTACTGGTCGCTTTGGCGATGTCGGCCGGTACTACTGGAGGGGAGTCTAGGACCTCTATCATTAAAACCTGGTGGTCTCTCTCTTCCTCGCCCACGTGGCAGCAATCCCGGGGAATGGGGGACCTCGACAGGGCATCCGCGTGGCTGATCTCCTTTCCGGGCCGGTATACCAGCGCGTGCTGATACGCGTTGAGAAAAATGGCCCACCTGAGCATTCTCGGGGACAGGATTTGGGGTGTGGGCTTATCTGCGGTGAAAATGCCTAGCAAGGGCTTGTGGTCAGTCACTATGGTGAAGGGGCGGCCATACACGAAATCATGAAATTTCTTGGTCCCCGCAATTATCGCTAGTGCTTCCCTGTCTGTCTGGGCGTAGTTTCTCTCCGCTTGGGACAAGGACCTAGAGTAAAACGCTATCGGGGCCTCCCTCCCGTTCTCCAGCACGTGGCACAACACCGCCCCCACCCCCACCGGGGATGCATCGCAAATCAGGACCACTGGGCGTTTGGGATTGAAGTGGGTCAGTACAGCATCTGATGTCAGGAGTCGCTTCAGGTCATTGAAGGCCTTCTCGTGGTCGTCGCCCCACTTCCATGCCTCGTCCTTTTTTAACAATTTGTGTAGCGGTTCCGCCACGGCTGCCTTCCGAGGAAGGAAGGAGTGGTAGAAGTTGAGCAGCCCAAGGAACGACTGCAGCTCGGGCTTGGAGGTGGGGCGAGGGGCCTTTTTGATGGCGGCCACTTTGGATTGGGATGGCCTTATTCCCTCGGGAGTAATGCGGAACCCTAGAAACTCGACCTCGGTTGCGAAGAAGACGCATTTGTCCTTCCCAACCTTTCTGCCAATTCTGCCCGGCTCCCCCCTGTAATCAATACGTCATCAAAGTAGGGTAACACCCCCTCTAGTCCCTTTAGGAGGCGTTCCACGAGTGATTGGAAAATCCCGGGCGCCGAATTCACGCCGAATTGGAGGCGCGATACTTGGAACGCCCATTTGTGTGTGACTATGGTCTGCGCAGCAGCTGCGGCGGGGGTGACCGGGAGCTGCTGGTAGGCTTGGGCCAGGTCGAGCTTAGCAAAACACCTCCCCCCGTGCAACCTGGCCAACAAGTGACTGACTACCGGCACCGGATACGCATTAGGGCGGATCGCCTTATTGATGGTGCACTTGTAGTCAGCGCATATGCGGACCTCCCCGTTGGCCTTGAGTGCTGTTACAATTGGAGTTTCCCACTCCGCAGAATCAACAGGAACAAGAATCCCCTGGCCCACCAATTTGTCCAACTCCGCCTCTATTTTGTCTTTTAGGGCGAAAGGCACCCTGCGCGGTTTAAGTCTGATTGGACGTACTCCAGGGTCCAGGTCGAAAGTCACTGGGGGGCCCTTGAACTTTCCGAGTCCTTTTTTAAAAACTTCGGGGTGCGCCTCACACACGCTCTGTATTGGATCAGTCCCGGCGGCATGTACTCCCACGGCGTGCACCCCCCCGATGAACAACCCCAGGGGCTGAAACCATTGAGTCCCGAGGAGGCTGCATTTACCTCCTTTGAGGACGACTAGGGGAAGCGATGCAGCGCGCTTTTTGAACTGGACCTGGAACTTCCCAACCCCCAGTACCGGGGTGCGGTTCCCTTGCACGTCCTTTAGTGTGGCCCTCAACGCCTTGAGCTTGGGCCGCACGTGGGGGGGTATCTTTAGGAACTCTCCCTGAGAGATAATAGAGTAAGAAGAACCCGAGTCCACCTCCATCCTAACAGGGGCCCCTTGTATTACTACCTCGACGAAGTATCGGGGATGTTCCGTGGAAACGCTGAAAACCGGAGCGTCGTCCCCGCTGTCGTCGGAGATGCGTCCGACGCCGTCCCGCTTCCTCGTGGTCCGGGTGCCGTGGTCCTTGGGCCTCGTGGTGCGGTCCTGCCTCGCCGAACGGTCTGGGGAACTCCTCTTGGCCTCGCGCCGCTTCCGGCAGACCTTGGCGATGTGCCCGCGCCGGCCGCAGTTGTGGCACTCGGCCTTGCGGAACGGGCATTTGGCGCGGGCGTGGGCGGCGCCGCAGCCGTCGCAGCGTCGGCCATCCTTCTGGACCCGCCGGACGTCCTCGTCGTCGCCGCTCTCCGTGGACGAGTTCGAAACCCGCCGGGCCGCGCGCACCGAGCTCTCTGCCTTGGCGGTTTTTGGTCGCCAGTCCTGGAGCTCTTGCACGCCGGCCGTCGTGGCCTCCGCGGCCTGCGCCGTGTCGAGGACCTGTTGCCACGTGGGAGGCGGCTCCTGTTTCATGAGCGCGCGCTGGGTCTCGGTGTCCCTCAGGCCGCAGAGCAGGCAGTCGCGGAGGGTGACTTCTGGGGTCTCCCACTTGCAGGGGCCGGCGGCCAGCCGCAGGGCCGCGGCGAACTCGGCGACCGATTCCCCGGGCGCTTGGACTCGCCTCCAGAACGCGCTCCGAGCGGGGAACATCGCTATCGCGGGCCGGAGGTGGGCGCGCAACACAGCCAGAAGCTCTTTGGCTTTGTAGTCGCTCACCCTCCTCGGCGCGATCAGGTCCACGAGAGTCCTTTTTGTCTCGTGTCCGAGCATGCGGACGAAGATGGCCGTCTTCTTGTCTTCATCTGAGACTTCGAGCTCCACCAGCGCTCCGTTGAAGTCTATCTCAAACAGCTCCAAGTCTCCCGGCTTCCTGATCTCGTAGCCGGCGCATGTCTTGGTCCCGTGGGCAGCCATATCCCACCTTCGTCGCCAATTTACTGTATGGGACCAAAGACAACAGAACAGCCGAAGGGTAGGCTTAACACAGGTTTATTGCATAGGGATCTGGTGGAGCATGAGGTAATGGCGGTGATACATCTCTTTATATACAGTAGGGTTATACATTTGAATCTTGTAGCACGGTAGCTCATTGGCCGCTACCCGCGTGGCCTCGCCCAGGCACGCCTCTCTTCCGTAGTTCTTCTTTCCTGCTGCTGAATGCGGGGAAGGTTTTCCCGCGGCTGTCCGTGATTGAGCAATGTGAACCATGTGAGATTGAACGCTCGCAGCTGCCCTCTATGGGCTGCTTGCTCGCGTTCCTTTACAGCTGCAATACATTGTAATTGGGGTGGTTACATTCTGACAGTCCAAGGCATGCATACACAACAGTGAGTTGTCTGAAATAAACAGGAGTGGGCTTCTGTTAAAGTTCCCGTTCTTTTTCTTCTGTCATTGCAAAATTCTGTCAAGATTCTGTCTCTTGTTTTTCATCCCTTCTTCCTCTGATTCATTCTCTTTTTGCCTCTTACCTGCCAATGGCCAGTCATTACCTGTCCTCTTTTTCCCCCCTGGCCTTCATTTGTCACCCTTACCTTTTGTATAACTCACAATCTATGGCTTTTAGTAGGTTGGGAACCCCTGGTTTACAGAATATGCATGGAAGAATATAAGGTTCAATTATACTGTGGCCAGAGCTGATTCTATAATTATTTACTTAATCTGCGGAGCAGAAGAAAATAGAGGTGTTTTGGCTTTGTTTGTTTTATAACACACAGTTGTTATTGACAGTTGTAGGGGAAATGGTAGCCCCATTAACCATAAAACACTTGATAGTCATTAATGAAAAAAATATTTTTTCTCATTTTTATTTGTGCTTTGACAACTCTCTTTAGTCTCTGATGCGGTTTTTAATCCTAAAATGCTGACTGGGAAGCAGAAGGTCAGCAGTTCGATTCCCGAGTACTGCAGGACGGAAATGAGCTCCCGTCTTCGTCCCAGCTCCTGCTAACCTAGCAGTTCAAAAGCAAGAAATTGCAAGTACCGGTAGATAAATAGGGACCACTTCGGTGGGAAGGTAACAGCGTTCCGTGCGCTCCGGTGTCTAGTCATGCCTGCCACATGACCACGGAAATGTCTGCAGAAGCAGACAACGCTGGCTCTTCGGCTTAGAAACAGAGATGAGCACTGCACCCTAGAGTCGGATACGACTGGCTTTCGAGCAAGGGAAACCTTTACCTTTACTTAATTTTATTTAATATTGCTTTGCCTATAAGGTAGAAGGATTTGCTCATCTTACAACTTCATTGCCTTGTAAACCCTCTTTTGTGTGTGCTTGAAGTTATAGGGACTCAGAGGAAAGTAGATGCTGTTTTATGATAACATCTTGTTGATCTCTTATTTATTGTAGATACTTATACAGGGCAGATCCTTTGCTTTTGCTCACAAGTTCCCTAGAGTAGCAGGATCTACTATCTGGGGAAGGGAATCTGAATAATGCAACATTCATAGTATATTTATTGACAATGTCAAGTCAACTCCCCTGATCCATTTAAAGTGCAAAAGAAGAATCTTTGAATTTATCCCTATTTGCAACTTGTTAAAATTCAGGACTTTGAGCCATTTGAAGATGACAGTCATAGTCTAGAAAGGTCTTTATAATTCAACTGCTTCTTGGTCACAACACCTGGGCTTTGGGATTTTCTAATGCATTTTCTGGCAGTTTTCCCAATCTTCCCATAGGAACTGCCATTCCCAGTTTTTAGTAGCTCCCAGTTGCAAGTAGCACAGACAGCTGCATTTGTAATGCAGGCACTTGACATAATAACCTCCAAGCCCACAAGAGGTAAGAAGTCAGAACCAAAGGTGAGCAATGCCTCTATTAAACTACTAAAATTCACAAACAACCCTGTACACAGAGTCCTGCATGTAGAGGTCTAATAAAGATATTACCCATCCATAGTTCTAGATTATATACTGGGGACCACATAAAATTATGAAAATTATACAGCATAGAATAAACTGTGTCCACAAAGACCAGAGTTGCAAGTTGTGACACTCTCCGTTAGAACTATCACAGAGGTGTTTTGAGGTCAGAAGTTGCCTTTAGCCAAATGCTATACAGTAATACCTCATACAAAGTCCGCTTCGTACAACATCGAATTCATACAACATCGCCTAATTTCTTGAAAAAAGGTTACCTCATACAAAGTCGCTCGACTTTGTATGAGGCATTGGGTTTTTCCCAGGTTGCATTGTGGCTGGGCAGTATAAAAGGCAGGACACATGCATGCATTGCTCGTGTGGGTTTTGCATGAGGCGAAGAGTGTTTAGGAGTGGTTTTGAGCGGGACTTTGGATTTTTTTTTTGAATTTTTTCGTCAGAATTTTTAGAAGCATTCCTGGGATTTTTGCAGCATTCTTCAGGTTCTTGCACAATCAGGGTTGTTTGACATGTTTTTGTAATGTATTTATCCTTTAGACAATGATTTCTTAAAGTTCTGTCAGTTTCCTGTCTGTTTCCTTGACTTTGCCCTGAAGTCTGTGCTGTTACAGTACAATGTATCTCTATGGAAATGACGTTGTACGAGGCATCGCAGCAAAGATTTAGACATTGTATGAGGCATCACGGCTAGGATTTTGCATGCCTCATACAAAGTCCAAATCTGTATAAAGTCCAAACTTGTGGAACCAAGTTTGGACGTTGTATGAGGTATCATTGTACTTGTATCCTTGAAACATTAGTACAGTAATCTCAGTATATTTTCTATCTTTTAAGAGTGTAAGAGACTGCAAATAGATAATCCTTATCATTGGGCCTCTTGTGGAATCAAACTCCATTTTGCTTTGACAAATGTTTGGGCATTACATCTGGAATAATTTTTTGGGGGAAAATCTGGCATGACTTCATGTCTAATGCCATCTTTACCAGCTAAAAATATCAGATGAGCTAGAAAGCTCATCTTATTTCTAGCTTTTTTTGTGGTTCTATAAAAGTATTCCCTATAGTTTGCTTCTATGATTGGATCACACTGACTACTTCATTTTAAGAGCAAAAAACTCCCACTGATATTTAAATATGAGAAGTGTGGCTCCAACAATGGTTAAGTGCTTTGAAAACCAAGAGGTGTTACAAGTGGATACTTAGGAATGGGACATTTCATGTTGACATAGTCCCAGCTGAGGAACACCAGGTTCATCTGCTGCCAACATTATGAAATTTTGGGCACCAAGTGGAGGTTTACTTATTACTCAGACCTAAGATTTTCAGTCTTAAATATCTGTGGCACTGTCAACCATCTCCATTGCTAGTTTTATCTTGTTTTCACCCAAAATCAATACAATAAATAAATAAGTAAATGATTATCTGGTATTCTTCTGCTGGTTACTGCCAGAAACATACACTGCAGACTTAACTTTGGTCAACGACAAAGCCAAGAGAGTGGCTTTGTTTTGGCAGTCCAGGGTTTGATCGGGATACGAAAGAGGAAAAAAATCTCAATGAAGAAAAACCATTTTAAACTGAATCCGCCACTTTCCCCATTTATGTGTCACTGGAAGAAACCTATGCATAAATTACTGTTGCTATCACATGCAGTATGGCCATTACCTTGTTTTTACTAAATAAGGAAGGCTATACAGTACTTATTTGGAAAATTTGGAAAGCACAACTTAATGTAAGAATGGATTTCTGGATTGAATATATTAAATATCCCAACAACTGGTACATTATTAAAACAACAAAAAAAGGAATAATTGTGGAAGCATAAATAAAACTATTCTAGCACCTAAAATTGTTGCAGCGGGGGAGAAACTGTTTGTTTTTCAAGTCAGGGAAATAGATTTCTGTTCTTAAAATTTGGTATACTCAAAGATTTCTTTTTGGTCTTTACCTGCTGGAGGCCACTAGCCCAGCATGTCCACTGATCAAAGTTGCTGAGAGATTTGGGGCAGTGTCATTCGTTCATTCAAACAAATAATCCTGAAACTTGTTTGTCGGCTCCCTCTGCTCGCCTTTAAAGTCTTGTGGGCTCTCAATTCTTACTTTGAGTCCTTGGCATTCTCTCCCCTTTCTCTGTGAGCTGTCCTTTATTCTCTAATAGTGTAGAGCATTTTATTCTACAGTTTGCACTGAGGATGCACTTGCCAAATAGTTTCTGTCGTATATGTGACATTGTGATCTGTAATTTGTATTTCCTTTGCTGTAAAACTCCCCAAGATTTATTCTGATAAGCAAAGCATGTTGCTGAGCAGAATTATTAATATCAAGTAGACACTGCAATTTGTTTTTTATGAGCTCCCCTTGCCAATCCCTCTTTATTACTTCCCCATCTCCCCTGGTGATACAGAATGCGTGAGTAATTGCATTGAGAATGTTGTAGATATCTGTCCAGCCTAACATAATCAGAAACAGGTTAGGCAGATCAAACATTTCTCACCATGACCATCCAGTTGCTGAAGGACTACACCCTTCCTTGCCTACATATCCCCGCCCTTGTTTTCTTTTCCTTTTAATTTTCTTTAAAATATTCAGACATCCTGTACTTCTGAAATGCTATTAAGTGCCATGACGAGTTGGGAATGTGATTGCTTGTCTAGCTTAAATGCTGAGGCATGCTGAGGGGCTTTTGTTTCCTGGGACATTCCTATGATTTGGTGACCCTGAGGGTAGCCCAGCTAAGGCCTCTGATCCCAGGTCTTTGTTAAAGCATTTGGGAAAGTCATTAAAATTAAAGTCGTATAACTGTAATGGAAAGGTTATTTCCTCCTCATGCAAGTTAAGCTCTATTCACTCTTCCTTTCTGCACCCTCTATGTAGAAGCTTCATTATTTGTCTGACCACAGAGGGACTGAGGATAAAAGGGGAGGGGGGGGAGATGAAGGAAAGGAGGGAGAGATAAGATGAAGTTTCCTTTGGATGCTATTCTAGCATACATTATGATAATATGAGGATCAATTCTTGTTTGCTAATACACAATATACAATTCAGTATCAATTCACTTTCAATTTTACTAGCTGCCTTTCAAGTTAGTTAGTTAGTTAGTTAGTTAGTTAGTTAGTTAGTTAGTTAGTTAGTTAGTTAGTTAGTTGATGTATATCCCGCCCAACCTGGGCAGCTCACAGACATTACAAAATCAACAAATAAGACAAATAACCTCTCATATCCGTACATAAATAAACTCATATAAACAAACTATAATACCTACCAAGATGGCATTCCAATAAATCAAAAAACCCTACCAGTAATATAAAGTTTACATTCTCATATTCCCAGCTCACTAAACTCAGTTAAATTCTGTCTTTCTCTTTTTCACAATTTTAACAATGAACCTTCATCAGTTTTTGACGTGGGGGGCAATGCAATTAGGTACTTATAATACCCCATTTCTCAGGTGCTAGACCAGCATGGCAATGCCATTTACAAATTCTGAGAAGCAGAGTTGAAGAAGGAAAATTATGATTCAGGGCTTGATCAGATGGGCATTTCCCCACTGTTTGGTGTGCTGCGAGGACATATTGGTTCACTCTTTTTACAGGGCTCAGATAACCTAATTGCTAAAGTAGTCAATCTGTCCCCAAAGCATCCATACTCACCACCTTTTGGTATTCATGCCAGGAGCTCTACCTTTTTCTGCATGGGTTGATGCATTCCATTTTGGATTGTTTCCAGGATATGCAATTTCATTGGTTCTTTCACTAGAAACATATTTATGGAACTGAGGAATATTTTCCATCAGCTTCTTATGTAATTTCTGGTATTGACTAAATGTTGTGAGGGAAAATGGAGAATTTTGCTGAAAGTGCAAGACAAGCAGAACCCTCTTATAACCAATCTTCATTAGGCCCATCAGTTTACTCTGAATGTCAAAGTGTTGTTTTCAATTCTGCTCTGTCAAGAGAAAGCCCTGTGACAATGACAAAAGGCTGGCTTTGAAAGTATTAAGAGAGAAATCTTCAATCCTAAAGAAATCTTGTTTTCTTATGCGAAATATGCAGTCAGCACCACACAACAGTAGTATTCCCAAAGTCAAGTTCTCCTTTACATTAGCGAGTGTTGTTCCTAAAGCTTTAACTTGGCTAATAAATGATTCATAATAACCACACCTTTGCACACAACCGTCCACTTGATGTTCAGTCCAAACGAAGACATCAAGAAACCTTGTGCATGCATCCCTCCAGCTCCAGTTCAGCTGTGTCTTCCCAGTAACTATGACAGAGCGAAAGGCACTGGGGTAACAAATGAAAAGTCAAGAGAGAAAGTTTCTCCCCTATCTCTTAAAGTGCAAATTAGCAACACTTCTTTGTACTTTTTCTGCAGCCCAAGCTAAATGCAAGCTCTTGAGAATCAGAATTTGGAGGGGGGAGGGTGGGCAGGCAGCATCTCAGCTCATCCTGGGAGAATTTCTAAAGATGTAGAAAACAACCCTTTGCTTTTCTCCTGCTACCTTGTACAACAATATTTTGTTGTTGTTCAGTCGCACAGTCGATTCTGACTCTTGGTGACCCCATGGACCATTGCCCTCTAGGCACCTCTATTCTTTACCATCCTCCTCATCCTGGTGATAGATTTGTTGGGCCTTATTGAAATCAAATGCAGACAGTCTTTTTCTTCCTCCAAGTCTTCCTTTTTTTCTTCTGCTAACACTGTTCTTAACTCCTTATACCAGGAGTTGTCAACCTTTTTAAGCCGGAGGCCGGATCACACACCCTCAGACAGCTTTGGGAGCTGGATGGCCATTTTGACCTTCCTCCACCACATGGCACTTCCTGGTGTGGTGGAGGTAGGGGGGACACATGAAATGGCACCACGGGCCTCTACTGGTCCACAGGCTGCAGGTTGAGAATCCCTGACTTATACAGATATGCAAAAAAGAGTTTTAGGAACTCTACATAAAAATCAGAAGTCACATGGAGCTGGTATACAATCTATACATCAAATAAACAGAACCAAGATATGGTATGGGGATTGGAGAATTTATCAGTGGGGAAAAATAAAACAAACCTGTTTATGACTGAATTTTTTCTTATTATCTCTGGGAAGTGAATAAGGAAAAGCTATGTTCCTACAGTTTAGCCACACAAAACCAAGCGCCCCATACAACATCCTCAATTGACAACCCAATCCTAGTATCTTGTGTTGAAAGATACTTTGTTTCAGGTCAAGGTTGGCTAGAATTTTAGCCTGATAACAGCTTAGAAAATTACTTTTTAAAAAGATTTTGAAAAAGGATTTAGTTATAATTCAAAGTCCCAAAAAGTGAGTAATTACTAACATAGCTACAATTTTAAAAAATAATGGTTGAACTCCTGTTCATGCAGCTATACTGTATAGAACTGATGATGTAATCAACCACAGGAATTATTCTGAAATTAAAAAATTCTGATCCCTTCCCAAAAAACCTGAGGATTCCATGGAATCCCTTTCACTTGTGGAGTTTGATGGAGCCTTAATTCTTGAAAATCGCCTCTACTGAAATGACTCTATGAACAGATATGAGCCTCAAGTCTGCCATCTCAGATGCAGGAAGAGCTTTATGGCAAGAACTAACATTTTGGGGGGTACACAAGAGCAAAACCAAATTAGAAGATGGAGGAATGAGCTCACTGGGAAAGGAACATCATTAAAGGAGGATACAGCTGAATATCTCAATCTCCCATACGTCACCTGAAGGATCCTGAATAGGCTGAGGGTTGGAGTCCCTAAATGCAAGACCAACATGCACAAGTGAGGACTGCTGGTGGACAAGAACACACAGTGTGAATGTGGAGAGACACAGAATCCAGCCCAGTTGCTAGTCTGCCGATTGCTGCCAGAGACATGCACCAATGAGGACTTGCATTTTGGGAATTACAAAGTGAAGAAAGTGGCTTCATTTTGGCAGTCCAGGGTCTAATCAGGACACGAAAGAAGAAGATGATGATTTTAAGAAAATAAAGTGATTTAAAAAAATAAAGAATTACCCTCCTCCAATATTATGGTTTCAAATGGTTTTGGGGTTTTGTTTTTTTTTTGATGGGAGTCTCAGAGCTTGGATTTTTTTCCTGAAAAATTGCTGTAACTGATGGTATCACCAGCCTTACCCACCATAATTTACAGAAAAAGATTTCAGCTAATGCTTCATTTCCCTCTAAAGGAACTAAAACATTTACTTGTTTTACAGTAAAAGATCTGAACCACTGTTTTCTGGTCCTCCTCATCTGCTCATCAGGGCTGTTCAGCCACTTACATCATGGATAAATTCATCACTCATGCCTAGCCTTCTCCCTCCCTACTATTACTTTCCGCATGTGAAAAGTGATATGGTTCCTGCTTAACTATAATAAGTTCCATATGTAGAAAGTGATGACAAGGAGGAGGGAGCAAGGCACTGTTCTTGGATAGCATGTCTGTCCATAAAGCAGAGCCTGCTCAGGGCCTTAATTGCCTTAAAAGTGACAACAGAACAGCTAGGTAGATAGCATGCATTTTGGAGGCAAATTGTTCCATGTTAAGAACAACTATCACTTTGCACACTGAGTTGGATAGTTCAGTATTCAACAGGCATCCAAAAGGTATACCATTTGTGTTATAATAGCATAACTAGACAAGAGGATTTTGGCCAATGTGATACTTCTCCTTCACTATTTTGAGGGACCACATATAAAATAACTGTAATAATAAGCAGTTATGTTGGTTATATCACAGATGAGGCAAAGTTATTCCTAGAGTCACAATAGGAAAAATGAATCAATTACGAGTAAACTAGTTAATTGTGAATAGCTACTTCCAAACTCAGAACCTGACTGAACAGAATAAATCACCTTAAAAGCTGAGGCCAAAATCTTATTGTCATTGTAAGTATATCAGTGGTATAACTTTTGGCTGAAACTTTGCTTTCCATTATGGAATCACTGTAGACATCATTTATGGTGCACTGAGTTGTACAACTCAATATGCAGTATAAACACTATTTGTTGTTATTATTATTTAATCGATTTATACCCCGCCCTACTCGGCCCAGGCGGAGTATATTGAGTCACACAAATCAGTACTCGACAACACTGACACCCATTTTATAATCTGTAGCAATTCACTGCCAAAAGGTATGCCAATTGTGCTACTCACCACTAGGTTTCTGGTGTGAACACTGTGGTGATCCATAGAAGCATTTTCCCCAATGACATTTTTGAAGGGCAAGTGAAAGAACTTCTGCCACCACATCAAGATCAGAGGGTTGAATTCTTTAATGCTCCTTGGTTGCTACACCCCATCTATCTATACATTCCTTCATGAATGCTAAACATAATACAGTTTCCCAAGGACAGGTATAGAATAATCATTAAAGACTGCCATACATAATAGACATAGCCAGTCTTAGGTGTTTCCAGTTTAAAACTCAAAACAATTTTCAGCTAGAGAGAGGTGTGTGTATATATATATATATATATATATTCTTCTTTGCAAGACCAATCACAAACTTTTGAAGCATGAAATGATTTTTACTGGCCCTCGGCAATAAGATTCTTTTTCCTGCTACTGTCTTTTTGGGAAATGGCTATAATATTTTGCAAGTATTGCATGAAAGCTACATGCTGCAGTCCCACCTACCATTCTTCTTACTGACTGATGGTGTATTGGTTTTAAAAAAGTAGTCCAATCATGATTGTGAAACAGTGATAAATCATTTTGGGATGATGTGTCTTAACTAGGTAAAAAAGAAAACATCAAGAAGGGGAACATTTTAAGCCAGCTTGGTATATGACCAAGGGAAAAGAGCAAAGGCTCCGTAAAGAAAGAAAGAGCAATAATTATCTGGTATTCTTCTAAATTTTTATTGTTAATAAACATGAGCTACTTCTTCCAAGAGTGATGTCATTCTGTCACTTTTTTTTGTCACAGCTGTTTTGCTGTCTCAGAGTTATTTCACCAACAATAGGAGTTTCAGACATTTTGCAACAATAAGTTATACAAACTCTCTCCTCCTCCCCCCCCCCAATAGATTCCAAGGCCTTAGCATTTGGGCTTCTTTCCTTCTTTTAGCCTTGTGAGTTACAGTTAAAGGGTTTAATTCAATGTGACTGTGCAACAGAAATGCTATAGCCTTTGAAGGAGCCAGAAAGGGGTGGATAGTAAGAAAATGAGGATCTCAAGTTTTATATAATTTGGACATCTAGTTAATACAGCAGCAACACCAGTATGCATTGTGATTAAGACAGTACAAAAATATATCATAACTAAACCTCTCTTGATTATAAAGATAAAATAAGATAAATCTTTATTGTCATTATCCCCTTGCAGGAACAACGAAATTTCTCAGTTGCTATATATCAACTCAAAAAGGCATACCCCATAATTTAAAACAGCTACAGAAACACCAATTAAGACAGTACTATACAGTACAATATAAAAATTTAAAATAAGATAAAATGACTTCAGAGTCCAGAGTTTCCATTTAAGGCCAAAATTGCTTTGGAGAAGAAACTGAGATGAGGGACATGTGGCACTATAGGTGTTTCCACCTCCCAACTGCACCAGCTAGCAGTGGCCACTGAAACCCAAAAAAACTGTAGTACAACAACATCTAGAGTAGTGTTTCTCAACCTTTGGTTTTTGGATTTCGATTCCCTGATGCCTAAGTCAGTTCCCCAAAGGACTAGTCAGCCAATGTACTGACTTAGGCTTCTGGGAATTGAAGTCTCCCTGTGGGGTGTGAGCCCCATGTTAGGAACCACTTATTAGAGCATCAATCCAAAGGTTCACTGCCTACAGCAGAAACAGATAAATTGGAGAGGCGAATTAGGAATTAGCTACAGTAATTATCTTTCTAATGGGGTGGTAGCACTAACTATAAATGATAGACCTGCCTTTTGTTGCCTTTAATGAGCTAGGATCTTGCATGACCCTATAGTGGTGGTATGAATTAGTGCCAACCATCTAAATCTACCCAAAGGTGAATGTGGTGGGGATACAATCTGATTTTTGTTCATTTCAGTTCAAGTTGCACCATCTGTTATGCCATAAGAATGCTAGTATCCTGTTCTTCTCAGGAGCCAATGTGCCATTGGCTTGAAACCTGTAAAAGACTGCAGGGCTAGTTCCCAGGTGCTAAACACTTCTTAGAAGTCCCCTAGTCATTCTATCACCATGGTAATGTGATAGCCCTCTACTTGCAATTCAAAGTAGGATTCTTTGGGCAAACCCCTTTGTTGTCTTGTCTCATAATGAACCTTTTTCTTCCTGTCTGGGATTTGGTACTAATCTTCATACCGGCAAGCCAGCCCTGATTGGTGTGAGTTTGCAAAGGGCCTCTTTTGTTCTCGTTGAGTATCTAACCTCTAAATCTATTTAATACTCTTCCCCTGGTTGTCCATCATTATGACACATGATTTTCCAAAGGATTTACTATTAGTTAGCGGCACGGGGCTTTCTCCCTGGGGTAGCAGCTCCATGCCGTGAAGAAAATGCATGTTCAATGTAGCAATTTGTCTTTTTTATATATTTATTATAAGAGTAAATGAGTTATCATGGGGGAACTTCAATATTATTGCAAATTAGGTGCTACAAACTGAGCTGCACACATTTATTATTTCACCAGACATCCGCAGCTTGCACAGTCGCTCAAAAATCAGTTGTTGTGAAAACAGTGTGACTTTTCCAGAGCAAATAATACAAGGTTTGGGGGGTGTTTTTATATCATGACATAGCTCCAAATGAAGGGGCAATGGGCTTCACTTTAGTGCAAATATTGCACAAGTATTGAGATAATAATTTGAGGTTTTCACAAAAAACAGCTTTCAAAAATGCAGGGAATTGATAAGCTAATGAGAACACTTTAGCCCATATCAGATATCCAGTTGTTATCTTATTACCATTCTGATTTATGAACTCAGTTCTTTTCTTTCAATTTTTAAAGTCATTTCTAATGTAGGCAAACTTGTCAGTGATATAATTTCCTTTTGGGTGGTGGGGACCAGTGATTTGTCCCTCAGGAAAAGTTGCACTCTTCTGTCATGTTTCAATATAAATAGACAGCTGTTAAATTGAGAGGTTTCGAATAGGGGTGCCTAAACTAACCCCTGGGGGCTGGATCCAGCTCCCGATGCCAATTCATCCGACCCACAAAGCCCTCATCACTCCTGGAAGGTAAAGGTAAAGGTAAAGGTTTCCCTTGCTCGAAAGCCAGTCGTATCCGACTCTAGGGTTCAGTGCTCATCTCTGTTTCTAAGCCGAAGAGCCAGCGCTGTCTGCTTCTGCAGACGTTTCCGTGGTCATGTGGCAGGCATGACTAGACACCGGAGCGCACGGAACGCTGTTTACCTTCCCACCGAAGTGGTCCCTATTTATCTACTTGCAATTTCTTGCTTTCGAACTGCTAGGTTGGCAGGAGCTGGGATGAAGACGAGCAGAAGTAAAATATGCCCATACGGTCGCATTTTACTTCCGTTTCCAGGAGGGACAAGGGCTTAGTGGGCTGGATGAATTGGCATCAGGGGCCAGATCTGGCCCCTGGGCCATAGTGACCGACTCCCTGAACCACATGACCAGCCCCTGGCCCAAAAAGTTTGAGCACCCCTAGTTTAGAAGCATAGCTGTTCTCCAACAATGACAAGGGTTAAGCGTACTTTCTCATACCATGCTGGGCAAATCTATTTGTCTGAACCTGGTTTGTGCATCTGCATCAAGTGATGACTTGCCTGTATGAATGAACTGTTGCTGAGCATGCCATCAGAGTGTAAACAAAAAACAACAACAATGTGGCACTTTAATGACTAACTGCTGTATTTTAATGTTAGTTCTTGTGGATCAGGGCCACTTCATCAGACTCTGATATGCTTGAAACAGACTAACATGGCTACCTTTCCAAAATATTCTACTATGATGAGCATGCCACGTAGATCAAAAACTCTTTTTTTTACTTAACTTGCACCACAGTGCTTTTTCTTTGAATCAGTTTATCACATAATGAGAAATCAAGTGATATAAAAGGATACATAAAGATGCGCTCTACATGGGGCTGCCCTTAATGACCATTCAGAGGCTTCAACTGGTTCAAAATGTGGCTGCCCATGTAGTGATGGGGATGTGGGCATTATGCCCATGCCTCACCCCTTCGGCAGGAGCTGCATTGGCTACCGGTGTGCCTCCAGGTGCAATTCAAGGTGCTGGTGATTACTTTAAAGCCCTACATGGTAGTGGACCTGGGTACTTAAGAGACCGTGTCACCCCAAGGACATCTGCCTGTCCCACTAGAGCAGACCGGAGGGGCTCCCTGATACTTCCCTGATAGTGTTGGTTTAAGAGATTCAATGATGCGGCATTGGGGAGGGCATTTTAAATATTGTAAATTTTAAACAATTTTATATTTCAATGTTTTTATCTTGATGTTCTTGCAGAGTTTTATTTGTCATGTTTTAAGTGTGTAAGCTGCCCGGAGTCGCTTCGGTGAGGGGGCGGCGGTAGAAATGCGAGTAAAATAAATAATAAATAAATAAATCTTTGCAGGGGGCCATGTTTCTAATACACATAAACTGAAATCCTGTTGCAGAGTTAGGCAAATTGCATCAATTTTGGAGGCAAACTGACATAAGTTAAGAAATCCCCATAGTAATTATCTGTTGCATATTGTGCGACACAACTTGATGTGCATCAGTTTGTGAAGATTTCTTAAGTTACAGCAATTCCTGTCTAAAAGTTATTCCATTTGTGTAACTGTGTGAGAGGAATTGAGGCACAAAGAACAGATCTTTTTATCTGTAAATCCTTATGCAGCCTGGGTTGTCCATCCTTTGGCCTACATCACTTTTGTGAGGGCAGGGGAATCAACAGGAAGTAATCTCCCATATTTCATGGATCTTTCTACCTGGTAGAATTATATATCTTCTATGGCTTTTCTCATAAGCACAGTGGGGAGCCAATGCTGAGCAACAGTGAGATCTTAGAGGACAAAGTTGCATGTTCATGTTTGTACAAGCTATGCACAAACGTGTATAACAACAACTAGGCCTCTAAAGAAGTGCTCTATTGAAAATGAAAGTTGTTGGGAAAGCAATGTTTAGTCTTCCCCCAGCTGACTGTTAACTGCCCTATACCACCTCAGCTGGACTGCTGCCTTCAGGTTTGGTTGAGGACATTGCCTTATGTCCACAGAACTGACGATCAAGACAACATCTTGTTTCATGCAGCAAAATCTCTCTGATCAACACTGATCCATTGTTTTCAGGTAGTGAGTTGTAACCTGATAAAAATCTGAAGTTATTTCAAGATTTCCTTTCCCTTCCTGTTCATTCTTTATATCACATTTTCAGAATTCTGATTTTAGGACCCTAGCTTATTTTATTTTTTAGCGTTTTATCTGTCTTCTTTGAAATACCTTTCCTTATCCAGCCCATTCCTTGGTGTAAAATGTAAAATGTGAGTAATGTTTTTTGCATAGGAGGAAGGCATTTAATCGATTTGAAGGCTAGTGTCTTTCACATTATTGACAAATGTACAACATAAACTCTTCCTTGCCATCTATTTCACCCTCTCTCTCAAAAAAAACCTGTGTCTCATACTTCATATTTCATGTACACTGCTTACATTTATCATAGATGACCTGTATCATTCGTATTTGCTTTTTATTGTCTCCTGACATGCATTCTTTCCACAGGATTGAAATATAGTGCAGATACAGTCAATCAGCTCATGAAAAATGTTCTGCAAGACTTGGACTAGTTTGTTTTTAAAATCATGCATTTTGTCAGAGAGAGAGAGATGCAACAGAAAACTTTTATAAACTTAGAATGCAGTGTTAAAGCTGGAAAGGGGCTCAAGAAGGAAGCAACTGCTGGACTTTTTGCAAATATAGGAAAGGTTCTACAGAACCAAGTTCTGGGTTTTTCTGTTGTATGAAAAGAGACAAGTGAGGTTATATGTTCTCTGAACTTCCTCTTCATGGTAAACCCTCTCCCTATTTTTACCCCTTCCCCATGGAAGTCAAGATTATGACCTGGGAATAGGGCTATTATAAACACCTGAAAGGGATTGCGGTGGCTCAAGCGGTGAAGACTCTGAACCCAATGACTGGAAGGTCAGAGTTTAATTCCCGAGTACTGCATGACAGTTTGAGCTCCCGTCTCTATCCCAGCTCCTGCCAACTTAGCAGTTCAAAAGCAAGAAATTTTAAGTAGATAAATAGGTACCACTTTGGTGGGAAGGTAAACAGCATTCCATGCACTCTGGTGTTGAGGCATACCTGCCATATGTCCATGGATACATCTACAGATGCATACAGCGCTGGCTCTTTGGCTATACACAGGGAAGAGCACTAAACCCTAGAATCAGATATGACTGGCTTTTGAGCAAGGCCGATCTTCACCTTTACCTAAACACCTGACCCCCAGTGGCCAGAATGTGTGAGAAGAAGTGATCCAACGTGTAGCTCACTCTCTGGAGTCAGAGCCTCATCATCACTTTAGATCAGGGATTCTCAACCTGTGGCCCATGGCCCGGATGTGGCCCATGGTGTCATTTCATGTGCCCCTCCCACCGCCTCCACCATACCCAGAAGTGCCATGTGATGGAGGAAGGGCAAAATGGCCACCCGGCCCATGAAGCTAAGGAAGTGTGACTCAGGCCCTGGCTTAAAATGGTTGAGAAATCCTGCTTTAGATTATTTATTTATCCCTTCTAAAACATTATTTTAAGCCAAAGTTTCTTTAAGTTCTGAGTGTTAATCAAAATCCAAATTTTAAAACAAGCTTTAAACACCAGACACCATGTGCCTATGAAGTACTTTGGTCTGAGCTCTGCTGAAAATGATGTAACTTCCTTGTGCATAAATATTTATAGTGTCTCCCTGTCATTGTATCTCTTGTCATTGTCTTATTTTAATTCAAGCTTCAACTAAAATTGTCTTAACATCACTTGTAGAGTGTGAAGTAGGTAAGATGGACTTCTTTATTAAACTGATTTCTTTTTTGGGGAAGGTATCAAATTATGGGGCATTGTCTAATCCAGGGGTTCCCAACGTTTTCCTACCAGGGGCCAGTTCCCGCCACTGACGCTCAGCTGTGCGATACAAAAGTGTGGCTGTGCCCACTGCATACATTTTCAGCAGCAGCAGCCAATCGTGTCATTTTTTGAGGCTTCTTGCACAGCCGCCACCGTTTCCCAGGACAGCAGGAGACTTTCCAGAGAATTTTTTCTCCATTTTTTTTTTTTTTGCTGCTTTTTGGCTGAGTTTCGACAGCCAAACCGTGGTGGTTGGGAACTTCCTGATTCCACACTGGGAACCAAGGTGCTTGATGTAAGCTCTGCCCAGTACCAGAAGTTTCCAACTGCCACGGTTTAGGTGCTGAAACACAGTGGAAAAGTGGCTTTAAAAATCCCAAAACGGAGCAAAAATGCTCTGAAAAGCCTCCTGCCACCCTGGGAAGTTCCAGAGACTGTGAAAGAAGCTGCAAAAATTGCATGATTGCCGCCACCACCGCCATGGTAACTTATTGTGACTTCCGGTATTGGTGGTAGCTTCTGGAGGTGCCTGGGTGGCCACCACGGGCCATATTAATGAGCTCCATGGGCCGGATAGGCCTATGGGCTGTAGTTTGGGAACCCCTGGTCTAACCCAAGACAAGGAACTTGAGGTCCACTGCTTTCAGCAGGAATCTGAAGACTGAAATATATGAAAATCAAATTATAAGGTAAATTTGGCTGAACTGAGTCCCTTTAAAAAAAACAGTGTGTATTTTTAAGCAGTGTGGTCTGGGGTCCAGATTGGTGGGCTTGGAAAAGTAATACCTTTCATTGAAATCATGTTGATAAGAATTATTACACTGGGCTTTCTCTGTTGTGGTATACCATTTTGCCTCATTTTGGTGCCTTGCTAAGTGGCTAAAATGAGGATCTTCACCAAAACATGTGAAATTTAAGCATCTGGCTTGAGCAGGAGGTATAGAATTCAGTTATAAATACTATATAATTTTAAAGGTCAGAATCTTGTTACGCCCAACAGCGTTAACTTCATAAGTGCAACTTTTCAGCAGCTAATTGCCACAAGTTAAGAAATCAAAGTAGGTATTTCCTGTCACATGACTCAGGCAGTGGTGGGCTCCCAAAATTTTTACTACCACACTGTGGGTGTGGTATGGTGGGTGTGACCAGGGGGGAAGCCCTGCGTTGCACCCAAATTAGGACTACTTTATTTCAAAACTTGGATGGGCGGGGCCAGCAAGAATTTCTGCTACCGGTTCTGGTGAACTGGTGCGAACCTGCTGATGCCTGCCACTGCCTCAGGGTGTAAATGGAAATGCTGCCACTGACTTTTTAACTTGTGGCAACTTGCAGCTGAATGTTATACTGACCACAGCAAAAATATGAAACATTACTCTTGCCAATTAGTCTTAAAATTTTACATTTTGTTGATACATTTAGGTAAACAATTTGTTTTATTTATCTTTTAGTGGTGTATGCATTGTAAATTGTTTCAAACTGTTGAATTGTTTCATGTATTTGAAAATGTTTTAAATTGCTTCTGATTATATTCTACCCTGAGATCTTGTGCTGAAGGACAGGATAGAGATATTACAAATAAATAAAATACATAACAGAAGTGATATCACATTACATGTGTTCATAAAACTCTGCTTTGCCTCTTAATTAAAAGAGAAGAAACCATAGACAGAGCAGTTTTGAGGGTGGGGAGGGGGAGGCAAGGGGAAGCTGTATTTGTCCCATTCTTCGATTGACACAAGATGATGGATATGGCAGAGATGAGTAAAGCCATTGATGTCAAAGTGACAGGATTGATAAGTTCAGTAAGAAGAGCTTCAAAGAACAGCACCGAGGAAGAACAATGAAAGGGCAGGGAACAGCCTTGAAAGGTTGTTCTGTAGTATTGTTTCAGCACTAGCTGAGATGTTTGAAAGGCAGACTGGTAGGCCCAAAGAACCTGAAAATGTTTGTACTAGTCTGCCAGCGTCCCACTGCTAGCACGTGGAACATCTCTGCTGGTTTTATTTCCCAGCGGATAAGGAGGTACAAAACCATGCAGTACATTGAACTCAGACTGCAGCTATGAGTACAGTAAAACCTCGCATAAAGAGTGCCTTGCATAGAGACTAACTCGCTTAAAGAGCAGAATTTTCTCTGAATGGTCACCTAGCTTAACAACTAAAACCAACCAAAAACTCACTTAACAACTAAATTGGGGTTCACAATCCCCCCCCCCCTGCCACCGCTGCCACCAGAAGTCACAATTGTTCACTTACAATGGTGTCTCACTTAAAGAGAAAACTCGCTTAAAGAGCAATCCTGTGGAATGCATTCTGCTCTTTAAGCGAGGTACCACTGTAATGTTAGCTTGGTGGCTTCTTTCCTGTCATAAAGCACACTCAAGACATGGCACATCATGAAGGAGAGATGTGTACTTAACTTTCCCCCTCCCAGCTGCTTTTACATGTACTACACTTGTGTTGACCTCATAGAAGTAAGCTCCTCCCCACTTGGTCCTTTTGATGAATGAGTTATCTATGAACTAGATTGCACTATAAATATAAGGGTTGCAGAAACAGCCCAGAAGTTAAAAAAATAGCTTGAATGCATTGTATTTCAGAAGGGAAAATGTAGCATATAGTGACTGAAATCCTGTTCATACAAGTACACCAGGATGACTTTACCGGCAGCTATAATTTTGGGAATTTTAAAATTAGTCTCCCATAGGTTTTCTCTTTTAAGAGAAATTCAGAAATCCCCCCCCCCAAAAAAAAAAATTTGCAATACAGTAAAACCCTGACTTACAAATGCCTCGAGTTACATAAAATTCATCTTACATAATGATTTTGTGCTAAACCCATGTCCCGATTTACACGATTTCCTATGGGTTTGCTCCGAGTTACATAAAGATTCTTTTTCCTATGGGTTTGCTTCGAGTTACATAAAAACCGATTTAAGCAAAAGCCTATGGAATCGAGTTTTTTTTCGTAAGTAGGGGTTTTACTGGAGTTGTATAAACAGGAAAGAAGCCATTGTGTGCCACAATGCTAAATGCAGTTTCCCAATAAACTTCAGAGGGACATGTGGCATCACCAAGAGGTCCTCTCCAGGTGATGTCAAGGACCAAACAAGACTGAGAGGAAGATAGTGGCCTTTCTAAAAAAAATTGACTTGCAGAGAGTGAGCCAATATGCTGATGTTTTAATTCTTGGCTGACAACTATGGCTTGTTGACAAAGAAACAAAGCAGAGTTCCTAATTTATCATTCTCAGGGAACTATAGGCAAAAGACCTGCAGTTTAACTACTCTTGGATTGCAGAAGGAATAGCTGCCCACAAGCACAATGATCATGAGTGATAGGGTAGGGTTCCTCCACAAGTTGTTTGCAAGGCACAGCAAAAGTCTCCCTCCCTCTCCCCCCCTTTTTTTTGGGGGGGGGGGTCTGTTCTACCCCAAAAACTGTTTGATTCCCTATAATGCAACATCCTGACCCGTTAATTTTTTTGAACAAAAGATGTCATTCTATGCCAAAATCTCACCATAAGAAGAAAAGAATCTCCCCACCCTTGATTTCTCATGAGAGCAGTAGGCCAGCATTGTAGATCTTTGTGGCATTATTGTATAACAAAGATAAAGACTTTTTTAAATATTACTGATTTTTCCCAAAATAATGTATTGTATGTGTATGCAGCAACCATTTGAACTCTGTAATTGTTTAAACTCTGTAGTTATTATTTAATTATTTGTAATGAATAAAGGGCAATGCCAAAGAATGTTCAAATTATCGAACAATCGCGCTCATCCCACATGCCAGCAAGGTGATGCTCAAGATAATACAGGATAGACTTCAGCAACATGTGGAGAGAGAATTACCAGAGGTGCAGGCTGGTTTCAGAAGAGGCAGGGGGACTAGAGACCACATCGCCAACATACGCTGGATCATGGAGAAAACAAAGGAATACCAGAAACAAGTTTACTTTTGTTTTATTGATTACACTAAGGCATTTGACTGTGTGGACCACAACAAGATGTGGCAAGTAATTAAAGAGATGGGAATACCAGAGCACCTCATATGCCTCCTGAGAAATCTGTACATGAACCAAGAAGCAACAGTTAGGACAGAACACGGAATGACAGAATGGTTTGGAATAGGAAAAGGAGTAAGACAAGGCTGCATTCTGTCACCATGCTTATTCAATCTATACACAGAGCACATAATGCGCAGTGCAGGGATGGAGGAATCACAATATGGGATTAAAATCGCTGGGAGAAACATCAACAATCTGAGATATGCAGACGATACCACCCTAATGGCAGAAAGTGAGGAAGACCTAAAGAATCTCTTGATTGGGCTGAAGGAGGAGAGTGCAAAAGCTGGCTTGAGACTCAATATCAAGAAAACCAAGATAATGGCAACAGGCCCCATCAGTTCCTGGAAAATAGACGGGGAGGAAGTAGAAGCAGTGACAGATTTTACTTTCTTAGGATCAAAGATCACTGCAGATGGGGATTGTAGCCATGAAATAAAAAGGCGACTGATTCTTGGGAGACAAGCAATGAGAAACCTGGGGAACATAGTGAAAAGCAGAGACATCACATTGCAAACAAAAATTAGAATAGTCAAGGCAATGGTTTTCCCAGTGGTGATGTATGGATGTGAGAGCTGGACAATTAGGAAGGCTGAACGTAGAAGAATAGATGCCTTTGAAATGTGGTGTTGGAGGAGGGTTTTGAGAGTCCCCTGGACAGCGAGGAGAACAAATAGGTCAATCTTAGAAGAAATTAACCCTGACTGCTCATTGGAAGGTCAAATAGTAAAGATGAGGCTAAAGTACTTTGGACATCAAATGAGAAGGGAGGATTCACTTGAGAAGGCATTGATGTTGGGAAAGGTGGAGGGCAAAAGAAGAAGGGGGAGGCCAAGGATGAGATGGCTAGATGGCATTGTGGACACAGTGGGCACAGAGCTGGGAGGGCTGAGGGGGATGGTGGAGGACAGAGGCGCCTGGAGAAAAATGGTCCATGGGGTCGCAAAGGGTCGGAGTCGACTGTGCGACTGAACAACAACAACAACAACAAAATGAATAAAACAAGAAGAGTTGTATTTGGGGGGTGGGACACAAATTATGTCAGCCTGACATGCTGCTAAAAAGCACCTGAAATAATAGATTGACTGCTTAGTCATAAATTGCTTTTCCTTCAAATTCCTAGCTTTCCAATGAAATGTGATACTCTACTTATAATTGGTAGCAAGGAATGTTGTTCTATAATCAGTTTGTCACTCTGAAGTCCACTTAGGCTTCTGAACAAAAGAAATAACCCATCTCTGTGGAAGCACTTGGCAGTTCTATGTGAACAACTGAAAACAAATGTTATTGTACGACAAAGGAACTTCCACAACTATGAGAAAAGTCTTCCTAGTGAGCCATGATTATCAGAAAGAAATATGATCTATTTATATTGTTGTCTCCAGGCTAGTACAGAAATGCAATTTATAGGATGATGCACGAGCATTAACAGTACAATCCTGTGTTATGTCTGCTCAGAAGTTAAGTCCCACTAACTGTGCACAGTAGAGAGTGAATGGGTGTTTAATAGGAAGCAACCAAATATTATCAGTAATAATCTGTGTCATTACTTATTGCAGCCCCTTAGAACTCAATTACTGGCTTCAACTGCTTCACAACATTTATTATGCAACCCTGCCTTGTTTTACCTACTACAGAATGATTTGGTCTTTCATGTGTAATCTTCCTATGTTTCTTCACTAGGCATGTGAAGAATACTCACTAAATTCTTCATTCTCATAGTTTTAGGCTGTTGTCCCATGTTGAAACAACTCAAAGAGAATTTCTAAATATTGTGCGATTTTTTGCCTACAACACTAGAGTGAGAGACAAATAACACTTTCCTATTATCTTGGTTCCTGTAGTCTTCTTGGTTTCTGCAAAAGCGGAAAATCAGTCTACACAAAACCAGTGCCCTTTCCTAATACAGAAGGAATATCCAATTACTTTTTTTTTTAAAAAAAGATATAAACAACCCATCCATTGCTTTTGATTTTTAAAATTTGGAAATTTGTAACATACTATTGCTACGGAGTGCTGTAAAGTTGTGAAGGTTGAGTTCTGCTACATCCTGAGTGTAGCAGCTCAGCTGCTAAAGGTGCATACTAAAGGACTGCTGACACTCAGGAGAGCTGCTCTGTACAGCTCTCTGGAACAAAGCCAAGAACATCTGCTGAAGAACTTCTGGCTCTGATAGACACCTTTCCTGATGTTACAGCTCCCTCCTAGCATCTGGAAATGGTTGTAAATGGTCTTCCATTACTACTGTAATATGGACAGAAGTTGTGGCACTGCCACTTCTGCTTCAAACTCTTCCTATGTCTCCCCTCCCTGATTCTGTCCCACCATCTTCAACCTCTCCCTCTATTGACTACCTCTTCTCCTCCTGACACTTTCCTGTCACTAGCCATGCACCTTACAGACATCCAACTGGTGCTTCTGAGATGGAAAAAGAGGGCAAAATGTCATCCAACTCTCTATGAACACCTAATGATAACCCATTGCTTGCATGTATCTTCCTCCTTGTTTCTAATTCAGTTGACAGTCATAGTTGGGGGGGTTTTTTTGGTTTGGTTTTTTTGCCCCCCAGAGCAAGTCCTTCCATCACCAAGTGACTAAAGAGGCTCTACTGATTCAAGATGGCTATATTTTGAAGGGGGAACATAATTTCACTTTCCACCTCTTATGCAGAGAAAATCTGCACCCTCCTTGAGGATAAACATTGCTCTTACAACATGAATGGCAATGAGAATTGGCTTGTAAAATGAAAATGACTGTGTTATTTATATGTTTATCTATGGAGAAAGCAATTTGCGTCTATATATGTTTTCAACCTTTAAACCATCTCTTTTCCTCTGTTTCTTGAAAATACAGCATTTGTGCTTGGGGAAATGGTTGAGAAAGCTTCAACAGATATTGCAGGTTACTTGTAGACTGGTGCGTGTGTGTATTTTGGATCTCACCTAAGCTGTCTAGTCTGCTTTCAGTAAGGTTGTGCCTCTGGGCATGGATTATGCTGACTGCCTTGGAAGATCTGCATTCTTTACTTTTAATCATGCCTTTTTCTCATTACGCCTCGCTTTGTGCAGTTGTACCCCAAGGCTTGATACAGATTTGGAGTTGTTGGTTGGTTTTTTATTTGTTTGTTTGTGTTTTAATATTTGTTAGCTAGAACTAGTCATAAGGCCCTTGTCTTGGCAAGTCTACTGCCAAGTCTACTGCCAAGGAGATAAATGAGGAATTACTCTATTTGCAGGCATATAAGATGCATCAGAGTATAAGATGTACCCTGTTATTACCAAAATAGCCCACGATAGGCCACTATATACAGTACAAGATGCACTCAGATGCCATCAGAAACATTTGCAATGGTCATACTGGGTTTGCATGTCACATGTACATGAAGGAGAGAAGTAACAGACTTGATCTAAAGCCCAGTTATCCAACTCTGACTGAATTTATTCCTGGAGCTTCCATCACCAACCCTCACATGAAGCAATGCTGGAAATTGTTACAAACTATTGCTTTCAATAGTTTCCTTGTGGGTGATGCTGACACCTGTGGAATAGTAACTAAGCTGTTGTCCCTTTGGAACTTTCTTTAGGCAAAGTCATGTCCTAAACGCTTTCTCTAAAATGCACACTTTGTAATGGAGGAACCGTAAATAAAGGATCATTGGAGATAGAAACAGTCTGGGTGGCAAAATTGTGGAAAATATGCAGTTTCACCAATTCCACACCCCCAGCGAGTCTCCATGGATGAGTGGGGATTTGAATCCAGCAGGAGTGTACTTTTTGAGAGAGAGAAGAGAAGGAATCAGGCAATTAGCAATTGAACCTTTAGCAATCAAATCTACCCTAGCAATCTCCTTCTACGGTCTGTATCAGGTCTAAACAATTATAAGGAGCTTAAAGTTCAGCTATTGACAGCCTTCTGTACCCATGTGCACCTATCCACCCACCAAGCTAGATTAGCCAACTTCAGCACACTAGCTAGGTATAGCATCTACCAGTGTTATAACAGAGTTAGCTCCCCCTTAGTGGTTAAGGTGCTGAGCTGGAGACTGGAAGGTTGCCTTTTGATACCCAAGAGCTGAACTTGGGGACACGAAAGGAGCATCATTCAAGCATCCCCTAAAAGTCAATTTTAACCCAGAGTAATCTCTGACATCAAGTTATTATTATAACAGAATTGACACATATCTGCTAAGAGCACTGGGACTTTTCAATGGCATCATCTTCCACCTTCCTCAAGTCTTCTTTTCTTCTCTAAGCATTTATGCCTTAGAATTAAACTTTCCAAACAACAGTGTACTGTTATAATCTATTCTTTTGGAATGGTTTGGTCTTGTAATGGGCAGTTAAGAGTCATTATCCTTACAGACTACCTGCTTGTGTTGGCATATCACAATTGTTAACACAGGTTTATTAATGTAAATCAACACAGCTCCATCCACTTTAGAACTTTTGCAATGAGCACTTGCCCTTCAAGAGTCACCATTAAAGAAGTGGTACTCCATATAGAAATGGAATAGCCTCCCCTTTCTCTTTCCTGTGGGACAAACAAGAAGGTTGTCATACATGACCAGTTAGTTGTACTTGGCTGAGTAGAAAGATTTATATCATTTAAACAGAGACCAAAGTATATGTCTTTGGCTGGGACCTGGGCATACCTGTCAACCTTCCCGATTTGGCCGGGATTACCCCGTAAATTGATGTCGATTGACGTCATAACCCGGCCCCCGCTGCCAAAACCCCGTAATTTGGCAGCAGGGGAAACGCTTTCCGTGCATGCGCGGAAGGGTTTTACCCCTTCCACGCATGCGTGGAAGCGCTATGTCGCTTGCATAAGGGCTGCGCAAGCAGCTTAGCGCTTCCATGCATGCATGGAAGGGGTAAAACCTTTCCACGCATGCGTGGAACGTGACCTGCGCACAAGCGATGTGCGCAGGTCCCGTTTTTCTGGAGCCGCGGGTTGACAGGTATGGACCTGGGCAGAACTCATGTATGATAGTGGAGTTCTGCTTCTGACATAATTCAATCTCGCATGTCTTCAAGTACCTATAGACATAATGTGGGGAACCAAAACACTCCCAATATTGTGTTCCCAGCCAAATGTAGACACTGGTATTTACAAATGTGGCTATGTCCACAATTAACATGTTTCTTGCAGGAAAAACCAGTGTGACTGACATACTGATCTGCTAGTTGGTGATTTGCCACTTGAACTGGGAGAGATTGACACAATCCCTGGGTGGCGTACAGGTGCCAGGTGAGTATCTGCATGATTGGCAACCAGAAAAGTACTCCCATCTGAAGAAGTCCTATGTGTGAAGAACTTTGTATTCAATGGGAAAATCCTAGTGATTCATTTTCTGCAGAACCTCTCAGAACAGCACATGCAAACAAGATGAGATTCCTCTCTCTGATCCCTTCAAAGAATGAAAGAACTTAATTGCACTGAGGTTTAAGGGGTGTGTGTGACTAATTGCACAATCTCCTTTGACTTTAAAAGCTCCCTCTACTTTGTTCAGATCTTCATGGCCTTCACCCAGAGACTTAGCTCTCATTCCAAAAGCATCCTTTTAATTAAGTTCCTTCTGCATTCACAAGAACTGAACACTCACCCATCCCTCCCCCCCTTTTTTAGTTTGAAGGCCAAATTAAAACAAAGGCATATTTCACGTCTTCATTTCATTTTCATGTCCCCAACCCCTTCAGTTTATAACTTTGGTTTCCTATTTGTGTCTCGGAAACTTTTGTGGTAGTTACTATCATATTCTGCAGATATTAGTGCTAGAAGATGATGTAAAGGAGAGGCGCATCTGTGTGTTACAGGAAAACAGCTGGGGAGCTGTCCTATAAAATAGTCTGGAATGCACAGCTCTCAGAAAGTGCACCATAGTTGTGTTATAGAATAGAACAACTTCTAAACGGAACCAAGAGCTAAAATATATTAAATTGTTGTGATAAGAAGAATGACATGTACTTGATTGAAATGTCGTTGTGCAGTTACACATTTTGCATAATTTTTAGATGGAAATTGTTGGCTAACAAATTCAACAGCTAGTGTCTACTGTGATTTATTTACTAGTGCCTGTTTTCAAAGTGGTAGCTGTGTTATTCTGTGCAGGCATATCAGACAAGATGATGATGATGATGATGATGATGATAGTAATAATAATACAAAAATATTGTGGCACCTTAAAGACTAACTGCTATATTTCAATGTGAGCTTTCATTGATGAAGTCCACTGAGATGTCACAAAACATTTTGTCTTAATTGTTTTTGTTCTTTTTTTAGCTTTGTTCTGTTTCTTGTCTGGTTTACTTATAGCAATTCGTTTTCAAAAACCACACTGCATGAGTAAAGGCAGAACAGGATTTCAACCCCTCTGTAGATGCACATGCTGCTATTTATTGTGTGTATGACAGATTTAATTTACAAAGCAAATATTAGCTTTTGCAAGGACTGCAGCTCAGAGGTAGAGTGGAAGCTTTGCATCCAAAATGTTCCAAGGGCAAGCTCGGGAATCCCCAGGAAAGGAGTGGGCAAAGACGTCTTCTACCTTGGACCCTAGACAACCATTGTGAATCATTGTAGGCAAGGGAATGTGGCATTTATGGTTTGAGATTGCATATCTCATCAACCAGTGATGAGAGACTGGGAGTGGCTGCTTAACATCATCTGGAAGCTTTGTTGCCCAACCTGGTGTATCAACTCTGTGGTCCCACTCATTTAAAAAATGTGGTAAAATTGGTCACTGATCTTATCTATTTGTTAATGAGGCTCACAGGTGAAAACTGAATGCTAACAAAGGTTTTGTGGCTGTTGCTAAAAAAGAAAACTCTGTCTTCTCCCCCATCTTCTCTACAGCATCTGGTAATTCAAAACTTGTGGCTGTTCTTTGGCCCTTGCTCTGTCTCCTTAGCTACACAGCTGGGGCCTACAACATAGTGTGTGTATGTCATAATTCATGAAATTAATAAATGTTATATTGAGGAAGAGAGAAATGATATGGAGGGATAGTTTATTGTTTTTGAAGATACAGTGCTTGAGGCTGGATTTTATTCCACACTGAACATGAACTTACTCATGGAGGCAGTAATACAGGATTGTCCCAAAAGTTGCCATATATAGGCAAAAATGTGTTTACCATGGGTACAGGAGAAGACTTTCCATGTGTGCAGAAAGAAATTGTCAATATGTAGAGAATATTTTGTTAATATTTGAAATGAATATTTTGTACATAAAGGTACATTTAGCTACAATTTCCCATTTTTGCTATATACGGTGACTTTTGGACATGCTGTACTTCTGTTCTCTTTTGTGATCCAGACAAGGGCTATTACTAATCAGTGGCTCCTTGTGTTTTGATTCTGCTTCAATGTGCCAGTCCCCTAACTGTGTGTCTGGCTTCTTGTCAATCCCCCCAACTCAAGTTGCATAGCTTTTTGGGGAAGCTCTAGAACAATGATGGCAAACCTTGGCACTTCATGTGCTCTTGGACTTTTAAAGTTATAATTTCATTGCTGCAATAAAAAGATATTACTTGCAAGTTTGTTCACAACCACTTAGTGGCTAAAATCTTGTTCTGTAAGTTTATGTCATAAGCCTCAATGTCGTGAAATTAGAAAAATAATATTGTGCAAATTAGAAAAATAAATAAGAAAAATAAATAAGAAGAGAGTTTCAGCCATGTTTTTGTCTTGTCAAAGCCTATGCCAGTGATGGCAAACCTTTTAGAGGCTGAGTGCCCAAATTGCAACCTGAAACCTACTTATTTATCGCAAAGTGCCAACATAGCAACAGGGGAGGAAGGAAACACTCCCATTGGGCTGCTGGGCAGAGGGGCGGGGTGAACTCCGTGCTGGGGTCACTGCATGGGTGCCCACAGAGAGGGCTCCGAGTGCCACCTCTGTCATATGTGCCATAGGTTCGCCATCACTGGCCTGTGTTCTTTACTAAATAGAAGCCCTCTGTGGTATAAAGACATGTGCCAAACTAGACATTTTATATAAGGAAAAACTATCTTTGAAGAAAAACATGTAGTTATTTTGGGGGACTGTAAACATTTTCTGTATGTTTCAGTGACCAAATAATGGCCTCAGATTGGCCTAAGAAGCCGATGTGTGGGGAAACTGATGATCAGCTGGGCAAACCCCCCCCCCCTGAATCTGTACTACAAGCTTATGGTGTCTTTTTAAAGATTTTTTTTTAAAATACATGTGACATACCAGCTTTGTTTCCATCTTGGTATTGATGTTCATTAGGATAACCACAATACCTGCTAAAAACTTCTTTCAGTTCTTTAAACAACTTATGTTCAATTCCATGACACAATCTTCAAATTCAGCTAGGGGTTGAAATAACAGTATATATTTTTTTTATGTTTCCAGACACTGGGAATGGAAGGGACAGAACTATGTAAATCACTGAAGTGAGCTATGCAGGCCATTGGACTAGAAGTGGCAAAGTTACTAATTAGTACACCTTGGAAAAGTTAGTGTCCTGGATTTTACCATTTATTTATTTGTTATTTCAATTTCTATATCGCCCACTTGGCCAAGGCCAACTCAGGGCGGTTCACAATCATAATAAAAACATAATTAAAAACTGCTTAAAAACTACCCTCCCCCTAAAAACAGGTGCAGGGACCAAGGGGGCCGGAGTTGCAATATACCAGCCACCCAATGGAAGTCACCCCTCCACCTGCACCCATACTTGGCCTGCCAGACAGGTTTTAAGTTTAATTTAATTTTTAATTTAATTTAATTTTAATTTAATTATCACATTTATATACCGCTCACTCGGCCAAAGCCAACTCAGGGCGGTTCACAATAAAAATTAAAAACACAAGTTAAAAACAGTTAAAACAGTTAAAACTACCCACCCCCTAAAAACAAGGGCTGCAGGATCCAAAGGCTCCATGGGGAAGAGTTCTTCTACACCAACCACCCAATGGAGGTTACCCTTCCACCTTTCAGTTCTTTTCTGAAAGGCAGCAATTCCGTCCAGAGACGTAGCTCTGTTGGCAGGAGGTTCCAGAGGGCCGGCGCAGACTCGGAGAAGGCTCTCCTCCTTGTGCTAGAGAGGCGAGCCCCTCTAGCAGATGGTACAATAAGAGAGCCCCTCTGGTCCGCCCTGGTTGGATGGACAGACGTCCATGGAGTGGCCCTGTTGACTAGGAGATTTTATGAGCTGTGGTCCAATAAAGGAGCCTTTCCAACTGCTGTGAATAAGCTAGATAGATCCATTTGCACAAAAACAGACAGGCCTTCAGATCTTTGCACCATAACAGTGCAATCTTGTATATGTCTACTGAACTAGACTGAGTTCAGTGATCCAATGAAGTGAGCTTATACCTAAAATTTTAAGATGTTGGCTTTTGCCTGGAGTAATAATAACAGTGCCATGTGATTCTGGAACCACTGGATATCTCAGCATGAAAATATGAAGAGATTTTAGACAGACAGACAGACAGACAGACAGACAGACAGACAGATAATTTGCTGCTGTTTTTAAGCCTGCTGTTTAACATTAGCCCTGAGTTAACTTTGAAGCATTTGTTTGGCAACATTTCTAAGTACATGGACAAATATACACCAGAACAAAACTGGGAAAGAAGGTTGGGTGTTTAATTTTAATGTGTACACAAGAGTCATTACTTGAGGAAGTCCTTCTTCTCTGGAGCACATTATTTCTAAGCAGATCACTGTTTGCTTTGTTTTGTCTAGTCCGCAATTTGCATTCACTTGATGGATTGCCAAGGTCGAAGGTGCACTGCTTGGAAATGCTGAAGTGCCGTCTCAGCAAACTCTTAAGAGGAAGTGAACACTAATACAAGCCTTTGCCCAAACTTCTCGAGTCTTTTTAGGCTGTGCTAGATCAATATGACGGTTTGCTAAGAAGCCCAAATACACATCCACAAGTGTTCTCGATTAGATTACCCAGTGTGACTCAGAAAGCAGCTTCCATGAACAGAAACACAGCTTGTGAAAGGTTTATTCTTAATGATTCATTTATTCTGCAGGCCCAGTTTATCTACTGTCACCTGCCAGTTGTAGAAAACTGTGAGAGATTTACACGGCTGGTAAAGACAGTGTCTGCATTAAAGACAGGCAATAAGACCTGGTTAAAAAATGTGTAAAAAATTACTTGTATTCCAAAAGGCAGTCACTGAATGAACATTTTAATGCACTTGGAAAACTGCATCTATGTTCTTATGGTCACTGAACTTAAACATAACAATTCAAATTGTTATGCAATGCATGAGTGAAGTATATCAATACACACAGATGTGGGTAATTAAAACATCAGATTTTTTCCACAGCATTTGAACAATGATCAAAAAGTGCTTTTCTTATTAGCGCTACACAACCACTTCAGCTAAATCCTGAAACCCGAAATAGAATCAGACTGTTTCAGATAGATTTGGATCAGGTGTGAAGTAGGCCAGATTGTTCTAAAAACAGGTCTAAAATGGATCTAAATTAATTTAAATCACCTTGGGCTGATTTTGACATTAAAAAGAAAATTAGACAGGATTTCTGCAAACTGCTGGAAAATAGAGCCATGTCAGGAAAACACTTCCATGGTGTGATTAGGAGGGGGAGCACTAGAGATTGTTCATTAATTGCCTTAGCTTGAAATCTGACTCGGGAATCTCACTAGCACTTCCCAATTACCATGCCTGCAGAGTGGGATTGATTGTGTGACGTTCTCTTGTGTTCTCAATTGGCAAAAGCATCCCAATGAGAAAAGTCTTTGTCTGTTAGCAGGTGGACAATAAGGAGGGGGTCGACATGAGTTCCCTAAGGGAGGGAATTGCCCAGTCTCAGAGCAGCCACTATGCCCATACCAGATGGACCAGTGAGGATGGCTCTTCTCCCTAAATCTTGGAACTGGTGATGGCTTAGATGAGCAGATGTGCTTCTTCAGCTAAGCTGGAGCCAAACTATTTAGGGCTTTCTAAATAGGTTACACTTGGCTCCTTTGAAACAGAGCAAAAGCTGACAAAGATATTATGTGTTCTCCCTATGGCTTGCTCTGGTCAACAGTTTGGCTGCAAGCACAGACCACATTACAATAAGAGTAATGGTAACTATTGTTCACTCATATCCATTTCAGACACAGAGTAGTCATGGCACGCTATGGGGGTTTCAAAGCACCAACACTTCTTTTGCAAGCAGGGCCATTCCAAGTCACTCCCTACTGGCTCAATCAGGTCAGACCCTCCATCCCCTCCCCACAAATAGCCACAGGGCTCATGTCTCTTCAGACTGGCTCCTTCATCAAACCACCCACTTTTTGCATCTCAGAGGGATATATGGTTTTCTTCCCCCCCTCCCCCCCACTCTGACCATTTTCCCTTTGGGTGGAGAAGGAATCTCCTCCTGCCTTGAAATCCATCCAGGGCAGCGGTTATCAAGCTTGCCCTTTGTTTGCCTGCCTTCCTGCTTGCCTAATAAGAATGGATTGGGAACTGACTGGTTTTCTGTCTCCCTGTTTTTGTCAGAGAGTGCATGCACACACACGTGCACACACACAGTGTCAACTAAAATCCATCATTGTGTAAGTCATTCATCAGGATGCTTAGAAAACTTTGCTTCTCTGTGTATCCCTCATCCAACTTTCTGTGTGTGTGTGAGAGAGAGAGAGAGAGGAGAAGGAGGATGGGTAGGGCAGAGGCATGGAAGCATAGTAGAAAATATTGCAAGTAAAATGGAGTCTTGGTCTTGGTCTCTGAATGGATGCTTCTTCTTTCTATCTCCTCCCTCCCTCCCCCATGTTGTAGCTAAATCATAATTTTCTGCATGTGAATGAATTTGCACGAGCACTTGAGAACAAAAGAGTGAATTGATGTGTATGTGTACATGCACATAGGTGGACTTTGTACTTTGAATTTTTGACTATGCTATTATACAGACATGTCAAAAGTTCATGTCACTTACAGTTTACCATGTTGTGTGTAAATGAATGAAGAAATTGTGAAAATCCAGACACAATCAACTTTTTTCGTTCAGTTGCACAGTTGAGTCCTACCCTTTACCTCTGAATAAATATTTATTGCTGTTTATCAATCTTGTGAATGTTCAGAACCAGTAAATTAGCTTGTTACATAATTGTCTTTAACTTTCATTAATGTAAACTCTACAGCAATAGACAACTACAAGAAGGATAAATGTTGCCTAAATCAGATTATATCTAAATTAGTCCAGGAGTACCGTAGTTAACAAGTTCTCAAGAGCTAAAATCACAAGTGAATATCCAGAGAGATCACCCAAGGGGAGAGATGATCACGTGGCATTAAAACACGGCCATTGTATTGCCTTATGATGCTTACCCTCAAACAGGCATTTCCAAATAGTGACATTTTTGTGAAATAAACAGGCTCATTAGTTGTATTAATTTGTTTTGGGATTGTTTTTTTTTTTTGTCAACTGCTTCCTCTTTCTGAGGTTGTTTTTTGGAATATTTTATTTTCTTGACCTTCAGTCCTCAGTTATCTTGACAGTCAGGAAATTGTGCGTATGTAGATGATGTTGTGCAGCATATTTGTGATGTTAATAAAATGTTCAGAAATAACATCCCTCAAATAAATTATCAGTAAGACACTGAGTCTTCCTGCATTAGCAGTGGCAAAAAACTTCCCAATATCCACATGTTAATCATAAAGCATGTGTACTTTCCTTTGCAATTAACATTTTTCCAGTCTTGTGCCAGGAAACATTTCTTCCCCTCCTCCTTTCAAGCCTCCAGGCATACCTCTTGAAGGAGGCCCCTGAGAGCATGAGATTATTTGGGAGGTGGAGATGTAGAAGAGATTTCCTTATGCCTGAATTCACCTATAGAAAACAGATGATGCTAGATGACTTAGCTCAAGACAGAATTTGTGATTTACCAGAGGGCAAATGAAAATCCATAAGTGCTTGCTAAAGGCAAAGGTGGGAATTGGGCAGGGGGGGTGAGGGGAGAATAGGTTTTTCTGGTGAATTTTTTCTTAAAATCCAGCAAAGATAAGACATTAAACTCCCTTCAGTTCAGGAGTTTGTGTTGAGGAAAAAGGCGGGAATCTTGGTTCCTTGATTCACTCCCGTTTTTGTCTCCTTCTGATATTTCACCCTCTTCTTACCCTCCCTCTTGGCCCATTGCAAGTGGAACCTTTTCCCTCAGACTATTTATTTTGCATAAATCCAAGATTTGGGCTAAAAGAACCTCAAGAATGGATGAAAGCAGTTTGATTTAATGACTAGCCACCTGACCCGATGGCACCTTTTTTTGGAGCCTGAATTGAAGAATAAATTCCCCATTCTTCTGAGCATGGACTGCATGTTAATCGTTTGGAGAAAAGCAGGGGGAAAGGGGATTGTAATAGGGGCATTGTTCACAAGGCAGGGCAAAGTTTTCAAAAGAAGACTGCCTGTCCCTGCTGCTTTATGCCGGCTTCACGCTGAGTTTGGGACACTCAAGTTTCTTTTGCTGAGCCTCTGTGCCTTATTGAAACTGGTTTTCAGTAGGCAAAAGTCTCTTGAGCACCTTCATTCCCCCTTTAATAATTATTATGCAATTCTCAATAGGCATGTATATGAAAGCATTTCTTCATGTCAAAGGTAGAGAGAGTTTGTGTATGTGTGTGCTTCGTTCATACATGCCTCTTTCTAACTGGCTAACTGGCATTCATTTTTAATAAAATGTTGCTGCATCAGCTTGGGAATTTTGAGGGGAATTATACCAATTAGGAGACTCCCCTGCTGTTTTGCCCCCCTAAAATGTGGCATTGTGCCAGACTGTAATGTTAAAGTCGTTGTTACTAGGTCTCTGCATATTCACTTGTGATCTTTGCTCTTGGGAGCATATTGAGATCTAGGGAGGGACTGTCTTTAAAATATTGCAAATTGGTGTGATGTGTAGTTGCCAAACCAGTTAGTTGCAACAGACCACTGGACACATCTAACCATTACCAGCCTTCCTGTAGTTTGAAGGTGTAACATGAAGTATGGTTGTTTAATCTTACATTTGGTAGTAGCAATAGCTAAGGTTGTTCAGTCACTGTTCATCCCCAAAGATTTCATTATGCCCTGTTAAAGCAGGGGTTGGCACAAAATCATCCGGCCCACACCACCACCACCACCGGCGGAAGCAGACACGGATGTGTTTACAACAGCTGTAAATGCATTTACAACAGCCGTAAATGCACCCGTGGCTGTTGTAAATGCATTTACGACAGCCACGTGTGTGTTTTACGGTAGCGTTTATGTGGGGGGAACCACCAGTCCATCCGGCTCAACCCTGACTTTAAAAGGTTGGCAACCCCTGTGTTAAATGCTCACACATACTTTCTCAGTTTCTTACTACATGTAAAAACTGAAGCCATCCCAGAGAATTTGTCATGAATCCACCATAATGCCCTTGCAACAAAGTAGTCTTGTGAATCTTTTGACATGTGGCAAGATCTCAAACCCCACGAAGTCATGTTTTCGAACATGGTTCTTCAAGGAGATGAAGTGAAATCTCTTCCCATCAAGATCTTCACCATGCAAAGAGTGTAGGTAAATGAGCAGTCACTGACTATTCCCATATGTCAAAGGACCAGACAATTGTCCCATTGTGCTTTAATAGCAGTGCCTCCATATAGTGCTAAGTTGACAATTTAAACTGTGCATCTCTCTCTGTCTTTCTCTCTAGTATGTCACAGCATAAGAATGAACTGATGGGAAAATGTTATGTAGCTCTTAAATGGACTTGATCACTGTTAAAACTATATTTATTAGTATTGACTATACCTTTATCCTGCCCTGCATTTATGGAGATCATGATAGAAGTTTTAATGTCTCAACAATCTTGTGAAGTATGAAAAGCTAGGGGATGATACCTGGCCCAGCTTTAGCTCTACAACTGAGTAGGGTTTTAACCAGAACCTCTGCACTCCTTATTAATATTGTCTAATCATCACACCACACTGCATTTATAACAAAACCTTTTTTTAAAGGACAGAAACAGTAAGGGATGAAATGAAATACTCTAACTCCTGGTCTAAATAGCCATCTTGTTTCTTTCTACACATTCCAAGTTTGCATTGGATTCAACGTTGAATGCATAATCCAAGATCAGGTTACCAGCAGCAGTTTTTTCTTATCTGCTTACAAAATGCAGCTGGAATGTAATTTCTCTTTTTCTCTCTTTATTTTTATTTATTTATTATATTATTTTATTTTATTTGTATACCGCTTTCCTCATCCTGTGGACGACCCAAAGCGGTTCACAATATACAAAAACATACAACAATACAACATCATAATAAGACAAGGCAAAAATACAATTTTACAGGAAAAAAACCAAGGTTAATTGGCAGCAAACAGTATTACAGCAATACAAAAAATACACAACTGCAGAATTAAATATACAATCAATGCAAAATGAAAGCGCGGCGCCAAAATGGCTGCCACGCTCTTTGCGGGCCCCCCCAGACTCAGACATCCGGGTGAGTTAGGGGGCGTGGCCACCCCTCTATAAAAGGGGTGGCCACGAGGCAGCCGAGCTGCTATTTTGGAAAAGCAACGGAGAGGAGAAGTTTTCTCCGTCGCTCTTCATCTCTTTCCGAGAGCCGCAGTTGGCTGCAGAGCCTTAGCGGATATTTTGCTTCTCAATCTTCGGCTTTCCAGCCATCTGGTGCTGATCCCTGGAAAGGGATCGTGCTTTTTCTAATGCCTCCCAAGAAGAAGGCTATGGTGACTCAGGCTCGCCCGAAAGGGAGACAGCAGTCGGGTCGGAGGACCGCGACTGCAGCCCCGCAACAGGACCCATTATCGGAGGCACCCACCGGGACCGGTGGGATGGGGCAGCTTAGGCCATGGCCTGCGGCTCTCCAGCCTCAGACTGGCCCTACAGGGGCTTTGGCCCCCGGTCTGCAATTGCCGGCCATGGGCCTTGAGCATGGGGGAGGGCCTGGTGCGGTTGCACAGCAGGGCTTACCCCCGGCCCCTCATGGGCCGGAGTTTTGGGCATGGCCCTATTCGGGACCTGGCTCTCAAGTCGGGGGCCCTGGACCATTGCCCAGTGGGCCGTCCGGCCCGCCTGGCCCCCTTTATGCAGGGGGATTTGCGACAGTGGATGCATTACTGGCCCGCGTAGCTGCGCTAGAGGCATCCCTAGGGATCACCAATAACCCCATTGGGGGGGGGCTTCACTGCCATCTGGGGCCCCCTTTTGCCAGCCGGCTACCACGACAGCCGCCACTCTCCAGCAGGCGGCCAGTCCGGTTGAGTTGCTCGAGGCGCGCAGGCCCGTGCCCGCCGCGGTCTCGCAGCTCCCCGTACATCATGAACTGCAGACAGGTAGTGGTCGGATGTGTCCTCAGAGCTCGATTTCGGTCGCGAGCTCCAACGCCCGCCGTGGGCCGGAACCCCCAGTGGGGGCGGCTCACGGGGGTGCACCCAGTGAGTATCAGGTTCAAGCTAATGTCCCCACATCACACTCCACTTCCGGGGATAGGTTTCAGTGGCCATGGCCTCGTAATGTTGGGCACCAGTTCCCAGCTTACCCGGGTGCAGCTTGGTCCCATACTGGCATAACATTGGGCGGGGGGGTTTCCGCCCCCGGGGCTACACCGGGTGTCGCAGGGACGGTCCAGGCTCCTCTCCTGATACCCCGTGTTAATACTGTGCCGGTGTCGGCATTGCCGACGGCTGGGTATTCCTTGCCCCTCGGGGATCATTTGGCCCAGGCCACAAGGGAAAAGATTTGGCGGGGGGAGTATGTCGATATTTTCTCCCTATTGAACTGGGAACCCACCAAGGAGGAAAAAGAGGGGCAAGATGAGAAGGACAAAGAGCTGTCTCGCCGTCGCAAGCCACCACGCACCTGGGCCAATTGGTTACCCGCATATCTCATTTATATGGCGGTGTACCTTAGGGCTCGGCCTGACCTGGCCATTCCTATGGTCCAATATTTGGACAATATTTACAGGGCAATGGTGGATTTTCCTGGCCCATCGTGGTTGGCTTACGATGAGGAATTTAGAATGAGAGTGCCCTTACACCCGGAGATGAGGTGGGATGAGCCATGTCAGAAACTGTGGCTTTTATACATGACCCCCACGCACCCAGCGCCTGGGGAGAGGTAACATTGTGGCCATGCGGTCCAGCGAGCTGCTCCAACACAGGCTCCCCGCCAGCTGGCGGCGCAGGGGGTTCCAGCCCGCTTGCTGTGTTGGAGTTTCTCGGCCAATGGTGTATGCAATAGAAAACAGTGCCGATACAAACATGAGTGTCCCTCTTGCGCTGGCCCCCACGCCGCCGCTGCGTGTCCGTGAGCCGGTGGGTCACGGGGCAGAGGTAGAGGTGGACAAGGAGCGGGCAGACCTGCCGCTGATGGAGCTGGTCACTCAAAAGGCCCCCTCCCCGGTTAACGTAGCTATGTTGGAGCGGTGGCTCTCAACTTACCCGAGGAGAGAGGATGCTAGGTATCTCCTCGAGGGTTTCCAGTGGGGCTTTCGCATCCCATTCAAAGGGGAGCGGTGCCGCCAAGATGCCCCTAATTTACTTTCCCTGAAGGGTAGGGAGGAGGTGGCTGCCCTAAGTATCGCTAAGGAGGTTAATGCAGGTAGGGTTGCTGGCCCCTTTCCCATGCCACCCTTTCCCAATCTGAAGGTTTCCCCTTTAGGGTTGGTGCCCAAAAAGACCCCTGGGGAGTTTCATTTAATTCACCATCTGTCATACCCGGCGGGCCATTCGGTCAATGATGCTATTCCTGATGACCTTTGTTCTGTAAGGTATACGTCATTTGACCAGGCCCTGCGCATGGTGCGCTCTTGTGGCCCGGGTGCACTTCTGGCAAAATGTGACATTAAGTCGGCATTCTGTTTGTTGCCAGTGCACCCGGGTGACTTTGAATTATTGGGTTTTAAATTCCAAGGGAAATTTTATGTTGATAAAGCCATGCCTTTTGGCTGCTCTATTTCCTGTTCAGCATTTGAACGTTTTAGCACTTTCCTTCAGTGGGCCTTTGTTCGCAGGTCTGGGTCCCGGTCTGTAGCCCATTACCTCAATGATTTTTTGTTCGGGGGTGAACGGGGCTGGGACACGTGTACGCCTCTCCTCAACACATTTCAGACGCTAATGCAGGAACTCGGTGTCCCTTTAGCGCCCGAAAAGACCGAGGGCCCATCAACTAAGCTCACATTTCTGGGTATCAAAATTGACACGGTCTCGCAAGCATCCAGGTTACCCATGGATAAGGTCACCCGGATCACTGCGTTGATTTTGGCCTTACTGGCCAAACGCAAGGTGTCACTTCGTGAGCTCCAGGTTCTCCATGGTCACCTTAACTTCGCCTGCAGGGTGGTCACGCCTGGCAGAGCTTTTGCTCGACGCTTATGCGACGCCATGACTGGCCTATCCAGGCGTTATCATAGGGTCCGACTGAACAAGGGCATGAGGGCTGACATGTTGGTTTGGCTTAAGTTCCTGAGGGACTTCAACGGGGTGTCATTTTGGAGATCTGACCTTTTGGTTTCCCCTAGGTTCCAGGTTCAGTCGGATGCCTCGGGGTCCCTGGGATATGGGATTTATTTTGAGGGGAGGTGGGCCTACGGCCGATGGCCTCCACCATGGCGGGGCACGGATTGTCTACGCGATCTTACATTCCTTGAGTTCTTCCCGATACTGGGAGCTTTGATGCTATGGGGTGAGGAGTGGGCCAATTCAGTGGTTCATTTCTGGTGTGACAATGCTGCGGTAGTGCACATTGTCAATTCCCAGACATCTAAATCGCCCAAGGTCATGGAGTTAGTTCGCCAGTTTGTGTTGCGCAGCCTACGCCTCAATGTGCTCTTCAGGGCCAGACATGTACCAGGTATTAATAACGATATTGCTGATGCTTTATCCCGCCTGCAGATCCCCCGGTTCCGCGCCTTGGCTCCGGACGCAGAGGAATTCCCCTCGCTGCTCCCGGACGAGATTTGGACATTTGGCAAGGAGAGGTGAACCGGGCGATCAGCATGTCACTGGCGCCCCGCACGCGTAAGGCGTATCACCATGCATTCAGTCAATTTAAAAAATTTTGTGCGCAACTCCGGTTGCCCGAAGTCTGGCCCATTCCAGTTGAACATGTTCTTCAATTTATGGTTTACCTACACAGTCAGGGCCTAGCTCCCCGCACCATAGCATCCAGGCTGTCAGCACTGGCATTCATGGCCAAGGTGAGGGGTTTTGCTGACAACATGACTGATTTTCGTATACGACATGTTTTGGAGGGGTGGACACAGGAACGTGGACGCCGCCCGGACACTCGCCACCCTATTTCTCCAGGGGTTCTTACCCACCTTGCACGAGGCTGGCATGACCTGTGTTTTGACAGGTATGAGGCAGCTCTGTTTCATGCGGCTACCACGGTGGCCTTTTTTGGAGCGCTCCGCATCAGTGAGTTGGTGCTACTGTCTAAGGCGGATGCGGCTCGTAGGGCACTGGAACTCGAAGATGTCTATGTCTCCAATGAGTGGGCTCAGTTGAGGATACGGTCCTCTAAAGTTGATCAGCATGGTGTAGGCAGTGGTGTTAGACTGCTACGATGTTCCATTGCAGACATCTGTCCGGTTGGTGCCCTACAAGAGTTCCTTGCAGTGCTTGGCACGCACCCTGGCCCATTTTTCTGCCACCAAGATGGGTCTCCCCTTACTAAATTTCAATTTTGGAAGGTGACCGGTAAGGCACTGTCCAGTGTTGGCCTCCCCGGGGCTCGTTACGGCACCCATTCTTTTAGAATAGGAGCTGCTTCTACTGCGGCTGCATTTGGGTACTCTGAGGCTGATATACGCCGTATGGGGAGGTGGGGATCGAAGTGTTTTGAATTATATGTTCACCCTCTTCAAGTATGAGTACCAGATAAGTCACTGTCCTGTCTTTTTTATCTTACAGACCCTGTGTGTCCCCGCACACCAGTGGCAGTATGGCGGGTGGGCCATAGCTATGTGCACTGGGCAGCGCAGTACGCTGCGGCAACAGAGTGGGGACCCCAGCTTGGACTACGTGCCTCCGCGTGTATCAGGTGGTATGGTAAGCGTGGAATGTTATGGCGGGAACTGTTGCCATTCCTTTTCTCCATCAGGGATGCTGAACCGCCTGATGTCCTGGTGCTGCACCTCGGGGGCAATGACTTGGGCCAGGTCACTGGCCTTTCCTTAAAACATACGATCTGCAGCGACCTAGCTTATTTGCATTATGTGTGGCCTGCCACAACACTGCTATGGACGGACATCATACCGCGTCACGCTTACAGGGGGGGTATCAACCTCCAGGCCCTTGACCGCGCTCGTCGCTCAGTGAACAGGGCAGTGGCCCGGTTCTTTGCTGACAAGGGTTTGGGGCGGGTCATCCGACACCCCACCATTAGTCTCCAAAATTACGATCTTTACACAGGGGATGGGGTCCATCTGTCGCCCAGAGGTATGAACCTCTTTTTGGAAGATTTGCAAGCAGGCCTGTTGACCGAGCTGACGGTCTGGGGGGGGGGGGGGCGGTGAGTCTTTATTAAGCCTCCCCGTGTGGCGGGTAGCACTGGTAAGGTAAATATTTATGACCCACAGGTATCCGGCAGGTTCGCAATTGACTGGCCAACACTAGATAGGTACAAGTTTGTTAACGTTGACCGGTCAACGACGAACCAGGCAATGGGGTGATGGCAGGAGCTCTTCAGCATGCATCACCCCGTGATTTGATGGATACACGTCAGAGGGTGGGGTCAGTAGATAGTTTATTGACTACGGTCAACAATTTGTTTGTTGTAAACAAACAAATTGATACAAATGGATACATTGTAGCCAATTGCCATTGGCAATTTTGGGAGGAACCTTACCAGTGTTACTGCGGCCTGCTTGCCTTAAGAATTATAATTGGCTGAGTACCAATTGAAATTTATAATTCGGACTAGGGCATGAATCAATAAATGTGGCCCAATGCCGTTATCCATATATACCGGTGTCTGAGTCTTTTTTGGGGGGTGCGCCTGCAAAGACTAGTCTATAAACAACAGCATCCTAAAATATACCACAAAAATTCCAACTAACAAAGTAGCACAGCATCAATATGCATTACAAAATTCAATATACAAATAATCAAAAAAATTCAGCACAATTATCACAATCCCATAAAGGTTGTGTCCTTAACAGCAAATTTCACATATTCACTACTTTTGCAGGTCCAGATTGTAGGTGTTGGCGGGGAGCGGTGGAGTGGAATTAACAGCAATTTGAGCACAAGTCTTTAAAGGGGCAATAACTTTTATGTCCTTCTCTGCCACACAGTTGATAGCAGGATATAAGTGACAAGATGTGCACAATCACACTGTTAGAAGAGGGGTGGGGAGTAAAGCACTGTTGTATGCACAAGCTGCCAATTTCATGGGTGAAATGTCTAGTGGTTGTACTCACCAACTATGTTAGAAAGTGGAGGGGGGTGGGAGAGAGAATGAACCCTGGGTGCTTAGCATACTTTACATAGCTTTTTAGAGAAATTCTCTGTGTGTGATGGGCATAAGCAATGAGCTGCACAACCACCAGCTCTTAAGGTTGCTGTCCTCCTAATGGTATGGAGCAAAGTATCAGATACATGTTTGATCAAACTGTTTGAGTTCATCACTGTTGGCATTGCTCTCCAATAGCTGGCTGGAGGTGTTTGATCAACGGAGGAAAGTCAAAGATCATTCACAGTGTCTGACACACACACACAATTGTCAGTGATTTATTTTCTTAAAATCCTGTGTTAATGTGAGGGATAGGGAGATGTGTTTGTGATATTTTCTACCTCATTTACCAAAATAACTCATCTGCCCTTAGACACAGCTAAGAAGTAATAACTTTTGTGTCCGAAATTACTCTGAGTTGAAAGGGTTTCTACTTCACAATAACTGTTTAAATAGTGAATTAGTTTGCAAGATGGTTTATATTTCTAATTGAAAGCTAATGGTGGCCAGACTGTGATCTTCAGTTAGAGCTTAGTTTTACAAGTTGAATATATAAATACCAAAGTAGGTTTGCACTACTAAGTTCAATGGCACTTACTCCCAGGTAACTTTTGAGCTCAACCCTAATTGTGAGCATTCATTAGCTGTGTTGTTTGTTTGGGACAGCTTTGTTTTATGAATGAAGGTTTTAGCCAGAATGTTATACAGTATTTTAAATGTAAATCTTATAAAGACACTACACTTGTACAGCATCTCTTGACTGTGCAAACCATTTTTCATTCACCTCTCTTGTGCAACACGCATCCACACTTCCTTGTGCAAGAGATTCTCTTACTAATGTGGGAAGCAGAAATCTGAAAAGCAGAGAAGGGGGCAAAGCAGTAGGGTAGACGAACAACAACAAAAGTAGTGCCATCTCCTGCCATGATAACCGAGCACTACCCAGGCAGTAAGTGGAGCTCCCAGATCAAAGTTAACACTTCTGCCTTCCCCATGTTGCCTCTTATCCACCTAGTGCAATGTGCCTTGCCCTTGTAGCTTGCTTCTCAACATCTGGAACTAGCTGCAAGTCCCCACCACAATCTCTGCCCAATCACAATCCACTACCTTAGCTGAGAAAATATATCCATTTGTTGGTATTGCTCCACCTAAGTAGAGAAGTAGCAGTGGACGACAACAGAACTAATCATAAGGTGGAGCAGACTAAGGTCCCACATGGTAAATCTTGCATTAATGGGATTAGAAATATAGAAATTAAAAAAGACACAATGTAATAAAAAGTGAGCAAAAGAACCTGAAAGTATCAATGATAAGGAAGACATTGAGATAGCATGAAAGAAGGAGACCAACAGTTTTAACCCCAATGAAGCTCAGCGCCTCTCCTGTACAGATCAACTACAGGTGCTGAGCATCGTCGCTGGATGAGGTTACCAGACTGTAGCAAATACTCTATGAATGTTTTTAGCTGCAGTGCAAAGGGTGGGACTTTTACCAATGCAATATATAATAATAGCAGGGACTGCAGTGGCTCAAGTGGATAAGACGCTGACTGGGAGGCGGAAGGTCAGCAGTTCGATTCCCGAGTACTGCAGGACGGATTGAGCTCCCATCTTTGTCCCAGCTCCTGCCAACCTAGCAGTTCGAAAGCAAGAAATTGCAAGTAGATAAATAGGGACCACTTCGGTGGGAAGGTAACAGCATTCCATGTGCTCCGGTGTCTAGTCATGCCTGCCACATGACCATGGAAACGTCTGCAGAAGCAGACAACGCTGGTTCTTAGGCTTTGAAACAGAGATGAGCACTGCACCCTAGAGTCAGATACGACTGGCTTTCGAGCAAGGGAAACCTTTATATAATAATAATTTCATGTCAGAAATTATTCTGGGTTGAAAGGATTTTTGTGGAAGAAACTCCACTCAGGGGATGCCCAAATGAGGTTCCTTTCATGTCCCCAAGAGACGGATGCTTAATCCATCATGCAGTACCCGAGTCTTGAACTGCCAACTTGCCAGCCTTCCAGCTAACAAGGTGAGCTTTTTAACCACTGGGCCACTGAATGAATGAATATATTAGTGTAATATATATTTCTTGAAGCCGACATAGTTCACTAACTAGTTCACTGAATTACTCAGTGGTTTAAGCGTCCGTCTATGGAGTCCAAGGTTGGAGATTTGAGTCCCCACTGGGCCTCCCAGGAGAAGAACCAGCATATGAGTCATGGGCAAGCTGCTCAGAAGCCAGAATGCAAGCGCGGCGCCAAAATGGCCGCCGCGCCCTTTGCGGGCCCCCCCCCACAGGACAGAGAATCCGGGTAGTTAGGGGCGTGGCCAGCTCCCTTATAAAAGGGGTGGCCACGAGGCAGCCGAGCTGCCATTTTACCTCAGCGACGGAGCGGAGAAGTCTTTTCCCCTGTGTCTCCGTCGCTCTTGAGCCTACCGGGAAGCCTTTTGGGTAGCGATTCTGCCTTGCCGGCTTCCCTTTGCTTCGGTGGAAATGCCTTCGAAGAAGACGGCAGCTCCGAGTGCAGCTCGCGCGGTTAGGAGGCGCAACCCGGGTCGGAGGACCGTGGTGCTGCCTCCTCAGCTGCCGCCTTTGCTAGCCCCTGCCGGGGCCGGCGGAATGGGGTCTATTGCCCCTTCGCCCGGAGTGGGCAACCAGAGTGCGGGCGCGGAAGGGGTTCCGGCCCGCGGCCCGCGAGCGGTGGACACCGCTCCTCCACCTGCTTTCGGGTCCTGGGTACAGGGGCCTGTACCCACGCATGGACCAGGCGGGCCAGCCGGCCCTTCGCCCCAGGTTAACGTGGAAGTCAGGCGGGGGCCCCCCCTCCTTTGGGGTTCCTTTTGAGGCGCTGTCGGCAGGAGGACAACAGCCGACAGGGAGGGTTGAGCTGCTGCAGGCGCGTGGCGCGGTTTCGGCCACTGCCTCGCAGCTCCCCAGCCAGCAGCCAGGTGCAGGTTCTCCGGGGATGAGCTCTACGTCAGTCGTGAGCTCCGACGCCCCCAGTGGGCCGGAACCCCCGGTGGGGGCGGCCCGCGGGGGTGCAGCATGTGAGTATACGGTGTAAGCGAGTACATCCACACACATTCCCAATATGGGGGGGGCTTTCCAATCGCTTTGGCCTCGCGCGGGTGGTGCGGCGGTGCACCCGCTGACGCCTCACCCGGCGATGACAGCTAACACCCAGGGCCCCGTGGTGGGGGGTGTTCCCTACCCTTAGGGGAATGTTTTGGGTGGCCGGGTTGGTCCAAGCCCCTATTCCTTACCGATGAGGGACCACTTGGCACAGGCCGCCAGGGAGTAAATTTGGCGGGGGGAGTACGTGGATATCTTCTCATTCCTAAACAGTGTGCCCACCAAGGAGAGAGGGAGGGGCAGAATGAGAAGGATAGTGGCAGGCACGTTGTCGCAAGCCACCAAGTATGTGGGCCAAATGGTTGCCGGCCTGCATCGTATGCATGGCGGTGTACCTTAGGGCATGGCCGGATTTGGCAACTCCGATGGTCCAGTATTTGGACAACGCCTACCGGGCGATGATTTACTTTTCGGGCCCAGCGTGGTTGGCTTGTGACGAGGGATGCCGTAGGCGGATTTCCCCGCACCCCGAGATTAGGCAGGATGAGCCAGGCCAGTGGCTGTGGCTTTTGTACGTGACGCCCACGCGCCCTGCACCCGGGGAGATATACCATTGTGGGCATGCGGTTCAGCGGGCGGCCCCAGCACAGGTCACCTGCCAGGGGGCGGGGCGGGGGGTTCCAGCCCGCCGGCTGTGCTGGACTTTTTGTCCAATGGCTCCTCTAAGGGGAAGACTTGCAAATACAGACAGGAGTGTCCCACCTGTGTTGGGCCCCATGCGGCCTCTGCCTGTCCCAGACCTAGAAGGATGCGGGGCAGAGGGTGGGGCAGACAGGGGGCTTGCAAGACTGCCGCAGATGGATCTAGTTCACCGAAGGGCTCCCTCCCCATTTAAGGTGGACATGTTGGAGCGTTGGCTCACACGGTGCCTGAAGGGTGAGGATGCGGGTATCCTTCAGGGTTCTAGGCAGGGGTTCCGGATCCCTTTCATGGGTAATAGGTCCCCTCAGGATGCCCCCAATCTTTTATCCCTTAAGGGGAGGGAGGAGGTGGCTGCTGCCAGCTTTGACGAAAGGGTCTATGCGGGCAGGGTCGTTGGCATTGTCCCGCACCCCCGTCCTGGGGAGCATATTGTTCAATGATGCCATGCCTTTTGGCTATTCCTTTGGGGCTCGGTATTCGAGCGTTTCACCAATTTCCTAGATGGCGCTTTTGTCCGCAGGTCAGGGTCCCGGTCTGTAGCCCATTCCCTGGATGGTTTTATTCGGGGCTGAACGGGGCTGGGACACGTACCCACGTCTCCTCATCACATTTCAGACGCTAATGGAGGAACTTGGTGTCCCTTTAGCGCCCGAAAAGACCGAGGGCCCATCTCCACAGCTAGTATTCCTGGGGTGGAGAGTAACACGATAGCGCAGGTTTCTAGGTTGCAGCAGGATAAGGTGTCCAGGCTAGTGGCCCTTGTCTCGGTCTTGCTGGCCGTGCGCATGGCATCACTGAGGTAACTTCTGGTGCTACATGGTCACCCCAGTTTCGCTGGCAGGGTCGTCACACCGGGCAGGGCATTTGCTATGCACTGGCGCGACGCCATGGCGGGATTATCCAGGCCCCATCACAGGCTCAGATTTACCCAGGGTATCGGGGCAGACGTGCTTGTCTGGCCATAGATCCAGAGGTAGTTCAACGGGGTGTCATTTTGGGGTCTGATTTCCTGGCTCCCCCTTGCTTTCAGATGCGGTCCGATGCCTCATGATTCCTGGGTTTCTGGGATGTACTTCAATTGGAAGTGGGCCTATGGTGGGTGGCCACCATCCTGGGCAGGCAAAGGGTTGCCTGCATGGTCTCACGTATCTGGAATGTTTCCCTATCCTGGGTGCTTTGATGCTATGGGGCAATAGGTGGGCCAACTCGGTTGTGCAACTTGGGCATGGCAACGCGGCTGTTTTCCGCATCGTCACTGCACAGGATTCCAAATCGCCCGGGGTTATGGAGCTAGTTAGTTGGTTTGTGTTATGCAACCTGTGCCTCAACGTTCCCTTCAGGGCCAGGCATGTCCCAAGGGTTGATAATGATATTGCTGCTGCTTTGTCCCGCCTGCAGATCTCCCGGTTCCGTGCCTCGGCCCCCGGATGCGGAGGAATTTCCCTCGCCACTCCCGGATGTGAGATGGACCGTTGGCAAGGAGAGGTGAACCGGGCGATTGGCCTGTCACTAGCGCCATGCATGAGTAAGGCGTATCACCACGCATTTAGTTCCTTTAGAGTATTATGTACCCGATTCTGACTGCCAGGAACCTGGCCTTTTCCAGTAGCCCATGTTCTGCGGTTCACGATTTACCTGTATCCCCAGGGCCTTGCACCACGCACCATAGCATCTCAGCTGTCGGGTTGGCTTTTATGGCCAAGGTGGGAGGTCGTGTGGACAGCACCAATGACTTCCGGGTGAGACATGTTGGGAGGGGTGGGTGCGCGTGCCCGGGCATTTCCCGGGCGACCGCCACCCCATTTACCCAGGGGGTTTTTGACCCAGTTGGCCCGGGGCTGGCCTGGCCTCTGTTTGGATAGATGAGGCAGCCCACTTCATGCGGCTACAACGGTGGCCTTTTTGGAGTCCTCCGCGTCAGCGAGCTTGAGATGCTGAGTAAGGCGGATGCAAGATTTTCCCAGGGTTTTTACCCAAGTGGCCCGGGGCTGGCCTGGCCTCAGTTTTAAGAAATGAGGGAGCCCACTTTATGCGGCTACAACGGTGGCCTTTTTGGAGCCCTCCGCATCGGCGAGCTTGAGATGCTGAGTAAGGCGGATGCAAGATTTTCCAAGGGTTTTTACCCAATTGGCCCGGGGCTGGCCTGGCCTCTGTTTTGGAAATGAGGCAGCCCACTTCATGCGGCTACAACGGTGGCCTTTTTGGAGCGCTCCGCGACAGCGAGCTTGAGATGCTGTATAAGGCGGATGCAAGTGTAGGGCACTGGAACTCGAGGATGTCTATATTGCCAAAGACTGGGCCCAGTTGAGGATACGCTCCTCTAAGACAGATCAGCATGGCGTAGGCAGTGGTGTAAGACTGCTACGGTGTTCTTTGGCAGACATCTGTCCGGTTGGTGCCCTACAGGAATTCCTGGCACTGCGTGGCAGGCACCACGGCCCGTTTTTCTGTCACCAAGATGGGTCTCCCCTTACTAAATTTCAGTTTTGGAAGGTGACAGCCAGAGCCCTCACCAGGGTGGGCCTACCAGGTGCCCGTTATGGCACACATTCATTCCGTATTGGTGCAGCCGCTACAGCAGCTGCTTTTGGGTACTCTGGGGCTGACATACGCAGCATGGGAAGGTGGGGCTCGCAATGTTTTCAGTTTTATGTGCGCCCACTCCTGCCATGAGTACCAATCCAGTCACCTTACCGCCTTTTTTCTCAATTTTCTCACAGACCCTGGGTGTCGTATTACACCGGTGACAGTATGGCTGGTGGGCCACAGCTATGTGCACAGGGCAGCGCGTTACGCTGCGGCGACAGAGTGGACCCCGACTGGGACTGGGTGAACACGCCAGTCTCGCATGGCATGGTAAGCCTGGGATGTTATGGCGGGGGCTGCGGCCTTTCCCTTTTCTAGCCTGAGTGCTGACCCGCCTGACATTCTCATCATCTACCTTGGGGGCAATGATTTGTGCCAGGTCACCGGCTTATCGCTCAAGCATGCGATTTGCGAGGACCTCGCCTACTTGCATTATGTCTGGCCTGCCACAACCCTAGTTTGGTGGACATTATCCCGCGCCTTTCTATAGAGGGGGCGTTCACCTCCTGGCCCTTGACCGCGCTAGGCGCACGGTCAAAGGGGCGGTGGCGCGGTTTCTTGCTGACAGGGCTTGGGGACGGGTCAGTCATCACCCCGATATCAGTCTACAAAATTATGACTTGTACGCAGGGGATGGGGTCCATCTGTCGCGAGGAGGTATGGACCTCCTGTTAGGTGATTGGCGAGCAGGCCTGTTGACCGAGCTGACGGTCTGGGTGGGGGCGTCAGGTCTTCTTTGAAGCCCCTCCGTGTGGCGGGTAGCACTGGTAAGGTAAACAGTATGACCCACAAGTATCCGGCAGGTTCGCAATTGACTGGACAACACTAGACAGGAATAAATTAGTTAAACGTTGTCCGGTCAACGACGAATCAGGCGATGGGGTGATGACGATTGCTAACCAGCATGCATCACCCCTGTGATTTCACGGATACGCGTCAGAGGGTGGGGTCATGAGTTAGTTATTGACTACGGTCAACAATTTGTTTGTTGTCAACAAACAAATTGATACAAATTGATACATTGTAACCAATTGCCGTTGGCAATTTTGGGGTGGTACCTTACCAGTGTTACTTCGGCCTGCTTGCCTTAGGAATTATGATTGGTCGTTTTACCAATACAAATTTATAATTCGGACTAGGGCATTGAATCAATAAATGTGGCCCTATGCTGTTATCCACTTTCAATGTTGTCTGTGTCCGTTATTGGGGGGGTGCGCCTGCAATGCAAGCGCGGCGCCAAAATGGCCGCCGCGCCCTTTGCGGGCCCCCCCCCACAGGACAGAGAATCCGGGTAGTTAGGGGCGTGGCCAGCTCCCTTATAAAAGGGGTGGCCACGAGGCAGCCGAGCTGCCATTTTACCTCAGCGACGGAGCGGAGAAGTCTTTTCCCCTCCACCCCCTCCCTAGTTAACAGTGTGATATTTTGGTCGCTTCGGGGCCGGGTGGGAATTTTTGGCTGGGACCCATATTGGCTTCCGGGTCCTGGCTTTTTTGCCCATCCCACACTGTTGCTATGGTTTGATATAGGGGTCTTTCTGTGTTCCTAATGTTGACTTTGGTCACATTGGCGGGTAGCACTGGTAAGGTAAACAGTATGACCCACAAGTATCCGGCAGGTTCGCAATTGACTGGACAACACTAGACAGGAATAAATTAGTTAAACGTTGTCCGGTCAACGACGAATCAGGCGATGGGGTGATGACGATTGCTAACCAGCATGCATCACCCCTGTGATTTCACGGATACGCGTCAGAGGGTGGGGTCATGAGTTAGTTATTGACTACGGTCAACAATTTGTTTGTTGTCAACAAACAAATTGATACAAATTGATACATTGTAACCAATTGCCGTTGGCAATTTTGGGGTGGTACCTTACCAGTGTTACTTCGGCCTGCTTGCCTTAGGAATTATGATTGGTCGTTTTACCAATACAAATTTATAATTCGGACTAGGGCATTGAATCAATAAATGTGGCCCTATGCTGTTATCCACTTTCAATGTTGTCTGTGTCCGTTATTGGGGGGGTGCGCCTGCAAAAAGGGAATGTTAAACTACTTCTGAGCATTTTGTATCTAGAAAATCCTGGAAAACAGTTGCCATAAGTCAGAATCAACTGAAGAATACACAATACATTTGTGCGTCCATTGTTCCTTGCTAGGACTGAATGTGCAGATGAATTAGGTCAACACTCATTTAGGACATTAGAGTTTGTATTTCTCTTCTCAATGTTGAGAATTGGCTATTTTATGCTTTTCTTTTTCTTGTGCTCTCTGGGTTATGAGTAGATTTATAGGTTTTCTAGAAAAAATGTTGATTAAGCTATGTAGCCCCTCATCCCTAGTCACACTGTTTAGCTTTTTCCATTCACATTTTAAAAAATTCATAGAGATCCAGAAATGGCCTAAAGCAGCCATAGATAAAAATAAGAATTAGGTTACAGTAACCCTAACATGGCCCAGGATGGGTTGGGCATTGATCTATATGCCCTTATTTGTACTCAGACTGGCTGTTGTTCAGTCGCACAGTCGATTCCGACTCTTTGCGACCCCATGACCATTGCCCTCCAGGCACCTCTATCCTCTACCATCCTCCTCATCCGGCCAAGCCCTGTGCCTACTGCGTCCACAATGCCATCTAGCCATCTCATCCTTGGCCATCCCCTTCTTCTTTTTCCCTCCACCTTTCCCAGCATCAAGGCCTTCTCAAGTGAATCCTCCCTTCTCATTTGATGTCTAAAGTGCTTCATCTTCATCTTTATTATTTATCTTTCTAAGGAGCAGTCAGGGCTAATCTCTTCTAATATTGACCTATTTGTTCTCCTCGCTGTCCAGGGGACTCTCAAAACTCTCCTCCAACACCACATCTTAAAGGCATCTGTTCTTCTGTGCTCAGCCTTTCTAATGGTCCAGCTCTCACAACTGTACATTACCACCAGAAATACCATTGCTTTGTGGACTTTTGTTTGCAGTGAGATGTCTCTACTTTTAACTATGTTCCCCAGGTTTCTCCTAGCTTGCCTCCCAAGAATCAGTCTCCTTTTTATTTCATGACTGCAATCCCCATCTGCAGTTATCTTTGCTCCTAGGAAAGTAAAATCTGTCACTGCTTCTACTTCTGGCCCATCTATTTTCCAGGGACTGATTGGACCTGTTGCCATTATCTTGGTTTTCTTGATGTTGACTCTCAAGCCAGCCTTTGCACTCTCCTCTTTCAACCTAATCAGGAACTTCTTTAGGTCTTCCTCACTTTCTGCCATTAGGGTGGTATCGTCTGCATATCTCAGATTGTTGATGTTTCTCCCCGCAATTTTGATCCCATATTGTGATTCCTCCATCCCTGCATTGTGCGTTATGTGCTCTGTGTATAAGTTGAACAAGCAGGGTGACAAAATGCAGCCTTGTCTTACTCCTTTTCCTATTCCAAACCAGACTGGCTGGGACAGCAATTTGGTAGAAATAGGGAGAGGGAGAAGAAGAAAGATTATGGTTTATCTCTTTGGAGAGTCAATTTGATTTTTTTGGGAGTTGTTATTGGAGCCATCAAGATAAGTGCCTACATTTCAAAAGTTACTATTCCATGCCTGCCTCTGGTCAAATAGACTATTGAGATTCACAATAGGGTCTAGTAACTAGAGCAGGGATTCTCAACCTGCAGTCCGTGAGCTGGATGCAGCCCACGGCACTATTTCATGTGGGCCGCCACCACCTCCACCACACCAGGAAGTGCCATGAGGTAGAGGAAGGGCAAAATGGCCATCCAGCCCCCGAAGCTGTCTGAGGGAGTGTGACCCGGCCCCCAGCTTTAAAAGGTTGAGAACTCCTTAACTAGAGTCTAGTTCTATAATGAATTAATGCCTTTAAGGGTTCTGACATTAATAATTCTTGTTGTTACTTTAATTTTTAAAAACACCATCAAATTATAGTTTATTAATGATATGTTTTGAGAAATATTTTTGAGAGGGGTTGGGACTTAATTTTAAAAGGTGATTTGGTGATGATTGTACAGTTTTGTAAACCCTATATTGTAGAATATAGGAAATATGTTAAAGCAAACATTTGAAGACTGTATGAATTTTTTGTCTCTTCCTTTTTTGCAAATTGCCAGCGTCTTTCTCTGCTATTAAGACTTTATATTGGAAATAAGTTTTAATTGTTTATTGTTTTTTAGGACTGCTGGAAAATATAAGTTAAGCGATTTTTGTTGTTATGCGGGGTTCTATGGAGTTTCCCGCATAACAACATTTTTAGCATTGTTGTCCGGTTATTTTAGCATTGTTGTCCGGACAACGACACTAAAAAAAATGTTATGCAGGGAACACGTGGTGCATAACGACGTGTTGTTAAGCGAAAATGATGTTATCCAAATGCATTGTTATGTGAGGGTTGACTGTAATTCAGAAACTTTTAGCATTTTAGCATAGAAATTTTACTACCAGGGCACTATGTACTTACTTGCTATAATTTTTTATTGTTGCTACCTGCCGTCAAGTCACTGCTGACTAATGACAACCCTATGAATGAGCAATCTCCAAAATGTTCTGCTCCTGTAAGTTCCTGTAAGTTCAAGCCTGCGACTTCCTTTAGGGAATCAATCCAATTTTTATTTGGTCTCCTTCTTTTCCTGCTTCTCCTTTCTAGGCCTGCTGTCTCAACCTTTCCCTACATTATTGTCTTTTGCAGAGAATCTTGCCTTTTCATGATGTGCCAAGTAGGAAAGCCTCAACTTCATCATAATTTATTTATTTATTTATTTTTGCAGGCTTAATTTGCTCAAGAAACCACTTTTTTATCTTTTTGGCAGTTCATGGTACCTCCAGCCCCATATTTCGGACAAATCAATTTTTTCCCTGTCAGCTTCTTTACTGTCCAGCTTTCACACCTGTACATAGTGATTGGGAATACAAGAGTGTGTACAATCTTGGTCTTCATCTCCACTGACACATCCTTTCACTTGATGACTTTTTTCTACATTTTTTCATTCCTGCCCTTCTGAGTTTCAGTCTTTTTCTGATTTAGAGGGATGCAGATGGAGTTAGAACACACTCCCTTCCTGTGAAACATAAAAATATTTGATAGCTGCACCAAGAAAGGAAAGCTTTAGAAACAATTAAGAACATTTGCTACTCCTTCCTTATGTTATGAGCTGAAGTGAGAATAGCTGGTCATAAGTGGAGTAAGAAATTCTCTACTAGCATTTAGAGAGAGAGAAAGAGGTTCCTCCCCTGGGTGAACAAACAACAGTTGTTTGTTTTGAGATCTGTAATCTCAGTAGCATTGTGTATGAGTTTTAACCTCCATGATCTGATAGAAGATCTAATTTGTTTAGCCAGCTTGCTCATCCAGTGCGCTGAAGAGGCAGTCCCGTCCCGTATTCATGATCCAACAACAATAACACATTTTGCCACTTTTTTTGAGCAGCCAAAACTAGCTTCATTCTGAAACTGAATTTTTGCTCCATTGAAATCCTTTCAAGTTGCAGGAAGGGTTACAGGTCTGCCACAGTTTAGTAGATTCTGTTGTCATCACCCCCCACCCCTCCAATGAAGTGCATTAAATTTGCATGGAGTTCTCTTAATCTGCTTTTACAGGAAAATGTCTCCACTTTCTTTCTCTAGGGAAGCATCTGTTGTTGAAGGGGACATTCTTTACACTTGGAGATATCATTTATTATAAAAGATCTCAGGTTGGGATGGGTCAAAGGCACCATAACCCAGATCAAGGGCAAGGTCTATTGGGATCATCGAGAGCCCTTCCTAATAACTTGAAATAAAGAGCCAATTAAATGTAACACCATTAATGTTTAATTCAAACAGCAGCCACAGCTGGCATATCTGTATGTGTGTCCTGTCAGTGCAGTATAAATGTTTGAACAAAGGCTGTGGGGGATAAAATTAGTAGGCTTTATGTTGTTTTTAAAATAGTGCATGGCCACTTTTAAACTGATTTTAAATATGGAAGGCTGCTTTTTGCAGCTCACAGCACAGAAAAGCAAAACAAATCAAAACAATAAGTTAAAATATTAGCAAAATGAAAAAAGAGCAACAACAGTTAAAACATCCCTTGACTTTGGAATTTTTGGAAACTGCCACTGTGTTTTGGTAGTATGCAAATGTTGTAAGTAGATAAAATTTCTACCTACTATTCCAAGAGCCACACAACAAAGGTATAACTTGCAATATCTTCTGTAAAGTGAATAAAGAAGCAGATTTCTGAACTTCAGCTAGGAAATTTTGCCACAGACCTGGAGCAGATACTAAGCTGCTTTGTTTCTGGTAGCAATATTCTTCTCTAGGCACTTAACCTTGAATACAGTCCAGGTTTTCTGGGTTTCAACCTGAATTGTTGCAACAGTGTAGGCCTTCTGTAGGTGGACTGTCTTCTAGGCAAGGCAGTTAAGAGCCCCTCAGGTAGACCGTGTAGTGACTGCACTTCCCATCTGCTCACCTTGAATGTGCCAGGTGAGTGCAGAAGCCAACAAAAATAAATAACTAAAAATAGATGAAAGGCAGTCAAACCAGCCAACACTGCTGTTGTTCTCCACTATTTTAAGTCACTCAGAATGCCTCTGGTCTTGGGCTTGCTGAGGAATTGCTGTGCTCTTCCAGTTCTACAAAGCTCAGGGCAAGCAGCAACTGGGCAAAGAGGATGCTTCTTTTTTATTTGTGTGGTGTCTTAAAAGACTGGGTGCCCTTCTCTACCCCAGTGGTGCCAGAACTAGCTGTCTCTCTGAGAAACTGTTGGTATGTGTGTTACACACATAATAAATACCATTATTGTCAAATTGAAGCATTTATGGAGAAAGAAATCTGTTGTTGTACCCAAAGTGATCAGGACCCTTGGAGCAACACCTTAAGGGTTTCCTAGATATTTGTACATTTTGGATTTATTGGCCTTGATTATCCCAACTTTACAAAAAACAACTTTACTAGGAACTGCCTATATACTTAGGCACCATGTTAACAGCTCTTAGGTCCTTGGTTAGGTCTTGAAGTGTTAATTATATACCAGTCTTCAATTGTGAATCTAATGGTAGATGTATAATGATGAGGATAATCTTCATTGTCGCCATCATCTTGTTCCTGCTTCACCACCACTCCCCTGAAAAAACATGTTACAGTATTAGCTGTAACATTTCTTCCAACTGTTCCATCATCTTCCATACTGAGATATGTCCAATGCCAGCCCAGGCTGTTATGTTTTGTTGTTATTGTTGTTGTGAGATGCCTTGGGTGGAGATGGCAACAGGCATCCATGTGATGGAATGAAAATAAGCGGAGGAGCCTTCATCTCAGCAGACTGCATTACTAAGGCTGTCAATGAACTTGGATTTTTCTACTATAAAAAATTTAGGGGAAAGAACCAGTCAACCAAATGTCTGTCCCATTCTTAGTTCTCACCTCCTGTTAGAATATGAAGCAGACCTGATATGAATAACACAACTACTATGTAGGTTTATTTAGGCTAAGGTTGTCTTCAAGATAGCTCCCAAATCATGAAGGCTCTAAGGTCGAAATAAATGCCTTGAATTGGGCCTAGAAAACTTAATTGCAACAGGTACCATGGAACAGATATTTTTATATGTCTTATAACCTTAAGGAGAAAGGTAGCTGCCCTAACTGAAGTTTTTAACTGGCATTTTTCTGAAAATTTTGAAATTAAAAACATTCTTCCAATGGGAAAAAACAATGCAAATTGTTTTTTTAAAATAAAAAGAACACTTGTGTATAGCAAATGCAATGCGTGAATAGATCTCTTGGGTCTACCAGGACCATTTCTAATATTTTATCTGATGAGCCACATTGAGGCAGAAACCTCAACAGATACCCTCATTGGTCGTGATGCCCAGGGCTTGAACAAAAAGTCTAAGATATAGGTGTCACAGAAGTTAAGTGAGTCTGGAATGGCCAATGCTTGTTTGAAAACCCTATCCGTGCTTCCTTCAGTTTCATCACAAAAGTAATGTCAATATGAAAATATAGAAGGGTTTATGATGACTTGATGAATTTCCCCTTAAAAATCAAATTGCCTCCCTGTGGGGCTTGTGCCCCATGTTGGGAACCACGGACCTAGATCAAAGGTGTATCTCCCATTTAATGTAGATTTTTGAAAGAGAGGACACACTGCATACCTGTTTTGCTCTGCAGTTACAACCAATTCCAGTTGTTTTCTCTGAATCTGATCAAGTACACTTTCACAAACATAGTATTGTGAATGTATTCTTTAAACAGCAAACATATGTTCAGACTACATCCATTACATTTTACTCAAGAGAATCAAGGCTGCAGGGAAACACCAGCTGCATATTAGAGAAGGTGGGTAATGGAGCTCCATGAATCATTGGTTGTCTATGGCTTGCCTTGGTACCAGGCTGTGTAAGGAGAGCAATCCTTCAGTCACAGCTCTTGATAGTAGTTTGAGGAGAGGATTTTTGTGAAGCTGAGCAAGAAGGTCCTCACAGGCTGTGTGCACTCAGCTTGTAAAAGCTGCCTTGGTGTCAAAAGGTTTCTGGTACAAAGAGTAGAGTGGCTTGCAGGCCCTCTCAGTCAAAGACGACAGGAAGATTATTTCTAAAAGTCTCTTGTTGTTTTTTTTCTAATTCACAAAGAGCTGAAAGATGGAAGGCTCTGAGATGCTGGGGAAATGAGCAACCCCACACTCTTAAAACCTTAGCCACTTAATTGCTTAATAGACTTCTTGCAGTCAAGCAGGGCAGATTCATTCCTCACCAAAGCTTTGTCTTTCAATGTTTGAAGACAACAATGCCACAAGGGTTTGGGAAGGAGGGAGAGACAAGCAATATATTATTGCTTCTGGGGCTCTTTAGCTATTTGTTTTGTAACTGCAATTCCAAGTGTAGAATAATCTTCCATGATTGCTCAGAAGTAGTAATAACAGCAGTTTGTTAAAAGGAAAATAATTCCTCCTTACTCAGAGCTAAAATGACCTCTCCCTACTAGGGAAGCCTTCCTCTCTCATTCAAAAAATTTCTTCTCACCATTCCTGCTATTAACCCATGGAAGGAGTTTATATTATGTAGAGCTTCCACTGAACATTCTTCTAAAACATAAGCTGTTTCAAAACTCTGCTGACATGCTGCTGGCCACAGCTTATTACAGGAAGCTAATTGCTATTATGACAAATTCACAAATTGCTCATCCACTTCTGGGCCCAATTCAAGTATGACTGAAGACCTATAATGCCTTAAATGACTTGTTTCCAAGGCATTTGGCTCATATCTATACCTATAAGAAGAGGGTTGGGCTGTGTGTGTACAGAATGTATGTCTGCACATGTCCAGCCTAACCCGTAATGTGCCGGCCACACTTACCTTATGTCCGTGACAACATCGCCATGAGGGTCTGGGGACCGAGAGTGGGGCCAATGCCCCATGAACATGGAAGAAGAAAAACTATGATACCCAGCATCCTCTGCACCATGACACGCCTCAGCCAATCAGGCTGGAGGACATGAGCGCAGAGGAGGCAGGACAGCCGGCGTGCACGAGGAAAAAAAAGGCTGACTTGCACACCATTCCCCCTCATCACCTGCTCTCCAGCAGCCCTAAAAAGCAGCCTCCCCACCACCACCATTCTCATCGCAGTCGGCCCAGCAAAGTTTGCCAGGTAGGTTGGCTGGAAGAGAAGGAGGTGGCAGATGAGAATTGTCTCACACTGAAACTAGCCCCCCAGCTAGGGGGAATGGAATGCTTCCGCCTCCCACCCTTCCCCACCACCAACAAACAATCAATACCTGCCCGGCAAGGCTGGGCAAAATAGCTAGTTTTCCTATATGAGCTCCTCTGGGTTCTGTGATATCTAAGGGAGGCCCTTCTGTCAATCATGAGAGAGGGCTTTTTCAAGTAGTTGGTCACAAGCTATGGAACTCCTTTTTAAAAGGTTATGCTGCTCCCACTGCTGCTTTCCTCAGGTAGGTAAATGCCCTTAGATTACATTTTATATTTTCCCACAGCTATTAAAAACTAGCAAAAATAGATAAATGCTTTCTTTTTTTCCCAAAAAAGAGACCTTGAATTTCTAAGTAACTGCTGTTCTTAAATATCCCAAAAGGAGGATGGGAAATCCCAAGTATTTTAAAAAAAAGATGATGCTTTTCATCCTAACAATTTACTTTCACTATACATACAGAGCAAACCAATGGAATAATATGTAAATAGATCAAATGTCAATAGAGCAATTCATGTATACTTCCTCTGGAATATCTATGATTAAAAATATTACTAATTCATTTTGAAGTACTGTAGTATAAAATATTTCTGTGTTATTTTCCTCTTATATCTGCTCTCTTACATCTTCTGTTCTATCATCATGTCAAGAAACTACAATTCATTAATTGGAAATAAGTCAGTTGACATACCTTTCAGGATTTCCCCCTTCCCCTAAGAATAAGCTACTTATTGGGCAGAAAATGTGAGATAAATACCAACTAAACGTATGTATGTTCATACGCACATACGCATGCACGTACGTATGTACATATTTATTTGTTTATTTATTTTATATACTGTCTGTTTGGGCAGTGAACATATAAATACAACAAGCATGTAAATATAAAACTGATTAAAATGCACACATATTAAAATACAAACAAAGTACAACCAAGCAAACAAAATTAAAACAGCAAGCAACCAACCAAAAACATCATGAGTGTTGAGCAGAAATAGACAGAATATAATGAATGCCTCTATGGAAAGTTCCACTTTAAGAGCTCTCCTGAATTCATGGAAAGAGGATGCCAGGCAGATATATGCTGGAAGGGCATTCCAGATTGTTGGGGCTTTCGCACCACCTTCTGGGCCGCTCTCTGAGTGGGCACCCGAAGTCCTAGCACTTATGTTCAGGCTATGATTTCAAATTTTACATTTTACTAATCTGGGCAAACTCAAACAGCATGCAATACTCACACCACAGGCCAGTCACGTGGTTGAGTGGGCCAGTCATGTAGTTCCTCCCACTGTAAATGCTTCCGTAAAACACATCTGCGGCTGTCGTAAAAGTGTTTATGACAGCCATGGCTGCATTTATGGCAGTGTTTACGGCAGGAGTGGGCGCATTTATGCATGTGCGGGCACATTTTATGGCTGTCGTAAACACACCTGCTTCCACTTCTGGTATCAGCGAGGGCAGCCGCGAACCCATACCTGTCAAGTATCCCATTTTGGCCGGGATTTCCCGTAATTCACTGCTCTGTCATGCTCCTTCCTACCATCATCCCATATTTGAGCAACCAGGAAAGGGGTTGCTGTGCATGCGCACCACTGCCTCTGATGGGCACGCATGCACAGTAACCCCTTTCCTGGCCAAAGAGGTTTCTGTGCATGCACATAGGGGTTACTGCACATGCGTGCAGGAGTTACTGTGCATGTGTATCACTGCCTCTGATGTCAGAGGCAGTGGCACGCATGCGCCAATGCCAGCGCCAGGAAACCTTCCCATATTTAGACAATGGCAACTTGACAGGTATGGGTGAACCACGTGAAATAGTGCTGTAGGCTGTACTTTGGTCACCCCGCCTTACACCATTTGAAAAACTTAGTAACTTATATTCCACCACTCAGCTCAAGCAACTGAAGACTCTGGGTTATGAAAACAGTGTGGGAGAAAGGCCTTGAACAACCCATTCCATCAGAGACTTTGGGTAAAATTTGCAGTTTCAGCAAATGTTAAAGAAATGATAGTTAAATGTATTTGTGGGTGGCACTTAACCCCAGTGTGATTGTCACCAGTCCTAGTTTTGAATCATGGAAATAGTTTGTATTATGCAAAGCTTCCATTGAACATTCTTCAGAACCATAAGCTTACAACTCTCTATTGGAGAGATGTGGGATCATAGATGAGTGGTGATCATGTGTAAAGATGAGTCAAATTTGTTCTTTGCTACATAAAGAAACAAAAAGTATAACAAACCAGCAATTTCAATTAAATCAATCGTTAGCCTTACCAGGTTTATTTCAAACAGAGAATACTACGATTTTATGTAAAGATTTTGCTACATTTCTGCTTACAGCTGTTTGTTGCAAAATAGCAAAGCATTAGACATACACTATAGATTTTTCCTTGAGTGCATGGAATAAATTAATGTGGCCTTTTGCTTTATTGGAAAAATTAACAGAAAAAGTAAAGAATGCATATAATAATTTTATCTCAGTTTGGTTCCTTTTATTGCTTATTTCCAGTCATATGGGAATAAGATGATGAACCTTCCAAGTGTATATATAGAAATGTTAGGAATAACCTGTGTAACATAATGTGTCACTTTTCGATAGGTAGCAGAAACAACTTAGCTATTCAGTTTATTGCTTAGCCTTACTCACACTGACATCTCTGATACAGAATAACAGTTTTGATTCTAATTACATAGTAGTGAGAGAGTATATGAAAGAAATTTTGTCATTCTGGTTACATCCAAGTGATAGGAAAGCCATGGATTTTTACAAGCTACAACTAGCCTTCTTCTTTAAGGAGCTGCTCTTAAGTGCCTAGGCTTATGTAGCATCAACAAAAGATTATAAAAAATACTCCTGAGTCACATGCTGTAGAAGATAATTTAAGCAATTTTCTCACGGGAACAAAAATAGCCTTCCAATTTTGATAACAGTGAATTAAAAATAAGAATTTACCTTTCCTTTTTACAATAATGAAAGTTTAACTAAGTTTCATTGTGGCTGCAGGGGCTGAGTGGTTAAGAAGCTCGCCTTGTTAGCTGGAAGGCTGTCAAGTCAGCAGTTTGAGACCCGGATACTACATGACAGATTGAGTGCCCATCTCTGTCCCAGCTCATGGGGATATGAAAGGAGCCTCATTTGCACTCATTCCCTGAGCAGAGTTTCTTCCATAAAAATCCTTTCAACTCAGAATAATTTCTGACACAAAATTATTATTATTGTGATGGTAAGTTTCTTCTTCAAATAATAGAAAAAGCTACTTTTCAATAGATTACAAGTATAATAAGACAAGAAATGAAAATAACAGTTCATAAATTCTCTTAATTTTTGGAACAATTGAGGATTTTATGATTGAGGAGGTGGGTCACAAAATTAAAAAGAGTAAATTCAAACACTATAAGCTAGATACTGAAATAATTAAACTCTAAAAACATTTTAAATGCATATACCAATTGCCAGCTCTCAGAGCGTCAAGTGATGTCTCTGAGATTTGTTGTGCATCTCCAGGCAGAGAAACAAATCTCAAGGCAAGTTGGCACTGGAAAAAGAGGAAGTTTGATATTTGTGTGTGAGGTGGCTTTAACGTTTGGCAGCCATTGCTACCCATTTCTGACTGATGCCACAGGGCTCACTACCTCATCATGGAGGGGGTTTGGATGTGTGTTCCACTTGCATACCTTTGGTTCACCAAAAAGCCAGAAGCAAAAGGAGGGGGCCTAGGGAGAGAGAGCCAGTGGATACATGCCCTTCAGCCTTTCCTGCCATCTGGAACAAGGCAGGGAGGGGAGCACCAGTGTTGTGATTCATAAACTTTCCTGTTATGCATGCCATAGCAACAGTGACATGAGATGTGAGCCCTTAGGGAATCAGCCTTTCACGTATGGTATGCGGCTGTGAAACAATTTGCTGGGAAGAGGTACTTTAGCTCCCTTCAGTGTTAGAGGCAGAAGTACTGTAGTAGGGATGGTCTGGTGTCCTTCCTCAGGTGCTTGCAAGGATGTGGTACAAAGGTTATTTTAGGCCAGCCTTGCCCTGCCTACGGCCTCTATTTTGCTGTTAGGGGATTCACATTAATAAAATATATCAGAGAGTAAACAAAAAACAACAACATTGTGGACCTTTAAAGACTAACTCCTGTATTTTAATGTTAGCTTTCGTGGATCAGACATAGGAGTGAGACTTCATGACATTATCTTACACCTATCATGTACAGGGATACACAATGATTGGCTAGCAAAACAGATAGCTCTTTACAACTAATAATAACAGAAGATCAGTGTGACTACTGTATTTATAATTAGAATAACAGAAAATTTCTGATTGGGGTTAGATTTATTACCATGAACTTTGTTTCTCTTGAGTTATAAATAGTTAGAGGGTGAATGCAAAATTCTGGCATTACATATCTGCTAATGAGATAATTGAGGATGGTAAGAATGACCTGTTATCCACGCTGTTCTGTGACCTGGCAAACATCAGAGAGAGAGAGAGAGAGCTGGTTCTGTAAGTTACAGCATATAACAAGCTGTTAGTTGTGGAAACATTTATAATTCAAGATATTGTTACTGCAAATATGCTATTTTCAGCCTTTTAGACGAGTGGTTCTCGACCTTGCACCCCCAGATGTTCTTGGACTACAGCTCCCTGAAATGTTGGCTAGCACAGCCAATGGTGAAGGCTTCTGGTAGTTTTAGTTCAAGAACCTCTAGGGACCCAAGGTTGGGAACCATATGTTCCCCCCAAAAAGTAACAAAAACGTTATTCAGTGCTGATAGTAATAGGTTACTTGCAAAATGTTACATGGTGAAATACAGTGTGAAAAATAGTTTTCCCACTTCTACCATGATCTGTCTTCTTTCATTTAAAAGTCTTCTCCCATATTGCATGCATTTGCTCAACCAAAAGAAAATTCATGTGTGCTAAGCAGTCTGGTTATTCAAAACACAATCAACTGAACCCACATAACAGTACTAAAGAACCAAAGTTTTGTAAAATCAATAACAAGTACCCTACTTGCCTTAAGATTGCACCAAGGAAGGCATGGCTGGTGTTTATAGCCCTGTTTAGTGTGCAGGTCTCCCAGATTCCCTTACTGGTTTTGTCTACTTTGTTAGAGTGAAAGTCATTGTCAAGTAATAAGAATATCCATACCTACAGTGAGTATTTCTATATATCCATGCAGTCAGACAGATTTCAGCCTGACCATTAGGCCAGCTTCTGGGCATTTCAGTATCTGAGCTGTTTTAGGAATGGCTGCTGAGGTGATAGGTATAAGGTCTCTGTGCAGTGTAAGCATTTTTTATTTTTCTTGTCAAAGGAAGTCTTAAGCATGTGCCTTCTGCAAATGAATTTAGTATTTGGCAAAATAAATAAACCAGCAGGGATATCTTTTTTCAGAAGTGTTGTTCAGGTTCCCATTTAGGAGGGGCGGGGGAGTGAAAACCTGTGAAAACTTAAAGATAAGGTTCACTTCCTGTCTTTATGGAGAGATAAAGAACCAGTGAAGTATAGTCAAGATGGACATAAATGTCTCATGTACAAAGAGGCAGCTACCGAGAGTGTTTATGTTACCTCAGTTGTGAAAAACTAAGAGCCACATACTTAGCATCTAGTGATAACAAAAATGATGACTAGAATGTGTGAAACTTCTAACACTATTCAGATCTCATATGAGAAAATATCACCTAACATCTTTTCAAACATAATACCTTTCATCCAAAATATTTTATTCAATCAAGCCTAATCTACAAACTTGGCTAAATCATACTGCAGCTGGCCACTGGCCGCAATAAAGAATTGATTGATTGATCACACAGTTTCCTGGATGAGATTATAGTTCAGTTCTTAGTAAATTTCACAAGAAACTCATTGCACTAGAAACTATCACTTCGTGATGAGAATTTTTAGTCTCCTTTGTTGTGCTACTTCTCTGTAAGCTTTTCCCTGCATGGCTATGGGTGTTGAGAGTGTGAAAATATTCAGAAGATTAACTGTACTTTGACAAGAGTATCCATTGGAAAGGATTCTAGAAAATTAATTTTACCAGGCTATCAATAGCAAGTCATTAAAATATGCCATTAAGTGGTGATACACAAGAGTGAATCATGAATTGACTGTATAATTGCAACATAATATTTCTTCCCATTTTTGCCAAGCATGTTAGTAAGAACCACAGTATATTTTTCTACTGTGTTCAATAGTCATATTCTCTCTTCATAATTAACCTTGATAATAAATGTAAACCACAGTGTTAAATAGAACAACATCAGTAACCATTTTGGTTTTAAAATGTGAGTCTGTGTGAAGGGAGGGAAATCTCAAATGATCTATGACATGATTTCTCCAGCACCCATTCATTCATCAGCAAAAGACTTAAAGATAATAAACTTTTTGTTGTTGATGTTCTTTAAGGCAATTACTTAATCTCAGCAAACTCCTGTGTTAAGCACGGCTATTAACCAAGCAGGCCATAAATCAATGCCCAACCAGGTGGGTGATTATTCTGAACTGCAATCACTCTTCAGGACCTTCTGAGGACCCCTCATAGTCTTAAGCACCCTAATTGCACAGGCAGCATGCTAACAACCGGCACTTTGCATGAGTAGCAAGGAGGATGTGCTGTAAAAGACACCAAGCCCATTTTTAATACCAGTCAGAACATTTACGTACCAAGGCAGGATGATACATGGAGGTTATTAGCTAGCACCAGAACCACAGCTGGGTACAGCTGATAACTCCCTCCTTTGCTCCACTATTCCAAGACCCTGTTGAACTGCCTTGCAATTGTAATAAAATGGTGGCCTCTCCCCCTCCTTATTACCCGTATGTGCCTTCCATGAGGCTGAGGGGCAATGCCACCTTTATGATGTCGATTCGATAACATGAAAAGGTTTCTCTTTCTGGCATTTCCCCAGATAATTTCATGAGTACTCAGTCAGTACAGCAGTACATGCAGGAAGACTTGTGGTAACTTTGGAAGATTTTATTATCACCCTAAGTTGTAACTGCCCATAAACTAGGGATGGACATACTTGATGGTCACAGGATTGTCCAGGAACTAAACAGCCCTCCAAATATGAGAAAGGAGCCAGAAATGTCCAGAAGTCCACTTTTGCTTTTGAAACACAGTGGTGTTTTCTTATAAATATACTAGCAGGGGTAGCCAGCTGCATCCGGGTTGGACCCAATCCTGGGCGAGGTGAGTCCCGAGTCAGGTGCCCCCACCCCATTCCCTGTCCTGCAGGCAGTCTGCTTGTCTGGAGGACCCTGTTGCCACAGCAACAGCAGGCCCTTCTCCCCCAGGCCTGCCAGCAAGGCTGTGGCCACCACCAGCTTGTCCGGGTGTGTGCGTGTTTTTTTGAAAGGAGGGGGTGGGGGCTTTTCCTTCCCTCCTCCTCTTTCCCCATTCCCCCTGTGTTTCTTTCCTCCCCCTCCTTCCTCTCCCATCCTCCCCATTTTCATCTTCTTCCCCTTCTCTCCGAGGGCCCGGTGGAGGCGATTCCAGTGGCACAGTAAGGCCATATAGGTTTTGGCATTTTGTTCAGGGTTGGTAGGGGCCTTGCCACAGTGGCTCTGTGCCCCTTGGCTAGGGGCGCCTGAGGTTTTCCCATATATTTTAGGGGCAATTTCTTGGCCCCCATTGCTGTGCAGGGCACGGTGGCCACCTGCGCATTCCGGCCATGGGCACCGCTGTATTTATCAGCTACACTATGCTTTGTGGGTGGCAGTTGGTCTGTGTGTGCACATGACTGGCACCCCACCTCTCTTGCTCTCAGCCCGGTCTCCCTGATTGGCCATGTTGCACTGCAGTGTCTTCTGGGAGTTGTAGTTTTTACATTTTGTTGTATTTGTGGGGTGTATGCCCCACCCTTGGCCTCAGGACCCTTACAGTGCTGAGCCCAGTTACAAAAGATACATGTGTGCCAAGTTTCACAGGATTTGCTCCAGGGGTGTGGAAACATATTCCGCATACATATGGTCACACCTCTTCCTTATAGGTATAGATTAAACATTGCAATGAGTCCTATGGCATATGTAAAAAGGTATATTATTATTCTTGGTGGCTTCCAGGAGTGACAATTTGAGCTCTCTTTTTTGGAAGGGGCACAAGAATCTGATAGGTCCAGGACCAGCCCACTGCCAAAAAAAAAACCCCTTGGGTATGTTCCATGGTTTGACTATGCTCTTTCTTTCCCTGTGTGTAAACATATCATGCCATCCTGTTGAAAGTGCATGCCTTTCCTATGAGGAAAGATTGAAGCATGTTATCAGACTAGGCCCACAATGCTTGCTTCTTGAGGCAGAGGACAAGCTCACATATACTTGCACTCTGCCTAGTGAAGCCATCTGGACTGGCAGCTGAATCATGTTAAGCAAGTTAGGAATGTGCTCGGTTCCTTTTAATGCACTGTGGAAAGCCAGCAAATATGAGTAAAAATTAGCAGCAACAAATCTCCCTCTTTAATTCACTCTTCTTTCGATAACTAGCAGTTTTCTCAGCTTTATGGTTTGAGGGGAATCCACGTTGAAAGGATTCGTTGGACCATTGATGATGTTCAGCATCTTCCGCTAAACCTGTGAGAAGGAGGCTGTCCCAAGAGTTCAGTGCCATCAGAAGAGAATTGATGGTGAAAGGTGATCCTCTCATTGTGTGGCATGGCAGCACCAGACTTATGTTTTGGGAAATCTGCAGCAGAGAAAAAGTGGCAGGGTGGAATGTGTTAGAATGGTAAATGATATTTTACTATTTTTCACCCCATAGATTAGAACTTAGTGATTAAACTGATTGTTGATAAATTCAGGTAAACAAAAGAAACTATTTACACTAATTTGGATAATAAATCTGTGAAATTTGTGTCAAGTATGTGTCATTATGTTTGGTGCTCTTAAAAAATATTGGATGGATTTATGATACATTAATAGGTATTAACTAGAGCACAAAAGCTTGCCATCAACTAAAATAACTAGTTAGCCATGAATAGCTAGTTGTTAACTGCAGTAACACATATGTAAAGTAAGTTACATTGTAATTGTAGATGAACAAGGGATAATTTTACTCATTTTGCAGTACAACTTGAACTTTTAGTTATTTCTATTATACTATTATGGGGACATAGTTTCATTAACTTTAAAGTCCCATACAAGTCAGATCAGGCTATCTGAAAGATTGTATCTTCTTATATAAACCAGCTTGGTTCCATGATCTGCAAGAGAGGTCCATCTCTCAGTCTTATAATCTTTAGAGGCACAGCTCTTTCACACTGATAAACAGTGATTGGGAATACAAGAGTATGAATTATTTTGGATGGCACATCCCTACACTTGATGATCTTTTCTAATTGTTTCATTGCTGCCCTTCCAAGTTTCAGTCTTCTGATTTCTTGACTGTGGTCTCTATTGTAATGAATTTGGAAGCTTTAATTATGAAAATAAGCTTACCAGAATGTGTCACCGTGATTCAGTTAATCACACCCACCTGGTTCGGACTTTGAAGATACTGATCTAGGAGAAACTACAGTTAGAGAACAAACCACGTTTTGTTATTTTGTGTGAAGACTGACATCCTGCTTGACTCCAGACTGCCTGCCTAGACCCTGACCTGCCTGTCGTGACTCTGACTTCTCTGCTAACCCTGATGATGCCCCTGGACACCATTTGGATTAGACTACTGACTCAGACTACCGTAAATAGCTTGCCTTTTGGACTTTAATATCGGGACTTTCCTTGAACAAGACTCTCTGTGTAGCGCCACTGTGTGGTGACGGTGCTTACTTGGGTGGGTGCCTACTTGGGTGGGTCAGCACACCTTATTATTGATGAAGAGGAAGCTTCGGAGAGTACTTCTTTATTATAGTCCCTGTATACTGTAACAATAGCATCTGTATAACAATAGCATCATCTAGCCAAGGGTTTCCCAACCTTGGGCCCCAGATGTTCTTGGACAGTAGCCCTGATCAGCAGGTGTGCTAACTTGGGCTTCTGGTTATTGAAGAACAATAACACCTGGGCGCCCAAGGTTGGGAATCCCTTATCTAGCCCATATTTTATCACCTTGTCTGCAAGAATATCACAGCCACTTGAGGCACTAGATATTAGGAATGGCAGAGCATCAGTCAAGCATTGTGGTACATTCCTCTTGGTTCTATGTAGCCTATAATGCACCCCTAAACTAAACTGCTCTCCTTACATGTTGTGGAGAACGGTTATTTTATCAGAAGTGCCAAAGCTAGAGCCAGCTATCACTCTCATCAACTTCTTAATGTGGAATTAGGGAAGCATTTTGTCCTTCACCTCAGGCAACAAAATATCAGGAGCCAGACCATATCCAAGGGAAATAACTTGAATGACAGAAGTTGTGGCATCTCATTGACAAAGCTCCACTCCACTATCATTGCTCATCTGGCAGCCAATGTGTAGTTTGTCTGTGTTACCAATGGCCCTGCAAAACCATGCTGATTCTTCTCCCTTCCAAGGTTGCATTGACAAATGGCTCTATTGGCCAGACCTAGACTTTGCAGAGATGGTTTGAAATGCTGCCCTCAAAGTGGGCGAGCCAGTCATAGTAATGAGTGAAATTTCTACACACCTTTATTCACAAAGTTGTGTTTGGCTCCAGGGCATCGTTGGAAGAATGTGTTCTTTGGCGGCTGATGCTTCAGCACTGTAAAAGTCATGCTAGATCCTTTATAAGTGGGTCATTGATTTCAATGCTAGTCACACCAGAGAAAAACTAAGAAGTGGATTGTAGTGCTTCCTGTCTGATGAGGCTCCTTGCAAGATGCAGACAAGGGTGGGCTTCTGCTTTGATCCACACATGCAGCTCATTTTATAGGAATGCAAACTTCAACCATGAAGAGCATTTGGGCATGAAACCCCAGGAGCCTTTCCCAGAGTTTAGCTCTTGATCATTTGACTTAATTGCTGAGAATTTGTTTTTAAATTCAAAAATAATCTGGGGCAAAATCCTGTTGTATCTCACCATATGCACATCAGGGACAATGTCATCAGTCTTGGAAATTGGCACTGATTGAGAGCATTTTCATGATGCATGTGATTCGTAAACAATGCAACAAGGCTGCATGCAATCTGAAATTGCCAAAGAAAGCCTTTAATCAGAAGCAATTTGCTGATAGTGATGATGTCATCCCATTGTGCATGCAGGGCAGCGCAAGAGGATTTCAAGCTGCAATGTGGTGGCTTAATAGTAATCGAAATCAGCCTTGTATCTTCTGAAGGTTTGGACGTCTGACTGATGCTTTAGAAAAGAGATTATTAGAATTAGCATCATTATGCATCCATCTTGAACAAATGAAACTGACTTACAATGAATCAGAGTGTTGATCTCTCTAGCTCAGAATTATATTGTATGCAGAGTTTAGAGAGTTACCTCTTTGAACTACAATCTCCAGAATGCCCTAGCCAGCATAGTCAACACCTGGGATTCTGGCATATTGTAGTCAAAAAAATAAAACATTTCCAAGGTTTGGTGAGTCTAAAGTCTAGAATTCCTGAACACATGCATAAGCTCACTTGTGCAAGTCATCAGAGAGAGAATCCTTCTCATCCAAAACAATTAGATGAAGTAGCTGAAAGTCAGCAAGGGCTTTTTTTAAGGGAATAAAGTAAGGCGTTCCCATCTATAGCTGTAATATGGAATATTGGCCTCAGTAAGTCTTTATTAATTGATTCTACATGTCCAGCTAGCAAAAAAAAAAGTAATTATTTTTTCTTTTCAGAAGATCAGTCTCCTCCTTTCAGTATTTTTGTTTTAAGCAGTTAAAGCGGTTTGACCCACTTCCATCATTATCCGGACCACTCTTAACCCTCCCTCAAATCTTTTGGGCAGCCACCTGCTTTCTCTTTTGATCTTCTCCTCTACTCTACCTTATTTCACTCCAGGAGTTTTGCTAGCCAGTTGGAAGGTCTTTCTTTTTCCTCCCAAAGCAGCTGTGGGAAGAATGAGGCTGGCGATTCCATCTGCCTCTTTAAGTTCAATAGCTTTGTCCAACCGCTTTCTCCACAAAATTGCAGTGGCTTCTCTTCATACAATGGTGACATTATGTAACAGTGACTTCCCAGTAAAAAGCAAATTTCCTTTTATTTGATTGTGCTGCCTCTCTACCTTTAGAATTGCCACAGCAGTCAAACCCACAATATTTTTTTTCAGACTTGAGTTAGTCTAGAGGGCCTCCCCACTGCTCCCCCCTCACTTTCTAGAGGAATTGGCAGAGTTCTGTATTATTAGGACGTAAGCCAACTGTTCTAGTGGAATTTCCTGTCTGATTTTAATCTCTTTCCCCCCCCTGCTTAATTTCCCCCTCTCCCCCCCTTCAAAGTGTGATGGGAGGGGTGAAAGCTTTTTTAATTACATTGCTGTGGGTTACTCTTTCAGGATATTATTATTCCTTTTAAGTACTTCCTATTGGGAAGCAGAGGAGCAGAGCCTAACAGGGATGGTGGTGGTGCAGTCAAGACTTGTGGCCTTATTGTTGTTTAATAACTTTCAGATTGCAGGAGTGGTTAGATATATATCTTGGCATGACAAGCAAGCAATGAAGTGGTTTCCAAGGCTCTTAGCACTTTGCAACTCAGGACCTGCAGAATTAATGAGCTGCTGATTTAAAAAGCCCTCCGGGGGTTGAGTTTTTCTGCTTCTCTGGATTTGCAGTTCCTTAATAGTGGAGATCCACTACTACAAGCAGTCAGGTGTTTAGGGTGTTCCTGAGTAGGGATGTAACCCAGAGTTCATTCTATCTCTTTAACAATTTGACAGTCTCCTTTGTAGCTTTCAAAAGGCACAAGCAGGACAACAGCCTTGCTTTTGCCAGAGAGAATTTTCAAGATTGTGCCAACTGCTCTCAAACATGCTCACCACAGAAAGTTTGCATACGCAGCCTTTCGTGAACCAGGCTTCAAGTTCTAACTGAGGAATTTCTGCTGTCGTTCCCTGTTCATACAATGGGCTGTCTTTGCCGTCATATCTATTGTAGTAGTCATGACAAATTACAGTCTTGTGAGGTTGTTGTGAGGTCAAAATAAATCTTGGAACTTTATTATATTGGACTACAGGTCCCAGAACGTCTTCTCATGAGGTTTTGGGATTCTGGGAGCTGTAATCCAAGAAGGTGATATTTCCAAGTACTGGGATAAAACAGAAGGATGGAAGAGAACCATGTACAACACCTTGAACTCTTGTGGTGAGACAGGGAGGCAAGTTACAAAGCTAATAAATAAATAACAAATAAATCAATTTTGGTTATTACTACAGTAAAGGTAAGGTTTCCCTTGCTCAAAAGCCAGTCATATCCGACTCTAGGGTTCAGTGCTCATCTCTGCTTCAAAGCCGAAGAGCCAGCACTGTCTGCTTCTGCAGACATTTCCGTGGTCATGTGGCAGGCATGAATAGACACCAGACCACACAGAACACTGTTACCTTCCCACCGAAGTGGTCCCTATTTATCTACTTTCGATTTCTTGCTTTCGAACTGCTAGGTTGGCAGGAGCTGGGACAAAGACGGGAGCTCATTCCATCCTGCAGTACTCGGGAATCGAACTGCTGACCTTCCGCCTCCCAGTCAACGTCTTAGCAACTTGAGCCACTGCAGTAAAACCTTGCAGTAAAAGCCTTGCTTAGAGACTAACTCGCTTAAAGAGCAGAATTTTCTCTAAATGGTTGCCTCACTTAACAACTAAAACCAACCAAAAACTCACTTAATAACTAAATCGGGGCTCGCAGTCCCTCCCCCACCAGAAGTCACAATTGGTCGCTTACAAGTGCAATCATGTAGAACGCATTATGCTCTTTAAGCGAGGTGCCACTGGTTGTTACTGTGCAAGGCTCCAGTGCATTGAGCATGCTGTATATGTAACACAAGAAGAAGGCTGCAGTTGTTAGTAGAGTACTTCTCATAAGACGTCAAAAAGAAGAGAGATCATAACATACTTTTCAAATTTGCCTACATGAAACAGAAGCAGATTTGTGGACAACTTTTATATTCTATACATTGTTTCCCCCCCCCCCGCCCCCCCCCAAAAAAAATTAATGAGCTAGAGTCTCTGGGAGAACAATAATTTGCTATCTCTCCACACAACTTTCTGCTAGAAGATGTTTGAGCAGCATATAGGCCTTAGCTAATTTTCAAAGCAACTCAAGCAAAGTTTTTATGAGCCTAGTTTTGTTACTGGTCCCACAGTGAGTCATTGATACAGCTGGGAAATAAAAATCCAGGGGTTTGAAATAAAGAAAGAAAGAAAAATCAGGTTTTAGGAGCATAATAACAAGTCAGGTTTTTTTAAAAAAAAATTGCCCTAAATTAGGGTGTATCACTGACTTCCAGCCACAGAGGATGTTAGAAAACTATTTAATGAGAACATTATTCCACCATTATTCACACTGGTTTTCCCCGTTTCTTCATCAAAAGCAGCTGGCCTTGGCTGCGAATGCCGAAATATTGCTAGCTGAGCAGCCTTTGACTATTCTCTTACGTATCAAAAAATAGTTTGCTTACAATTTCAGTAATACTTGCATGTCTTGTCCTTTTGCTCTTGTTCTTGATGACTCCGCCATGTTTCCTAGATGTAAACTCCAACTAGCATAACAGCAGCTAGAAGTCAGCATGGATTAGTTAGATTTGAGAAGCTTTATGCATTCATACTTTATTTATTCAGATGTTTGAGATGGTTTTTAGTGTTCTTATATCCTTGTTTCATTGCATTCAGTACATGAAGTGAGGATCTCTGTCAAAAACTCACACACATGCATATTGAACATCAGTGTGAATGATAAAGCTTTTGCTATCATTAATTACTGCAGTCTTCCAGATGAACTTTAACTGCCAGACTCTTGGACCTTTGACTATGCTTGTTGGAACATCTGAGACTATAGGTGCCAAGACAAAGGCAGCAGAAGTCCAAACTAATAGAAGGCCAAACTTTCAAGTTTTTCATGGCCATTGAAGATGCTGTTTTGGTATTACTCTTTAAAAAGATTATAGTGGTAGGTAGTTTGCATTCTCAATTGAATGGGGACATGTACTATTCCAGGTTGAACCACCTCTCCTTTCAGGACTTGCCATCTGGGAATGGTCTTGGATGCAGCCCTGCTCCCAGATGCCAAGATATATGCTAAGACACCAAGTGATTTTTAACATCTGAAATGCTTCTGGAAGATTTAATGAGAACTTGAAGGAAGTTATTTAACTTCCCCTTCTTCCTTGCTTTGCACCTATTATTTCTTGCTGTCTCCTCAAAGATTGTGGTGTGTTTGAACCACAATCGGGCATACCCCAGGCAATACCTGTCAACCTTCCCGGATTGGCCGGGATTTCCCGATTTTCAGTGCTGATTTGCACCATTTCCTGCCCGCAGCTGCCCAAACCCCGGAATTGGCAGCGGGGGAAAAAGAGGTTCTGTGCATCCCTTCTGCGCAGATTGCCTTCTACCCATGCGTAGAAGGCTTTTACGCTTGCGTAGAACCCTTCTACACTTGCGTAGAACCCTTCTATGCATGTGTAGAAGGCGATCTGCGCAGAAGGGGATTGTAGAAGCCTTCTACGCATGTGTAGAAGGGTTCTACACAAGCGTAGAAGGGGTCTACGCAAGCGTAAAAGGCAATCTGCACAGAACCATTCTGCGCAGGTCGCATAGAAGGCGACCTGCACAGAACCGTTCTGCGCAGGTCCTGTATTTTCCGGAGCCGTGGTTGACAGGTATGCCCCAGGCAACAGCAACCTTGCTGTGCCGGTTAATCTTTCTAACACTAGGTCAGATGAAAGGAACTATGGAATGGATTCACCAAAACATGGCTTCATTTTGGCAGTTTAAAGTCTGACCTAGACACAAAAGAAGAAATGGGCAAACTTAGATAAGGATTGATCAAGTAGAGTCTTAGCACTCTGGGCATCTATTTGTCTGGTTAGCTGTTCTGTGTAACTCTCTGCCAAGTGGCAAGGGGGTATTTATCACTATTCCTCTTGAACAGATCAGGCAGGAAAGTGTGATAACATTTTACTCTCTGATTGGCAGAATGATACAGATGACAAGTTTACCAACTGATTAGATGTGTGTCAAAATGAATTACCCATTGTAGTTGACTTTATTTGCCTAGAAAATCTGAGGAAGCAGGGAAGCTGTGTATTTTACCTCTTGGCAGGAAAATACAGTTGACCACCCATGTATCAATTTGTTATGATTATTCTCTGCTAAGTTAAACAGTTGAGGAATTATTACCTGGATTCACTGTGGATTTCATTTTTTTTCTTCAGACCTTCTTACATCCGGCTACTATTTCTTTATTCTTCTTCATTTTTTCCTTGGACAATGCATATAAGCTGGTTTCTGTGTTTTGCAATTTGTGATAGTATCTCCAGTATAAAGACACAATGAAGAAGAATCATTTCACATCTTGCCTTAAAACTGTGAAAGGAAAGGGAGATTCAACCTGAAATCCTATACAGTGGTACCTCAAGTTACGAATTTAATGTGTTTCCCATGATGATTCATGTTACAAAAAAATCATAATTCAAATTTTCCATAGGAATGCATTTAATGCAATTTCCCATAGGAATGCATTAAAAACAAAAATTCATAACTAGAAATGCAGTTTCCCATAGTAATGCATTGAAAACCAATTAATCTGTTCCACAGAAAACTCATAACTGGAGTGATTATTTTCCTATGGGTGTTCTTTCATAATGCGAAAATTTCGTAACTCGAACCGTTTGTAACTCAAGGTTCCACTGTAGTAACTTTCCTAGGAATAATAATAATAATTTTATGTCAGAAATTATTCGGGGTTGAAAAGATTTTTGATGGAGAAACTACACTCATGGGACACCCGAATGAGGCTCCTTTCATGTCCCCAAGATCTCCCTATTTATCTATTTGCAATGTCTTGCTTTCAAACTGCTAGGTTGGCAGGAGTTGTGGCAGATGATGGGAGCTCAAACCGTCATGCAGTACCCGGGTCATGAACTGCCAATTTGCCAGCCTTCCAGCTAACAAGGCAAGCTTCTTAACCACTGAGCATCCACAGCCCCATAGAATTCACCACATAGAATTCACCAAAGCCTCATGGAATTCAATTGGATTCAATGGAATTCAATAGAATTCAATGGGGCATTTATTTGGGTAGATACGTATAGGGTTGCAATGTGGAAGAGTGCATGCTCAATAGATAACAGTTACAAGATTCTATTTCTGAGAATACCATCCACATAAATCTTTTGGTTAATCCAGAGAATTGTTTACCAGGTATAGTTTACCACAATGAACCTGCATTCCCTTAATGTGCCAGAATATAAATGAATACTAGCTATACCATCTCCTGTCAACCTAGCAGTTTGAAAGCAAGAAATTGCAAGTAAATAAATAGGTACTGCTTTGGTGGGTAAGGTAATAGCATTCCATGTTCTCTGGCATCTAGTCATGTCTGCCAAATGATCACAAAATGTCTATAGACACAGACAGCACTGTTTTTTGGGCTGTAAACATAGATTAGCACCACCCCCTAATTACAGGTAGCAAGCAAGGAAAACCTTTGGAGGGGATGATCATTTCTCCCTCAGCTGCAGCATGAAATGGGGAAGGGTCTTTCTTACAAAGCTATGCAGTACCATTCCAATGAGACTTTTTAAACAATTCAGAGTATGCACTCACCTCTGGCTTTAAAATGTACAGACAAAGTGTAATTATCAACCACATAATTGCCTGCTTCAGAATAAAATGCCTGCGTTCTGTACTGGGTGTATTTTGTAAATGACTTCAAATAAATCATGTTATTTTGAAATGCTATTCAACATAAGCCTCTAATGGAGTTTTGACCACAGGTTAAGTCAAGCTCGACTTTCTTCTGTGCTTTCCCACCCGTCCTCTTCCTTCATTCTTATTCTTTCTTGGATTGGGGTGCTGCAGATGCCTTTCCCAGTACATAAATATTCAGCATGCTAACGGTGATTTCACTGGCAGAGAATCCCACAGGCTTACCAAAAGGGTGTGCTCTGGCATGCCACTGTGACCCAATTTCCCCCTTCCTCTTTTGTCTTAGACTTTCTTTGACCCTTTGTCTATTCTCTCCTCTGATAATTCACCCAGTCCATTATTAACGGTGCATTAAGTTAGGTTGCGCTTTCAAGCACACTATTTTCCTTGTGCCCATTCAGCTTGCTTCAAACAGCAAGGCCATTTATCTGGATGACATCATCAAACTACGCAGAGGAATCCTCCTTCTCCCTCCTGGGGATAACTGGGGCAGTAGGCTATCTAGGAGGGTGATTGGCTTGCACAAGTTCTTTGGCTTCATGAGAAGTCGAATGAAAACCATATCACTGTTCAGACATCAGGGAAGCCGGGGTAATTCTATGGCTGAAATAATCCCCATTTCTTCTGTTGCTTCCATTCAACCTTGGAATGCCATTGTATTTGAAATGGGCTTGTGCCTGCGAAGAGAATCTACGTCCTTTGCTGTACAAGTGAACAAAGATACTTTCCTGCACTGTAGAGACAGAAACATGAGGGCCCAAATTACTATGCCACTCACTTAAGGGTTCAGTTCTTACTGAAGCTAGTCTGTGCAAGCAAAAGTAACCCGACAACAGCTACATTACTGTCGCCTTACATACCATGGCCACAGATTATACCAGGTCCAGTAGTATGAAACAGGAATGCACACAGTAGAAATATTCTAGCCTGTCTCATAGCCCCTTTCATGTATTACTCATATGAAAGGGCTCCAGGTGATTAAAAGGGCTTCCTTGCTAGCCCTGGACCCATGTGGCTTCCTTATCCCAAAGCAAGACTGACCCTTTCATAATACAGAGTGAGGCAGCCACCTCAGACAGCAACCGATGGCGCACGTAAAGCAGTGTCAGTGTATTGGCCCAGAGGTGTTAAGTGCCAGCCAATTTTCTATTCATCTCATAAGGTAATCTCTTGCCCTCAGGTACACTGGAGAACAATGTCCCATCACCAAAATTAAGGTATGATTCAACTGCGAGTTCAAGTATTTTCTTCATATACTAGAATAAGGCAGTGTATGCCATCTGCTCTGGATTTGGCAGTCCCTAGAATCCCCACAGTGTATGACCAGGTTATCCTATGGTAATAGAGTAGACAATATTGCCAGTGACTCAACACCAATCATCAGGCAGTGGTTAATTAACCTAACAACCCTGAGGACTAATGGCCTTGGGTGGCCAAGTCCACAGAGAAGGGTGATGGTCCTCAAGGGGATTAAATCCATCTTGTTGGAGTGAAGCAGCTTCATCAATACTGGCCTGGGGCTGAGGAGGACTTTGTGTGCCAAAAGGACTCAGGACTAGGAAGTGACTCGCAAAACTGGATCAATGGTACAGGTGTCACACTGTGATGCAAAAGGCAAATGGAAGCCCACTGCATTATATTGTTCCCAGGACAATCTTCATGCTGATTGCCTTGATGATAGCCAATATTCAGAATCAGATATGACACTTGAAGCAGAAAAATAATCCCCACATTTACTGTACAGGTACTTCCATTCTTCCCTTAAAAGGATGAGAATTGGACACGTGGAAGCCTCCAACAGTAACAGTTCTCCGTTAAGACACATACATACTGCAGGCCTCAGATTTTGACAAATAAAAAGGTGTTTTGTTTTTGTTTTTTAGGAAACCATGGCTGAAACCATTACTTAGTATAGAAAGTCACAGCTAGAGTAGGCCCACTGAATCAGTGGGGTTTGGGTCAGTCACCTCTTTTGTAAGTGTGGTGTAGTAGACAGGGTCTCTGACTAGGAATCTAAATATCTGGGTTCAAACCTTCTCTGTACCATGAAAACACATTTAGAGAAAGTGGCCATGGTAAAACACTCCCTAAACATCTCACACACCTCAAAAACACTGCTAGGGTCACAATTTTGTTGGAAGTAACTTGATGCCAAATAATAACAATGTATGCATCTATTCAGAAGTAAGCCAGATTGAGTTCACAGAGATGTTCTTTCAGGGTAAGTGTGAACCAGATTGCATGGCTATCCACTCCAATTCAATTCGATTTTTGATTCGATTTTTAATTTATATCCCGCCCTTCTCATCTTGTGCCGACTCAGGGCAGCTAAACAACATGTCAATAGTACAATACAATCAGTACAGCAAGAATCAAAAACCAATATCATCATATCAAAGTATCAATAAACACAGTACTGTACAATCAAAAACAAAATGCAGTAATACAATATCAGAACAGGCAGTAATAACAATACACTAGTCAGCCCATGGCCCTTTATCCTCCCCCCAGAACAGTCCGAGACATTTCCTATCACTCCAGTAGTTGCCGAGCTATCAACTAGCATACAGATGGCAATGATTCTTGCTATCCCCCGCCATAGCGCCAGCCACCACACGTGCTCTCACCTCTCATGGTCGGCCAGGCCACATAAGAAGCCAAGTGGGTGCCGGCTGGCAGAGTGATGGGAGCAGTTAGTGCTCCACATGTAGTGGCAAGGGGAGTCCAACAGAAACCAATGCCTTGGCTCCTGCCCTTTGAAGCCCTTGCCCCACCGCAGGTGGAAGTCTTTGGTGGTGGGGACGAGGAAGTAGCATTTCTCCCCTCCAGGTGGGCGGGCGCAGGTCGGGAAAAGTCCGGCCAGGGCTCTCGCCCTTTGAAGCCCTCGCCCCGCTGAAGGTGGAAGTCTTTGGTGGTGGGGGCGAGGAGGTAGCATTTCTCTCCTCCAGGCGGGTGGAGGGAAAAGTCTGGCCAGAGCCCTCGCCCTTTGAATCCCTCGCCCCGCCGCAGGTGGAAGTCTTTGGTGGTGGGGACGAGGAAGTAGCATTTCTCCCCTCCAGGTGGGCGGGCGCAGGTCGGGAAAAGTCCGGCCAGGGCTCTCGCCCTTTGAAGCCCTCGCCCCGCTGAAGGTGGAAGTCTTTGGTGGGGGGGGACGAGGAGGCAGCATTTCTCTCCTCCAGGCGGGTGGAGGGAAAAGTCTGGCCAGAGCCCTCGCCCTTTGAATCCCTCGCCCCGCCGCAGGTGGAAGTCTGGCGGTGGGGACAAGGAGGCAACATTTCTCCCCTCCAGGTGGGCGGGCGCAGGTCGGGAGAAGTCTGGCCAGGGCTCTCGCCCTTTGATACAATAAACATGATATCTAATTTGTATGTCGATTTTTTCCTATTAAAAATTTGTATGTCAATATTATTAATTTATTTATTTTAGCCAGGACTTCTATTTGTATGTTGAATTTTTTGTAAGTCAAACTGTTTGTATGTCTGGGTTCTACTGTATCTCTAAATAGATTTCATCATTTGAACAGCATAAAGGGGTGGGAGGGAGACACACTACTTAGAAAACTTCACAAATGCTTTTCCAGTTCAGTCTCTCCAAAGGGAAAAATTCTCTTGAAATACATGTCTATCCTTACAGAAACCCAGCAACTGCTTCAGCTTCCTCAAAAATGCCCAATTCTGATTATTATTCGCATTCTGTGATTTATAGTGATTGGATCTCTTTTTCAGATTTGGCTTACTATTCACTCCTTCTTTGCCTCAGGCTAATGTTTACATGGTCTTGGAAAATTACAGGCAGCAAAACTGGCATTTTTCTAATTCAGAAAATATTAATAATCTCACCAAGCAACTAAGGCCAAGTAGAAGAGGCTTTTGACCCGCCAGATACAACATTCACATTTTCAGGGAAAATTTCCAATCCCATGTCCCTTTAGACAGCAATATTTTGCAAACAACCCTCAACGTCTTTGTTGGATTCCAACATTTTCCCGATTTTAGAAAATATTTGTGGAAAATTAATTCATGATTCCAATTAATTAGATTACTCACTTTCAACACAACAGATAGGTTAGGAATTGGGGTTTCTCAAAATTGGGACCCCCGAAGGCTAAATCAGTACATCTGCTGATTGCAGCTCCTCTGGTGGCTTTGTGGTTAAGATGCTGAGCTGGAGACAGTAAGGCTGGGTTTCGATACCCGAGAGCTGCACTTGGGGGCATGAAAGGAGCCTAATTCAGGTGTCCCCTGAGTGGAGTTTCTCCAGCAAAAATACTTTCAACCCAGAGTAATCTCTGACACGAAATTATTATTACCATTGATTCACTTGAATGAGTGGGGCAGAAGTATCCTCTGCATATGTTCTCTGTTATTTATGCTTTCACTGTTACCCCATGCTGAACACTGTTAAGAAGCACTCATTTGCTTGGGCACAGCTTGGCAGAGAAAAGTTTAGCAGCTGTAAAATTGGACTCAACTATGCGACTGAACAGCAGCAACAACAACAAAACTGGAGTGTGAAAGAGAGTTTTGTTTTTCTTTGAGATCAAATAGGGTCATGGTGCATTTTCAGCTTGGGTAGTCGCTGACTGCATCTATATTTAAGAGGTGACCACTACACAGGCCCTTTGAGCTGGGTTAGATTAATGGGTAGTCAGGGGCCAAAGATGGTGTGTGTGGCTCTTAGTCCAATACACATACTGCATATTCATATTGACTTCCATTTCCACTCCTCTTTTCTTGGGGTTTTAACAATTCATCTATGGTACAGTGACACTCTCCGGATAGCAGAAAAGTTTTGACTCTATTAAGATCAGCAATGCAACCCCTATATTTCCCACACTATATAAACAGAGTCTAAGATGGCCTTCCCAGGCTCAGGAACAGAACCTGGGAAACATATATATTTGGACTAGAACTGCAATCTGAATGTTACAAGATGTTGACCTGTGTGTGAAAAACACTCCCTTTCTAGTCACATTCTTGTTGCCTTAGGTGCCAGAGTATTGCTTAAGGAAGCAACAATAACCAACACTTAAAACAGGTGATATCACCCCTTCACCAGTCAGTAAGGATACTTCCCCCATAACTGAGAAAATAATGAAAGCTTACAGTTACACAGCAAAGAAATAGTTGTTACTCACTCATTTACTACGCTCATTATGAGAAAATGTTTTTTTAATTACAAGTAACTTGATTAGTTCTAAATTTTGGGACTTCCAAACACTGTTCCAACTCTATTATCAAAGCCAATTGAAGCAGAAATTATTTTATTCCTTGTGGAATACACCATGCAAGGCCAAATGCTCATCTGACGTACATGGAAAGGCTTTTTAGAAAATCAAGGCTGTAATGTTTCCTGTTTAACTCTTCCAGATAAAACTTGATTGAAATCATCCTTCAATCTTCACTATCTTATGTTAGCTAGGAGTTTATATCTTTTATTTTGGAGAGGGCTAACTTGAATGCGTGCATTTGAAATTCACAAAATAACTTCAGATTTTTATCTAAACATTTATATAGATGTTTCTTTGTTTGTATTAGAACATTATATAATTATATTAACTTTGACTAGAAGTGGGATACTTCAATGGCATTATTTTGGCCATTTGTTGGATCTTCTTTAATACACATGGTGGGACATAAATTGCATGCACATAAATGCTCCACTGATTATATTTCTCCATGTCCACCAAAAAATTATCTTGTATCCGAGCAGCCCATTTTACTTCGTTATTCTTTAATTGTTCTACTTTATTTCACAGTCTCTTAAGTCATTTCAAGTTGGTTCAGCCAGAATCTTGTTCTGATGGGACTCTCCAGTAGTCGTCCATTTGGCAAGATGTATTGGTTTTGCTCTCCATAAGTTTACTCTATTCTCTTCTGATTTAATATTTAGAACTTGAGAGGTGTGCAGAAAATGTTTCCTCAACCTTAGCCATCAGCTACAGGATTGGTGTCCACAAAGTGGGTGGGTTTGGTGCTGTATTAGCTTATTTCAGTGTTTCTCAACCTTGGGTCCCCAGGTGTTCTTGTACTGTACATTAATTCCCAGAAGCCCAAGTCATTAGACCTGTTGATATCCAAAAACATCTGGGGACCCAAGGATGAAAAGCCATGCCTTGTTTCATTCAATTTTTCCTAACCCCTCTTGATATAATTCTGGAGGGCCAACAAGGGAAAGCATTGTAAGTATACATGGATGTCACTCAGGCAATGACATAAAACCAGCTAATCCTTCTGAGCCAGAAGTGTTGCACTGTTTATATAGGCAATAATAATAATAACTGCATGGCCTCAAGTCAAATCTGACTTATGGCAACCCTTTCCAGGGTTTTTCAAGTAGAGTATGCACAGAATGCAAGCGTGGCGCCAAAATGGCCGCCACGCTCTTTGCGGGCCCCCCCCCCACCGGACGAAGCCATCCGGGTAGTTAGGGGCGTGGCCAGCACCCTAATAAAAGGGCTGGCCACGAGGCAGCCGTGCTGCCATTTTGGCGAAGCGACAGAGCGGAGAAGTTTTTCCCTCTTACCTCCGTCGCTCGTGTCCTTCCAGGGGAAGCCTTTTCGGCAGCTTTTCTTTTTCTTCGGCTTCCTAGCTAACCCAGCTATGCCCTCTAAGAAGAAGGCAGCCGCGAACGTGGCTCGATCGGCGCGGAGGCGTCAGCCGGGTCGGAGGACCGCGACTGCGCCCGCCCAGCAGCCACCTTTAGCGGAGCCCACCGGGACCGGTGGGATGGGATCGGTGGCCCCTTGGCCCGATGCACGGTGCGCGCAGGCTGCCCCGGACGGGGCCTCGGCCCTTGGCCCGCAAACGGTGACCACTGCCCCCGGCATGGTCCGTGCGGCTGGGCCCTCTTGCCCGGGCGCACAGTTCCCCATGGGGGGAGTGAGCCACGGGGGGTGGTTGGGTTCCCTGCCTTGGCAGGGCGTGCCCACGGCTCCCCAAGGGCCGAGCATGGGCTCTTGGCCTTATCTGGCCCCTGGGGCCCAGGGATCTGGACAGGTACCCGTGACTTATGGGCCGGCTGCCCATTTGCCCCCTGTTGGGGCTGGGGCCTATGTTAACGTGGAGGCCCTTCTGGCCCGTGTGGCGGCCCTTGAGGCATCCTTGGCGAGGGCCAATCAAACGGGGGCGTCTCTCGGATTCCAGGTTGACCCTTTGGCTGCCGGACAGCGGCTGGCGACGGGTCGGGTTGAGCTGCCTGAGGCGCGCGGGCCGGTGGCGGCCACTGCCTCGCAGCTCCCCACTCAGCAGGTGCAGCAGTCTGGTGCTGATCTGGCCCCGTCGACAAGCTCAGCTTCGGTCGTGAGCTCCGACGCCCCCAGCGGGCCGGAACCCCGGTGAGGGCGGCCCGTGGGGGTGCATCGGGTGAGTATGCAGTTCAAGCTAGTGCACCCACACAACTGACTTCCCTGGGGGGGGCTTTCCAGTGGCCATGGCCTCGCATGGGTGGCCCGGCGGTCCAATCGCCCCCGGCCCACCCGGCGACTTCATCCCTGACCCAGGGCCCGGGTCGGGGTGGCGCCCCCTATGTGGTAGGGAATGTGTTGGGGATCCCCGGGCTGGTGCAGGCTCTCTTTGCTTTGCCCGCAGTTCCCTCTGTGCCGGTGTCGGCATTGCCGACAGCGGGGTATTCCTTGCCCCTGGGGGACCATCTGGCCCAGTCCACCAAGGAAAAGATCTGGAGGGGCGAGTACATAGACATCTTCTCCCTTCTTAATAGGGAGCCAACCAAGGAAGAGAGGGAAGGGCTGGACGAGAAGGATAAGGAGCAGGCACGTCGTCGTAAGCCGCCACGCATGTGGGCAAATTGGTTGCCAGCGTACCTAATTTACATGGCCGTTTACCTCAGGGCTAGGCCGGATTTGGCCATCCCTATGGTCCAGTATCTGGACAACATTTACCGGGCTATGGTTGACTTCCCGGGTCCGTCGTGGCTGGCTTACGACGAAGAATTCCGCATGAGGATTCCACTGCACCCAGAGATGAGGTGGGATGAGCCCTGCCAGAAGCTGTGGCTTCTGTATATGACCCCCATGCGCCCGGCGCCCGGGGAGAGATGCCATTGTGGACATGCGGTCCAACGAGCGGCCCCAGTACAGGTTCCCCGCCAAGTGGCGGGGCAGGGGGTTCCAGCCCGCCTGCTGTGCTGGACCTTCTCGTCCAATGGTTCTTGCAACAGGAAAAATTGCAAGTACAAGCATGAGTGCCCCTCTTGTTCTGGCCCCCATGCTGCCTCCGCCTGTCCCAGGCCGGGAGGATTCAGGGGCAGGGGTAGGGGTGGACAAGGGGCAGGTAGGACTGCCGCTGATGGAGCGGGTCCACCGAAAGGCCCCCTCCCCAATTAATGTCGACATGCTGGAGCGTTGGCTCGCATTGTACCCGAAGAGGGCAGATGCAGTGTACCTCCTTCAGGGTTTTCAACTGGGGTTTCGTATTCCTTTCACGGGGGATAGGTCACCGCAAGACGCACCCAACCTTTTGTCACTTAGAGGAAGGGAGGAGGTGGCTGCCGCCAGCATTAATAAGGAGATTGATGCGGGCAGGGTCACTGGCCCTTTCCCCGCGCCCCCGTTCCCCAACCTTAAAGTGTCTCCTCTAGGACTAGTGCCCAAGAAGTCCCCGGGCGAGTTCCTCCTGATTCATCACTTGTCCTACCCAGCCGGTCACTCGGTCAATGATGCTATCCCTGATGACCTTTGCTCGGTCAGGTATACATCCTTCGACCAAGCATTGCGCATGGTGCGCTCATGTGGCCCGGGTGCACTGTTGGCTAAGTGCGACATTAAGTCGGCTTTTCATCTCCTGCCGGTGCACCCGGGTGACTTCGAGTTGCTGGGTTTCAAATTCCGGGGTGAATATTATTTTGACAAAGCCATGCCATTCGGCTGTTCCATATCCTGCTCGGCTTTCGAGCATTTCAGTACATTCCTGCAGTGGGCATTTGTCCGTAGGTCAGGGTCTCGGTCTGTAGCCCATTACCTGGATGACTTTTTGTTCGGGGGTGAACGGGGCTGGGACACGTGCACACGTCTCCTCAACACATTTCAGACGCTAATGGAGGAACTTGGTGTCCCTTTAGCGCCCGAAAAGACCAAAGGCCCGTCTAATAAGCTAGTATTCCTGGGGGTGGAGATTGACACGGTAGCGCAGGCGTCTAGGTTGCCGGGAGACAAGGTGTCAAGGATAGTGGTCCTTATATCGGACTTGCTGGCTAAGCGCAAGGCATCCCTTCGGGAATTGCAGGTGCTACATGGCCACCTTAATTTCGCTTGCAGGGTGGTCGCACCTGGCAGGGCATTTGCTCGGCGCTTGTGCGACGCCATGGCAGGCTTATCCAGGTCCCATCATAGGGTGAGATTGACACGGGGCATCAGGGCAGATATGCACATATGGCTCCAGTTCCTGAGGGAGTTCAATGGGGTCTCATTTTGGAGGTCCGACCTCCTGGCTTCACCTCACTTTCAGATTCAGTCTGATGCCTCGGGATCCCTTGGTTATGGGATGTACTTCAATGGGAAGTGGGCCTATGGTGGATGGCCACCAGCCTGGTCAGGCACGGGTCGCCTGAGGCATCTCACATATTTGGAATTTTTTCCCATACTGGGGGCTTTGATGCTATGGGGTGAGGAGTGGGCCAACCCTGTGGTGCATTTCTGGTGTGACAATGCGGCCGTTGTCCACATTGTCAACTCACAGACCTCTAAATCTCCCAGGGTCATGGACCTCGTGCGCCAGTTTGTATTGCGCAGCCTGCGCCTCAATGTACTGTTCAGGGCCAGGCATGTCCCGGGGGTGAATAATGATATTGCTGACGCTTTGTCCCGCCTGCAGATCTCCCGGTTCCGTGCCTTGGCCCCGGATGCGGAGGAATTTCCCTCGCCACTCCCGGAGGAGATATGGACCTTTGGCAAGGAGAGGTGAACCGGGCGATCGGCATGTCGCTGGCGCCACGCACGCGTAAGGCGTATCACCACGCGTTGGTTTCCTTTCAGACTTTCTGTACCCAATCTCGACTGCCAGATACCTGGCCGATCCCAGTGGCCCACCTCCTTCGTTTCATGGTTTCCCTGCACGCCCAGGGCCTTGCACCCCGCACCATAGCATCTAGGCTGTCAGCGCTGGCTTTCATGGCCAAGGTGGGAGGTCATGCCGACAGTACCGCTGATTTCCGTGTGAGACACGTTTTGGAGGGGTGGGTGCGGGAACGTGGGTGTAGCCTGGACGACCGCCACCCAATTTCCCCGGGGGTCCTTACCCAACTGGCACGGGGCTGGCATGACCTATGTTTCGATAGGTATGAGGCAGCCCTGTTTCATGCGGCTACAACGGTGGCCTTTTTTGGAGCGCTCCGCATCAGCGAGCTTGTGATGCTGTCTAAGGCGGATGCAAGTCGTAGGGCACTGGAACTCGAAGATGTCTATGTTTGCAATAATTGGGCTCAGTTGAGGATACGCTCCTCTAAAACAGATCAGCACGGCGTAGGCAGTGGAGTAAGACTGCTACAATGTTCCTTGGCAGACATCTGTCCGGTTGGTGCCCTACAGGAGTTCCTTGCACTGCGTGGCACGCACCATGGCCCGTTTTTCTGTCACCAAGATGGGTCTCCCCTCACTAAATTTCAATTTTGGAAGGTGACTGGGAAGGCACTGGCTAGTGTGGGCCTCCCTGGGGCCCGTTACGGCACCCATTCATTTAGAATTGGGGCGGCCTCTACTGCGGCTACTTATGGGTACTCCGGGGCTGACATACGCAGCATGGGGAGGTGGGGCTCGCAGTGTTTCCAGTTTTATGTTCGCCCACTCCCACCGTGAGTACCGTTTTAGTCACCACACATCTCTTCCTTCCCTGTTTTTTCCCTTGACAGACCCTGGGTGTCGTATCACACCGGTGACAGTATGGCTGGTGGGCCATAGCTACGTGCACAGGGCAGCGCGTTACGCTGCGGCGACAGTTGGGGACCCCGAATGGGACTGGGTGCATACGCAAGTCTCACATGGTACGGTAAGCCCGGTATGTTGTGGCGGGAGCTCTTGCCATTCCTCTTTTCGGCAAGGAATGCTGACCCGCCAGACATTCTGATCATACACCTTGGGGGTAATGACTTGGGACAGGTCACTGGCTTATCGCTGAAGCATGCGATTTGCGGTGACCTCGCCTACTTACATTACGTATGGCCCGCCACAACCCTTGTTTGGTCAGATATGGTCCCACGGCACGCTTATAGGGGAGGCTTTGACCTTCAGGCCCTGGACCGTGCTAGGCGCATGGTGAACAGGGCTGTGGCCCGATTCCTTTCGACCAAGGGCTGGGGGCTGGTCAGTCGTCATCCCGCCATCAGTTTGCAAAATTATGGGCTTTATTCAGGGGATGGGGTCCATCTGTCACGAGGAGGTATGGACCTCCTGCTGGGTGATTGGCGAGCAGGCCTGTCGACCGAGCTGATGGTCTTGGGGGGGGGGGCGTCGAGCCTTTATTGAAGCCTCTCCGGGTGGCGGGTAGCACTGGTAAGGTAAACATTTATGACCCACAGGTATCCGGCAGGTTCGCAATTGACTGGACAACACTAGATAGGCATAAGTTGTTTAAACGTTGTCCGGTCAACGACGAACCAGGCGACGGGGTGATGGTTACAACTAGACAGCTGGCATCACCCCCTGATTTTACGGATACACGTCAGAGGGTGGGGTCATTATTTAGATATTGACTACGGTCAACAATTTGTTTGTTGTCAACAAACAAATTGATACAAATAGATACAGTGTAACAATTGCCGTTGGCAATTTTGGGTGGTACCTTACCAGTGTTACTTCGGCCTGCTTGCCTTAAGAATTATGATTGGTCGTTTTACCAATAGAAATTTATAATTCGGACTAGGGCATGAATCAATAAATGTGGCCCAATGCCGTTATCCACTTTCATTTGTGTCTGAGTCCATTATTGGGGGGGTGCGCCTGCAATGCAAGCGTGGCGCCAAAATGGCCGCCGCGCTCTTTGCGGGCCCCCCCCACCGGACGAAGCCATCCGGGTAGTTAGGGGCGTGGCCAGCACCCTAATAAAAGGGCTGGCCACGAGGCAGCCGTGCTGCCATTTTGGCGAACCGACGGAGCGGAGAAGTTTTTCCCCTCCACCCCCTCCCTAGTTAACAGTGTGATTTCTTGGTCGCTTCGGGGCCGGGTGGGAATTTTTGGCTGGGACTCGCAATTGGCACTTGAGTCCTGGGTTTTTTGCCCATCCCACACTGTTGCTATGGTTTGATATAGGGGTTTGTTCTGTGCTGCTGTTGACTTTGGTCACATGGGCGGGTAGCACTGGTAAGGTAAACATTTATGACCCACAGGTATCCGGCAGGTTCGCAATTGACTGGACAACACTAGATAGGCATAAGTTGTTTAAACGTTGTCCGGTCAACGACGAACCAGGCGAGGGGGTGATGGTTACAACTAGACAGCTGGCATCACCCCCTGATTTTACGGATACACGTCAGAGGGTGGGGTCATTAGTGAGATATTGACTACGGTCAACAATTTGTTTGTTGTCCACAAACAAATTGATACAAATAGATACAGTGTAACAATTGCCGTTGGCAATTTTGGGTGGTACCTTACCAGTGTTACTTCGGCCTGCTTGCCTTAAGAATTATGATTGGTCGTTTTACCAATAGAAATTTATAATTCGGACTAGGGCATGAATCAATAAATGTGGCCCAATGCCGTTATCCACTTTCATTTGTGTCTGAGTCCATTATTGGGGGGGTGCGCCTGCAAATTGTTTTTCATTCCTTTTCTGGGGATGCCCTGGGACCATGCAGCTTGTTCATGACTGCATAGGTTATCTGTTCTTAGTGGAGGCACCTCTGAATCTGTTGCCTGATAACTAAACCACTAACCTATCAAGTGAGCATGAGAAGTTGAGCTGGTTAGGGCTAGGGTCACCAGATACATGAATACAGTAAAACCCCAGCATATGACTGCCCTGGGTTGCATTTGCTGCAGCTTACGACCTCACATTTAATTTTTAAAAATTCCCTGGGTTACAACTGATTTCAGAGATACGATCATCCCCCACCCCCACAAAACCAAAGGAGCAATTTCCCTACCTTTTCCACAGTGTTTGGGGACCTTATCCGGTGGTGATGATGGGGCCTTTGGAGCAGTAAACACTGCATTCTCACTTCAGGTGGCAGCCATCTTATGTCTAAAAATTGTGGCATTGGCCATTTTGTTCTGCAAAGATTTCTGGGAAATATAGTCTTGAACAACAAAATGGCTGACACCACCATTTTAGGACATAGGATAGCTGCCTCCCACCCCACACAAAGTAAGAATGCAGTGTTTACTGCTCCAAAGGTCCCGTTGTCGTCAGGTAAGGTCGCCGTTGGTTTTGTGGGGCTGGTGGATGATCACATCTGGCATTTTTGTGCTTTTTGTGCTTTTGTATTTTTGAAATATTATTTTTGTTCCAGTTGGGTTTTTTAAATTTTCAGTGCATCCCTATGGGAAATTGTTATCCAGTTTATGACCATTTCGGGTTATGGTGGTAGGCTGTTGGAATAGACCTTAGTCATAACCCTGAAGTTTTGCTGTAGAATTAATTAAGACAGAGATTTTCTATAAACTCAAAGAGAAAAATGTTTTATAAGTTCAGTGAAATAGCTTTTTTTAGTCCACAAAGGTTGGGTGCAAATAGGGTTGCCATACATCACGGAAACTCGGGAATTTCCCGGGTTGTAACTGTCCCACCCGGTTCCATAAAAAACATTGAAAATTCCCGGTTTTCAAAGCAAGGGGCATGCTTGGTTTGAAGAAAAAAATGCGCATTTTTCTTGCCGCCTTAGAGCGGCGCCTCTGTTTAAGCACCAGCAGCCAGAGTCTGCAGCTGCAGCTTGGTTGCCAAAGAGGAAAGGGGCGTGCTTCGTTTGAAGGAAAAAATGTGCATTTTTCTTGCCACCTTAGAGCAGCGCCTCTATTGAAGCATCAGCAGCCAACGTCTGTAGCAGCAGCCTTTGCTCTGTCCATAAAGCATATACTATGCTCATTGGAGATGCCATCCTGTCACTTTTACGTTGGAGTAAGCCCTGTTGAAAAGATAGAAATCACCTCTGAGTAAATATTGATAGGCTTCTGCTATTAAAGAGCCTCTATGCCTTTCTGTTGTATTCCTTGGGTTTGCAAATGGTGCATCACAAATAAGACAATACACATCACATAGATATTTCACTCTATGTATGCATGTTTCTGCTGTCCCACCATTCTTTCTGACAAAGAATTACATAAGGAAAACATTTATGTTCAAAAACTTAAGCTGACCGAATATCTACTTGCCTCTGTATCTCCTAAATTGGGCATGAGGGATGGACAGCCCTCCAGATGTTGTTGTACTTCTACCATTAATCCTAGCCAACGTACTCAGAGCTCAGGCATGATGGAAATCTTCAACTGAGCAACATCTGGAGAACCATAGGTTTCCCAGGCTTCCCTTAAACCACCAGTTTGGCAGGAACTGTTCTTAAGCACCAGCTGTAAAAGTAATGGTGGGATATATTTATCCATTTTTTAATATTGGAAGTAAGTCCAACTTTGTGAATGTCTCACTGTTAATTTTGGGGATTGGTATTAAACAGTGGCATTCTTATAACTCAGGGTGGGTGTTCTGTGTCTTCTGAGAGCATTTTATGGAAGATGAAGCAAATGAATTAAAAAAAAATTGGGGGGGGGGCACTACAGCCGCAGACCTTTTCCAACCAACCCTTTCCCAATGCAGAGTTGATATTTGTTTCCAGCTTTTGTTTCCAGCCTTAGGTAAATATTTCCAAGTGCCAGGTTCTCTGTCTCTCTTTCTCTGTGTGTCTTCTCTCTGTAGATCTGTGTGCATACACCTTAGGGAAAGGTGCTTTTGTTGCCATTCCTGGCCATGGAAATGATGCCAAGGATAGATTTCCGCCAAGCTCTGTCGAGTCTGATTTGTGTCAGGAGCCCAACATTCCTTGCTGCTTCCTGTAGTCTCCCTGAGTTCAAAGAGTCCATGGTTGCTTGTCTTTGTCAAAAAACCAGTTGGAGATCTTTTATGTCAAAGATGTAGGATTTCTCCAAATGGCTTTGATTATTTATTCATTCCACTTCTCTGGTGTACTCCTAGCTCTGTTATCACGAAGACCCCCTTGTCTGGCTTTGCACTTGCTCTGAAATGCAGGGAGCTTTAGTACCTTTGAAACTGTGTGTGTGTGTGTGTGTGTGTGTGTGTGTGTGTGTGTGTGTGTGTGTTTATAATAAAACAAAGAGTGGTTTTTTAACCCACCCCACCCATCTTTTTGTACTCCACAGTTCCGCAGCATATTTTTCCAGCCTTCCATTCTCCTTTGCCAATAGACGTACGTCACCAGGAAGGAAGATACCATTATGAACCTCACGCCATCCATGCTATTCATGGGTAAGTTTTGTAACTTTGCCTCTTCCTTCCTATGCTTTATTTTAATGACAGGGAAAAGGGGAAATGTCTGCTCCAGTATGTGTGTGTGTGTGTGTGTGTGTGTGTGTGTGTGTGTGTGTGTGTGTGTGTGTGTGTGTGTGTGTATATATATATATATATATATATATATATATATATATATATATATATATATATATATATATATATATATATATATATATATATATATATATATATATATATATATATATATATATATATAGCAAGTAAGGCCCTTCTGTAAGCATAACCAACTCTTCTATTTCTGACTTCATCAGAACACTTTAATCTTTTCTTTAAGCAAGTCTCCTAAGGGACACACGATGGAAATATGGCCACTCTCAAATTACAGAAATCACAGTGGTCTATTTTTATACATGGTTTATCATTTAGTCAGGTAAATAGCTCTGTCACATTGTGGAAGATCCCTAGTTCAGAAAGCCCACCATTCAAGTGGAGAAGCTGGTTCTAGGTATCTGACTTAGCATATAAACTAGCTCATAGTACTGCAAGACACTGAAGATTTGTGGATAGTACCTGGTGAGACTTTACGGACTAGGCCTCACTAAATTAACCATCACCAGAAGGACCAGGCTTTCATTGTTCTGCGTCTCTTTCCTTCCATAGTCTAAGACAGATGTTGACTATCTTTTTAGGTTGCAGGCTGGATCATGTTTCTTCAGACAGTTGAGGGTGCCAGACTCATGGTCCTTCTGCCGTAAACTTTTCCATAAATGCATTTACAGCTGTCATAAATGCATCCAGGACCGCTTCTGGTGATGGCAGCTGGAGCAAGGGCACAGGCTGGATGATTTGGTGCCACGGGCCAGATCTGGCCCAGAGGCCATAGGTAGCCAACCCTTGGCCTAATGCAAGCAAAGGACAATATAAAATATATGCCTACATGCAACTGAACTAAAGTGCAGTTGTGGATAAAGTGATGGATTTGGTCTAGGAAAACAGAGTGACGTTCAGTGCAATAAGACATAAAAGAAATAGTGTCATCAGAAAGTTGTCCCATAAGGCATTCCCATTTGAAGATGGATTTTTTGGGTACAACATTGTAGCTAAAATGGATGCACGCTATTCTTTAAAAGGAAAATCCACATTCTGCACCAAGATATGCAGAATTTTACAATCCTCATTATTCAGCCTGACTATATGTGCATGATTAGTCTATTTTTGTATGATACATTCTGTATTTATATGCATCTGTTTTTTTTTTTCAAGTTTTGCAAATTTTACTTTGGATTTTGTAGGCTTGGTGAGATGAAGTAGTATTATGTATGGTAGAGCAGACACTCTTGGAAGCTCTGGGGCCAGATATATGTAGGATACATTAATTTCACCCTCAGTCATTGGTCTTTCTCAGTTGGTATGGCCACATGCTCTCTTTTAGTGAGGGCTATCCTCCATTTGAAGTACTGTTAGTTCTCCTGTTGAGTGTTGTTTGATCTCTAGATAGAGTGGTTTAAGGAGAGAGATCAGAGGACATAATGTTATTCTTCTATACTTAGCAGTATAGAATAACAGTATAGTATGGATAACAGGTTCAACAGATTTAGTCACTTTCTTTTCCATGTGGGTGAGATTAATTACAGCTCTGCTGTAAAAATCATTTGTAATTTGTACCTGTAAATTAGCATATACAAATAAATGCAGATCAAGACTTTCATTTGTTTTCCTATTTGAGGAAAAATCATTTGTAATTTGTACCTGTAAATTAGCATATACAAATAAATGCAGATCAAGATCTTCATTTGTTTTCCTATTTGAGGATATGTCATCATGTGCAGGAGCTTTTTAAAAAAGGGTCATCCTCAATTGACACCAGATTTTTCCCCTTTTCAGCTATTGTATGGAAAATTGGGGGGGGGGGGGTAGCTGAATGGTGCTTTGCTTTAAGCTTTTCCAGCAGTCAGTGGTCTTGATCTAACCTGGCTGCCTTCATGCCTACTAAAAAATAGAGAAAATGATAGATGAGAATGACTTGTTGGGGAACAAGATAAACTTTGCTCTTACCAGAATACTGTTGGAATCACAAAGCATGGAAGTACAGTTGTGCAAATAACACATGCTATCTTGTGGCCTGCCTGTTGCATGCCCTGAAGCCCTGACAGTGCAATTAATTGCACAACTAGATGTAAACAGGAGAGTCCACAAAAATCTAAAAATTACTTGCATGATTGCCCTTCTGCACATGGTAAAATACAGGATTCTGTCCTACATATTTAAGCTGGTGTGAAGTTTGTCCATGAGAGAGTCTCAAGAGACTGAATCCTATGACAGGTGCCTCCTTCAGCCTTATTTCTCTGTTCTAGTGCAAAATCTTGGGATAAAAATGCATGTGGCAGTTCATTCTATTCCAGTCAAGGCCAGGTTAGACTGTCTTTCATCCATATTACAAGCCCTCTTCAATGTGTCATAGTTGTAGCTGTTTGTCTGCTTGACTTATATTTTGGAAGCTTGTTTGGGGAGCAGTAATAGATAAAGAGTGTCTTACTGGGGAAGAAGACAAAACTTCAGAGAAGGAGGAAATGTCCTCCAAAAGAAGTGTCAGGAGTCTGATCTAGATTTTTCCAAATCTGAGTGCCATCAGAAAGGAGAAAAATATGTCAAGGATCCTACTCTAATGAAGAGCTGTGCAGTTGAGAGTTTCCTTGCCCCTCCTTCTTTTCCTCTGTGATGTCCTGTTTTCAGATATCCCCTTTTTTGAGAAGGAGAGAAGCTGCTGTGAAGGATGAAAGCAAGTCTGAAGGCCTGACAGCTGGGCAATTTCATGCCATGAAGAGCTGTGGGAGTCTTTGAAAATGATATTATCTGCTTCATTGTGGCAAAAAAAAAAAACCCCAGGCAGCGTGCCTGGGACAAAATGTGCCTCCTTGGCTATCCTGAGTATCTCTTGTTAAATTTATCAGCAGAATTCCCAGTCAACAGAGATTTGGCCATAAAACTTGACAACAGTTATAAAAATTTATCTACCTATCTTGGCCATAAGCTGTCTATGTCTGTTGCTGACAACTATGATAACAATAATGTTCTTAGTAACTATGGACATTTCTTGACAGAGCATTTGATCTTATTGTACAGGATTCCGCACTGATGTTAGTTTTTTCTACCTATCCATAATAAAGGTAAAGGTTTCCCTTGCTCGAAAGCCAGTCATATCCAACTCTAGGGTTCAGTGCTCATCTCTGTTTCAAAGCCAAAGAACCAGCGCCTGTCTGCTTCTGCAGACATCTCCAGGGTCATGTGGCAGGCATGACTAGACACCGGAGTGCATGGAACGCTGTTTACCTTCCCACTGAAGTGGTCCCTATTTATCTACTTGCAATTTCTTGTTTTTGAACTGCTTGGTTGGCAGGAGCTGGGACAAAGATGGGAACACATTCCGTCCTGCAGTACTCGGGAATCGAACTGCTGACCTCCCACCTTCTAGTCAGCATATTAACCACTTGAGGTTCTTTATGTCTCACTCAGTGCACTGCCTCTTCCCATGACTGTATCTTTCCAAGCTGAAAGCATGAGGGCTCTACAGCCTGTTTGTAAGCCAATTCTCAAACAGATTTCTCATCCAAAGTAATATTTATTATCACTTTGTTCTGCAGAGATTCTGATGGAAGAATTTAGCCCTACTGGCTCTTATAATTTCAGGTCATGAATAACTCCCATCAAAAGCTTGCAATTAGCACTGAAGCAAACAAACAAAAATTCTAGAACAAGAACCCCTAGTGGAAGAATAGATTTCTGGATTTTTAAAGGACTTCTTAAACATTTCTTAAACACCAGTGGATTCCTTAAACTAGGTATTCTTAACTTGCGGCCCATGGGCCAGAGACACCCACAGCGCCATTTCATGTGCCCCCCACCGCCTCCACTACACCAGGAAGTGCCATATGGTGAAGGAAGGGCAAAATGGCCATCCGGGCCCCCCAGCTTTAAAAAGTTGCGAATTCCTGCCTTAAAACAGAAGATATTTGCCCTTTTAAAGGGAGATTTAGATGCAAGTCCCATTAAGCTCCCCACTCCATGTGACGAGCTGTTGCTTCAGGTTAATGATCTATTGGAATTGACAAATCTCTGTCCAACTTCAGCAAAAGGCTACTTACTATACTGTTTCATAACAATTAGGTGGTTGAAGGGTAAAGGCACTTAGCAAAGGTAAAGGTTTCCCTTGCTCAAAAGCCAGTCGTATCTGACTCTAGGTTTCAGTGCTCATCTCTGTTTCAAAGGTGAAGAGCCAGCGTTGTCTGCTTCTGCAGATGTTTCTGTGGTCATGTGGCAGGCATGACTAGACACCAGAGCTCACGGAGCACTGTTACCTTCCCACCAAAGTGGTCCCTATTTATCTACTTGCAATTTCTTGCTTTAGAACTGCTAGGTTGGCAGGAACTGGGACAAAGACAGGAGCTCATTCTGTCCTGCAGCACTCGGGAATCGAACTGCTGACCTTCGGCCTCCCAGTCAGCATCTTAGCCACTTGAGCCACTGCAGTCCCTTACTTCACTTACATGGAGTGAAATAACCCAAGTAGAATTATCCTCCCGGATCAGACACAGTTTTATTTTACCAGGTCTAGTATTTAACAGATATAAAGTCACAGCCAAAAAAAGTTTAAGAAGCCAAATTTTGCTTCTAACTTAAAATATTTCCCTCTGTGACATAAAAGTTTATAGTTTATTTTGCTACTGGAAGGCTCACAGCAAGAAGCCGTTAGAACTCAAGAGGCCTTCTCTGTCTTCTTGGCAGAAGGTGCTGGGGGTTGGGGAGTCAGAGAGCATGGCTTTCACTTATTCCAGACTGAAAACAACTTACGAACAAGCTTCTCTGTGTACTTACAGGAAAACGGGGTAGAAAACTAGCTTGCAAGCAGGCTGTAGATCCTAAGCACAGAAATTGTTCTTGCTAGTGGAGACCCTGGATAACCATGAGAGAAACTTAAATCTGAGCAGTTTAAGAGACAAGACCTTGTCCCTAGTTTAATGCACATATTGTAAGTCCAGCGTACCCAAGGCAGAAAATCCTCAAAGTACCTCTATCCATGGCAAGGGAAAGAAAAACACTGCAATCCTAACTGAAATAATTAGCCACTTGCTCCTCTTTCATGACACCCCACATTATCATCTTGAAGTGGCCACTTTTGTCTACTCTTTGGTAGGGCTGGACATGTGTTCTAGGATGATGACAGACTGGAATATTTAGGTTAATATTATTTATTGGCTAAAATATTAGAAAGTAGTGTATTAGCTATGTATGTGCAGCCTAGCCCTACAGAAATCTGTTATAGTATAACATTAACAGAATTTACTGAGAAATATGCTAAACTCAAGCAACTCAAGACAAAGTTAGATATGATGTCAATAATGTGACCATTGCCCTGTGCTTCTCTTTTTTTTACCAAGTAACCATCAGTGGAGGGTGGGGAGTGCTGTGATCTGAAATTAGGACCACAGCTCAAAGTAACCAAGAATGTTGCCCTTACCCTGCAAGCCCATTCCCAGTTTGGACAGTCCCTGCACACCCTCACAGTTAATGTTTGGCCTGTCTTTCCATCATGAACACATTGGAACCATGGAAGGAATGCAAAACAGAGCCACATTCCCAATCCATAACTCTCTCTGTCTCACAGTTTCTAAAACTGAATATCTGAGGCTCAAAAGGCCAGTCAAATTCCTTCTGATTACTTTGGTCCTCACTAAAGTCTTCTGCTGGTGGTGATGGTTATAGTATTAGAGCTCATTTTTTCCAACTGTGGCACCAGTGGCCAATCAGATGCCACTGGGAAGCTAGCAAGCAAGATTTTGGGATGGAAGGCATATGTAGTATACTGAACACTATATCTTTATCACAGAGTGGGTGCACTACAGAAGGTATGATTGTTGCCTGGTGCCAAGTGAACAATTGAATTATAGAATTGGCCAGGTGTGCTAACACACCAGGAATTTGTCTTTAGTACATATGCTCTCTATATACATGAAAAATTACATTACATTTACTAGATCATCTACCACACTTAATAATAGGTGCTAATCATAATACTAACAACAATCTCACATATCCCTAGAGAAACAATAACAATACAATAAAATCATACAATTTAGTTATTCAGCAGATTGATGGCATTTGGAAAGAAACTATCCTTGTATCTGGTTGTTTTAGTATGTAATACTCTAAAGCGTCATTTCGATGGTAGAAGCTAGAGCATGTTATTGCCAGGATGTGTGGGGTCTTTGTATATTTTCTCCGCTCTCTTTTTAGCTCGTGTAGTATATAGATCTTCAATGGAAGGTAGATTAACAGCAATAATTTTTTCTGCAGTCCTAATTACTCGTTGGAGTCTTATGTTTATCTTGTTGAGATGCAGAACCAAACCAGATAATTATAGAGGTGCAGATGATGGATTCTATGATCCCTCTGTAGAACTGGATCAACAACTCTTTAGGCAACTTGAGCTTTCTGAGTTGGCGCAGAAAGAATAGTCTCTGTTGTGCTTTCTTAATGATGTTTTCTAATATTAGATGACCATTTTAAATCTTGAGATATGGCAATACCTAAGAACTTGAAGGACTCCACTATTAATACTGGATTATTTAGTATTGTAAGCGATGAATATGGGGATCGAATCCTCCTAAAGTCCACTATCATTTCGATGGTTTTGCCTGCATTCAATTCAAGATTATTTCAACTACACCACAAGACTAGTTGTTCAATCTCTTTTCTATATGCAGACTCATCATTGCCTCAGATAAGTCCAATCACTGTGGTGTCGTCTGCAAATTTAACTATTTTAACAGAAGAATCTTTTGAGATGCAATTGTTTCACAACTGCACATATATATATATATATATATATATATATATATATATATATATATATATATATATATATATATATATATATATATATATATATATATATATATATATATATATATATATATATATATATATATATATATATATATATATATATATATATATATATGGGACAACTAGCATATTCACCATATCATAGTTCTAGAATGTATGGGATTTCATTCACTCGCTGTACAGTACAGTATTCTAAATCATGAATAGAGGTGAGAATTATTATCCTTTTGAATTACAGTAGTTATAATACCCCAGTCACTGTGACCAATGGCTAGGCTATTATGTCTATTAGAGTTCAAAAAAGTAATTGCCTCTCAACAAAAATCACGCAATGTGCTTCTTCAAAATGCTGCTGTGTACTAGCAGTCTCCCCATTTACAGGTGAAACTCGGAAAATTAGAATATCGTGCAAATGTCCATTCATTTCACTAAAAGGTGAATCAAATATATGAGATAGACTCACTACATGCAAAGTGAGATATGCCATGCCTTAATTTGTTATATGAGACTATGTGATGAGATTACATGAGATTATGTGATGATTATGTGGTACATGAGATTGGGGGGTTGTAAACCATAAGCATCAATATTATAACAAAGTAAGGCTTGAACTATCTCACTTTGCATGTAATGAGTCTATCTCATATATTTGTTTCACCTTTTAAGTTGCATTACTGAACTGAATGAACATTTGCACAATATTCTAATTTTCCGAGTTTCACCTGTAGGTGATTTAAATATCTCTTACAATCATTCTATAATAATTATTTATGATTATGACTATAATAATTATGCTTTATTTTTTCAAATAAAGTCTATTAAACATTCGTAGTGTATTTCCTTTGTGAATGAGTGAGGAAGAGTGTATATGTAGTGAAGAGAAATTGAGTCACCAAGCTTTGGCTTTATGATTAATATGATCAGAGCCTGATGAAGGGTTCCCAATTCATCATGGCCATATTCTAGCTGTCTACGTTCTTGCCTGCACCAAATGTATCTAATTACATGAACACTGCACAGCAAATTAAGTGTAGTCTCATTTGTTGTCAACCACGGAGTCTTATTATCTGCCTGCTGCTTTGTGTCAAAGGTTTGTTTCCTGACTGCTCGACGTGACAAGGCTCAACGTTCCCTTTCATCACTGTTTGCATATAACCTAATGAGAGTGGGAGTTAGCTCATCACAGCTGTTTGTGAAGGCACCAGCAGGGTTCCAAAAAGAGATGGTGGTGATAGGAGAAGAAGAGAAAGTACAGAAATTTGCTTTCTGTGCTTTTGTGTTTTGATAAAATAACCTTTAAACCAATAACAATGCACACACAGGGCACAATTCAGAATATTGTGTCTAGTATATTCCGATCAAGTTTACAATGAGATGGCAAGAAAACAGATTCAGGACATTATAATCCTCCTATTTCAAAAAAGCATATCTGAAGTTGAATGGATCCGTGAAACTATGGTGGAATGGTTTTGGCTCTTCAGATGCTGAAGTATATAGTTTCCATTAGCCCCATCCATCATGGTCAATGATAAGCCATTGTGAATGTTTCTGTCTAAACCCATGGTTCCCAACATGAGGCACACCCACCCACAAGGGGGGGTGGGGCAATTTGGTTTTTAGTGGGGGCAATTCAAGCTTTACCTTTTTGAATAATATGAATTATATGTCACAGTGGGGGACATATCAGGATTTTAGAAATCCTTAGGTGGGGCATGGCCAAAAAAAAGTTGGGAACTACTGTCTCTAAACCATCTGAGGAGACAAAGATTCCTCATCTTGATATAAAGCAGGGGTCAGCTACCTTTTTAGGCCAGGGGCTGGGCCACACTCCCTCAGACAGTTGAGGAGGCCGGACTGGTGTTCCCTCCCCTATAAATGCTGCCATAAAAGCATCTGCGGCTATCATAAATGTGTTTACAGCTGTTGTAAATGCAGCTGCATCCACGGCTGGAGCAAGGGCGCTGGACGGTTGATGTGGCACCACAGCCCATATCTGGCCCATGGCCTCTGGTCCTGTAACCTTTTGCATGTGTAGCTAGGAATCAGTTATCCTTCCCCTCCACAGTTGGGTAATAATGTGTGGGGAACCTTTGGCCTTCCAAAAGTTGTTGGACCAAAGCTCTCATTATCCCTGACCATTGGTCATTTTGACAGAAGCTGATGGGCAAGTTCTCAATCTTTGCTTCTGGTGGTCCAGAATTCCTCAGCTAGCCTAGGGTACTGACAGGGAATGAAACCACATCAAATTCTCTACCAGAGAGCTTTCATGTGTGTGTGTGTGTGTGTGTGTGTGTGTGTGTGTGTGTGTGTGTGTGTGTGTGTGTGTGTGTGTGTGTGTGTGTGCGTGCGTGCGTGCGTGCATGTGCGTGTATGTGCGTGCATGCATGTGCGCGTGCACGCGTGCGTATGCACTTATACACATATACAAACTATAGCAGGGAGTTCTCACCAAACCAGGGATCTTAGTGTTACAATTGTGAGTCACCTTGAACCCCCTCATAGGGAGAAGAGACTCACAAATGATAAGAAATAAATGAACATTAATCACAGGAATACAAGGAAGTGGTCATTCTTAGTGGCTGCTTCCAGGATGTGGTATTCCTTGCCATTGGAAACCAAGTCAATTCCACCTTTGCTGTCCTTCCTCTCTCAAGCTAATTAGCTTTATTCATAGTCTTTTGGTTTATTTTGCTTAAATCAACGGAATTATCCATCTAAAATTGGGGTAGGTGGGTGGGTAGGTGGGTATGTTGGGTATGTTGGGTTTTAATTGGTTTTAAATGGTTTTACTGTTTTATGTGTGTTTTAACTTGTTGTGAGCCGCCCAGAGTCGGGTTTACCTGATTGGGCGGCATATAAATTTGAATATAAAATAAAAAATAATAAAAAAAATTATTCCTATGTAGCAGATTTTTTTTTAAAGCTAGCAAAAGAATAATATTCTTTCCAGATTAACCATCCTGAGAGTAACAGACTCATCTTCCATTTTTCCAATTTGAATTTGCTTATCCTACTTAAATGTTGTTGGTCCCTGCCGCGCCCCCGCAAAAAGAAACCTTTGAAGAAAAACCCTTAGCTTTCCAAAAGAATGATGACAGTCTTAAAGCCCCGAGGGCTAACCTATATAAGCTCTATGCTAGATCTTGACTTAGCAAGAGTCTTCTTCAAAGCACCTTCTTTTCTGTGGTTAGAAGTTGTCAGGTACTATGAAATGTAACAAGAAAGGTAGCATTGTTTTTAGGTTGATGCCCTGGCACGTTTAAAGATGCCGTCTCAGCACTCTTGTTGTTATTCAGGCAGAACTACAAAGCTGGAAGGCTGCATAGGTAGAAGTATAAGAGAGGGTTGATTTTCATTCCTCCTCCATCATCAGCAAAACAGTTGTTCCAATGTACTCTTATTAAGGAAAAGAAACAGGTCTGTTTTTAAACATGTACTATCATCCTGGCCTAGAAGGAGGAAAGGAAGATACAGTAGAACCTCGGATAATGTCCAAACTCTGTTCCACAAGTTTGAACTTTATCCAATTTTGGACTTTATCCGAATCTAATGGGTGATGCATTGGATAACGTATAAAAATGGATGTTATCCGAGGTTCCTATACCAAATAACTTGGATAACGTCCATTTTTTAGCGGTTTTGGACTTTATGCGATGCATCACGTGTGCATGAAAACTGCGACTTAATCCGAATCGGGCTTTATCCGAGGTACCACTGTATGTCTAATACAGTAAATACTTTGGCAATCAATGTCTCCCAATATTGTTGGGTCCAATATCCTTCCATTATACAGTTTGCCCAAGCTGGTACCCTTTAGATGTCTTGGACTACAACTACCATCATCTAGCAACCTGGCTGGAGAGTATAAGAGTTGACATCCCAACCTATTCAGAAGTTACCAAGTTGTGTTATGCTGTTCAAAATAGGAAGATCAAACAACACACTGGATGATCCAGAGGGGTCTTTCTAGCATTATCCAAGGGGCCCATTGGATATAATTACCACAAAATATTAATAATAAAATCATAGAATAATGGAACTGAAGGGGGTCTATGAAGCCATCGAGCCCAACCCCCTGTTCAGTGTAGGAATCAAAATCAAAGCAGACCTGACAAATGATTGTACTCTATATATGGTCTGACTAGTGCTGAATACAGGGAGACCAATACCTCACGGGTTTTAGAGACTATACTTCAGTTAATGCTGCCTAAAATAACATTTGCCTTTTTTTGCAGCCACATTACACCATTGATTCATATTCTGTTTGTGATCTACAACAATTCAAACATCTTTCTTGCTCAACTGTGCATTTGTGTCCGTGTCCCATCCCCCCAGCATATAACTTTGCGCTTATCACTCAAGCCTATCAAGATCTTTTTGAATTTTGTTCTTTTCTTCCAATGTATTAGCTATTCCACACAATTTTGTGTCATCCACAAATTTGCTAGCTATTCCCTATGCTCCATCATCTAAGTCATTAATGAAAATGTTGAAGAGCACTTGTTACACCTCCCCTCCCAGTTTGAGAAGGAGCCATTGATAAGCACTCTCTGGGTACAATTCTGTAACCAACTGCGAATTCACCTGATACTTGTGCTGTCCAGTCCAAATCTACTGTAGTTAGTTTGCTAATCAGGATATCTATACCTATATATCTTTATCTCAAACTATATTATATCTACAGTATTCCCATAATCTGCCAAGGAAATAACCTGTTTGAGAAATGAGATAAAATTAGCATGACAGGATTTGTTTTTGAGAAATCCATGTTGGCATTTAGTTATTACTGCATTGTTTTCAAGCTGCTTACAGAGTAACCACTTTATAGTCTGCTCCAGAATTTTTCCTGGGATTGATGCTATTTTGACTGTTCTGTAGTTTTCCAATCCTCCTTTTTATCCTCTTTGAAGATAAGGACAATCTTCTTCTTCATGTCCCAATCAAACTCTGTACGTATTACAGAAATGAAGCTACTATTTTGGCTTTGTCAGTGGCCAAACTTAAGTCCTCGTCTGTAATGTTTCTGGCAGTGATTAGCAGACCAGATTCTTTATCTCTCCACATTCATGCAGCATTGCCAGCAGGCTCACTTGAGCATCTTGGACTTATATTTAGGCACTCCAAATCTCAGCCTATTCAGAGTTCTCTCAATGATGTAGGAGAGGTTGAGTTCCTTAGCTACACCCTCCTTTAATGTTGTTCCTTGTCCAGTGAGCTCCTTCCCCCATCTTCTAAATTGGTTTTGCTCTTGCATAGCATCAAGAATGTTTGTTCTTCCCATAAAGCTCTTTCTGGATCTAAGCTGGCAGACCTGAGGTTCATATCCACACAAGAGGATATTGAGGGTCATTCTCTTGCTTAGTTCTCTCAATGTCTGCTGCTACCTCTCTCTTTAGGTGGAGCGATACCAACAAAAGGGTATATTTTCTCAACTGGAACAGGTGTGAGGCATCCTGTCACTATACACATGGCTTCATTAACAGTGAGGTCAACTTGTTTTGCATGTATGGGTGTGCTCCATATTGTTATCCCTCCCCCATCATCTAATACTTCACCATCCTCCAAGATTTCAAGAAAATGAGAGACAGTGGTTCTGAGATCTCTTCAGCCAGTTCTGTCAATATCCTTGGAAGCAGTTCTTCTGACCCTGTGAATTTGAGCTCATTCAAAGTAATAGGGTATTCCTTGATTATTTGTTTCTCAATCTCAAGGTGCAATCTTGACCCCTCTAAACAGGATGATCTTTCCAAATTTGGTTTATAAGAGCGAATGGAACCTTATACAAAACTAATTAAGTCCAGTTAGCCCATAGCCTTGTATACTTGCCTTTCCTTGAATGATTTATGTAGGGAGTTTTTTTGCGAATAGTCCAGACTAAAAAGAGACATTCTGCTGAAAATATGACTTTTTCTAGTCTCAAGGGATGTATGTAAAAAGTAGCACACCTGCCTTTAAAATTACTTTTTTATAAAAAGGAAGTGCATAAGTCAGTTTAGCTTCCTAACACACATTCCAACAAAGCCTCAGTGTTTGCTCTTATGTACTTTTCTACAGAATGTGTTTGTAAGTTGCTGGCTTCATTTCATTAACGATTCTTCATACATAGAGTTTCTTCCAGATTCAAAGTTAGTAGCTGAGGTAGTCAAGAGTTGTTTTATTGTACAGTGAACCCCCAACTAACAACACATTCGAATAGCATCATTTTCGATTAACGACGCTACCGATGCACCCCACGTGATTTCCCGCACAATGACAAAAAACATCGTTGTGCGAATAACAGTGGTTTTTTGTCATTCTGCAGGGTATCTCCCATAGGAAACCACATAACAACGTTTTCTGCATAACTACGCTACTTGGGGAACCAAGTAACATCATTATGTGAGGGTCTACTGTACCTGGTCTGTAAAATTCACAATGTTTCATAAAACATATGCTACACTCTTAGGGCTTCTGTGTTGACATTAGATACTATGGAGCTAAGTTAATTTAACCACTGTTTCCCTTTCCCTGGGGAATTCTATTTGATATTTCTGTATGATAAATCAGAGATCTCTAACAGACCATTATCAGCAACAGTTATGCGATTTCTTTGGAGAAAAATCCATGGCCATTACATTGATATGAAGTTGCATACTACTGCAGCATAGGTAGGTTCATTACCATTGTCCTCCCAATCCTTGACATCTTTATTTATTTAATGAAAATAGCAATAATGAAGAACTGAAAAGGCATGGCATTCAAGGCTTACCCATGTCATCTGCAAGGACAAAGATCCTTATGCCTATAATATTTATCAAGAAACAAAGTAAAAAAGAAAGAAATCATGTATGTATTCCATTGGTGAATAGTCACCTCAAGTTCCATACCATGTCCGTTATTATTCTAGTAGCTCTTTCATAGGCCACTGAAGGAGATTTTTTGTTTATTTATGTTTATAATTCTTTCAGTTTCATGAGGTTTGGAGCAGCTTGCAATATTTTAAAAATAATAATACATTAATTTAAAATACGCTAAGAATGTGAAGATAAAAATATGGCTGACATGAGCCTAAACATATCCTTGTAATTTAGAAGACACTCTAAAATCAATTTCACTTGCTTTTTTATTCAAGCTCATTTAATGGGCTGAAGGGTCAACATAAAAGAGCAATGATGGTGTTGGCGGGAAACCCTTCATAAATAGCACTGCAGTTGACATTGGATCTCACTGTACTGTACTTGTTACTGTATAATACCCATATGTGGTTTAACTGCAGTGAGATCTTAGAATTACACAAACATCAAGGACTCAAGTCTGTTAGCAGCTTGACAGCACAATGCCATTACAGTGAAAACATGAATGTGATTTGTAATGGATTTTATATTAAGTTGTAACCTGTATTCATTTTGCCATAAGCTTATTTCACAGAAAGCCATAATAATCCATAATCCTCTACAGGTTTTTAAAAACCCTCGTTAAATTGTATGTTAACAAATTTTAAAGTGATAATCTTCTTACCTCCCTCCCTGGCTAATTAGATAGAATATTGAAAACATGAAATCAATTTTCTCCATGGTTCTCTTTTATTGAGCTGGCTGGGTAGCTCAGTGGAGTTAAGTATCGGACTGCAGAACCAGAGGTGGGGAATTTGGTTCCCCACTGTGCATCCCAGAAGAGCCAGCCTATGTGGTGTTGGGCAAGCTACACGGTCCCAGGGTACCCCCAAAAGAAGAGAATGTTAAACCTGAGTACACTAAAAAAAATCTGGAAAGGATTGCCAAAAGTGTGATTTTACTTGAGGGCACATAATTAATCATTCTTTGATAATTATTTTTGAGTTTGGGATTTGGCTGCCATCTACATTACAAATTCAAATCAATGAAATATCCCTGTTCATTCTCCAAACTCAACCTCTTGCCCCTTTACAAAATGTTATGCTGTACCAAACTCCCAAGCCGGTCAGCATGGTAAATGCAGGTGGACTGTTTGAAGAGCTGAAGAAAATCAAAGGGAACTGATAGAATCAAAGTGTGGGCTGTGAAAACCCAGAATGTTTTTCTCTGTGGAAAAGACATCTTCCGCCAAAACGTATTGCAATAGCAAAAGCCTGCCTGTCAATCATTGAAAAGTTCTACAAGAGATTTTCTGTCATGTAATTCTTTTTTAAAAAATGCAAAGTCCACACTCACACTATAATCAATTTAATTTAGTTTAATTTAGCTTCAGTTATATGCCACTTTTTTCTCAAGAAACTGTCCAGTGGAGCTAAACAACAAACCTTCACATCTTAAGAAAATGAAATACATAATATTTAAAAACAAATCATTTCAAATGATTTGAAAAAGTTCAAATAAGACAAATGCATGTTTCATTAAGCATAGCCTCAAGTCAATATTATAATGAAATATGTTAGGACAAGACAGGTGGAGCAATTCTGCCTCATGCCATGGAGAGCTCCAATATATAATAGACTCCCAGTCCACTGTGTGACTTCAGAAGGGGAGAAGAAAGGATGAGATAACATTTTTGCCTCCTTCCTCTGAAATGTTTTTTGAAATGCCTTAGAGACATTCCATCCCATTGAGATATATCCACTCCAAGACTGGAGTTAAATATCCATTTAGTTGCCACACTAACTGAGTTATGGATGTTGTTGTCTTTGAAAAGCAAATTTTCTAAAAGTCTGTTTTGGCCAAACTGAAGAGACAGGAGGAAATTCCACAGATTCATAGTCTGTTCTGGCACATTTACTAAAGAATTCACTAGCATGCCTCCCCCCCCCCCCCTCTTCAAACTCAGATTGCGAAGAGCTTCAAAGGTTTCTCTGTAGAGTTAAAGGTGAGAGGCATCTAAGATCTTATGTCCTTTTGGGAGGGAGAACATTTCTCATTATTCTCAAAGAAAGATCTAAAAAATATAATGTGCCTCCACACGTAGTATGTAGAACATCCTTGATATAATTTCAGTACAGGTAAGGGGACTGATTCCAACAGAGGGCACCTAGAACCAAGGTGTAATTGATGGGGAAATATCTGGATAGATAACAATTGTAATTGGCCATACTGATGATCCTTCAACCTTACATTAGGCTTGGAGCTTCACACTGCCCTCTTACCCACTTCTAAAATGCCTAAATTGATGTTGACTCTACATTCTGACCAGTGGTGGGCTCCAATTTTTTTACTTCCACACTGTGGCCATCGTATGGTGGGCATGGCCAGGGGGAAAGCCCTGCGTTGCACCTGAATTAGGACTACCGTATTTTCCGGCGTATAAGACGACTGGGTGCATAAGACGACCCCCCAACTTTTCCAGTTAAAATATAGAGTTTGGAATATACTTGCCATATAAGACTACCTCTCTTCCAATGCACACCAAATAAAAATTAACCCACACTCAACCCGAAGACGTGCAGCCCTCCGAGTCGAATGGGCAGGTTCTGGTGGAGAGCCAATCCACGCTCACGTTCTCCTCCTCAAGGTACAGGAAGATGTGTGCAGCTTGCTTCCCCTTGCTTCAAACTCCCCGCACAGAGCAGGGACTCAGCCGCGGCACCCCGCACCATATGCGCCGGACATATGAAGCAAGGGGAAACAAGCTGCAGTTAAGTACCTGTCCTATAAAACGACCCCCAACTTTGGCACAGATTTTTCGGAATTAAAAAGTAGTCTTATACACCAGAAAATACAGTACTTTATTTCAAAACTTGGATGGGTGGTGCCAGCCAAAATTTCTGCTCCCAGTTCTGGTGAACTGGTGCGAACCTGTTGATGCCCACCACTGATTCTGACTTTGCAACAAGGTTGCCCTGGCTTTCCATTTATTTTCCAATAATGGTAGAAACAATGGTATTTGAGCTAGACTGCAAAATATGTAATATCAATCATTAAAATCGTGTTTCCTTATGTTAAATCTCTCATCACTTCAGGTTTCAGTAGCATGTCTAAAATTGTGGGACCTTATATTATGAACAAGTGGCAAACAAGCCAGCATGTTCATGAGTTAGCTAATCTCTCTTTAAGGCAAATATAGGATTTTTACATCCTTTACAAAACTGTTGTGACAGAATGAGATCCAAATAATTTCATTCAGCAGATATTCTGAAATCAAATTGAATTTGCCATTTGGTTTTTGGTTCTTGTATTTCTTCTTCCTTAAAACCATTCAGAGGCTTGTCGAACATTATATGCAGCATCACAATAATGCTTTCATAATATAAACTGTTCTACCACTGGTTTTTATAATTAGGTTTTTTAAAAATGGATTCCACTTTGTATTGTGTTCTCTTTTTTGCAAGTCACCTCAAACTGAATGAGAAAAGCAGTCTAGGAAGCACAGCTGAAGGAAGAGCGACTGAGTGATTGTAGGATGTTTTCAACCTCCCTTTCTGAAGGCTCATGAGCAGAGAACCTCAGGACCAAGAACAGAAAGCTCTACTGGCCAGAATTTGTTTAGGCTATAATTCATAGACCCCTCCAGCAGCCACGCTGACTGCTTGATCATGGGAGACATAGATCCAAAAAAGTAATTTTTCTAAACTATGTGTTGACCATCCCACAGTGTTTCTCAGATGCTGGCCATCAAAATAGCTCATTCTAGGTATGAGCTGAGGGAAGCTGTCAGTGCACAAGATCTTAAGTTCCCCTCGTTCCCATACAGAGCCATGAAATGATACGAGTCCTAGAGTATACTGGTTCTTGCTTTTTCATTGCCAACATAGAAACTAGTTCTCACAAAGAACTGATGAGCTGGCAAGACTCATATGGAAGTGGTAGTTTTCCATGTAATTTCTGTTGCTGAATATTAGCTTCCTTCCAAACCAATTAAAAGTGCTTTCCTTTCAAATAAACAAAAAGTCAGTGTCTTTTCACAAAGAGTTCAAAATCTGAATTTCAGAATCTGAATACTCATTTGCCAAGGGATTTGGGTCACAGGATTTCACTTTATATAATGTTCTCAATTGGAACTATTGTGATTATAAAACATGAAACAATTCCCTATATTCAGTTAGGTAATTTATGAATTGTGGATAAAGTGAGCTCTTTGTCCTCTCTTGATTTACACGCACACATAATCTCTTGTAAGCACACTCAGTACTGAATTGTGTTGACTGCTATTATTCTGAGGAGACCATAACTAATGCTACATGTATCCTTCCTTTAACAATTTTAGAATTTAGTAGCAAACACAGATTTTTTGTGTGCAAGTTGCAAATGCAAGTACAGAGTCCAGATGAAAAATTTTAAGCACTTGGTTCTCACAACTCTGAGAATCTCTTGCTTCTAGCAAATAGCACTTACATTTCCAGACACTGCTGAATGTTAACTTCTCCCTTATAAAATGGTTATTTTTTGGGGCCAGCTTTGTTATTAAAAAGAGGGCACAACTGAAGTAAAATTACAAAGCATGTAGCAATCATCACAATGGCAATATGAAGAACAACAGAAGTGGTTCATTTATGCTAAAAGCCTGCTTATTCTGTCTACAGGGAGAAATATGAGTTTGACATTAATCTAAATTCATGTACAATTGTGTGGCATTAATATTTCCACTATTTTCAATTATATTTATTCAAAAGGTCCAGTGTCCTCTTTCTAATATATGTATATAATTTGCTAATGTATTTCAAATGTGTGCCTAAAACCATTGTAACTTATTCAGAATGTGCAAATTGTTGTTGTTGTTCAGTTGCAGTCGATTCTGACCCTTCGCAACTCCAAGACACAGCATGCCAGGCACCCCTTTCCTCCACCATCCTCCTCAGCCCACCCAGCTTTGTGCCCATTGTGTCAACAATGCCATCTAGCCATTTCATCCTCTGCCGCCCTCTTCTTTTGCCCGCCCCCTTTTCCAGCATCAAGGCTTTCTCAAGTGAATCCTCTCTTCTCATTTGATGTCCAAAGTACTTTAACTTCATATTCACTATTTGACCTTTCAAAGAGCAGTCAGGGTTGATTTCTTTTAAGATTTGTTCTCTTTGCTGTCAAGGGTACTCTCAAAATTCTCCTCCAGCACCACATCTCAAAGGTGTCTATTCTTCTGTACTCAGCTTTCCTTATGGTCCAGCTCTCACAGCCATACATTACCACAGGGAATACCATTGCTTTGACTATACGAATTTTTGTTTGCAATGTGATGTCCCTACTTTTCACTACGTTCCCCAGGTTTCTCATCGCTTGTCTCCCAAGAATCAGTCGCCTTTTTATTTCATGGCTGCAATCACCATCTGCAATGATCTTGGATCCTAAGAATGTAAAGTCTGTCACTGCTTCTACTTCATCCCCATCTATTTTCCAGGGACTGATAGGGCCTGTTGCCATTATCTTGGTTTTCTTGATGTTGAGTCTCAAGCCAGCTTTTGCACTCTCCTTCAATAATGAGTGACAAATAACATAGTCACATGTAACCAACTGGTTTTAACATTTTAAAAGTTATGGAATAAATGGGAAGAATCTTATTTTGAGAGTAAAATGAGTTACGTTTTCTAGCTGTTCTTCAATATTACTTTTGAAGGGTATTTTTAGACATTTTTGAGACATTTTCATTGAAATTATTTTAGTTTTATGTCATTATGAGTCCTATTTGTTAAAAATCAATAATTTCTGAACAAGAACAAATGAAAGAAATATACGACTTTTTTAAAAAATCCAAAGCTCTATCATTATCTTGCTTCTCCTATAAAGCCATATTTCTGTGATGGTGAACCTTGGCACTCCAGGTGTTCTTGGACTTCAATTCCCAGAAGTCCAATTCTCTGAATTTACAAGAATGGGTATTCTTGGACTTCAATTCCTGTACATGCAGTAAACCTTTTTGTGTGGATTCATAGATACTTAGGTTTCTGGGAATTGAAGTCCAAGAACACCCATTCTTGTAAATGCAGAGACTTGGGCTTCTGGGAATTGAAGTCCAAGAACACCTGGAGTGCCAAGGTTCACCATCACTGCCATATTTCCTCAGCCTGTTTTGAGAGTGAGATCTCACAATTTGAGTTTAGCATGTTACAAACACTGAAATTCTGAAATTGAATATATTGGAATAGGCTGTTGTATGACACTAAAAATGTGCAACCAGGAATACAAGTCCACATGGAATATGAAGCTGGAAAATGAGTATTACATTGTGGAACAGATGTATTTTGGAATTGCTGCTTTGGTGAGTTTTGAGGACAGAATTGACAAAAGTGTTACAAGTGTGCCTTCAGCAAACACCAAAGAGCACAGTCCTAAAAAAATATAATCCCCACACAGCTCCATGCTGCAATACTTTTGAGAGAAGGAGGAGATGAGTAAGCCCAGTTAAAATTAGGCCAAGTAGTTTAAAAGATTCTGCATACTTTAGTCTAGTACTAGACCACCCAAGTGGTTGTGGTCAAATCAGGCCTGCCAGATTTGGCAGAGGTCTGGATCAAAATGCCCTGCCAGGATTTCACTCAAGAAAACAGTCTTGAGGGAGGTTGAATCAGAAGGCAGAGTTGGGTACCCATCAGACTAAACTTCATATATGCAGTATGTTTTGGCTTCTCTAAATTCTTTCAAGAAGATATCTGGAGACCTTTAATTTGATTCTAAGCCAGGCATGTGTGATTGGACTTCCCATTCCAATTGTAACATTGTATAAGGTTGTGCCTTGTATTGTATTCAGTTGATCTTTTAATAATTGATATCAAAATAGATTAATAACATAACATCAATGTCTGGCCCATTGAGTATGCATTCTAACTTGGTAACAAGTCTCTTTATAGATAGCAGGAGTTGCATTTAAATAAACATGGAGGAAATTCAGATGATAGTGTGTTTCTTGCATTATGGTGCTCCTGCAAATTCAAAGAGTTTTTCTTGGTATGGTTTCTGAAGGTTTTTAGATACTTATTCTGTTTAAACCACATGAGAGTTAAGGAGCACTGACCAGTTCCCTTGCCTAAAAACCTCTAATTAGATCCCACATTGTGACCACATGGTCAAAATTATTGCTGCTTGAGCAAAGGATGGAAACTTGTGGTTCATAAATAAATAACATTAAAAAGGCCACTTTTCAAGTATGTTTTCTTCTTTATGGCCCAGGTTTTAAATCTGTCCCTTCTCAATCAACATTGTACTTGCATTTCCTCTCAGCTTCAAGTGCACCTTGTGACATGTCATGTTTGAAATTTCTCAGGTCTCAGTATATATTCAGTAACTCACAAACCAATTATAACATGTGTATAACGCAGGTTGTAAAAATCACCCCACACAATATTGTGCGGTTCTGTTTTTCTCCTGTGATGCTGGCAAGCATGGCATGTGTACTTCTCAAGGTCTACTGGTCTCCAGTGAATTACCTCTGACTTTTGAGACTTGGTCCCATTCATCTCCTCCCCATGTGGTAGATAGCATGTAGCAGACACATCATGCACAGAGGGTGGAAAACCAGCAGCACACAGAGAAAATTATGAGCGAGACAGTAGGGAATGGTGGGGAGGAAATCAATGGACCAGCATTGACTTATTCAGCTTCCTTCCCACACCTTCTTCTTTCTCAGTTCAGCAATGTCATCTCCAGATTTTGAAAGGGAGATAGATCACCATCACCACTGGCCATTTGTTGGGCACCTCCCTTTCTGTGCCTGGTCTGTATCTCTGGCCAGATTAAGAAGGTTGCTCCTTTTCCTCATCAGCCTTGCAATTGACTAAATACTTGGAGAAAGCGTGTGAACACTCAATAGCAACAGCAAAAAGCGAGGAGAAGAAGAGGAGGAGCAGCACAGAGCTCTGGTAATCAGCTAGAATCCCCAAAGTGCCACAGGATGACTGCTGTCCAACTCAGACATGACATTTATTAGCATGCATTTTTTCCATTCAAGAACTGCATGTTGCAAGTTCCTCATTGCCAAAGAAAGAGCATAGTCAACAAGTGTCATGATTGAGTTGGGAGAGGAGAAGAGACATGAGACCAGGCAAGCCAACCCCTTTCCTTGTTGCTCACCCTTCACTCTGCATATTTCCAGTACCTCTGAGCACAGAGACCCCATACTTCAAGAACTGGAGAGAGGTACCTTTTTCATTTCATTTCATTTTTACATTTGTATGCCACCCAATCAACCACACGACTCAGGGTGGCTCACAACAATAAATTACCACATCAAAGTTACAATCATCATTAAACATCAAAAACATAGCAAAAAGAAAATTATTCAATAAAAAGTCTATATCAGCATACATAATAATCATAACATAGCTCGCATCCTGGCCCACAACAAAACCGTTGGTAACCTTGGTGGCTCCTCATCTCCCCGGCCGTTGGTAGAGGTTGGGTCAGAGGCAGTGTGTTCTGCTTCCTGCCGGGCCACGGTGGCTCTTTTCAATGGATATAGGCAGTGGTGGGATTCAATTTTTTTTACTACCTACTCTGTGGGTGTGGTAAGGTGGGCGTGGCCAGGGGGAAAGCCCTGCATTGCACCTGAATTAGGACTACTTTATTTCAAAACTTGGATGGGTGGGGCCAGCCAAAATTTCTGCTACCGATTCTGGTGAACAGGGGCAAATCTGCTGAATCCCACCACTGGATATAGGCCAATCAGAAGTCAGTATTTTAAGGTCCATTGGTTGAAGAGCAAAGAATGTGATTAATGAGACAAACAGCTCTCAAGAATTTGAATAACTAAGAGATAATAAATAGATTTGTGAATATATATATGACGAAAACCTCATTCGTGTATATTTAATAAGCATAAATTTTACCTTGTTAAGTTACCGCTTCTATACATGACACTATTTTTTTAGTAGTCAATATAGCCTTAAATCCTTTCTTTCCTTTTTCGTTTCTCTTTCTTGGTCAAAATTTGAGACTTGCAACCTTCTACCACACAAGTACAATAGCAGTGTTTTCATATCATCAGTTAATGCTAAAGGGTTGAACATTTTCTTTTAAGTCAAGAAGAAACTCAATTGCATGGAAGCTCAGCATTTTAAAGAAGTGGGTACAAGCTGATGTAACAAATCAGCATTCTAATGCTCAAATAGATGTTCCAAGTCTCTTTGCAGGCGCACCCCCCAATAAAGGACTCAGACACAAATGAAAGTGGATAACGGCATTGGGCCACATTTATTGATTCATGCCCTAGTCCGAATTATAAATTTCTATTGGTAATTGACCAATCATAATTCTTAAGGCAAGCAGGCCGAAGTAACACTGGTAAGGTACCACCCAAAATTGCCAACGGCAATTATTACAATGTATCTATTTGTATCAATTTGTTTGTTGACAACAAACAAATTGTTGACCGTAGTCAATATCTAACTAATGACCCTACCCTCTGACGTGTATCCGTAAAATCAGGGGGTGATGCATGCTGTCTAGCTGTAGCCATCACCCCATCGCCTGGTTCGTCGTTGACCGGACAACGTTTAAACAACTTATGCCTATCTAGTGTTGTCCAGTCAATTGCGAACCTGCCGGATACCTGTGGGTCATAAATGTTTACCTTACCAGTGCTACCCGCCCATGTGACCAAAGTCAACAGCAGCACAGAACAAACCCCTATATCAAACCATAGCAACAGTGTGGGATGGTCAAAAAAGCCAGGACTCAAGGGCCAATTGCGAGTCCCAGCCAAAAATTCCCACCCGGCCCCGAAGCGACCAAGAAATCACACTGTTAACTAGGGAGGGGGTGGAGGGGAAAAACTTCTCCGCTCCGTCGCTTCGCAAAATGGCAGCTCGGCTGCCTCATGGCCAGCCCTTTTATTAGGGTGCTGGCCACGCCCCTAACTACCCGGATGCCTTCGTCCGGTGGGGGGGCCCGCAAAGAGCGCGGCGGCCATTTTGGCGCCACGCTTGCATTGCAGGCGCACCCCCCAATAAAGGACTCAGACACAAATGAAAGTGGATAACGGCATTGGGCCACATTTATTGATTCATGCCCTAGTCCGAATTATAAATTTCTATTGGTAATTGACCAATCATAATTCTTAAGGCAAGCAGGCCGAAGTAACACTGGTAAGGTACCACCCAAAATTGCCAACGGCAATTATTACAATGTATCTATTTGTATCAATTTGTTTGTTGACAACAAACAAATTGTTGACCGTAGTCAATATCTAACTAATGACCCCACCCTCTGACGTGTATCCGTAGAATCAGGGGGTGATGCATGCTGTCTAGCTGTAGCCATCACCCCATCGCCTGGTTCGTCGTTAACCGGACAACGTTTAAACAACTTATGCCTATCTAGTGTTGTCCAGTCAATTGCGAACCTGCCGGATACCTGTGGGTCATAAATGTTTACCTTACCAGTGCTACCCGCCACCCGGAGAGGCTTCAATAAAGGCTCGACGCCCCCCCCAAGACCGTCAGCTCGGTCGACAGGCCTGGTCGCCAATCACCCAACAGGAGGTCCATACCTCCTCGCGACAGATGGGCCCCATCCCCTGAGTAAAGCTCGTAATTTTGCAGACTAACGGCGGGGAGGCTAATAACGCATCCCCCACCCTTGCCGAAAAGGAACCGGGCAATAGCCCCGTTCACGGAGCGTCGGCTCAGTCAAGAGCCCCGAGGCCGAACGCTCCCCTGTAAGCGTACCGCGGTATCGTGTCCGACCAAATGAGGGTTGTCGCAGGCCACACATAATGTGAGTAGGGCAGGTCACTGCAAATTGCGAGGTTGCGCGATAGGCCAGTGACATGTCCCAAGCCATCGCCCCCAAGGTACATAACCAGGACATAGGCGAGTCAGCATCCCTGATGTATAAAAGGAATGGCAACAGTTCCCGCCATAACATGCCGCGCTTACCATGCCACCTGAGACGTGCGGATGCACCTGGTCCCAGTCAGGGTCCCCACTCTGTCGCCGCAGCATAACGCGCTGCCCTGTGCAGCGTAACGGGCTGCCCCGTGCAGCGTAATGCGCTGCCCCACGCAGCGTAACGCGCTGCCCTGTGCACATGGCCATGGCCCACCAGCCATACTGTCACCGGTGTAATACGACACCCAGGGTCTGTCAAGGAAAAAAGGGGGGAGAAACAATGCAGTGACTAAAGTGGTACTCACGGTTGAAGAGGGCGAACACAAAACTGAAAACATTGTGATCCCCACCCTCCCATGCGGCGTTTGTCAGCCCCAGAGTACCCAACAACAGCTGCAGTAGAAGCCACCCCTATCCCGAACGAATGGGTGCCGCAACGAGCCCCAGAGAGGCCCACACTGTCCAGTGCCTTCCCAGTCACCCTCCAAAATTGAAATTTAGTAAGGGGAGACCCATCTTGGTGACAGAAAAACGGGCCATAGTGCGTGCCACGCAGTGCAAGGAACTCCTGTAGGGCACCAACCGGACAGATGTCTGCCAAGGAACATCGTAGCAGTCTTACTCCCCTGCCTACGCCGTGCTGATCTGTTTTAGAGGAGCGTATCCTCAACTGAGCCCAATCATTGCAAACATAGACATCTTCGAGTTCCAGTGCCCTACGACTTGCATCCGCCTTAGACAGCATCACAAGCTCGCTGATGCGGAGCGCTCCAAAAAAGGCCACCGTTGTGGCCGCATGAAACAGGGCTGCCTCATACCTATCGAAACATAGGTCATGCCAGCCCCGAGCCAGTTGGGTAAGGACCCCAGGGGAAATTGAGTGGCGGTCGTCCAGGCTACGCCCACGTTCCCGCACCCACCCCTCCAAAACGTGTCTCACACGGAAATCAGCGGTACTATCCGCATGACCTCCCACCTTGGCCATAAAAGCCAGCGCTGACAACCTGGATGCTATGGTGCGGGGTGCAAGGCCCTGGTATGCAGGTAAACCATGAAACGGAGGACGTGGGCCACTGGGATCGGCCAGGTATCTGGCAGTCGAGATTGGGTACAAAATGTCCGAAAGGAAACTAACGCATGGTGATACGCCTTACGCGTGCATGGCGCCAGCGACATGCCGATCGCCCGGTTCACCTCTCCTTGCCAAAGGTCCATATCTCCTCCGGGAGTGGTGAGGGAAATTCCTCCGCATCCGGGGCCAAGGCGTGGAACCGGGAGATCTGCAGGCGGGACAAAGCGTCAGCAATATCATTATCGACCCCCGGGACATGCCTGGCCCTGAACAATACATTGAGGCGCAGGCTACGCCATACAAACTGGCGCACTAGTTCCATGACCCTGGGAGATTTAGAAGTCTGTGAGTTGACAATGTGGACAACGGCCGCATTGTCACACCAGAAATGCACCACCGAGTTGGCCCACTCCTCACCCCATAGCATCAAAGCCCCCAGTATGGGAAAAATTCCAAATATGTGAGATCCCTCAGGCGACCCGTGCCTGACCAGGCTGGTGGCCATCCACGATATGCGCACCTCCCGTTGAAGTACATCCCATAACCCAGGGATCCCGGGCATCAGACTGCATCTGAAAGCGAGGTGAAGCCAGGAGGTCAGACCTCCACAATAAGACCCCATTGAACTCCCTCAGGAACTGGAGCCATATGTGCATATCTGCCCTGATGCCCCGTGTCAGTCTCACCCTGTGATGGGGCCTGGATAAGCCTGACATGGCGTCGCACAAGCGCCGAGCAAATGCCCTGCCAGGTGCGACCACCCTGCAAGCGAAGTTAAGGTGACCATGTAGCACCTGTAATTCCCGAAGGGATGCCTTGCGCTTAGCCAGCAATCCCGAAATGAGGGCCGCTATCCTTTTCCCCTGGCACCTTTTCCCCTGGCAACCTAGACGCCTGCGCTACTGTGTCCATCTCCACCCCCAGGAACACTAGCTTAGTGGATGGGCCTTCGGTCTTTTCGGGCGCCAAAGGGACACCGAGTTCCTCCATTAGCGTCTGAAATGTGTTGAGGAGACGTGTGCACGTGTCCCAGCCCCGTTCACCCCCGAACAAAAGTCATCCAGGTAATGGGCTACAGACCGAGACCCTGACCTACGGACAAATGCCCACTGCAGGAATGTACTAAAACGCTCGAAGGCCGAGCAGGAAATGGAACAGCCGAAAGGCATGGCTTTGTCAAAATAATATTCACCCTTGAATTTGAAACCCAGCAACTCAAAGTCACCCGGGTGCACCGGCAGGAGACGAAAAGCCGACTTAATGTTGCACTTAGCTAACGGTGCACCCGGGCCACATGAGCGCACCATGCGCAATGCCCGGTCAAAGGATGTATACCTGACCGAGCACAGGTCATCAGGGATAGCATCATTGACCGAGCGACCGGCTGGGTAGGACAAGTGATGAATCAGGCGGAACTCGCCCGGGGACTTCTTGGGCACTAGTCCCAGTGGGGATACTTTAAGGTTGGGGAACGGGGGCGCGGGAAAAGGGCCGGCGACCCTGCCCGCATCAACCTCCTTATTAATGCTGGCAGCAGCCACCTCCTCCCTTCCTCTAAGTGACACAAGGTTGGGTGCGTCTTGAGGTGACCTATCCCCCGTGAAAGGAATACGAAACCCCAGTTGAAAACCATGAAGCAGGTACACTGCGTCTGCCCTCCTCGGGTACACTGCGAGCCAACGCTCCAGCATGTCCACATTAATTGGGGAGGGGGCCTTTCGGTGGACCCGCTCCCTCAGCGGCAGTCCTACCTGCCCCTTGTCCACCCCTGCCCCTGCCCCTGAATCCTCCCAGCCTGGGACAGGTGGAGGCAGCATGGGGGCCAGAACAAGAGGGACACTCATGCCTGTGCTTGCAATTCTTTCTGTTGCAAGAACCATTGGACGAGAAGGTCCAGCACAGCAGGCGGGCTGGAACCCCCTGCCCCGCCACTTGGCGGGGAACCTGTACCGGGGCCGCTCGTTGGACCGCATGTCCACAATGATATCTCTCCCCGGGCGCCGGGCGCGTGGGGGTCATATACAGAAGCCACAGCTTCTGGCAGGGCTCGTCCCACCTCATCTCTGGGTGCAGTGGAATCCTCATGCGGAATTCCTCGTCGTAAGCCAGCCACGACGGACCCGGGAAGTCGACCATAGCCCGGTAAATGTTGTCCAAATACTGGACCATAGGGATGGCCAGATCCGGCCTGGCCCTGAGGTAAACAGCCATGTAAATTAGGTACGCTGGCAACCAATTTGCCCATGTACGTGGCGGCTTACGACGACGTGCCTGCTCCTTATCCTTCTCATCCTGCCCTTCCCTCTCTTCCTTGGTGGGCTCCCTGTTGAGAAGGGAGAAGATGTCCACATACTCGCCCCTCCAGATCTTTTCCTTGGTGGACTGGGCCAGATGGTCCCCTAGGGGCAAGGAATACCCCGCTGTCGGCAATGCTGACACCGACACAGAGGGAAGTGCGGGCAAAGCAAAGGGGGCCTGTACCAACCCGGACACCCCCAACACATTCCCTACCGCATAGGGGGCGCCACCCCAATCCGGGCCCTGGGTCAGGGATGAAGTCGCCGGGTGGGCCGGAGGCGGCTGCACCGCCGCACCACCCGTGCGAGGCCATGGCCACTGAAAAGCCCCCCCCAGGGAAGTCAGTTGTGTGGGTGCACTAGCTTGAACTGCATACTCACCCGATGCACCCCCACGGGCCGCCCCCACCGGGGGTTCTGGCCCGCTGGGGGTGTCGGAGCTCACGACCGAAGCTGAGCTTGTCGACGGGGCCAGATCAGCACAAGTCTGCTGCGCCTGCTGAGTGGGGAGCTGCGAGGCAGTGGCCACCACTGGCCCGCGCGCCTCAGGCAGCTCGACCCGACCCGTCGCCTGCCGCTGCCCGGCAGCCAAAGGATCAACCTGGAACCCGAAAGACGCCCCCACTTGGTTGGCCCTTGCCAGTGATGCCTCGAGGGCCACTACGCGGGCCAGAAGGGCCTCCACGTTAACATAGCCCCCAGCCCCGACAGGGGGCAAAGGGCCAGCCGGCCCACAAGTAACGGGCACCTGTCCAGGTCCCTGCGCCCCAGGGGCCGGATACGGCCAAGAGCCCATGCTCGGCCCTTGAGGGGCCGTGGGCATGCCCTGCCAAGGCAGGGAACCCAACCACCCCCCATGGCTTGATCCCCCCATGGGGAACTGTGCACCCAGGGAAGAAGGCCCAGCCGCACGGACCATGCCAGGGGCAGTGGCCATCGTTTGCGGGCCAAGGGCCGAGGCCCTAGCCGGGGCAGCCTGCGCGCGCCGCGCATCGGGCCAAGGGGCCACCGATCCCATCCCACCGGTCCCGGTGGGCTCCGCCAAAGGTGGCTGCTGGGCGGGCGCAGTCGCGGTCCTCCGACCCGGCTGACGCCTCTGCGCAGATCGAGCCACGTTTGCAGCTGCCTTCTTCTTAGAGGGCATAGCTGGTCTAGCTGGGAAGCCAAAGAAAGGAAAAACTGCACCGAAAAAGGCTTCCCCTGAAAGGACACAAGCGACGGAGGTAAGAGGGAAAAACTTCTCCGCTCCGTCGCTTCGCAAAATGGCAGCTCGGCTGCCTCATGGCCAGCCCTTTTATTAGGGTGCTGGCCACGCCCCTAACTACCCGGATGCCTTCGTCTGTTGGGGGGGGCCCGCAAAGAGCGCGGCGGCCATTTTGGCGCCACGCTTGCATTATCATCACTGAGAGCTTAACATAACAGCACTATTCTAAGGAGCTCTGCTTCATGAGTTCTGTAAGACACTGTGGTTTTTTGTGGGGGGGTTTGGTGGTTTTTTTAGAGCAATAATTCAAACCCACCCCCACCCCCACCAAACTACAATTTTCTATCTTGGGTCATTGCCTCCTGCTTATGACTTCTCATCTTTTATTCAGCAGTTTCTTCCCATACCTCACAGACTTATTTTAATGTAGTTTCTTTCACACTTTTAAATGGTTTGCATATTCCTTCCTGGGTACTACATGATGGAGTGAGCTCCCATCTCTGCCCCAGCTCCTGCCAACCTAGCAGTTCAAAAGCAAGAAATTACAAGTAGATAAATAGGGACCACTTCGGTGGGAAGGTAAACCAGCATTCCGTGCACTCCAGTGTTGAGAGTGCCCACAGAAACATCTGCAGATGCAGACAGTGCTGACTCTTTGGCTATAACAGAGATGAGCACTGAACCCTAGAGTCCGATACGACCGGCTTTCAAGCAAGGGCGACCTTTACTTATATTCCTTCCCACCATTCGCAAGCATTAAACCTCAGAATGCATGAAGTCTAAGGCTACAATACGTTCCACAGTTAAGATGAGAAATTCCCATCAGCAGGACCAGCTGGCAACATATCATGGTTTCTTGGCATGGAATGTGAGTTTATAGTTGCTCTTTTGCTTTCTGCACCAGACCAGACTTTTGCCTCTTGGGAGTTTAATGTAACAGCACTTTTTTAAGGAGCTCTGCTTCATGAATTCTGTAAGCCACTGCAATATCGTAGTTTGTGGTCTTCAATCTGAGTCAGAAAGTTAAATTAAAATGTTAAGTACAGATATTAAAAGTAATTGTAAACTGAACTGTAGCAATCTAATGATCAAATTACCATGACTCCCTGGGAGGGAGGCGTTCTGACATTTGAACTGTGCAGGTAAAAGAAGACAAATCCTCTCCCAGTCAGCCATGCCTCCTGACAAAAGACTTGTTCACATCTATTTCTTTTTTTAGGGTTGCATGTAGCTTATTCTTTAGTTGTTAAAGAAATGCACTTTGTACAAGGCCACAGGCTCTCCTTCTCCCCTCCCCCTCTCCCTCCTCCTTCTGTCATATCTCAATCCAAATATAGGCAATCATCATGGTGAACAACCATGAAGACTGTCCTGAAAATATAAATGCACTGACCTTTCATCTGCCTTCCACATCGTAGTATGAAACACCCCCCCCCATACCACTGATACAGTTCCTCGAGTCACTTTCTGGTCCTGAGCCCTTTTTGCATGCAAAGTCCTCATCAGCCCCAGGCCATGATTGATGAAGCTGCTGCCCTCCATCAAGGTGGGATTTAATCTACTTGGGGACCATCACCCAAGTAGGGTTGCCATAATTCTCTCCCGCCAAACCGGGACAGCCATGTAACATCATTGCATTCTTCAAACTGTGCATGCATCAGATGGGGCTGTTAGGGAGAAGAAGGAATCCTCCATCCCAGTGTATGGTGGAGGTTTGGTTTCTTAGATATGGGTATTTCTTGCTCCCTCTCAGCTTTCGAGGAAAAGGGCTGAGGACGACTCCTTGTCCCCAAAACTTCAAGGTGAGCCAAGGGATTTTTGCAAGAGTTATTTCACTGCCTCCGTGCCCTTCCTTCAATTATCTCACAAGTATCTCTCCTCCCCAGCGGGCTTCTCAGGGTGCTGTTTTGCCTTCACCACTTTGAAGAAGGATAACTGAAAGAAAGGCAGGGAAGCAGTGAATTAACTCTTTGCAAAAATCCCTTAGGGAAGGGTGATCTTGCTTCCTTTGTTCAAATTTAAAAATCCAGGACTTTTACATGTTTTTTCTTGAACCGGCCAGGACAGCTTGAATCCGGGAAAATCCTGGAAAACTGGGACATATGGCAACCCTACACCCAAGGCTATTAGTCCTCAGAGTTCTCAGGTTAGTTAATCACCACCTGACGCTCAGCATTGAGTTGCTGGCAGTATGGTCTTTTCTATTATCATAGCAGGATAACCTGGCCAGACAATATTTGTCCATATTGATTCATATATTCCAGGAATGAACTTGAGTTCTAGGGTTGAGCTGCAAAATTCCAAAATGTACTAGTGAATTTGGCTATTCCATCTCATATAGATGTGCTCAGATTTCCACCTCTCCCTCACTCTTAGATGACTGCTAGAAAACCTGGCTAGCTCATACATTTTAAAAATTATTGGTATATTTAGGGAGGAATTCTATACATACGTACTTACTCAATAATGTGTTCCATTGAGCTTAAGGGGGTTACTTTTTCACAGACATATATAGGATTGCACTATTAAAATCTTTTATTTGCATCAGTACTCTTTATATAGAACTTAATTAGGGTTGCTTTCAGCGCCTGGCAAAAGGCTAGGGTGTTAGGATAGCAGCCAAAGATTTCTTTTAAAAATGAATTATATTCTACTTTAAATTAGCAAAAATGAATGTATGGAGTTTTCCCCCCTACTTTAGACTAAGCATGCCTTTAAGAAAACCTGCTGAATGCTTTATGTAAAGAACATATTTTATAATAGCTTTTTGGCGAGCACAGTGGCTTACATCATACTATATGCTGACAGCCTACCATAAACATTATGCAATGCAAAAATAAGCCTTCTGTCCACTGCTAAATAGTAAAAGGCATATGGCGTACGTCACAGAAATTTCAGACTATAAAGAGACCCCCAGATAAAGCATACTTTCCACTGTTCCTTCACACAGTCTTACATGTGTGGATTCAATAACAGGTATGTGTAGAGCTGGATTCTCCCTGCCCTGTCCTTCTCCTCTTCTCTTCCACTGTAGCCACTAGGGGGCCATTAGATGTAATTGCTTTAAAAGCTGGCTTTTGTTTAGATAACAAATTGAATTCCCATATAAATTCATGGTTCAAGTGACTAAGACGCTGACTGGGAGGTGAAAGGTCAGCAGTTCAATTCCAGAGTACTGCAGGGCGGAATGAGCTCCCGTCTTTGTCCCAGCTCCTGCCAACCTAGCAGTTCGAGAGCAAGAAATTACAAGTATATAAATAGGGACCACTTCAGTGGGAAGGTAACAGCGTTCCGTGCACTCTGGTGTCTTGTCATGCCTGCCACATGACCACGGAAATGTCTGAAGCAGCAGACAGTGCTGGCTCTTTGAGCAAGGGAAACCTTTACTTTTTATTGCCAAACCCCTTAAAATGCATGTGTTTTTTAAAAGATATTAATGTGAAGGTTGACCAACACCCAAGCACAATGAGAGGCAAGGTAGAGTTAACATAAGAACATAAGAAGAGCCTTGCTGGAACAGGCCACAGCCCATCCAGTCCAGCATTCTGTCTCACACAGTGGCTCACCATTTGCTTCAGGGTATTCCCAAGGAGATGCCTTCACCTGCTTAGGATTCCCTGGAAATGGCATTGAGAGATATCCTGCCTATCTCTCCAACCCAGAGGTTGTCCTTAAGTATCCATAATTATAGCCATTGATACTCTTGTCCTCCATGAACTTGTCTAATCCTTTCTTAAAGCTGTCAAGACTGACAGCTTTCACCACTTCTTCTGGCAGGGAGTTCCATAGACCAGTAATCCTCTGGGTGAAAAAGTACTTTCTCTTATTTGTTTGAGAACTAGTACCCAAAAGTTTCATGGAGTGCCCCCTAGTTCTAGTGTTATGCGATAGAGAAAACAGTTTTTCCTTATCTACTTTGTCCACACCATGCATGATTTTATAAACTTCAATCAGGTCATCTCTTAGACGCCGTCGTTCAAGAGTGAAGAGGCCCAACTGTTGCAGCCTCAGATGGTAAGGAAGGTGTTCCAGTCCCCTAATCATTTTGGTTGCCCTCCTCTGCACTTTTTCCAACTCCATAATATCCTTCTGGAGGTATGGCGACCAGAACTGTACACAGTATTCCAGATGGGGCCTCACCATAGATTTATAAAGAGGCAAAATGACACTTGCTGACTTATTTTCTATACCCTTCCTAATGATCCCTAGCATTGAGTTTGCTTTTTTCACTGCTGAGGCACACTGGGTTGACACCTTCATTGAGTTGTCCACCAGGACACCAAGGTCCCTTTCCTGGTTTGTCGCAGAGAGTTCAGAACCCATCAGTTTATAAATGTAATTGGGGTTTTTTGCCCCAACATGCATCGCTCTGGACTTACTAGTGTTGAAGCTCATTTGCCACTGTTTTGCCCACTCCCCCAGTGTCAAGAGATCCCTCTGGAGCTCCTCACAATCTCTCACAGTTTTCACTACCCTGTATAATTTTGTGTCGTCAGCAAATTTGGCTACCTTGCTATTTACTCCTACTTCTAGATCATTTATGAAGCGGTTGAAAACCAGGGGTCCCATTACTGAACCTTGGGAGACCCCACTCTTTACTTCCCTCCACTTGGAGAAGTGTCCATTTAGTGCTACCCTCTGTTTCCTGTCCCTTAGCCAGTTGCTGATCCAGGACAAGACCTGTCCCTTTATTCCATGACTGGTAAGTTTATTCAAGAGCCTTTGGTGTGGGACCTTGTCAAAAGCCTTCTGAAAGCCCAGATAAACAATGTCAACTGGATCCCCCTTATCCACATGCTTGTTGACACTCTCAAAAAATTCCAACAGATTAGTGAGGCATGATTTGCCCTTGCAAAAGCCATGTTGGCTCTCCTTTAGCAGCGCCTTCTCTTCTATGTGCCTATTAATCCTATCTTTTAGGATGGTTTCCATCACTTTACCTGGGACACATGTCAAACTGATAGGTCGGTAATTTCCTGGATCCTTTTTTGAAAATTGGTGTTACATTCGCTACCTTCCAGTCATCAGGCACAAAGCCTGATTTGAGGGAAAGATTATATATTTTGGCTAGGAGCTCAGCAATTTCATCTTTAAGTTCCCTGAGAACTCGTGGATGGATGCCATCTGGTCCTGGTGATTTGTTAGTGTTTAGTTTAACAAGACATGCAAGGACCTCTTCCCTGGTTATTTCTATCTGGCTTAATTCTTTGGTTTCCCTCCCTACGAAGATAGGCTCTGTTTTGGGCATGTGGTCTCTGTCTTCTTCAGTGAATACTGAAGCAAAGAATTCACTGAGTCTCTCTGCAATCTCTGTTTCCTCTTTAATAACCCCTTGCCTTCCATTGTCATCTAATGGTCCAATGGCCTTCCTAGTTGGGTTCTTACTTCTAATGTACTTAAAGAAGTCTTTGTTATTTCTCTGAGTATTTTTAGTTGAATAAGGGCAAGGCAAATGTGCCAGTCTAGAATCTGGCAGGATTTGCTGACTCACCCCATTTAGCAATCTCTGTGTCCACCAATTTAATATATATCAGTACTAAAGCAAGTATTGTTACCTGGCCATTATAACCACAAATCCCCCAATCAATGGGAGGGCTGGTATACAAATTTCAGAACTGAATTGGATTCAGACTCAAACAGAGTTAGATGAGGGGTAATTCTGCCTGGCACCAAGCTGCCCTCTGAACCAAGTGAGAGGAGTGATGACCAATCCCAGTAGGCATGAGTCCTTTGCATACAAGTGGTGAAGGTGCTGATTCGTAGATAAAGGATCCTCCTCGAGGCTGTAGAAACCAGGGATTCTCAACCTGTGACCCATGGGCCGGATGTGGTCCACAGCACCATTTCATGTGCCCTCCCCTCCGCCTCCACCACACCAGTAAGTGTCATGTGGTGAAGGGAGGGCAAAATGGTTGTCCGGGCCCCGAAGCTGTCTAAAGGAGTGTGACCCAGCCCCTGGCTTAAACAAGTTGAGAACTCCTACCTTAAACCATGCGATTGGTAGGAGGATACAAATGAGCCTGTTTCCTTTCTAGCAAAAAAAGAAGAAGACAAACAGCATTTGGAATTTAAAAAGCAATACCAGAGTGAACCCAGCAATGCAGCTGACAATTGAAGTAACCAGAGCAGATGGTACTGGAGTTTCTTAACTAGGTCCACCTGCATGTCTTGGTATCTCTTTCTATGAACAGTCTTATAACTTAGTTCCCCTATTGAAACTTTGGTGTTTACTCAGTAGGAAATCTGCTTTTTGTCATCTTAAAACAGTGATTTCTTTATTACCACACTCTGCAAAAGGAATGACAGCTGAGGGCTGGCACTGAAGCAAGTCTGGTTAAGCCTGCAACAGTGTTGTAATGGAAACAGGGTGAGCTTGGGGTCAGGCAGAATGGGATTGTGTACAGATATGTGTCTGCATAAGAGCCTAGGTATGTGCTAAGAAAATGGCCATTGGGGTGGCAATCCTGCTGGAGACCAAAAGTGGTTGGACATGGTAGAACAGGTATCATTATAATACATGCTACTATTATGTAAGGAGGTATCTATTTATGCTATGTCAATTGATAAAACAATTGTACATCAACGTCAGTGAGAGAATTCAGCATATACTGTACTTGAAAACAGTTTTTTGGAAAGGCTCGTTCTCTGGACTGCATTCTCCTAAATTACAAGCCAGCATGGCCACTGGTCATTTTGGCTTGGAAATTCAAAGAGATGCAGACCAAAAAAGTAACTTTTCCAAGCTTCTCTTGGAAAAAAATCATTGGAGGTAATTTCTCTCTGGGTCATTGTGTGAGACAGCCTTAGCATTTATAGTAGAACTGCAACACAATGAGAACCCCTAATCATTTTAGCTCATTTCAACTGCCAGAGACTATGTCTTTATTTAAAAATGAAGAAATATGGTGCTCCCAACACGTTGAACAAACATCACACATTGCTGTTAATGGTGTCATAACTATCTATCTATCTATCTATCTATCTATCTATCTATCTATCTATCTATCTATCTATCTAATCTTGGTTGGTTAGTTTCAACTAGCAAGCTTCTTTGGGTGGTGTACAAAACATGAATAAAAGATAAATAAAACAAACAACCACATAAAAAGATGTACAAATCCCAAAGACACCAATAGGTCAGACATAGATTACAAAATAAATGTTTGATACCAATAGGTATCAAACAAAATAAAATCAACAGTTTACATAGCTCAGAGACAAGCAAACTAATCAGAGAATAATTGAGTTGGAAAGGGCTATGAGGCCATTAAGTCCAATGCCCTTCTCAAATCAAAGCACATCTGGCAGATGATTGTCCTACTTCTCTTGAATGCCACCAGTGCTGGAGCGCTCACCACCACCTCTCACGGTCATTGGTTCCATTGCTGTACTGCTCTAACAGTTAAGAAGTTTTTTTTCTGATACTCAGCCTACATCTGGTTTCCTGTCGTTTCAGCCTGTCATTACATGTCCTGCACTCAAGAGCAGATCATGCCCCTCCTCTTTATGACTTTCAAGTATTTGAAATGTGCTGTCATATCCCCCCCCCCTTTCCTTTTCTCAAGGCTGAACATGACCAATTCTTTCAATCTTTCTTCATACGGTTTCATTTCCAGTCCCCTGGTATCCTTGCTGCCTTACTCTGAACTTCTTCTAGTTTGTTGGCATCCTTCTTAAAGTGTGGTGTCCAGAACAAGACATAGTATTCCAGATGTGGTCTGATTATATTGCTGAATAGAGGGGGACTAGTACTTCATGTGTTCTGGAGACTATTTTTCTGTTAATACAGCCTAAAATAGCATTGGCCTTTTTTGCAGGCACATTGTAATTTTGACTGATATTCAGCTTGTGAACTACAACAATCCCAAGATCCTTCTCACTCATAATACTACTGAGTCAAGTATCCTCCATCTTGTAATTGCATCTGCCCCCTCCCCCACATGCAGAACATTGCACTTTTCTCTGTTCAATTTAATTCTGTTGTTCTCCGCCTATCAAGCCTATCAAGATCTTTCTTAATTCTGTTCCTGTCTTCCAAAGTTCTAAAACTAAAACTATTTACCCAATTTTGTGTCATCTGTCAAGTTGTTAAATAGTCCCTCCGTTCATTAAAGAAAATGTTGAAGATCACCCGGCCCAGGACTGAGCCTCATGGTATCCCATTTGTTTACCCCCACCCCCCAGTTTGAGAAGGAACAATTAATAACTTTATCTGAATATGATTTTGTATCTTTAGTGTCTTGCACGGGAGACAAAGAAGGAGTCGCAGGAAGGACTAACACAGATTTATTGGTTGATGGTCAGTAAGAGCATGTGGTAATGGCGGAGGTACATCTCATTTTATACGGTAATACAGTACATTTGAATCTGGCTGCACGGTAGCTCATTGGCTGCTACCGGCGTGACCTCGCCCAGGTCACGCCTCTCTTCTGTAGTTCTTCTTCTGTGGTTCTTTGTCATGCGGGAATCTCCCGCGGCTGTTCGTGATTTGGGGAATGTGAACCATGTGAGACTGAACGCTCGCAGCTGCCCTCTATGGGCGGCTTGCTCGCGTTCCTTAGCAGCTGAGATACATTGTGATTGAGGCTGGTTACATTCATACATTTAAAGAGACATTGTACATGCATACATAACATCCCTCCCCCCTAGGATGGGACGAAGTCCCTCAACCATTGTGGCTTGCCGCAAGTGCGCCTGGGGCGTGAGGCCGCCTGACCTAATACAGGGGAGCCTGTGACTCCTGGCTCTGTGGAGTCTCGCCCTGCAACGGAAAATGGAGACTCGTTAGTGGTTCTGTGGGGAGCTTGCGATGCCATTGTCTTGGGGGACGGGAATGGAATGAACAGCTGGGAAGTGAACCCCTGTCTATTTCCTGAGGAGCCCGGGGACCCTCCCAGCACGAACCTCGGGACTGATGAGGATGCCCTCGCGGTCCCGGCACCTCCTGCTGTCTGTTCGGGGGTTCGAGAGATCGCGGCGGGGGCGGGTGAGCTCCCGCCGGCTGCTTGTCTTTTAGGGGCCGGAGCTATGGTGTACTCTAGGATACAGGAACCGGGGGGGGCTGGAGGTACCAGGGGCTGAACTGAAACCCCTCTTCTCACTAGGACGGGTGGGGGACCACTCCGCTAACTCCCCCTGGTACGAAAAATCAAAATCATTACTAAACTGATCCCTCTCTCTCAAAGTATCCTCCTCTGTGGATGAGAACCCAGGATATGCGTTTGTATCCGCGGGTTCCTCCGTGTCTCCCCCTTGGGTAATGCGGGTGGGGGAGGACCCTAACGCTGATGCCCCTTCCCCTGTGACTCGCCTTCTGAGTTGGTCAGCGTGCCTTCTCCAAAGTAGCCCTGAACTGGTTTCGACCCTGTAGGATACCGGCCCCGTTTGCTCCACAATTGTGCCCGGTACCCACGCTGGTCCCGCGGCCGCGTAGTTTCTGCAGTGAACCGGGTCCCCTATCGCAAAACTTTTTGAGCTCCCTCCCCCCATGCTTATGTTCCTCCCTTCATCCTCCACCCTGGACGGATCCATCCGGTCAAAAAGGGTTACCGGACGCCTCCTCATGAGGAGTTCGGCTGGGGAAAAACCTGAGGCTAAGGGGGTTGTCCTGTAGCAGATGAGGAACTGGCACAAGTGCAGGTTCAACTCACCGGGACCCATGCGCCGCAGTGCGTCTTTCGTAGTGCGCACTTGGCGCTCTACCTGACCATTTGTGGTGGGGTGAAACGGGGCAGCGGTTATGTGCCTGACGGCGTTCCTTTCCATAAATGTCTTGAACTCTGCCGACGTGAAGGTACTAGCGTTATCGCTTACCAGGACGTCGGGCAGGCCGAAGCAGGCGAACAGCTTGCGCAACTGTTTAATGGTTGCGGCAGAGGAAGTGCTGTTCATGGGGATTACCTCCAACCACTTGGAGTAAGAGTCAACGACTAGGAGAAACAAGGACCCGCAGAAAGGGCCAGCGAAGTCCACGTGGATTCGGGACCATGGGCCGCGGGCCGTATCCCACTCTCTATGGGGTAGCTTGGATTCCTCGGGCCGAGAGCTCTGGCAGCTCTCGCACGTGCCCACTAACCGTTCTATATCTGCGTCTATCTTGGGCCACCAAACAAAACTCCTAGCTAGGGCCTTGGAGCGCACGATTCCCGGGTGACTGGTGTGCAGTAGCTTCAACACCCTCGCCCTCAGCTTTTCGGGGATGACTACCCGCTGTCCCCAGAGTAAGCAGCCCCTTTCCAGGGAAAGCTCCACTCTGCGTCTGCAAAATGGCTGGAATTCCTCACCTGGGGAAGTAGTGGGCCACCCTTTTCTAACCCAGGAGCTGACTTTGGCTAGGGTCTTGTCGGCTGCCGTCGCCTTGGCGAGGTCGGCCGGGACAATGGGGGGTGAGTCGAGGGCCTCGATCAGCAGGACTTGGTGGTCCTGCTCCACCTCGCATGTGGGGTCTCCTAGGCTAGGGAGAGGGGATCGGGATAGTGCGTCTGCATGGGAGATCTCCTTCCCCGGGCGGTAATTCAGCTCGTACTGGTAAGCGTTGAGGAATATAGCCCAACGCAGCATTCTGGGGGATAAAATTTGGGGGGTCGGTTTGCCGGTGGTGAAGATCCCCAGCAACGGTTTGTGATCAGTCACCACCGTAAACTCGTGGCCATACAAAAAGTCATGGAACTTTTTCGTTCCCGCAATTATGGCTAGGGCCTCCCTATCCGTTTGCGCGTAATTGCGCTCAGCCTTAGAAAGGGACCGTGAATTGGCGACGAAGGTGGGATCGATGGCGAATCCCAAAGTCAAGCCGTACCAGTTCGATGTCAGCGAACCCGAGCAGTGGGAGCTCTACGAGTGCCAGTTTCGGCACACGATGGAGGCTGCCGGCGTCGATGACGACGCGAAAATGCGCTCGCATTTCCTGTCCCAGGTGGGACCGGCCGCGATGCGGATCTTGATGACCCTCGTGGCCCCCCGGAAGGTGAACGAAGTGCCCATCGACCGCATCTTGGAGAAGCTTCGTGAGCACTTCCAACCGCCGGTCTCAATCTTCCCAGCCCGGGTCGCGTTCCACTGGCGAGACCAGCGCTCAGGCGAGTCCGTGTCCGCCTACGCGGCGGCCCTCCGGCTGGCAGCGGTGCACTGCCAATGGGACGACCTGGACCAGGCCCTCCGAGACCGCATGTTGTGCGGTTTGAAGGACGAGGAGCTGCAGAGGCGCCTGATGACCCGCGACAGCCGCCTCACGTTCAACAAGGTACTGCGGGAGGCCCAAGCAGCCGAGGAGGCCAGGAGCGGGGTCAGGCTGTTCAAGTCCCGAGGGGCCGTGGCCGAGAGAGCCAAGTCACCAGTGCAAGCGGCCCGGCGGACACCAACAAAGACTGCCTGGCAGGCCCCCAAGCCGCCCGCCGGCTCACCAGCAATGTCCGAGGAGTCGTCTACGACGGCAGACCCCTGTTCCAGCGAGGACGACGACGTCCAGCGGATTCGGAAGCGCAGGGAGAAGCGTGAGACCCGCGATAGGAAAGACCGCCGTTGCGACGGTTGTGGGGCGCCCCACGACCGTACGAGGTGCCCGTTTCGCAAGGCCGAGTGCCACAACTGCGGCCGGAAAGGGCACATCGCCAGAGTTTGCAGGCGCGGAAGGACCGAGGACAGGAGCGGCCCAAGTCACCCCCGGGGACACCAGCGTAAGGCGACCGGCACGAGGAAGGTCTCGACCGGCTTCAACGAGGGAGGCGTCAACCGCGTGGGACTGGAGCACCGGCGTTTCTTCGTTGAGGTACAGTTACAGGGGCTCCCAGTGAGAATGGAGATAGACTCGGGGTCGTCCTACTCCATCCTATCCCAGAGAGAGTATATGCGCATTCCCCCAGAGGCGCGGCCCAAACTGCGGGCCTTAAAGTCAAACTTGCGGGACGTGCAGGGAAATGGGATCCCAGTATTGGGGGTGGGAAAGTTCAAAGTGAAATTCAAGAACTATTCCGAGAGGCTGCCCCTAGTCGTCCTCAAGGGGGGGAGATGCTGCCTTCTAGGGACACAGTGGTTTGCTCCCCTGGGGATCGAACTGTCCGGCATTAACGCCATCGAGACTGACCCAATGCGGGACGTGTGCAATGCACTCCCGACGTTTTCAAAAAAGGGCTCGGAACGTACAGGGGCCCCCCAGTCTCTTTTGAACTAGACCCAGCAATCCGGCCCATCCGCCTCAAGCCAAGGAGAGTGCCATTCGCCCTAAAGGACAAGATCGAGGCGGAACTGGACAAACTGGTGGGGCAGGGGATTTTGGTTCCAGTTGATTCGGCGGAATGGGAAACGCCGATTGTTACGGCCCTTAAATCAAACGGGGAGGTCAGGATTTGTGCGGATTATAAATGCACGATTAATAAGGCCATTCGGCCAAATGCATACCCGGTGCCTGTGGTCAGCCACCTACTGGCCACGTTACATGGGGGGAGGTGTTTCGCCAAGCTAGACTTAGCGCAGGCTTATCAGCAGCTCTCGGTAACCCCAGCTGCTGCTGCTGCACAGACGATTGTAACCCACAAGGGAGCCTTTAAAGTGACGCGCCTCCAGTTTGGCGTGAATTCGGCCCCCGGGATTTTCCAAGCCCTCGTGGAACGCCTATTAAAGGGACTCCCAGGTGTTCTCCCCTACTTCGACGATGTCCTGATAACTGCGGGGAGTGAGGCAGAGCTAGCCACGAGGTTAGATGGGGTCCTCTCAGTCTTCGAAAAAGCAGGGCTTCGTCTTCGAAAAGACAAATGTGTATTTTTCGCAAGAGAGGTCGAATTCCTCGGGTTTAAGGTAACCCCAGAGGGAATTCGCCCCTCGGAGTCCAAAGTCGCAGCTGTAAAGAATGCCCCCCGCCCCACCGCAAAGCCAGAGTTGCAGTCTTTTCTAGGGCTCCTCAATTTTTATCATTCATTCCTGCCAAGGAAGGCATCGGTCGCGGAGCCACTGCATGCCCTACTAAAAAAGGATGCGGCTTGGCGGTGGGGGGACAGGCAGGAGAAAGCATTTAAAGAGTTAAAGTCACTCCTTTCCTTGAATGCTGTCCTGACCCACTTCGATCCGAGGAAACCAGTGGTTCTAGTGTGTGATGCATCCCCGGTGGGGGTGGGGGCGGTTCTGTGCCACGTGCTAGAGAGCGGGCGGGAGGCCCCGGTGGCGTACTATTCACGGTCCCTTTCTAAGGCTGAGCGCAATTATGCGCAAACGGATAGGGAGGCCCTAGCCATAATTGCGGGAACGAAAAAGTTCCATGACTTTTTGTATGGCCGCGAGTTTACGGTGGTGACTGATCACAAGCCGTTGCTGGGGATCTTCACCACCGGCAAACCGACCCCTCAAATTTTATCCCCCAGGATGCTGCGTTGGGCTATATTCCTCAACGCTTACCAGTACGAGCTGAATTACCGCCCGGGGAAGGAGATCTCCCATGCAGACGCACTATCCCGATCCCCTCTCCCTAGCCTAGGAGACCCCACATGCGAGGTGGAGCAGGACCACCAAGTCCTGCTGATCGAGGCCCTCGACTCACCCCCCATTGTCCCGGCCGACCTCGCCAAGGCGACGGCAGCCGACAAGACCCTAGCCAAAGTCAGCTCCTGGGTTAGAAAAGGGTGGCCCACTACTTCCCCAGGTGAGGAATTCCAGCCATTTTGCAGACGCAGAGTGGAGCTTTCCCTGGAAAGGGGCTGCTTACTCTGGGGACAGCGGGTAGTCATCCCCGAAAAGCTGAGGGCGAGGGTGTTGAAGCTACTGCACACCAGTCACCCGGGAATCGTGCGCTCCAAGGCCCTAGCTAGGAGTTTTGTTTGGTGGCCCAAGATAGACGCAGATATAGAACGGTTAGTGGGCACGTGCGAGAGCTGCCAGAGCTCTCGGCCCGAGGAATCCAAGCTACCCCATAGAGAGTGGGATACGGCCAGCGGCCCATGGTCCCGAATCCACGTGGACTTCGCTGGCCCCTTCCGCGGGTCCTTGTTTCTCCTAGTCGTTGACTCTTACTCCAAGTGGTTGGAGGTAATCCCCATGAACAGCACTTCCTCTGCCGCAACCATTAAACAGTTGCGCAAGCTGTTCGCCTGTTTCGGCCTGCCCGACGTCTTGGTAAGCGATAACGCTAGTACCTTCACGTCGGCAGAGTTCAAGACATTTATGGAAAGGAACGCCGTCAGGCACATAACCGCTGCCCCGTTTCATCCCGCCACAAATGGTCAGGTAGAGCGCCAAGTGCGTACTACGAAAGACGCACTGCGGCGCATGGGTCCCGGTGAGTTGAACCTGCACTTGTGCCAGTTCCTTATCTGCTACAGGACAACCCCCTTAGCCTCAGGTTTTTCCCCAGCCAAACTCCTCATGAGGAGGCGTCCGGTAACCCTTTTTGACCGGATGGATCCGTCCAGGGTGGAGGATGAAGGGAGGAACATAAGCATGGGGGGAGGGAGCTCAAAAAGTTTTGCGATAGGGGACCCGGTTCACTGCAGAAACTACGTGGCCGCGGGACCAGCGTGGGTACCGGGCACAATTGTGGAGCAAACGGGGCCGGTATCCTACAGGGTCGAAACCAATTCAGGGCTACTTTGGAGAAGGCACGCCGACCAACTCAGAAGGCGAGTCACAGGGGAAGGGGCGTCAGCGTTAGGGTCCTCCCCCACCCGCATTACCCAAGGGGGAGACACGGAGGAACCCGCGGGTACAAACGCATATCCTGGGTTCTCATCCACAGAGGAGGATACTTTGAGAGAGAGGGATCAGTTTAGTAATGATTTTGATTTTTCGTACCAGGGGGAGTTAGCGGAGTGGTCCCCCACCCGTCCTAGTGAGAAGAGGGGTTTCAATTCAGCCCCTGGTACCTCCAGCCCCCCCGGTTCCTGTATCCTAGAGTACACCATAGCTCCGGCCCCTAAAAGACAAGCAGCCGGCGGGAGCTCACCCGCCCCCGCCGCGACCTCTCAAACCCCCGAACAGACAGCAGGAGGCGGCGGGACCGCGAGGGCATCCTCGTCGGTCCCGAGGTTCGTGCTGGGAGGGTCCCCGGGCTCCTCAGGAAATAGACAGGGGTTCACTTCCCAGCTGTTCATTCCATTCCCGTCCCCCAAGACAAGGGCATCGCAAGCTCCCCACAGAACCACTAACGAGTCTCCATTTTCCGTTGCAGGGCGGGACTCCACAGAGCCAGGAGTCACAGGCTCCCCTGTATTAGGTCAGGCGGCCGCACGCCCCAGGCGCACTTGCGGCAAGCCACAATGGTTGAGGGACTTCGTCCCATCCTAGGGGGGAGGGATGTTATGTATGCATGTACAATGTCTCTTTAAATGTATGAATGTAACCAGCCTCAATCACAATGTATCTCAGCTGCTAAGGAACGCGAGCAAGCCGCCCATAGAGGGCAGCTGCGAGCGTTCAGTCTCACATGGTCCACATTCCCCAAATCACGAACAGCCGCGGGAGATTCCCACATGACAAAGAACCACAGAAGAAGAACTACAGAAGAGAGGCGTGACCTGGGCGAGGTCACGCCGGCAGCGGCCAATGAGCTGCCGTGCAGCCAGATTCAAATGTACTGTATTACTGTATAAAATGAGATGTACCTCCGCCATTACCACATGTTCATACTGACCATCAATGAATAAACCTGTGTTAGTCCTTCCTGCGACTCCTTCGTTGTCTCCTGTGCAAGACACTAAATTGGCGACGAGGATGGCCGCCGCGTAGGCGGACACGGACTCGCCTGAGCGCTGGTCTCGCCGGTGGAACGCGACCCGGGCTGGGAAGATTGAGACCGGCGGTTGGAAGTGCTCCCGCAGCGCCTCCAAAATGCGGTCGATAGGCACCTCGTCCACCTTTCGGGGGGCCATGAGGGTCATCAGGATCCGCATCGCGGCCGGCCCCACCTGGGACAGGAAGTGCGAGTGCATCAATGCGTCGTCGTCGACGCCGGCGGCTTCCATCGTGTGCCGGAACTGGCACTCGTAGAGCTCCCACTGCTCGGGCTCGCTGACATCGAACTGGTACGGCTTGACCTTGGGATTCGCCATCAATCCCATCCTCGTCGCCAATTTAGTGTCTTGCACGGGAGACAAAGAAGGAGTCGCAGGAAGGACTAACACAGGTTTATTGGTTGATGGTCAGTAAGAGCATGTGGTAATGGTGGAGGTACATCTCATTTTATACGGTAATACAGTACATTTGAATCTGGCTGCACGGTAGCTCATTGGCTGCTACCGGCGTGACCTCGCCCAGGTCACGCCTCTCTTCTGTAGTTCTTCTTCTGTGGTTCTTTGTCATGCGGGAATCTCCCGCGGCTGTTCGTGATTTGGGGAATGTGAACCATGTGAGACTGAACGCTCGCAGCTGCCCTCTATAGGCGGCTTGCTCGCGTTCCTTAGCAGCTGAGATACATTGTGATTGAGGCTGGTTACATTCATACATTTAAAGAGACATTGTACATGCATACATAACAGTATCCAACTGCCCAGCCCAAAACTCGTTAGTTTGCTAATCAGAATATCTCAGGTCACTTTGTCAAAGGCTTTGCAGAAGTTTGTTTTCCCTGTCTTTTGCTGTGCATTTACTGATCTGAAGAATATTTTGTTGTTGTTGTTGTTGCTTTTAGCATCTTTGTTAACCATAGTGTATTCTCAGCTTTTGCCTGAGACCCAATACTATCTCTGCAATTGTTTGCAGCTTATCTGTACTCTTGCTTTGTAGCCTGGCACTACTTCGGTAGGAAGGTAAACAGTGTTCCGTATACTGTACTCCAGTGTCTAGGGATGCCTGCCACATGCCAGGGAAAGGTCGGCAAAACAGGAAACTCTGCCTCTCTGACAATAAACAGAGATGAACACTGAACTCTAGAGTAAGATATGACAGGCTTTCAAGCAAGGGCAACCTTTACCTTTACTAGACCTATAGCACTCCCTTTTACACGTGACTATTTGCCACATTTTGATTCACTTTTAAGTCACTGCAAAGAGTGAAAGAATATTGGGAACTGGCTGCTACAAAAGCAGTAGAGCAAGGGTGCCCAAATGGAACAGTCATGTGGTTCAGGGAGCTGGTCACTACAGCCTGGGGGCCGAATCCAGCCCCCATTGCCAATACATTCGGCCCGTGACACCCTCGTTGCTCCCAGGAGCGGAAGTAATACATACAGACGTGTTTTACTTCTGCTTCAGGGAGCAATGAGGATGTCGTGTGCTGGATCAATTGACGTTAGGGGCCAGATCCAGCCCCCCCGGGCCGTATTTTCGGCACCCCTACAGTAGAGTTTGGACAGGAAAAAAAATCTCAGTAGGGCATGCACGATTTAAAATGGAAAGACCATTTAAGTTAGATAATTAGATTTTTTTAAAAAGGATATTAAGACCTGAAGCAGAATGTTTACTCCCTTTGATGTAGCATGGAAACATATGCCTGTAAAGAGGGCTGCCAGGCATGTTAAACTAACAAAAATCACCATTATTAAGACTGAATCAAAGTTCTGTCTTTACCACATTAATCTAATTTGGTTTCAAAGGTCCCCATCACAATTCTAATTCCTGTCTTTGATGTACGCCTCCTTCCTGCCCTCATGCCTAAATTTGAAGAAAAACAAAAACACAGACTGAATAGTTCAGTTTCACCTTCTCCAAATGTTTTGGCCATCTCTTATTTGTTATTTCAGGTAGGCTTGTTGTAAAATTTGTGGTGCTGGGCAAATAGTTTGTGAAACAAAGCCCATGTCCTCAAAGAGTTTTACAATATAAGCACAACATTAGACCTGCACCAGCCATGACCAACTATTTAAACACAGCCTATCAATGGCTCTTTCTTTGCAACTGACCAAGCACTGTAGACCAAAAAAGTTATGTTCAGTTTGTCACATCAAAGCTCTAGGACAATACAGTATCATGGAATGGTCACACCTTAATTTTGTGTAATATTTGTACTGAGTTGTTGTTGTTGTTTGGTGGGGGGTGAGATCTTTAAGAAAGAAGGAATGCTGTTTTGTTTCGTTTTACTTGTAGAAGTTGTTACATGGCAGTCCATTGAAACTGGTGAGGATGTAACTAGGTTGGAATAACTGAGGATTTGCCACTGGGCACCAGAAAGAAGAAGGCACTGAAATCTAGAGATGAATCTACTGATGAATTTTAGGAAAATAAATAACAAACTTCCTGACTCTATTCCCTTACATCAAAGGCATACTTGTAGCCATCAGGAAATTAGTAAAGCAATAAAGTCTTGCAATGCTTCAAATAGATCAGGGATTCTCAACCTGCAGCCCACGGGCCAGATGTGGCCCACAGCAACATTTCATGTGGCTCCACCACACCCAGAATTGCCATGTGGGGGAAGGGCAAAATGGCTGTCCGGCCCATGAAGCTATCTGAGGAAGTGTGACCCCCGGCCCCTGGCATTAAAAGGTTGAGAATTCCTGAAATACTGTAGATGCTTGTAGTCTTAGGCTGCAGTATATCAGTGTATCTGTTTGGGTTGGGTTGGTTGGTTGGTTTCGTCTTGTACTCTGCCCAAATGCTAACGTAGCTCAGGGCGGCTAACAAAGGATCGTAAAGTATCACAGAGTATCACAAAATATCACATATACATTAAAACACAATATATCCCACTACAACCCACCAGAGAGAAAGTTCGAAAAAAGTTTGAAAAAATTGCCCAACAAGAAAGTCCAAGGCCCGGCTGGCCGGCACGGCTTTTCCAAACCCCCGGCCAGGTAGAAGCCTGGGTGTGGGGTGGCAGGCGTCCTCAGCCAAAATGGCAATCCATCTTCTGCCGCTCGAGCCAGCATGGCTTTTCAAACCCCCAGCCAGGTGGAAACCCGGGGGTAGGGCTGTCAAGTTGCATTCAAGGTATGATGACTCTGGCTGGGTTTTCATGCTATTTAAAGAATAGTTTTACCACAGTCACCCCCACTCTCCCCACCCTTGATTTCCATGGATGGGTAATCATTGACCATCCATATAATTTGGAGTTCAGCTCTGAGAACCTCTAGTAAATATGATCTATGGTATGAAATTGGAGGGGTTGCAGCCCAAAACATCTGAAAGGCCAAAGGGTTCTCCACTGATGTTCTAAAAACACTTCCCTGTGTTCCCTCAGAGAGGTGGTGAGTAGATCATGTGTTGTAAATTGAAAAGAATAGAGGTCAAGCATACATAAGAAGGATCAGTGGGAGGAATGCTAGGTCTCTGTTTTCCATTATCTCTTCTAAACTGATGTGTCCATTCAGAAATTACTCTGAATTGATTTAGAGTGTTGGTTTAGAGTTATTGTTATTATTCTGAATTGTATATGATCAAGTCAATTATGATTTAAGGCAACCCTTTCAAGGGTTTTATGGGTACAGAATACACAGAAGTGGTTTATGATTACCTACCTTCTGAGGGCACCTAAGGACTATGCAGGTTGCCTATGGTTGCCTATGGCTCTTCCCCTGGGAGGCACAGTGGGGAGTCAAACTCCTAACTTCTAGCTCTGTAGCCAGACACAGTATTTAACTCTCTGAGCTATCCAGCCAGCTTTTCTTATTCTGAAAGGATGTGACACTTTAGAATTATTTCAGATATCATTTATGCCTTGGGTGTTATTGGCTTTTGATATTTTTTTTATTCTCCCAGGAGGTTGGCAGCTTTGATGGCCAGCTGTAATTCGAGATATTTGACATGGCCTTAAAACATCATCCACTTGCTCCAGTTTTACTGTGCTCCACCAAGGGAACCACAGATGCTAAGAAAATTAAGCAGTCCTCCCTAGCCCATAAAGTTGAGAACACTCCTAGAAACAATGGACATTCTTGCTGTCCTACTGATTATACATGTCAGGTGTTCATTCCTAATATATCTTTCCTGCCATTCTTTCATCCCATCACACACCAACTGCTGAGCTGTCTCACTTTTCTGGGTCTGTGGTGGAATGAACGTCAGACTCTCAAGTCAGCAGGGTGGCTTTCAACATTGACAGGTAGGTGAGAACATGGCACCAGCAGGGAAAACTCTTAGCAGCTGGTGAAATAATCTGAGAACTTTTACTGATGCCTGCACATTATGCCCTTTTCCTGTGATCTTGCTTTCCCTTTCGCTTCTTTAGTTCTTCAGACCCCACCTTGCTTCAGGAAATCCACAGATGCTCCAAAACTATTATCCCTATGTTGGGGTCCTCCTATCTGTAAACATTTCCAGGCTTCAAAAAGCTCCAGGAGGCTGTTCTTTGCAAACATTCATCTTTAATGTGTAAAGGATAATGGCAAGAATGGTGAAGGAGAGACTAGTGCTAACATACTCAAAAGCATTCTCTTCCTTGCAAGTAGAGCTTGCACAGAGGAAGATTCATTGTGGAGGAGAGTTTTGAGAGTCCCCTGGACAGCGAGGAGAACAAACATGTCAATCTTAGAAGAAAACCAATCCTGACTGCACCTTAGAAGGTCAAATAGTAAAGATGAAGTATTTTGGACATCAAATGAGAAGAGAGGATTCACTTGAGAAAGCCTTGATGCTGGGAAAGGTGGAGGGCAAAAGAAGAAGGGGGCGGCCAAAGATGAGATGGCTAGATGGTATTGTAGACACAATGGGCACAGAGCTGGGCGGGCTGAGGAGGATGGTGGAGGACAGCGGTGCCTGGAGGACAATGGTCCATAGGGTCGCAAAGGGTCGAAATCGACTGTGCAACTGAACAACAACAACAAAAATAATGTGTATATTTGCATTTGTCCACCTAGTAAAAAAAAATAAAGTGGGAAAATAAAGGGCTCTGATATGAGATGTGGCAGTGCTATCAACTGCTGCTCCATCTCTAGTGCTCAAACAAATCTTTTACAAGTTTTGTTGTCTTCTCCCTGACCCTACCACAAGCTGAGCAATTTATTCCTCTCTTAGCTCCTGCCTTTCTATGAATCCATCTTTCATTTGCAGGGTACAGTTGCCCTGTTGTCAGTAACCTGGATCTCCTAAAAGGAAAGAGCTGCTCTGGATTTTTTTACCTCCAAAGCACTGGAGCAAAATCCAGAACTTTATGAACCCCCATTGTAGGCTTCCTCACTTTGGATTAGGTTGGAAATGGACAACTGCCCATCTTTCATTTTTTCCCCTGAATAAATTACAAACCCAAAGCACAATCCTACTAAAGGAGATCCATTTTTAGCATTGTACTGCAAAGTAATGCAATAGTCATCCTCCCCCTTTATCCACACCATTATGGGATGCAACTGTATATTCCAGCTAAAACCTTGATCCTACCACCTTACATTCTAATTTCTAGCCAATACAGAGGTTGTATCTCTCATGAGACTCAACTTCTCCAGTATAATGAAAATGGATGAAAATGAAAAACAAACACTGGATATTGTTAATGGGCTTTAGATGTTGGCCTCCTAGTTTGATCAGAATAGACTCAAGAGGGCCATAAACCAAGCAATACACCGTTTCAAGCCTGCATCAAAGGCATTCACAATCCTGTTGGGAGAGAACTGAGTATTGATGAAAGAGAAAGCTGATTGGGTATGTAAGAGACTTTCTTTCTAGACTTTTACATTAAGGCAGGCTCCGTGGGTCAGGGTACTCTAGGACTGCTTTCAATTTGCATTCCGCCAGCCCCCCCCCCCCCCTCCTCAAAGCAGTCACATCTCTTCAATTTGGCCTTCATCAGCATTAAAATGCCAGTTGTTTTCTTAATGACATCGTTTTTTTAAAAAACTGCTTCATTTTTTCCAGATGGGGCCAAAGATTATTGGTAATGATCTCAAGCTGAAACTGGAAGAAGGGCTTTGATTCTTGTTTCTTCCTTTCTCCTCGGCCACCCCTTTCCACCAATATGAGTTAAATTGGTAGATTTTGCACAGATATCTTATTAGCTACAACCTGCTCAAAACAGGAAGGTTGGACTTTCACTGAGCCATGCCTGTAGATTGCTGGTGCAAATGATGTCACATTGGAGATGGTAGGGATACTAAGAAACTGTATGCCATACTGGAGGACTTTATGCCTCAAACGGTTATTGCTCCTCTTCTATACTGCCATATATACAGGCCCCGTGCGGTCAAATGATGTAGTTTGGATGTTGGCTACTTTTCTGTGTAATCTTGGTTACTAAAATGACATAATTGTGCAAACAGGGGTTGGAAGGGTCTGTGAAATTGTATGCCCATGTTCCAGAAATGTCCATTTTAAATTAGGGTTTCTTGCATCAAGTGCAATGGTGGGGGATTTCTGGCCTTCCAGATCTGATCTTGGAGAAATGGCTCAAAGTGATTCTGCATGTGGTAGTCCAAAAAAGTAACTTTTGTGATCACTGCTCCAGATATTGTTCCCATCAGCTCTTAAAATTCCCCATGCTGTATTACTGGTGCTATAGCCTAAATATATAGTCCTCTTCCATGATTTTTCTACGGTCCTTTTCTTGCCACATCCTGTGTAGTATATTCTAGGGCTAGCTTAGGTTATTTTGTTGCCAGAAGCAAAAGGCAGGTACCCTGTCACCATTACAGTGGAACCTCGCTTAACAAATGGCTCGGTTAACACAAGAATCGCATAACATCCATAGAAAATAGTGTCTCGGTTAACACATTTTTTTCAGAACAGATTAATTGGTTTTCAGTGCATTCCTGTTTCGTTTCAGTTAACAAATTTTGGCTTTCAATGCATTCCTATAGGAAATTTCATTCAATGCATTCCTATGGGAAATTCGCTTTCCAAATTTTTTGTAGTACAAAATGTCCCGGAGAACACATTAAATTTGTTCAGCGAGGTTCCATTGTATAACATATATAAGTGCAATGTGGAGGGGATGATGTATTTTATTGTACCTAAAAGCAACACACTAGTAATGGTGCAGAATAGTTATGTACCAACAGCAACAAGAGAGAAGAAAGGCAAGGAAGATTCTCCTTCATTCAATATCTGTTTGTTGAAACAGTTACCTCACTGTGCCTAAATGGAAAGGTTGACCCTCATGCCTCCAGTGTTAATTATACAGTGGGTGCAATGAGTACTTCCCCGAAGTATATAACATGCAACTATCCCAATGTTAGAATACAACTGACTGTCTCAGTTTTCCATTTGATATTGAATCCACGGAGCTTTTGGAGTAAGCACAGAGAATATCAAGAGAGAGGCCACAATCTGTAGTTAGTTTAATTACTAGTTTAATCAACAAGAGGTTTAATTGATTAATCATTAAGTAGCAATGGTAATTTATAAGGGCCGAATTTCCATCAGTGAGACTGGTTACAAGATACAGTACTGTATGTCTAATTATTTTTGAGGCTGTATTGGTTAGCTGATCCATTCCTGTTAAAGGGCTATGAATACTAAAAAATAACATTTCCTGGTAAAATATGCAACTGTACACTGTCTTTTCTAAACCCAAGAGGCTCAATGTTATTTGCAAGTTTTCAAGATCTTCTTATCTCTTTATCAAGCAAGATTTTATTAAAAGGGGAGGGGGTAGGAGAAGGAAGTCTTGACTTGATGCTGAAGTCATGGTTTTGGATAATGTCCTGAAATAGAATGAGGGAGGAAAGACCTGTTGATGTTCAGAATAGACTGCAGCAGGCAATGTGATAGTTAGAAATTTCATCTGGACTAAACCCTAGGAATATTGCAAGAAGACTTTGGTCCTCCATTTTTGAAACTATGAAATCAGGTATTAACTCAAATGTTTCTGCTAAAAATATAAATCTCATCTTATTCAATATACTGTATTTTCTGGCGTATAAGACTACTTTTTAGCCCCGAAAAATCTGTGCCAAAGTCGGGGGTCGTCTTATAGGACAGGTACTTGACTGCAGCTTGTTTCCCCTTGCTTCATATGTCCGACGCATATGGTGGGGGGTGCCGCGGCCGAGTCCCTGCTCTGTACGGGGAGTATGAAGCAAGGGAAAGCAAGCTGCACACATCTTCCTGTACCTCGAGGAGGAGAACATGAGCGTGGATTGGCTCTCCACCAGAACCTGCCCATTCGACTCGGAGGGCTGCGCGTCTTCGGGTTGAGTGTGGGTTAATTTTTATTTGGTGTGCATTGGAAGAGAAGTAGTCTTATACGGCAAGTATATTCCAAACTCTATATTTTTACTGGAAAAGTTGGGGGTCGTCTTATACGCCCAGTCGTCTTATACGCTGGAAAATACAGTAATAAATCTTGTGCTTCTTTCATTACTAGCGTGCATACTGCGATTATGGCTGCAGTTTACCCTAATCCGGCCCATGGAGCTCATTAATACAGCTTGCAGTGGGAACCCTGCAGTGATGCACTGCAAAAAAAAATTACTACCTACTCTGTGGGCTGACCAAATCTGTGGGCGGGGCCAAATCTGTGGGCATGGCCAAACATCCTGCATTATGGGCTATGGAGGTGGGCGTGACCAACCAAGTGAATGTGGCCTGGGGGAATTTCTGCTACCAGTTCTGCAGAACCAGACAGAACCTGCTGCAGTGCATCACTGGAACCCTGGCACCTCCAGAAGCTACCACCACTACCGGAAGTTACAATACGTCACTTACTGTGGTGGCGGCGGCAGCAACCATGACATTTTTGTGGCTTCTTGCACAGCCTCCACCGCTTGCCAGGGTGGCAGGAGGCTTTCCAGAGCATTTTTGCTGCATTTTGGGGGGGGGGGGGAATTTGCTGCTTCGCCACTGAGTTTCAGCACCAAAATCGCAGTGGTTGGAGATTTCCAGTGCCAGTCGGAGCTCACGTCAGTGCCTGGGCATCCAGCTTGGAAGCAGGAAGTTCCCAACCACCGCAGTTTAGCTGCCGAAATGCAGTGGAGAAGCAGCGGAAAAAATCCCAAAATGGAGAGGAAATGCTCCGGAAATCCTCACAACGCCTTGGGAAACAGTGGAGGCTGTGCAAGGAACCACAAAAATGGCATGATTGGTGGTGGCGCCACCTCCTCCTACAAAAACATAAGCAGTGGATGCAGCCATGCCTCCAGCCCACACAACTGAGCATTGGTGGCAGAAACTGGCCCCTGGTGGGAAAACGTTGGGAACCCCTGCCCTAGAGTTAACCCTAGAGTTAAGCCCCACTGAACTCAGTGGGATGTGTTTCTAGGTTGCCATACCTTGAATTATACCATTAATTCTGTAACTACTCTAAACAGGGCAGAGTACTCTTATTTCATTTCAGAAGCTAAGCATGGTAAGACATGGATCATACTTCAGCAGGGGACTACCAAGTAATACCATGGATCTCAAGGCTCGGCCAGGAGAAAATCTTAACTGGAACCCTAGAGAGGCACTGCACCTAGAGTGAACATTACTGGGCTGAACCTTTGGACTCAGTGTGTCAGCTGCCTATATTTCTAACTAACTAATTGGTTAAAATATACAGTAGCTTGTTAATCAACTCCAATTCTCTAATTTGATAGATAAGGGTGTCCATTTTCCACCACAGAAATTGCTGCTGCAACCAAAAGAAGACGTTGTTTGTTGTATTTCAGAATTGTTAACCTAATGATATATTTTGTCTGAAGTAAACATTCCATTTTGTGTTTCAAAGCACATTAGCATACCACAAAATACGTTTAAAAGGCTAAACAAATTTCACATTGATGGCAAATCTTTCTGACTCCTTTGCAGACCTTCTGCTCTGAGCGGTAGCCCTGTTATCTCTGATATCTCTCTCATCCGTCTTTCTCCACATCCTGCGGGACCTGCAGAGTCGCCTTTCAACCACCCACACCCCTACATGAACCCCCATATGGAACACTACCTCAGATCCATGCACAACAGCCCCACCCTTTCTATGATCTCGGCTGCAAGAGGCCTCAGCCCAGCTGATGGTAAGTGGGACACAACTATTGCATTACCTTTGGTGATATTCTATATCTGATGTGGGGAAAAGTTACTTCTTTAGAATGACATCCCCCAGAATGGTTACTGGCTACACTGGCTGGGGTATTCTGGGAGATGTCATCTAAAGAGGTAACTATTCTCTCTAGACCAGTTGTTCCTAATGTGAAGACCACACCCCACAGAGAGACTTCAATTCCCAGAAGCCTAAGTGAGTACATTGGCTGATCAGTGCTTTGGGGAATTGACTTAGGCTTCTGGGAATTGAAGTCCAAAAACCAAAGGTTGGGAAACACTGCTCTAGAACATGTATCATTTCAGTACTATTTCTCAGCGAAGGCAGGAAGGGCAACACCTGTTGGACAAACTTTTCTCAATCCCTTTAGTACTACACTGGTACCTCGCATAACGAACGCATCACATAGTGAAAAATGTGCATAACGAAGCGTTTGTTATGCAATGGTGATACCCCGCATAACGTGGGGAAAAATTCGTTATGTGGGGTTTTTTGTAACTGGGGTATACCCGCTTAATGGGAACTCCAGTTAACAAAAAAAATTCCCGTTATGCGAGGTATCTCCCATAGGGAACCACATAACGAAAGAACTGCATAGTGAAGAGCTCCGTAGAACGGAGTTTTTTTCGTTATGCGGGGTTCTAGTATAGTAGCATTATAAAAGGGAAGAGCTTACATTATTGGACTGTTTCTGTTTATGAAGAAAGATACTAATGAGCTTACCAGCTGTTTTTCCTAATTGATTCCAGATGCTCGTGTTTATTGTTCAGTGTAAGTGGCCCCCTAGTTCACACAAACATACTTATATATTGAAATGTGTACAGGTTAAAGTCTTCATTAGATTTCCACCTGTAAAACTGATTTGAGTGGTTCAAAAATATATGCCTCACTATTGAACCCTTCTATTTTCACTCATCTTTCTGAAGGTATTTTAGATGTAGTGTTAAGAACATATGAAGGGTCCAGCTGGATTTGGAGAAAAGCCTGTTAGTCTTCTATTCTGAACTAGAAAGCCCAGAATTTGATCCAAGTATGTGCCTATGAGAAGTTCACAAGTAAGGCATAAACAAAGAGCACACTTCTGCTCATATTCTCTAGAAACGATGGATCAGAACCATGCTGTGACAGCAGAAGAAATACATAGTTGTCATTACTATTAGCCACTCATCACCTTATCCACCATGACTATGTCTAATTCTCTTTTAAAGCTGTCTAAGGGCTTTTCCAGATGTAGCACTCATCCTCCCTATTGTAACTTGTTCATCAGAGATATTATTGTTATTTTCCCCCTTTTGCCCAAAAGGCTTCTCCGTGTTCCAACAGTTACAAAACCTTAGACTTTCTGTTTCTTCTGCCCCTTCAATTTGTATTTTGGGGGCAGAGTTTAGCACCATAATGATTCCCAGCAGACGTTCATTTCAAGTCAGAAATTCCAGCTAAAAGCTTCCAGTTAGGTTGACGATACACATGTACACACAGAAGAGGAAAAGTTCTACCGTGGGGGACAAATTACTATATATAAATTACTATATAAATATATGTTAAAGATTTCCTTTAGCTTTCCCAGAGAGAAGCAGAGTTTGTAAAAATGGCTTTGAAAATGAAGTTTTGACAGAATTCCTGGTGACTTTCGTGTTCCTTCTCAGCCAACCAGGATAAAGTGAGTGGGGAGTTTCACTCCACATGAAAGAGCCCTAAGTTGATGGTCATTGCTATCTCTTGGTTGTGTGAAGTACTTATTTTTGTCTAGCCTGAATCTTCTACAGTGAAGCTTCATTGGGTGACTCCACCTTCTCATATTATGAGATAGGGGGAGCCACAGCTTTTCCCCTGTGAATAATGTTATGTACATTTCTAATATCTCCCTTTCATCTCTTACCCCCTTCTCTCAATTAGTAAAGGTAAATGTCTCCCTTGTTCAAAAAACCATCTGTGTCCAACTCTAGTGGGTGGTACTTATCTACGTTAACAGCCATTCACTTGGTCTAAACCCATGGTTCCCATTCTCAAAATGCCCACCTTAAAATCAAATTGTCCTCTTGTGGGCCATGAGCCCCACATTAGTAACCACAGCTCTAGACCTATTCAAAGAGTCTGCGACGTCAGCTTGTATCCAAGAATGCATTATTTCCTGAAGCAGGAAAAATGCATTGGAGTGAATTTGTCATGGCTTGCCATGAAGTGAACCATACGCTATGATCCGGAGCCATCTCCTGCATCACATATGAAATGAGACATGCAGGATTTAACACTGGGACGGCAATGGACTGTTGCAGCCTATTCAAAGAGTATTGCAAACACAAATGTCACAAAATGGTTTTTCCACTGTATGTACTTATATAACGTCAATGACGACAGTGATGGCAACAACTAGTGATGTCCATAAATGTCCTCTTGTCAGTCATACATATGAATGCACTTTGTGAAAAATTTGCTGTTAGTAAAATGTTATTGAGTAGGTAATACCACTCTTCCCATGACTTAACTTTATAACAAGTAGATGATAGGGAAATATTTAATGACAATGACCAAAAGGGAACAAACCAAATAGTATTTCTGCTCAAGCAACATCTACTTCAGCCAATACTGAAGCAAAACAAGAAATTATTTTGTTGGATGGAAACTCCAATCAGCCAAGCAGAGTTAGCACATTTCACAAATCCTGGGTTTTCCCCGTTGCTCCTGGTTTGGTTTTCACTTATCCTGGAGGCTTCTCTTCATAGCAAGTGTTAAGATTCCAAACCTCTACTCTAAGCAAACTATTAGGTCGGGGTGGGGGTTATTACTCTTGTAGTCTGTCTCTCTCCTGAGCTCTCTTTCCTGCCTGTGAAATAAATTATATTATTATTGAGCATTAGAAAGGAGCCTTTGTGTTGGCTTTCAGTTTTCTTTCTTTTCCTTTCCTCCCCCCACCCCAAGCCACAGTAAATAAGTTAATGGGGAACGGGCAGAGAGGCAGGTTTGAAAATTCACAAATGGCAAAAGTGAGGATAATTGGTTCTGGCAAGGCAAATGGTTCTCTACTGCCAGGCACTAAACATACTTTCTCTCTCTCATTCTCTCTTTCCCTTTCTCTCACACACACTTCATATTAGTCTTCTTTAATTTCTGCTGCCGCCGCTTATTAACTGAGTTGTATTTGTCTTTTTCTCTCATTATATGCTGGAATGTTAATTCTGACAGTGTTATTGCACCTCCATCCCTCACTACCTCCTCTCCTCTTCCTTCTGCCTGGTTTTTTTTTCCTGTGTGTCTTTTCCCCTCTAGTGAACTCAGTCTTCATGTAGAGGGATTATTAGAAGGGGTTGGAAATGAGAGATTGTTTATATATTTGCGGAAATGGAGGAATGTGGAGGGGCCCAGCCTGGTGTCTTTTGTCCAGAGAGAGAGAGAGCACATCTCCCAAGCACACGTCAGAGTTGTAACGTACAAGACTTGGGAAGGGGAAGGGGTGCTTCAAACAGTTTTGACCCTTTGGAAATATTTTACCTTTGTTTTTCTCTTCTTCCTCTGCTCCCCTCCCCCCACCCACCCGTCCTGCTGCTTGCATGGGTTGCCTGTGCAGTCGCTCACGAGCATCTGAAAGAAAGAGGTCTCTTTGGCTTCCCCCCTCCTCCTCCAGGGGCCACCCCGGCGGATTATTATCACCAGATGACCCTCATGGCCAGCCATCCAAATCCATATGGGGACTTCCTCATGCCGAGTGGGGGAGCAGCCAGTGCAGCACACCTTCATGATTACCTCAGTCCTGTTGATGGTAAGTAAGGAAGGCGGAGTCTTCCATAGCTGTGCGTTTGAGGATGATCCGCCGTCAAGAGCTGTATCTTAGCTGTGTGGCAGGCATGGCATTTCTTGTGGCTACAAGGAACACACTGGTATCTGAGATTAGAAGCAGATTTCACAATAATCTGTGTATGAGTCTCTGTCTGTACATCTGTGTCTCCAAGTACGTTTTCTTGAAATGCAACATAATACAAGACACCAAACCATCAAACTGGATCTTCTTAATTGTTTAGTATCAACTTAAGTCTTCTCTCTTTTTTGACGAGATGCAAGTAGGAAGACTAGAGAAACATAGGACAAATCCTTGCCCCACCTATGAAAACATAGAAATTTTAATTAGAAAAAATGAAATACTATGCATAGCAAATACCCTTTACTAGACTGGAAGAAGGAATGGTCATTTTATAGGATGAAAGCAAGTGCGAGACAAGGATTCTCAAGATTTGAAAGAACATTTTTACTCCAACACTTTGTCTGCTCTGCCTGTGTAGGTGGTGCACAGCAGAGCTTGAAGTAGCAGCAAAGCTCTCCCCCAAAGGGTTAAAAAATGAAAATTTAGCAGACCCAGCATAGATTTTATGGCAAGTATTTCTTCCAGTCACTGAGACCACTGGGGTTTTGCTCATTTTGTGACAGTTCAAGTAAAATCCTGCCTACTTCTCATCTGCGTCCAGCTGATTTCAGGGAGAAAGATGTAAGCACATGGTTTTACCTTCCACTGAAACAAATGGGACTTCACAGATGCTTCACTTTAGCTAGATTCTGTGTTTTGCCCACTTCGGTGGGAAGGTAACAGCGTTCCGTGTGCTCCGGTGTCTAGTCATGCCTGCCACATGACCATGGAAATGTCTGCAGAAGCAGACAGCGCTGGCTCTTTGGCTTTGAAACAGAGATGAGCACTGAACCCTAGAGTTGGATATGACTGGCTTTCGAGCAAGGGAAACCTTTATCTTTTCATGGAAGCTGTAAGTATGGCTCCCACCAGGAGATGAGAGAGAAGAGAGAAAGAATTGTGAAGAGCTGAAGTGGCATAGAAACCAGAGTGGGTTGCGTCCTGAAGTATTAACGCATGACCTTATTTGGGCTAAATAGAGGAGAGCTTGCCAGCCAGTCAGATCAGAGGGAAAATACCACAGCAATCTTTAGATGTATGTTTCAGGTCATCTGCCGAACCACGGCTATATGGTAAATTGATGAAGCCCTTTTGGAAAATGCCTTCATTGCACAAGGTTTTCTGGATAATCATCAGCTCATAAGGGCAGGTTTAACAGAGAAGTCACATTAGAAGTGCTGGATAGCTGAGAGGTTTAAATATCTGGCTGCCTCCTTGACAGGGGCTGGACTCAATGATCTGTAGGGTCCCTTCTAGTTCTGTAGTTTGTGTTGTTGTTGTGCTATAACAAGAAAAAGCTAGATAGCTCATGGTACCTCCCTGGAGAACAGCTGCTAGCCTGTGTAGCCACAGTCCCAGGGCTCCCCCAGAAGAAGGGAATGGTAAACCACTTCTGTGTATTCTCTGCTTAGAAAACTCTTAAAAAGAATTGACGGCACACAATTATTTTATTTTTATAGAACGAAACAAAGAATCTGGAGTTTGTTAAAGTTAGCTGATTTATGCTGAAATAAGCTATTAGTACACACTGACTTACATCCACAAAATTGATGGGAAAGGTATAGATACACTCCTCAATGCATATGCGGGTTAGTGGGGGAGAAAAACACATGGGGTTCCTTTCAGAGTCTCAGATGGTTGATGACTGTTTTTCGTCTGTTTTTCCTCTACCTGTGCATCCATCACAATCTCCTCACTTTGCTTCTTGCCTACTGCCAGTCATGCCATGATAAAGCTAGTCAGTCTTCAAAGTATCTCAGAGCTATTCTCAGCAGGCAGCTCTGGAGTAAGACTTCAACTTCTGCACAGCTGGGATGGATGTTTAATATCATGTAGGAGGACAGAACTTTGGCAGCCTCCATTGAATGAGATCAGTGTTTAAACTCAGGCCTCTGAGAAAACCATTCTGTAGCTTTTCATAGGCTCTGAGTAGCTGCACAACTTCTGAGGCTAAAAGACTGAGAGAATTTCTTTTTCTGTTAAAGCTTGCTTTTCCTCTTATGTGCCTATGTTGTTCTGGGTTTGCAGTTTTGCTTGTGATTACATGGAGCGGTCACATAACAGGACAGTCTGGGTCTTTTTAATCAGTACTGGCACTAGTGGGGGAGGCTGTCTAACCAATCGCAGGAAAAATGAAACTATAACTGGCTCCAGCAAGCAGCAAAACGTCCGATCTAGCCAACTGCACTCCAGAAATCAGAGCCAACTCTACTGTTTGGTAAAATGGATTGGTCACTACTTGGCAGCAGATGTCAGCAGATGCCAGTATGGCATTGGAGCATACCTGTCAACCGTGGCTCTGGCGAATCCGGGACCTGCGCAGACCGGATTTGCGCAGGTCGTGTTGTACGCATGCGCGTGGAGGGCTACGCCGCTTGCGTAGCCTTCTACGCACACGGAGTAGCCTTCTGCGCATGCGTGGAAGGGAGCTACGGAAGTGTAGAGCCCTTCCACGCATGCGTGCAACGCGACCTGCGCAGATGGGCTGCGCAGTGCCTCCTTTCCCCCGCTGCCGAAATCCGGGGTTTCGGCAGCGCGGAGCAGGAAAGGGCAAAAATCGATGCCGAAAACCGGGAAATCCCGGCCAAATCCGGGAAGATTGACAGGTATGCATTGGAGGAGGGACAGCTGCACCTTGTAAGTGAGCCTATGCCTTTCAGCTATGGTGAAGGATGCTGTCCTGTTGCCTATGTTGAAGAAATATTAACCTCCCCCTCATAGATAGATAGATAGATAGATAGATAGATAAATCTTTATTGTCATTGTCCTGCACAGAACAACAAGATTGGAGATGGGGTGTATCTAGAATTTTTGCCTCTGTTCTTTGAGGAAACATCTCTGTTTACTGTTGGAAATGTATTGCTCCTCTCTCTCTCTCTTTCTCTCTCTCTCTCTCACACACACAAGGACCTTAGGTTAATTCCTTCCTTAATTAGCAGATAGTAAAGTTAAAAAAGCAACAAAGTGGCAGAGAAAGGATTAAAGAGAAAGCCACAAGTTCTCAGAATTCACCCTCCTTCATTAGCTAGCACTTAAAATGGTGAAAGAAAAAACAGTCTAAAACAGGGGTTCTCAACCTATGGCCCATGGGCCAGATCTGGCCCATGATGCCAAATAATCCGGCCCCGACCCTTACGCCTACCACCACCAGAATCGGCGGTGGACTCATTTACAGCCATTGTAAACACATTTACAATGGCTTTAAATAAGTCCATGGCCTTTGTAAACACATTTACGACAGCAGTAAATTACAGGGGGACAACCAGTCCGGCACCCTCAACTGTTTGAGGGAGCATGACCCGGCCCCCGACTTGAGAAGGTTGAGAACCCTGGTCTAAAACATCTTAAGTAGAAAATTATATTTACTTACAGTTCTGATGAGTAGTTACAAAGACAGGAGTAAAAGAAACGAGATGATCTCTCAGCATGTAACTGGCAGCAATCCAAACTGGTGACTTGCATCATGATCAGCAACTAATGAAAAACAACAGAAGGAAAAACAGATAAAAAGAGGAAGGGCAAAAGTATGAAGCTTGCCTCATATTGATAATTGGCTAGTCGGAGGAACAAACACCTTAGCTTGTAAAAGTCCTCTTCACATTGGTATTTGTTGTTGGAAAGCATGTGAAATTTTTAAAGGACCAACAGAAAGCTGGACCAATGGTCTTTAAAGGAACAACAAAGTGGTGTTTCCAAAAATGTGTTTCTTGCCCTTCTTCCAAAGACAACATATACAGGTGAAACTCGGAAAATTATAATATTGTGCAAATGTTCATTCAGTTGAGTAATGCAACTTAAAAGGTGAAACAAATATATGAGATAGACTCATTACATGCAAAGTGAGATAGTTCAAGCCTTACTTTGTTATAATATTGATGCTTATGGCTTACAGTTTATGAAAACCCCAACCCCCAATCTCATGTACCCCATAATTATCACATAATCTCATGTACGCTGTACGCCATGATCATCACAAGTATAACGAATTAAGGCATGACGTCTCTCGCTTTGCATGTAGTGAGCCCATCTCATATATTTGTTTCACCTTTTAAGTGAAATGAATGGACATTTGCACGATATTCTAATGTTCCAAGTTTCACCTGTATTTTTCTTCATGTCTGTTTTGCCCATACAACAATCCTGTGATTGGAGTTGGAGTCTGAGTAACCCAATGCTTGGGTGGCATAAAGTGATTTAGCAAGCTTCATGACTGAATAAAAACTTAAACCTTCACAGTCCAAGTCCAACACTATCATACCATGTTGGCTTTCATAATAGAATACAAATGGTCTTTCTGCTTTGAGCTGTTGGGCTGGAGAAATTCATTTGGAAAGAGACAAAGAGCCTAAGTAACCTATTGCCAATTCCCATTCCAACTTAAGGCACACAAGAAATGGACCAGATTTGTTCAAATTATCACTGGTTGTTATTATTCTATGCCATCTTCTTGATCCAGCCCATTCCCCCAAAAATCTGGTTATGTATCTTCTCAAATAAGACTTTCTGAGTAAAGCGTATCTTAACAAAGCATGTGCAAAACTCCTGTGAGAAATTTTACTATTCTTACCAAAATTTATTTGGCTTCATTTGAAGTTCCTAAGAGGTTTCATCTGAAGAGAAACTATTTGTTGTTGTTGTCACACAGTCGAGTTGACCTTTTGCAACCCCATAGACCACCGCATGCTCCTCTGTCATCTGCCAATTTCCAGGTGCACATTTTACTTCTGCTTCTAGGAGCGGCACAGGCAGTGTAGTCCGAATGAGTGGGCATCGGGGCTGGATCTGGCACATGGGCAATAGTTTGGGCACCCCTGCTGCACACCTCTCCAGAAGAGGAAATAGAAGGGCCCCATTTCTGTCAATTCCCCAATGGGGAACTTGCACTTTCTCTTTTCTACATACCATTGTTCTAAATTATTCTAAAGCCACCATCTGTAAAGAACAATAGAGAGATGCCAAGCCCCAGACAGTCTCACATTGCTTGTTGGCTGCAAACATTGTGTGCCCTACATGATATGAGATGAATCATAAATACAGGTTTATAGTTATTATGACTGGGGAGATAGGTTTGAAAGTAAATGATTCAAACTGTGGAGACAAAATAAACCTTGTCTTAGGAGTAGCTGGGGGAGTGCGTGACTGTACATGTGAGCAGACAGTGGAACCTAGATTTGTAGATACCTACTATGTCATCTCCAGTCCAAACGTGAATTTACTCAGATTAATGTAGTTTATATTATCTTCATGAGTTAAAGTATTCAAATTTTCTTAAAGCAGAATTTTTTAAAATATGCAGCATATGCAAAATTCAGGTTAAGACTAAAGAAAATAGGGAAAACAAGGAGACCAGACAGATATCACCTAGAAAGTATCCCTAAAGAATACACGGTGGAGGTGATGAACAGATATAATGGCCTAGACTCAATAGACAGAGTGCCGGAAGAATTATGGACAGAGATAAGGGACATCATGCAGGAAGCAGCAAAGAAAACCATACCAAAAGAAAAGAAGCATAAGAAAGCAAAATGGTTGTCTGATGAGGCTCTTAAAATAGCAGAGGAAAGAAGGAATGCAAAAGTCAAAAGAGAAAAGAAAAAGTACAATTATTTGAACACAGAATTTCAAAGAAAAGCAAGGAGAGATAAGGAAAACTATCTAAAAGAACAGTGCAAAGAAATGGAGGAAAACAACAAAAGAGGCAGGACTAGAGATCTCTTCAGAAAAATTGGGGAAATAAAGGGAACATTTAAAGCAAAAATGACCATGATAAGGGACAAAGACGGAAAAGAGCTAGCTGATGCAGAAGAGATTAAGAAAAGATGGAAAGAGTACACAGAGGAACTCTACAAAAAGGACCTCAACACCCCTGATAACCACAATGATGAAAAAATTGAACTTGAGCCAGACATTCTGGAGAGCGAAGTTATAAAGGCCCTAAAGAGCACTGCAAACAACAAAGCTAGTGGAGATGATGGTATCCCAGTGGAATTTTTCAAAGCTCTAAAAGATGATGGTGTCAAATTACTACATTCAATATGCCAGCAAATTTGGAAAACAAAACAGTGGCCACAGGATTGGAAAAGATCAGTATACGTCCCAATCCCAAAAAAGGGCAATGCCAAAGAATGCTCAAATTATCGAACAATTGCACTCATCCCACACGCCAGCAAGGTGATGCTCAAGATAATACAGGATAGACTTCAGCAACATGTGGAGAGAGAACTACCAGAGGTGCAGGCCGGTTTCAGAAGAGGTAGGGGGACTAGAGACCATATTGCCAACATACGCTGGATCATGGAGAAAACAAAGGAATACCAGAAACAAGTTTACTTTTGTTTTATCGACTACACTAAGGCATTTGACTGTGTGGACCACAACAAGATGTGGCAAGTAATTAAAGAGATGGGAATACCAGAGCACCTCACATGTCTCCTGAGAAATCTGTACATGAACCAAGAAGCAACAGTTAGGACAGAACACGGAATGAAACCTGTACATGAACCAAGAAGCAACAGTTAGGACAGAACACGGAATGACAGAGTGGTTTGGAATAGGAAAAGGAGTAAGACAAGGCTGCATTTTATCACCCTGTTTATTCAATCTATACACAGAGCCACATAATGCGCAATGCAGGGATGGAGGAATCACAATATGGGATTAAAATTGCTGGGAGAAACATCAACAATCTGAGATATGCAGACGATACCACCCTAATGGCAGAAAGTGAGGAAGATCTAAGGAGCCTCTTGATTGGATTGAAGGAGGAGAGTGAAAAAGCTGGCCTGAGACTCAATATCAAGAAAACCAAGATAATGGCAACAGGCCCCATCAGTTCCTGGAAAATAGATAGGGAAGAAGTAGAAGCAGTGACAGATTTTACATTCCTTGGATCAAAGATCACTGCAGATGGGGATTGCAGCCATGAAATAAAAAGGCGACTGATTCTTGGGAGACAAGCCATGAGAAACCTGGGGAACATAGTGAAAAGCAGAGATATCACATTGCAAACAAAAATTAGAATAGTCAAAGCAATGGTATTCCCAGTGGTAATGTATGGGTGTGAGAGCTGGACCATTAGGAAGGCTGAGCGCAGAAGAATAGATGCCTTTGAAATGTGGTGTTGGAGGAGAGTTTTGAGGGTACCCTGGACAGCGAGGAGAACAAATAGGTCAATCTTAGAAGAAATCAACCCTGACTGCTCATTGGAAGGTCTAATAGTAAAGACGAAGCTGAAGTACTTTGGACATCAAATGAGAAGGGAGGATTCGCTTGAGAAGGCCTTGATGTTGGGAAAGGTGGAGGGCAAAAGAAGAAGGGGGAGGCCAAAGATGAGATGGCTAGATGGGATTGTAGACACAATGGGTACAGAACTGGGAGTGCTGAGGGGGATGGTGGAGGACAGAGGCGCCTGGAGAAAAATGGTCTATAGGGTCGCAAAGGGTCGGAATCGACTGTGCGACTGAACAACAACATACAAAGGTTAGACTGTTAATGCTTGTGAACTGTAAGTCTCTTTTGAGCCCTTCCCAAAGTTTAGTATTGGTGTGGTAGTGCAGATGAGAAACAGACTATTTGTAATGCAAATGAACATTTTAGTTAAATCAGGCTTTTACATTTTGGCGAGAACTACATATGTCAAAGGACATGCACACATGTACCACTTAGCTTTCATAACTACATTTGTGCAACCTTTCAAAGAAGGACAGCAAACTTCTCATCCCCTCCGTTCTTCTTTCCTTCAGAAAAACTGGCCTTGGAAAAGTAAGATGCAGAATAATCTGAGGGCAACCTTATAACTCAGCATGAATGTGAACACATCACAAAAGAGTTACAGATTCCTCTGCAACCCACAGTCAAGGATATCTTGGGTACCTTGGAGTCATTATTCAGTGAGGAGTCTGTGCATTGGTAGATGTCTCCGCAACAACATTCCACACATGCAAATGGGCCTGAGAAATCAAGTCCACTTGCATGCTTTTTTTAGCCATTTGGAAATCACATCACCCGCTGGCTAGGCAGACCATGACGTGTGCCCTCCACTTTCACCTTGCCCAAGGGATCCGAGGGAGGATGCTTTGGTGAGTTTTAGTCCCAGTCCAACATCATTGACAAGAGATGAGCAACACTGCCTAGTTAGACCACTCAAGCCCCCCATGACACAACAAGGTTCTCACCTAGAGATGCTGCCTTTAAAACAAACAAACACACCTGTTGAGTCCAGACAAAGAAGTATTCTAACCAGCAGGATCGGGTTAAACTCAGTTATGTTTATTCAGCTCAGGTTCCGGACTGGGGACTATGTACCAATATATATACAGTGTGCGGACTGTTACAAAACAAGATACATTTAGGCAAGCTTCCAGAGGACACACAAAGTCCAGTCTTTCCCAATTTGACACATCTTTGAATTTGGAGCCTTTAGAAATGGTGCGCTTCTGGTTTCCTGGTTTTGGCGCGGATTTACATTTGAATAGAATAAATCCTTATATACAACAACACCCTTTCCCAGATAGCTGCAGTACCTGGTGGACTTACATTACTTGATTTGTGCTGGCAGGGTCCCAAGCCAACCTGCAGCATCTGACAGTTTTCAATAGAGTTTTATGCCATGTTGGGGGGGGGGGTGTTACTTACGTGGTTGTGAGAGAGCTACACCAATAAAACCCAGGCTGCTGTTGGATTTCAAGACTTGTTCCCTCGTCAAATTAATGGGAACCAATGGCAGAGCTGACAACCTGGGCATAAATCACAAGAAGGAGCAGCGAGGAATGAGTACAAGGCTTTTCTTTCTATTTAGTAATTTATCAAGAGAAGTGGCACATTAATAAACAGATCTCCCTTGAGGTGTGGGAGTAACAGAGACAAATATGACTGTCAAACACAGCCTGTTTCCTCCTCTTTGCAACACAGGAGATTGGATGTGGGGGGCGGGGCACTCGGTGTACATATGAATGTATGTGCATGCATACTTCTCTCCCGGACCATAATCAGGCTTAATCTGGTAATGGCAACTTTATGTTGCCGTCTAATCTTTCTCACACTGCGTCAGGCAAAAAGAACTGCAGAATGAACTCACCAAAAGGTGGCTTCATTTTGGCAGTTTTTTGTCTGGCCTATACACAGAAGAAGAAGTAGCAACATCTTGGTGTTATAATGGAAACCAGGCCTCTTTGATACAAGGTGATGTACAATACTTCATTAACCAAAACACTTCTACCCCAGGGAGGTGGACACATGAATCACACCCTCTCAAGGTCTTGAAAGATGATCAATTAGATAGGTATGTTCTCTGACCTCTGCAACACATGCTTACTGATCTGTTATCTCCATGCCCTTAGGTTGTGTCATAGACAGACTTGATTGCCGGATTAACTCAGTGACACTAACAAACTGCTGTGCAGCCTGAATGTGTGGCAACACTGGAAATCAAATGCAAAGGATGGGTCTCTTTCCTCAAAGTAGGCTTTCTCGGCCCCTTACATGCTTGATTTGATACATAGCAAGACTAAGTCACGTGCCGCACATCCTTCATGTTGAATTTTGCAAGTGAACCTTTGGTAAATAGGATCTCCCTTAATATAAATATTGAATAATCTAAATTTCTGATGTCTTGCAGAACCCTCAGACAAATCCTGATATATTAACTCTCATCCATTCCCTTTTTTCTTTTTTTAACAGCACACATACCACACAAGTTCCATTCTAATGTTTAAAATGTAGACCAAGCGCCTATACAATGATCATACATTTCCACTTCCCAAACTTCCCTGGATCACAACATTGCACAATCAATTGTAAATGAAGGCCACAACCCCCCCCCCCCCCATTTGCCTGCTGTAATCAGATTGCAGAATTTTAGAGGTCATGTGTGACTGTTTACACCAGGGGTTCCCAACCTAAGGCCCGCAGGCCAGATCCAGCCCCTGGTGCCATTTCATGTGGCTCCCCACCCCTCCAAGGGCATTCAAGAAACAAAATGGCTGCCCCTTTGAAGCTTTTGGGACAAAATGGCCATCCCCATTGTGCAGGCAGGGCAAAATGCCCACCCAGCCCTTGAAGCTGACAAGAGAGAGCATGACCCGGCACCCGGCTTGAAACGTTTGGGAACCCCTGGTTTATACAGTCTTCTTCAAGTGGAAGAACTTCTTGTGCAAATGTATTTCAGATATGTATTCCACAGGGCCAGTTGCATAACAAGAATCACATGAGGAGAATGACATAATAGATCATCATCGTTGAGTGAAGGATGTCATTTAGATAGTGTTCTCCTTGCATGACCAATTAAAAAAACACACTGCAGTTACTCCATGTTTCTTTAATGAGCACATTTTGGGAGGCTGAAAAACAAAGAGAGAAGCAGTGGTGGGGAAATTTGGGAACATTACAGTTGGAAGTTGGCAGTATCTGAACCCTCAGTGAATTAGAAAGGACAAGTGAGTGATGACAGTTGTATTTGAAAGCATCCTTCAACACAACAATAATTGTACTGAAGGCTCACTCTGACAGTTACTGTTTACTTTAAAATGGCTGTAAACTTGGCATTGGTAGTGTGCAGGCAATACCCTGTAAACTCTGTGAAGCCCTTTGGGAATTCGATAAATGAGAATATGTCTGTCACCTACAATAAAAAAACTAAAAATCTTTGCCCCCAAATAAACTCTTGACTGTACATTCAGAGCTCTTTTAAATGGCTTTAGCATGTTTCCAACCACACCTTTGCCAAATTAAGATAAAATTGCTAATCAACATTGCTTTGTTTTTTATATTTTTATTAATTTTCAAAAAAAGATGAAAAATATAGAAAACGGAAAATACAAACAAAATACATACATAACAATTCAATACAAAAACATAATTACATTACTAAATAAAAACTTTAGTAAATGTTCTTACTCATCAAATTTATTCTCATTATATCTATTATTTTTAATATAAAACAAACATTATTTCTCTATTACCGTACTACATAACCAACAAAATAAAAAAATAAAAAATGCATATATATAATCACCAGCAATATATACATTGCCCAGGAGGTTACTGTTTATCTCAGCCTTCTCTTATTACTTCCAGAATGCAAGCGCGGCGCCAAAATGGCCGCCGCGCCCTTTGCGGCCCCCCCACACAGGACAGAGAATCCGGGTAGTTAGGGGCGTGGCCAGCTCCCTTATAAAAGGGGTGGCCACGAGGCAGCCGAGCTGCCATTTTACCTCAGCGACGGAGCGGAGAAGTCTTTTCCCCTGTGTCTCCGTCGCTCTTTAGCTTACCGGGAAGCCTTTTGGTAGCGATTCTTCCTTTTCGGCTTCCCTTTGCTTCGGTGGAGATGCCTTCGAAGAAGAAGGCAGCTTGGAGTGCGGCTCACGCTGTTAGGAGGCGCAACCCGGGTCGGAGGACCGCGGTGCCGCCTCCCCAGCAGCAGCCTTTGCAGGCCCCTGCCGGGACCGGCGGAATGGGGTCTATCGCCCCTTGGCCCGGAGCGGGCGAACAATTTGCGGGCGCGGTAGGGGCTCCGGCCCGCGGCCCGCGAGCGGTGGACACCGCTCCTGCACCCGCCCACCAGGTGGGGCCTGCTGCTCTTGGGTCGCAGCCTCTCCCGGGGCCCTCTAGCCTTGGGGGGTGGTGCGGCCCCCTGCCTTGGCAGGTTTCTCCACCGACCCTGCCGGGCTTCGGTGTTGGCCAATGGCCATATTCGGGTCCTGGGGTACAGCGACCTGTACCCACGCCTTGGACCGTGCGGGCCGGCCGGCCCTTGGCCCTAGGTCAACGTGGAAGCCTTACTGGCCCGCCTGGCGGCCCTTGAAGCGTCGTTGGCTCGGGCCAGTCAGGCGGGGGCCCTCTCTTTGGGGTTCCTTTTGAGGCGCTGCCGGCAGGAGGACAACAGCCGACAGGGAGGGTTGAACTGCTGCAGGCGCGTGGAGCGGTTTCGCCCACTGCCTCGCAGCTCCCCAGCCAGCAGCCAGGTGCGGGTCAGGCCCCGGTGATGAGCTCTACGTCGGTCGTGAGCTCCGACGCCCCCTGTGGGCCGGAACCCCCGGTGGGGGCAGCCCGCGGGGGTGCAGCATGTGAGTATACGGTGTAAGCAAGTACATCCACACACATTCCCAATATGGGGGGTGGCTTTTCAATGGCCTTGGCCTCGCGCGGGTGGTGCGGCGGTGTACCCGCTGACGCCTCACCCGGCGATGACAGCTAACACCCAGGGCCCCGTGGTGGGGGGTGTTCCCTACCCTGAGGGGAATGTTTTGGGTGGCCGGGTTGGTACAAGCCCCTATTCCTTACCGCTGAGTGACCGCTTGGCACAGGCCGCCAGAGAGTAAATTTGGCGGGGGGAGTGCGTGGATATCTTCGCGCTCCTAAACAAGGTGCCCATCAAGGAGAGAGGGAGGGGCAGAATGAGAAGGATAGTGGCAGGCAGTTGTCTCAAGCCACCAAGTATGTGGGCCAAATGGTTGCCGGCCTGCATCATATGCATGGCGGTGTACCTTAGGGCCCGGCCGGATCTGGCAATTCCGATGGTCCAGTATCTGGACAACGTCCACCGGGCGATGGTTTACTTTCCGGGCCCAGCATGGTTGGCTTGTGACGAGGAATGCCGTAGGCGGAATTCCCCGCACCCCGAGATTAGGCGGGATTAGCCAGGCCAGAGGCCGCGGCTTTTGTACGTGACGCCCACGCGCCCTGCGCCCGGGGAGATATACCATTGTGGGCATGCGGTTCAGCAGGCGGCCCCAGCATAGGTCACCTGCCAGGGGGCGGGGCGGAGGGTTCCAGCCCGCCTGCTGTGCTGGACTTTCTTGTCCAATGGCTCCTCTGAGGGGAAGACTTGCAATACAGACAGAAGTATCCCAACTGTGTTGGCCCCCATGCGGCCTCTGCCTGTCCCAGGCCTAGAAGGATGCGGGGCAGAGGGTGGGGCAGACAGGGGGCTGGCAAGACTGCCGCAGATGAATCTAGTTCACCGAAGGGCTCTCTCCCCAGTTAAGGTGGACATGTTGGAGCGTGGCTCCCATGGTACCCGAAGGGAGAGGATGCGGGTTCTCTCCTTCAGGGTTCTAGGCAGGGGTTCCGGATCCCTTTCATGGGTAATAGGTCCCCTCAGGATGCCCCCAATCTTTTATCCCTTAAGGGGAGGGAGGAGGTGGCTGCTGCTAGCTTTGACAATAGGGTCTATGCGGGCAGGGTCGCTGGCCCTGTCCCTGCATCCCGTCCCGGGGAGCATATTATTTCAATGATGCCATGCCTTTTGGCTATTCCATTGGGGCTCGGTATTCGAGCGTTTCACCACTTTCCTAGATTGCGCTTTTGTCCGCAGGTCAGGGTCCCGGTCTGTAGCCCATTCCCTGGATGGTTTTATTCGGGGCTGAACGGGGCTGGGACACGTACACACGTCTCCTCAACACATTTCAGACACTAATGGAGGAACTGGGTGTCCCTTTAGCGCCCGAAAAGACCGAGGGCCCATCTCCACAGCTAGTATTCCTGGGGTGGAGAGTAACACGGTAACGCAGGATTCTAGGTTGCAGTGGGATAAGGTCCCAAAGATAGTGGCCCTTGTCTCAGTCTGGCTGGCCGAGCGCATGGCATCACTGAGGGAACTTTTGGTGCTACGTGGTCACCCCAGTTTAGCTGGCAGGGTCGTAGCACCGGGCAGGGCATTTGTTCTGCGCTGGTGCGATGCCTTGGCGGGATTCTCCAGGCCCCACCACAGGCTCAGATTTACCCGGGGTATCGGGGCAGACGTGCTTGTCTGGCCATAGATCCAGAGGTGTTCACCGGGGTGTCATTTTGGGGTCTGATCTCTTGGCTCCCCCTTGCTTTCAGATGCAGTCCGATGCCTCAGGATTCCTGGGTTTACGGGATGTACTTCAATTGGAAGTGGGCCTATGGTGGGTGGCCAACATACTGGGCAGGCAAGTGTCGCCTGCATGGTCTCACGTATCTGGAATGTTTCCCTATCCTGGGTGCTTTGATGCTATGGGGCAAGGAGTGGGCCAACTCAGTTGTGCAATTTTGGCATGGCAACGCGGCTGTTGTCCGCATCGTCACTGCACAGATTTCCAAATCGCCCGGGGTTATGGGGCTAGTGTGTTGGTTTGTGTTATGCAACCTGTGCCTCAACGTTCCCTGCTGGGCCAGGCATGTCCCAAGGGTTGATAATGATATTGCTGCTGCTTTGTCCCGCCTGCAGATCTCCCGGTTCCGTGCCTCGGCCCCCGGATGCGGAGGAATTTCCCTCGCCACTCCTGGACGAGAGATGGAACGTTGGCGAGGAGAGGTGAACCGGGCGATTGGCCTGTCACTAGCGCCATGCATGAGTAAGGCGTATCACCACGCATTTAGTTCCGTCAGAGTATTATGTACCCGATTCCGACTGCCAGGAACCTGGCCGATCCCAGTAGCCCATGTTCTGCGGTTCATGGTTTACCTGTATGCCTAGGGCCTTGCACCACGCACCATAGCATCTCAGCTGTCGGGTTGGCTTTTGTGGCCAAAGTGGGAGGTCGTGTGGACGGCACCAATGACTTCCGGGTGAGACATGTTTGGGAGGGGTGGGTGCGTGTGCGCGGGCGTTCCCCGGCCGACCGCCACCCCATTTACCAGGGGTTTTTACCCAGTTGGCCCGGGGCTGGCCTGGCCTCTGTTTTGATAGATGAGGCAGCCCACTTCATGCGGCTACAACGGTGGCCTTTTTGGAGCCCTCCGCATCGGCGAGCTTGAGATGCTGAGTAAGGCGGATGCAAGATTTTCCCAGGGTTTTACCCAATTGGCCCGGGGCTGGCCTGGCCTCAGTTTCGATAAATGAGGCAGCCCACTTCATGCGGCTACAACGGTGGCCTTTTTGGAGCCCTCCGCATCGGCGAGCTTGAGATGCTGAGTAAGGCGGATGCAAGATTTTCCCAGGGTTTTACCCAATTGGCCCGGGGCTGGCCTGGCCTCTGTTTTGGAAATGAGGCAGCCCACTTCATGCGGCTACAACGGTGGCCTTTTTGGAGCGCTCCGCGACAGCGAGCTTGAGATGCTGTATAAGGCGGATGCAAGTTGTAGGGCACTGGAACTCGAGGATGTCTATGTTGCCAAAGACTGGGCCCAGTTGAGGATACGCTCCTCTAAGACAGATCAGCATGGCGTAGGCAGTGGTGTAAGACTGCTACGGTGTTCTTTGGCAGACATCTGTCCGGTTGGTGCCCTACAGGAGTTCCTGGCACTGCATGGCATGCACCACGGCCCGTTTTTCTGTCACCAAGATGGGTCTCCCCTTACTAAATTTCAGTTTTGGAAGGTGACAGGGAGTGCCCTCACAGGTGCCCGTTATGGCACACATTCATTCCGTACTGGTGCAGCCTCTACAGCAGCTGCTTTTGGGTACTCTGGGGCTGGCATACGCAGCATGGGGAGGTGGGGCTCGCAATGTTTTCAGTTTTATGTGCGCCCACTTCCGCCATGAGTACCAATCCAGTCACCTTCCCGTCTTTTTCTCAATTTTTCTCAATTTTCTTACAGACCCTGGGTGTCGTATTACACCGGTGACAGTATGGCTGGTGGGCCACAGCTATGTGCACAGGGCAGCGCGTTACGCTGCGGCGACAGAGTGGGGACCCCGACTGGGACTGGGTGAACACGCCAGTCTCACATGGCATGGTAAGCCTGGGATGTTATGGCAGGAGCTGCGGCCTTTCCTTTTTTCTGGCCTGGGTGCTGACCCGCCTGACATTCTCATCATCCACCTGGGGGGCAATGATTTGGGCCAGGTCACCGGCTTATAGCTTAAGCATGCGATTTGCGAGGACCTCGCCTACTTGCATTATGTCTGGCCTGCCACAACCCTGGTTTTGCGGACATTGTCCCGCGCCATTCCTATAGAAGGGGCGTTAACCTCCTGGCCCTTGACCGCGCTAGGCGCACGGTCAATAGGGCGGTGGCGCGGTTTCTTGCCGACAGGGCTTGGGGACGGGTCAGTCATCACCCCGATATTAGCCTACAAAATTATGACTTGTACGCAGGGGATGGGGTCCATCTGTCGCGAGGAGGTATGGACCTCCTGTTGGGTGATTGGCGAGCAGGCCTGTTGACCGAGCTGACGGTCTGGGGGGGGGGCGTCAGGTCTTCTTTGAAGCCCCTCCGTGTGGCGGGTAGCACTGGTAAGGTAAACAGTATGACCCACAAGTATCCGGCAGGTTCGCAATTGACTGGACAACACTAGACAGGAATAAATTAGTTAAACGTTGTCCGGTCAACGACGAACCAGGCGATGGGGTGATGACGATTGCTAACCAGCATGCATCACCCCTGTGATTTCACGGATACGCGTCAGAGGGTGGGGTCATGAGTTAGTTATTGACTACGGTCAACAATTTGTTTGTTGTCAACAAACAAATTGATACAAATTGATACATTGTAACCAATTGCCGTTGGCAATTTTGGGGTGGTACCTTACCAGTGTTACTTCGGCCTGCTTGCCTTATGAATTATGATTGGTCGTTTTACCAATACAAATTTATAATTCGGACTAGGGCATTGAATCAATAAATGTGGCCCGATGCTGTTATCCACTTTCAATGTTGTCTGTGTCCGTTATTGGGGGGGGTGCGCCTGCAATGCAAGCGCGGCGCCAAAATGGCCGCCGCGCCCTTTGCGGGCCCCCCCCCCCACAGGACAGAGAATCCGGGTAGTTAGGGGCGTGGCCAGCTCCCTTATAAAAGGGGTGGCCACGAGGCAGCCGAGCTGCCATTTTACCTCAGCGACGGAGCGGAGAAGTCTTTTCCCCTCCACCCCCTCCCTAGTTAACAGTGTGATATTTTGGTCGCTTCGGGGCCGGGTGGGAATTTTTGGCTGGGACCCATATTGGCTTCCGGGTCCTGGCTTTTTTGCCCATCCCACACTGTTGCTATGGTTTGATATAGGGGTCTTTCTGTGTTCCTAATGTTGACTTTGGTCACATTGGCGGGTAGCACTGGTAAGGTAAACAGTATGACCCACAAGTATCCGGCAGGTTCGCAATTGACTGGACAACACTAGACAGGAATAAATTAGTTAAACGTTGTCCGGTCAACGACGAACCAGGCGATGGGGTGATGACGATTGCTAACCAGCATGCATCACCCCTGTGATTTCACGGATACGCATCAGAGGGTGGGGTCATGAGTTAGTTATTGACTACGGTCAACAATTTGTTTGTTGTCAACAAACAAATTGATACAAATTGATACATTGTAACCAATTGCCGTTGGCAATTTTGGGGTGGTACCTTACCAGTGTTACTTCGGCCTGCTTGCCTTATGAATTATGATTGGTCGTTTTACCAATACAAATTTATAATTCGGACTAGGGCATTGAATCAATAAATGTGGCCCGATGCTGTTATCCACTTTCAATGTTGTCTGTGTCCGTTATTGGGGGGGTGCGCCTGCAAACTCAGTTTATCTGGTGCCGGCTTGCCACCTTTACTTTTACACTTTACACCGTTACACTGCATACCACTCTGCTAACCGTTTACATCAACACAGTTCAACTTCATTTGTCTGTATATCTCTAATTTTTTCTCTCTGTCTTTGCGTATCCATATCCAGTCTTTCAACAGGAACACACCATTTCTAAGAAAAACTTCCTTCATCTCCCTATGTATTTTACCAGAAAATTCTTCATATCTTACGTTTCTATAATCAGGGATATATCTGGAACTAATTTGTTTCTCATTTTCTTCCATACCTCTAACGTTGTCTTTATCATTTTATTCTTAATAGCCATTTTACCCATATCTTTATCTTTTAAAAAATTGCTTTACCTATTTGAAAATTGCTTTACCTATTTGTGTGCTGGACAAATCCTAAGGGAAGAGATGGACTCATGTCTTCAAAAATTTATGTCCCAGTCAATGTGTTTAAGTGACTTTAAAGTGTTTTTGCTCAGTTACTGCTACAACAGAATAATATGGCAGCCCCTCTGGACACAACAGACTCTATGATGTCTTACAACTAGCCATATAAATGTCTTGCATGACACTGTTTGACTGCCCAGGCACCTTCAGCAATTGAGCAGTAAATAAAATAAAAAAACAAATAACTGTGTGCAATAAACGCAAAAGTAACATTCACCTAATTTCAGGCTATGTTCATTTAAATAATGCAGGGAATTTCCTTTTATGTGTGTCCAAGTCTCTGTTTGATAGCTGCTCATTGAACTATCTACCTAGATTAAAGCACCTGCAGACTTAGCTAGGCTGACTGTATACTGTATCACTTTTTCACCATTAGTAATTCAACATATGCATGATCAAGCAACAGATTCCTGATTGATTTCTGAATAAAAGTATTCCCTCTGCTTCTTTTGGTTTGTTTGGTGGGGTGTTTTTTTCATTTGAAGAGGTGGTGAAAGCTGATTGACAGCTCTGCCAAATGAATGTTTCTATTTATTCTGTAAACGGCAATATCATCTTTCTCTGCTATAACATACTTTGTCCTCTCTGCACAACATATAATTTAGCCAACCTCAAGGAGGCCTTATTCTAAAGATTAAAATCTAGACTAGCCTCCCTTCCTTGAAAAAAAGCAGGCAAACCAACAACCCAGTTTAGCTAAACAGAATATTTTCTTTAAGAAGGAAAGCAAATAACCCAACTATTAATTAAGTGCCTAGCTTTTACGAAGTCAATGAGAGGATCAGACCCCAAATGAAGGGCTTATGCTACCTACCACCTATTACTTTGCTTATTCTCAAAACAAGAAAGTTCTTTGAGGAATGCTCAACAAGCCCTTCAAGAACAGTTGGTCTGCAGCTGCACATACCTGCCAAACAGCAAAGAGTGTTGGATGGTTGCGTACTTGGGCTAATAGCTCATGCCAGCTACCAACCTTAAACTTTATAAATCCTGATTTTGCGCCTGAAAAGCCGGCATTCAGCCTATGGTGATGCAAAACTCTTTTTCCTCATGCACGGTGGGACAAAGGACAGAGCTGTAGAAGTGTCTGATTTCAATTCCAATCAGCCCTAGCTACTAGAGCCAAAAGAGGAATGCTGGGATTTGCAATCCAACAACATCAGGAGGGCTGCACTTTGATCACTTCTGTTTTAGCATGTTGGGTGCTTGGTTGAGCTTTGGCCTATTCCATCTGACTAATTAGTGCAAGTTCAGACTTGCTAAGCTGAAATAAGCTCTTGTGGGAAGGAGAGTCTGGCCGTGTTATCTTGCTATGGTAATAGAGTAGACCATAGTGCCAGAGACTCAATGCCAAGAGTCAGACAGTAGTTAACTAACCTGACAACTCTGAGGACTAACAGCCTTGGATGCCAAAGTCCTTAGGGAAGGGTGATGGTCCCCAAGTGGAGTAAACCCCACTTGAATCCATCCTGATGGAAGGCAGCAGCTTCATCAATACCGGTCTAGAGCTGATGAGGACTTTGTGTGCCAAAAGGGCTCAGGACCAGAAAGTGATTTGTGGAACTGGATCAGTGGTATGGGTGTCTGTTATGGGATGTTAGTCTTCACCTCACACCCTAACTGGTTGCAAGGCAAATTGTGTCTGAGATTCCTTTAAGACCCTACTGCAGGGGCACACAGGTGCTGGGACTTTTGCCTGATGTGCTCATGTGCCAGTATATTTAGGTCAGAGCAGGATTGCAGACTTCCAGCTACAATGCTCAACTTCCTTTGCTGACAGTCTGGACTAAGATTCCTGCATCTTCCAGAAACTGCTAAGGTAAAGGTTTCCTTTGCTCGAAAGCCAGTCGTAGCCGACTCTAGGGTTCAGTGCTCATCTCTGTTTCAAAGCCGAAGAGCCAGCGTTGTCTGCTTCTGCAGACCTTCCCATGGTCATGTGACAGGCATGACTAGACACCGGGGTGCACGGAATGCTGTTACCTTCCCACCAACGTGGTCCCTATTTATCTACTTGCAATTTCTTGCTTTCGAACTGCTAGGTTGACGGGCGCTCATTCCGTCCTGCAGTACTCAGGAATCGAACTGCTGAGCTTCCGCTGATGGCTTTTGCCTGATATGCCATCTGTGCTTGCTTACGAACCTCTTGCTGGCCACTGCATACCACTCTGCTAACGGTTTACATCAACAGTGACACGCTGCAATGCAGAAGGCAGATGAAAGGCCACAGCATTGTATTCTCAGAACAGTCTTCATGGCTGATTGCCATGATGAACGCCAATATTCAGATTCGTATATGGCAGAGGAAGAAGAAGAAGAAGGAAAGGAGAGCAATACATTCCACATTTTGCACAAACCCACATCATTCAGCTGGCCAGGCATTTCTTATCCTTTCATCTCACAGGAAACAGAGGTAAAGGCGAGAGAGGGGGCAACAGCCCACATCACATGCTCCTCCATGACGATGCAGCTCCAGGTGCCAACCCCAAGATTAGCTAGAAAGGCCATGACTAGGAAGAAGGCCTTCTCGGTGGTGGCACCAATGCTGTGGAATTCCCTCCCAGTGGAGCTGCCCCTGGTATCATCTTTCCATGTTTTTAAAAAGCAATTGAAAACTTCCCTTTTTAAAGAGGCCTCTGGCAATAGTTTACCATCGCCAGTTGTTAGGCATTTTATTCTGCCCCACTTCTTCCAACATAAGCTTTCTTATTAGGGTGTTTGAGTTTTGAGGGGTTTTATATGAAAATTTTAATATTTGTATCAGTCTGTATTTTTGAATTTTATGCTGTAAACCACCCTGAGTAGGAAAGTTTTTCCCTAGAAGGGCGGGATATACTGTAAGTTTAATAAATAAATAAATAAAATTTCGCAGTGGGACAGCCCCATGTGGTGGCACTCCCTTCCAATAGAAACTATAGAGGTTGGACCAGTTTGTTCACAGTTGTCTTTTTTTTTTGGGGGGGGGGGGGGTTTGACTGAATGCTGAGAGAGGAGCTGATAATAAATTGATAGCTTTGTATATTGACAAACCTAGGAGATGTATTATGCTGTCTACGCAAGTACTGATCTCCCTATTTTTTGTCTTTTTACTTTTACCGAGCTCTTTTCTAAGATTGTTGCATCTGACTTTCACCAACAAAATATTCAATTTTAGAAGCATTTTACTATAATGTATGCATTGTGTCATAAACTGTGCATTTTACAATATGTTAGTGTAAAATATGCATTTTGTGTGCATTGTAGCATAAAATGTCCATTGTGGGTTTATAGAGAGAGAGGGGAGGAAATTTTAAATATCAAAACAATGTTACTCAAAAGTTGTTGAAAGGCAAAATTAGAAAAATAATATGCACATTCTTTTGGGAGGTGTGGATCAGGTTAATTGCCTTCAAAATGTAGACAAGTGTTGACTCAACTAAGTTTTCTTCCTTTTAACTCTTGAGCTAAGCTTGCTGCAGCTTCACAAAATGCAGGTACATTCATACTTCAAGCTCTTTGACATTTGCACAGGCAACATACAGGCTGCATCATTTCCTTTCCTAATAGTTGGCCTGTTACTAGAACCCAAAACAAAATCTAATGCTGGCCATAGAGCTGGATGAGTGGCTGCTTTAAAAGTAATAATATGGAGGCTGCTCTGCTTGTTGTGACCTTTGAGTACTATCCATTTTTGTTCTTATGTGCCATCAAGTCATATCTGACTTGTGACCCCAATAGGACTTTCAAAGCATAAGAGATATTTAAGAAGTAGTTTTACCGGATCCATTTCTCAGTGAGCTTCCATAGCCGAGCAAAAGATTTTAAAATAGATATTCCAAGTCCTAGACCCATGATGGTGAACCTTGGCACTCCAGGTGTTCACAGACTTCAATTACCAGAAGCCCAAGTCAGCACTCCTGCTGATCAGGGCTTCTGGGAATTGAAGTTCAAGAACAGCTGGAGTGCCAAGGTTCACCATCACTGTCCTAGACCATCACTCTATCCACTACTCCACACTAGCTTTCATAAACTAATTACTATATAGAATCCCTACCATTCCACCACCTCTTGGATGGTGAAGATCAGACATTGTAGTAAAGGTCTGAGTTTACTTATTCAAGGCATTTAGCCAACAACATATAACCAAGTCCTCAGGACAATTTATAGCATGAATAAAGCAGGTTGCTGATGTTTCCTAAATATATCTTCTGTGAAACATTCAAGAGCAGCATAAAAGAAGTGATCATGGTAAACTAGATAAAACAGGAACAGATTTAAAAGCCTGGGAGAGTAATAAAGTCCTTGCCCTGGCAATGGATGACATCAGAGTGGGCACTAGGTGTGTCTCACCAAGAAAGTCTCTCCCAAAAAGTGCAATTTCCTTGGTAGCTGCTTATTGCATCTCATCTGACAGGGACACACAGAGAAAGGCCAGAGAAGAAAATGAAACTTATATAAAGAGCTTGTGCTAAATGTCCAAAGTACTTCATGTTGTCAATTTACTTATTTTTAAACCAATTGCAATTATGGATAGGTATAGATCTAGATAAGGTAGCTCACATAATGCCCTCTGATCACTTAATGAATAAAGTGAGGTGTGAACTGGGAACTTTTCTTGCTGGAATCTCCTCTATAAAATCTGTATAAATTCCTTAACAGATCTGCCTTGAAAGTGTTTCTTGTGGCAATCTGAGATCAGTTCATCTATATGCTGCTGTTCTTTTAGGTAAAGGTAAAGGTTTCCATTGCTCGAAAGCCAGTTGTATCCGACTCTAGGGTTCAGTGCTTATCTCTATTTCAAAGCCGAAGAGCCAGTGCTGTCTGCTTCTGCAGACCTTCCCATGGTCATGTGGCAGGCATGACTAGACACCGGGGTGCACGGAACACTGTTACCTTCCCACCGAAGTCGTCCCTATTTATCTACTTGCAATTTCTTGCTTTCAAACTGCTAGGTTGGCAGGAGCTGGGACAAAGACTGGAGCTCACTCCGTCCTGGAGTACTCGGGAATCGAACTGCTGACCTTCCGCCACCCAGTCAGCATCCTAGCCACTTGAGCCACTGCAGTCCTTTTGACTTCATCCCAGTTCTTTTAACTTCATCCCAAATCAGGAGCTCACTTGAGACCAGTGGCCAGAGAAAAGCAAAAAAAATAAATGAATTTTAATTTTTTTAGAGAGGACCTTACAATAAGAAAACACAAAGGGAAGAGGGCTCATTAGCCAGAGTAGGGCCTTCTTACATATATCTATAATAATAAATAATTGTGTACCATCAAGTTCCTTTTTGACTGGCGGGCATCCCTAGACATACCAAAGGCCACACAGGCCATCTGCTTTCCATGGAGGCACAGTGGAGAATTGAACTCTCAACCTCCTGCTTCACAGCTAGACTACTGAGCTTTCCAACTACCATGTATATCTGTATATAAAACATTTGTATGTCTCTCTGTGTTTATCTATGTTTACCTGACTTTAACTAGATAAAAACACATACACAATTGCTCTAAAAACATTTTCTGTTTTCCTTAATCATTGCTTTCAATGATTTTTTTTTAAAAAAAAAAAGATCAAGGACTTCAATCTGGAACCATGGCATTTTACTCATGTTTTCTTTTTCTGCAGTGTCAAGATTCTCCAGCCCGAGAGTGACTCCAAGATTAAGTCGGAAGCGAGCGCTTTCCATATCTCCATTGTCCGATGCCAGCATTGACCTCCAGACAATGATCCGCACCTCACCAAATTCCTTGGTGGCTTATATAAATAACTCCAGGAGTAGTTCTGCAGCAAGTGGCTCTTATGGACATTTATCAGCAGGGGCAATAAGGTAGACCCTCAACCTATTTTTTTTCTACAATAGCCATTCTGAAATGAATGGGATTACTCAGTTCTGGGCCAGCCCTACTACTAGACAAGCTGAGGCATTCATGTCAGTCAGCAGACCTAGAGGTAACCTCCTTGATATTCAATACTCTTGAGTTCCATGTCATTCTTCTCTATTGGAGAACAGAGTGACTTGTGCCAAACAGATCCTTCTGCACCCCTAAACTAATTAAATGTTCTGAGATACAGTGAAAGACACTACCATTGTCAGTGCTGATGTACATTTAAAATAACAGTCCAGTGTGCTGCTCTGTACAGAACAGAGGGAGGTGCCATTTAGCCCTTTGCATCAGGCAACAAAACACACCTTGGATTCATCCTGTCCAGATCTGATTATGGAAGCCTTCTTATGCTGAGATACTTTATCACTCAAATGTGCCCTATGGTTGAAACCAGTGTTACAGAAAGAGAACCTCTGGTCAAATAAGTACATATGCAAAACCAAATTCATTTCTGTGGTACATAAATGATGCTGCTCCTTGATTCCCAGCATGCAGAAGGATATATTACATTGGTGGCAGACCTTGGCACTCCAGGTGTTCTTGGACTTCAATTCCCAGAAACCCAAGTCAGTACTCCTGCTGATCAGGGCTTCTGGGAATTGAAGTCCAAGAACACCTGGAGTGCCAAGGTTCACCATCACTGGTATATTACAACTGAACAATTCTGAAGATGTAGGGAGATGATCCACTGCCATGTGTGAACTCTAGGAATGGATATTCACCTTGAATGATCCATGGCCTCAAAAAGCACTAACAGTCCAGGAGCTTTGGCGCTCTCTCTCTCTCTCTCTCTCTTTCTCTCCTTCAGACCTGCCTGCCTATTTTGCACCTAGCAGATGCAGTGTGGACAAAGCCAGATGTGCCACATTTGATGGGCCTCATGAGATGCAGTGTGGGCAAAGCCAGATGTGTTGAGTTTTTAATGAGCCTCATGAGATAATAAAAGGAACAGCAAAAATAGAGAGAAACAGTTCTATGAGGCCTCCTTTGGGAAATGTCATCATATTTGCTAAGTTTCTGATTCATATAGAGCACAGTTTGGAAAAATTACTTTTTCCAGATAACAATGACCAAGTCCCCCAGCATAAGGGAGAAGACAAACCCAGAAATGTTGATCTTTGCCCTGACTCCCTTAATAAGCAGACTGCCCTACTCTGAACCAGCCATCCTTTCTCAACAATGTATTATAAGATTTTTCTCTTATTCTGTTTTGCCCTGCTTTTCCCCAAGTCCTGCCTTCACCTTCCCTCATCCCATCAATCCAGTAACATACCAGCAGATTCTGAATCAGCAAAGAGGCCTGAGTTCGGCGTTTGGACATACACCTCCCTTCCTACAGCCGTCTCCAACATTCCCTGCACGGCAGCATGTGGCTGTTATCTCTGTCAATTCTACACCTGCTCAGATGTGCAACAGCAGCAATTGCATAGCTGATTCTAACCAGGTAGGCTTCCAGAAAGAGTTTTATCTCATCTCCCTACAAAGTCCTTTGCAAAGATGCAGTGTATCCTATTAATCTCTTCTGTTGTCTCCCGGTTGCACTGTAACTCACTGCAAGACTGGAGGTTTATTTTAAACACACAACAATTCACTGCTGTGGCATCACAGCCTTTACAGCCGAGCCCACTTAAGCGTCAAACAAAGACAAAATGCTCAGCTCACATTTAGATGCTGATAGCCTTCCCACTCCTCTCCCATGATGTGATTTTCTCAGAGGTAACATCCTGACTTTCAAATTACACTTCTGTTTGTCTTCTGAAGGACCAACCACAAAACAAAGCTTCCTGAAACTCAAGATACAGAGTTGAGTGAGACCACATGCTATGCCAAACAGATAGCTCAAAAGTAATCAGAAGCCCTACAGCAGTGATGGTGAACCTGGGCACTCCAGGTTCAATTACCAAAAGCCCAGGTCAGCACTCTTGCTGATCAGGGCTTCTGGGAATTGAAGTTCAAGAACACATGGAGTGCGAAGGTTCACCATCACGGCCCTGCAACATTGCTAATTAAGTCTTGTCACAATTTAATTTGCAGCTCCTATTCACAGACTGATACAGCCAACCTCACCTTTAGGCTAATTGAGGCAAGGCTGGAGCTTGTGGGGCCAAAACAGGTCAGCAAACTGTTAATCATTTCCTTTGTTCTTATTGTATTTTTGTGTGGATCATATCTACCTTGACAGGTGTGAAAATGGGATGCAGTTTTCAATGAAATGGGCAGTTCTGGTTGATGAATTTGTCAAGGTTAGCAAATTATGATGATGTTGGCCTACAGCTCCCATCATCCTTCAACCATGACTGTTGCTGACTAAGGCCAATTAGAGTTGCAAGGCTACAAGTGCAGACTTTCCTGTCATAAATGATGGTAGTGCTCTCTTTCTCTGAAAATACTGATATTATGTCTTCGTACCTTTCCTGCCCTCCCCCATTTTTCTTTCCTTAGAGCAAGCAGAGCAGTGAGTCAGCAGTTAGCAGCACTGTCAATCCAGTAATTAATAAACGCAGTAAAGTCAAGACTGAAATGGAGACTCTACCACCAGCTTCTCCACCTACTCAGGTAACCTCTTGATGCAACTACTCTACAACACCTGAACTGATGAACCACAAAATGTAACTACCAGCAGCTATTTAAGACATACTAATTAATTCCTCTCTAAATTCATTATCAGGAGAGCAGCTTCCAAGGCAATAGATTTGTTATTTGAAAAACAGGGAAAGCCAAGGTTGTGACACCAGCAGTTTCACATTTGTGTCCTTTAAGATGCATTTATTCAGAGCTGTCTACTCAATGATAGGATTGGTCTCTTTTTATCAGGTTCTCAAAATCGTGGGGCTTTTTTTCCATCAGAGCCATCCCATCAAGAATGGCATCTTAATGCTCAAAAGACATTTCATTCTCAGAGAATACAGTGGATTAGATTTTATACATTCAGAGATCTACATTTATCTGCTGCTTATATAATATGGTTATTGCTCCCTTTTGCCTCCTTGTCATGTTATAAGGTCTGCAACTCCACATTGTATAGGCTGTCAACAATACATGGGAGTGCCACACATTGAAACCACACTTGCATCAACTCTACTGGTGTGAGAAGTAATAATTCTAGAGATTTTGAGTTATCAATATGACACGAGAGTTAACTAATAGAAGAAAAGTGACACTATAAATATAATCAACTTCAAATAATGACTTTGAACAGTAAAAGAATAGATAATGTTTTAAGATTGTTATATTCTAGTTCTCCCAATCTTGGTGATTTAATTTTCATGTTTCACAAATTTGTAAAATATGCACATTTACAACAATTGTTATATTGTCCTTTGCCATATTCCAGTGTTGAAATCATTTTATCATAACCATTAACTTCAGATAGCTAATAGTGCAACGATTCAAATACTTGCTCACTTACAAAGCTTACTTGGTGTTCTTAGGCCAGTCAGTTTATCTTGCCTAAGTCTACCTGTTAAAAGTTATGTGTGGGATGAAGTGAGGAGAGGAGAACTATGTAAAAGAAGTCATATACATTGCTGGTATGTGGATCCAATGGATGCCACTCCCATGGAAGAATAGTCTCAATGTGTGGCACTTCCATGTATTGTGGACAGCCCACATGATGTGGAATTGCAGACTTTTGACTGTGTGGATTATGACTGCTTCCAATAACTGTTCTATTTGTATATTGACTATCTAGTGATGTCCACTTGCATAGTTATTTGTTTGGCTGTTTGAAGCATGTATTTGCAATAAACAGATTGTTGGTCTTGCAGAACTGTACAAGTTGTCCTTATGCTTCATTTCTGTCCCCTTGGCCAAATTTTACTATAACATTTGGTTCTCCTTTGTTCCCTAGTTTTGCATTCTAGTCTCCTATGATTATAAGCATGTCTTGTTTTGGTGTGTGATCAACTTCCTCTTGGATGCTTACATACAAGCTTTCAATTTTCTCACCTTCAGCATCTGCAGTTGGAGTATAGGCCTGAATGAAGATTATTTTGTACTAGCATGGGTGCCCAGCTTTGTCATGGTGGGAGGGGGGGTTGGGGGGCGCTGTCCTACCTCCTGGGGTTGCATTGCTCAGGTGCTCCTTCTCCTGGACTGACCTCTGTCCACTGGACTCCTGCCCTGCCAGCTGGCCTACCTGGCTAAGGGCAGGGCCCATTAGCTGACCACTCCCAAGGGCTGATCACTCCCAAGGGCTGACCAGGTCTGGGCAAGACAGCACAAAGGGCATGGCATCACAAAGGCCCAGGTCAGCCCTTGTGATTGGTTGAGGACTAAAGGATCAATTTGGGGGGCATAATCCCCCCCCTGGGCTTTGGGACCCCGACAGTGACCTGCTCACATACACACGGTATGTGTGTGCCGAATTTCACAGGGTTTGGTCAAGGGGTGTGGCAGCCTATAAGGTAAACCTGCATTTATATACTATCTTTGTGGCCTGGTTATTGCTGCCCTATGATCAGCTCTTCCTGTCATGTTGCTAAAAGCTGCAGTTCCACATTACTGGATCATTATTGCTTTTCATTGAATGCTTTTACTTCTTGGTCAAGAAAAGACTACAAATCTATAGGAACAACATAGAAATCCACATTCACTGATTTTCAGGGGAGGGGGATGCATGGGGGAATTGAGAAATTACTAAGATGAGCAAGGAAAGATTTCCTCCAAAGATATGGCTCAGATATTATATTACAAATAGAATATATCCTATCTTCACTTTCTTTGGCATATTCAACCTTTCATTATAATACATGCAATAATCAACTCATCAATGCTAAGTGCTACCACTGGATTACAGTTTTTTAAAGATTACAATTAAAGTAATGACCAAGCGTTCGTACCTTTTGCATTTCAGTTTCCTCACTTCATTAATTACACTTTCCCATCAAGCATGTGTATAATAATCTGCAGATTAAGGCTGCAACCTACAAATATGATTCAATGGGCTACAATTTATAACATTTAGGCCAAATCAGACTTTTTAGTCTTTAAGCAGGCAAAGAATGCTATGATGTTTTCGCTGCAACGGTCTAAAGCAGCTCCCCTCTTGAAAACTTTGAAAGATGGAGAGTTGGATAGCTTTCCCAACGTACTAATTCTTTCTTGCTACCCTACCATATTTTCTTTCCAGTTCTCTTCAATGTAAATCTTTTCTGAACCACTGCTGCTTTGTTTCACTGCCAGGGCTACATTGCTTCTGGGGCAAAGGTAGGCATCATTTGGCATGGGAGCCACATGCAACCCTCTGGAGCTATTTTTGTAGCTCTAGCACTCCAGCCTTGTTTATGTACCTCCAAAACATTTTATAATTTGACATTTTGTTACATATCTTCCTTGCAATCACTAGAACAGTGGTGGCAAACCTATGGCATACATGCTAGACGTGGCACTCCCAGCCCTCTCTGTTGGTATAGGCACCATCACCCCAGCACAGTTTGCCCCACCACTCTGCCCAGCAACCCAATGGGAGTGCTTCCTCCCTTCTTCCCCCATCAGAGTTCACCCTGCCCCTCCATTTGGGCACTCAGTCTCTAAAAGGTTCACAATCCATAAAAGGTATGAAGACAATTCTGCCATGTTTTAAGAAGCTTCTAAGCACCTCTTATTTATTGTATCTTATTTTTATAAGATGGTCATAAAGGGCCTTTTATATCATTTAAAAACCTCACATTTTTATCTGAGCTCCTCTGAGTAATTCCAACCTTGCATCATGAAATGAAATTCTTAGCAAAAAATTGCAAAAATTACTTTTGGTACTACAGCTTTCAGAACCCCTCAACCACAGGAGTCAATGACTATGTCACCAGTAAGGTCTCCCATGCGCAAAAGCCAGTCATATCCGACTCTAGAGTGTTTACAGCCCAAGAGCCAGTGCTGTCTGCATGTGGCAGGCATGACTAGAGTGGTAACTATTTATCTACTTGCAATTTCTTGCTTTCAAACTGCTAGGTTGGCAGGAACTGGGACATAGATGGGAATTCACTCCATCATTCAGTACTCAGGTCTCAAACTGCTGACCTGCCGACCTTACTGTCATTAAGTTCAGCATCTTAACCACTAAGCTAATACACACTGCTAACTGTAATCCAAGGAACCTTTTTCTCCTACCTAATATCAGTCTCCTACACCCATTTCCTCATATATTGCATCCCCTTAACTTATTGGCTGAAACCCAGTAGTAAGGTGCAACCAGAATAGGCCCATTCACTCAGTGGAACTTACAGAAAAGTTAATTTAGCAAATCCCCCCGATTCAATGTGTGCAGCATACCTTCACCCAGGTCTTGCTGATTATTATACCAGAGTTGATTTTTTTCCTATTTTAGACTTACTAGGGACTTCCTTAGGCAATGCTTTGTTTTCTTCTATAGCCTGTGATCTGGCTTGGCTTTGTTGAGTCAGATAAAATCATTCATGAAATTTAAAGCACAATCCTATACATCATTAGTCATAGATAAGTTCCCTCTACAGTGTTCAGTGACAGTGACTGCCATTGTCTAATACTATTTAGTTTCAGCTAGACTTGCAGTCCGGACTGTAAGATACACACTGTCCTCTTTATTGCCCATGGTGATCTAGGGCGGGGTTTAGGAATGGATGATTTTGCTGATATTGGAGTAGATTCCCCCCCCCCCCCCCCATGGGATGGTGCTTTCCAAGTCAGAGGAGAGCAATAGTGACGAAAATTGGAAAGCCTCCTTTGGCCTTGCCCATATCACAGTCTTGTGGCAGCATTCATAAGCACTCCAGCACATGAAAAAGCTTTTTTAAAATCTAACAAACAGTTCTTAGTTAGCTGCATTGTTTTGAAGGTGGGTGGGTTGTCTGAACAAAATGTATTTGCAGGGGGTGTTTCAGGGTAACAGATATCCTAGCGTAATGGGCCAGGAGCAGGTTTTCACGAGTGATTGGGAAGAGATTTTCTGCAAGTTCTCGGGTTGCAGAACTCTCTAGGTGACTTAGGCAGAAATGTCATATTTCAGCCAAGTGCCTTTTTAAAATGATACTTGACACATGTAGAGTGCAAAGCAAGCAGGAACGACGTCTCTGAGCAAACATAGATTACAAGGAGATCTTGTCTGTCAGCAGGAAGCCCTGCAGAAAGGAACGATCCCGGTTCAGGAAAGAATTGCTCACTGTTCGCAGGCATTCTTTACCTGGATGACACCACATTTGACACCTTGAAGAGCCTTCTGTGTTCTTGTGGCTGGAACTGTGCTCTTCCCAATGGTTTAATGGCTGACAGTATCTACCTGCCTGTTCTTTATCACAACTGTAAACTATAGGGAGTGCTCTGGGCATTTCATTTTCATGAAATATGAGACAATGCTATTGTCAGGCCAAGAGAAGAGTTGATGACAAATTCCTCTTTCAGTTCTAGTTCAGAAGCGGGTTTTTGGCATGATGCATGGGGACAGCAACATCGGGAGGCTGGTAAAATTGATGAAGATAGCATATCTGGGAAAGATAAACATGCTGTAGTCAGCACGATTAGGGCAAAGAGGCATCCCTCCAGAGCTTTGGGCTTAGGAACACACAATGGCAGCCAGCAACACATGGCGGGAAATAAACAACTTGTTTTACTCTCATTTTAATAAAGTCACAGAGTGGCACCTCTTAGTCTGAGAGCACTGGAAATATGAATATGGCTTTCTTGAGGTTCTGAATCTGCTGAGGGATGGTGTAATGTGAACTGATTTGTTGTTTGTTTAATTCTCTAAACAGTTCTGAGCTTTGACTTCTAAAACCCCAAGCCTCGTATTTGGAACTTACTTAGAAACAAGGTTTTCTTCATACTTTATGTTTTTAGGTACACATCAAAGATGTTTTTAAATTCACATATATTCATGGTCCCACGAAGCTAAGCTGGTGATATAACATTAGTGAAACAGCAAACAGAATAGAAGTATTTCCTACAGCAAATTTCCCAAATCAGTACATCATCTGTTGGTTCTATTTTTTGTTAACAATTCATATTTGTAAAATATGAGATTTAAGACTTTATGGCACAGTGGTTAAGCTGCGGTACTGCATCCAGAACTCTGCTCGCAATCTGAGTTTGATCCAGATGGGTTCACAGTTGGCCCAGCTTTGCTTAAATCTGGAATGGTTCTTCTCATGTTCTTAAGGTAGAAGAGCATTTTAGTAAATTAGTGTTTCACAGCTTAACCCCACTCCAACATAGCATTGTTGACTCATCAGATTTGTGCTGAAAGATGTCCGTCTTCCTTTGAGCAACAAAGAAATCCTCCTCCTCCATCCTTTTCTCAGACAAGACTTGGCTGCAAGTCTCCTGGATTGCTTGCATTTTCACAGACACTGAATTAACACATTCTGCAGGGGAAGTGAGAACAAAGCCTTCCCATGTTCCCCAATGCAAGGTTGGAAAACATGTGCTCCCTCCATGTATTGTTGGAATGGAGCACTCATCAGCTCTGGCTAATATAGAAAATACCAAGGTATTATGGAAAAATGTGGCCCCAGAAACTCCAGATGGCACTTCATTGTCTGGTGGTATTTATTTATTGCATTTTTATACTGCCCACCTGGGATATTTTCCACTCTGGGCGGTGCACATATATATCAGGGGTGGCCAACCTTTTTATGCATGGGCCTAACCACGCCCCCGGACAGCTGAGTGGGCTGGACTACACACCCCAGAAGCAGAAGTTGGTGCATTTACAGCTGTCGTAAATATGCCCACTTCCACGTTTACAACAGCCGTGGGCACATTTGCGCATGCGTGGGAACATTTTACAGCTTATGTAAACACACCCACTCTACTTCTGGGTGCAGTGGAGGCGGTGACAGGCTGGATGGAATGTGTTGTGGGCCAGGTCCAGCCCACAGGCCTTAGGTTGGGAACCCCTGATCTAGATGTTTCCCATGCATTCAATAGCAGGAATAGGTAAATTAAGGCAAAATAACAACAATCTTTCTGTCTCTTAATTTTTAAACTGAATGTAAATGTTATAATTGGAATGTGAAATCACCCCAGCTGGTTTAAGAGTAAATCAGGAGCTTTTGAGGAAAACTTTACACTCTCTAAACATTGAGCATCTAGTCATGACTGTTAAATAGCAGAACATGGATACCCAGACAAACCATCCCCAGTGGATTTTAGTAAAGGTAAAGGTTTCCCTTGCTTGAAATCCAGTCATATCCGACTCTAGGGTTCAGTACTCATCTCTGTTTCAAAGCCGAAGAGCCAGCGTTGTCTGCTTCTGCAGATGTTTCTGTGGACATGTGGCAGGCATGACTAGACACCGGAGCGTACAGAATGCTGTTACCTTCCCACCAAAATGGTCCCTATTTATCTACTTGCAATTTCTTGCTTTCGAACTGCTATGTTGGCAGTAGCTGGGACAAAGACGAGAGCTCATTCCGTCCTGCAGTACTCGGGAATCGAACTGCTGACCTTCCGCCTCCCAGTCAAAATGGGTATTAAAAGAGTTTAGGATGTGAGATAGGATTACAGAACCTCCTCAACTAATTTACAGGATGTGGTAAACAGGATGCTGCCCATTCCGCCTATGGACGTCTATCACACCCGGTCTTCATGAACAAATATTTAACAATCCAGACTAAACACATGGTATACCAAGCTGTTATCTCAATATTACTGTAGGGCTGTGAAACATGGACACTCTCGAGAAGACAAATCTAAACAGCATTGAAGCTTCCGTCATAGGCCATTGTCTTAGATGGATAAGGCATGTCCGCTGTATGGATGGTTCTAGGCTTCCTCGCCAAATTCTTTATGAGGAATTTAGCTCTGGTACAAGACCTCACAGAGCTCCTTTGAAGCACTATAAGGACCAGCTAAAGGACCATGAAGGTGTCAGGTATAAACCCACAAACATGGGAGGCAGTGGCCAAAGATTGCCCACTTTGGCACCAAACCATCTCTGCTGCTGCTGATCACTGCGAAGGGGAATGCTGCAGACATGAAGAGGCTAAGCAACAAACACAGAAGCATGAGCAAATTTAACCACTCCCTCCACCATCTATTCAGTGTAATGTGTGTGGATGCATGTTTCATGCCAAGGTCGGCTTATTGAGTCACCAGAGACACATCCATCAACGGAGGAAATAATGACTTTCAGAGTGAAAGTATGCTCGGACACAAGTAGCTGCCGATGACGATGAATTAACTTGAAGTTGTAAGATATAATGAGTGAAATAAGTAGCTCTTTTGAGGCACCAGAAAAATACTGAGGTGGCTCTATATGTGGCTGGAGTCATATGGAACTGAGGATGGTCTCCAAACTTAAGGATCTTCTTCTTCTGTGTCTAGGCCAAATGTGAAACTGCCAAAATGAAGACACCTTTTGGTGAGTTCATTCTGCAGTTCCCTTGGCCTGACCCAGCGTGAGAAAGATTAGCCAGCAACACAAGGTTGCCGTTACCAGGACACGCCTGATTGGGGTTCAAAAATACCACAGTCTTCGAGGAGGCTCTTTCTGTGTATGCAAATATAAGAATATCCAACAACTGACATCCTTCCTTGGTCCCAAGGAAGGACTCTAGATCCATGACTTCGCCAATGTCAGAGCTACACTGTCAAACAGAAGAATGAGAAAGGAGTGGGAGGCATTCTGTGAGTGTGCTAGGAGTGGTCCATGGGCTTACAGAATCTGCAGTGCTCCCATGCACCAAGCATGATTTCAGAGTGGGGTGGACCTCTGCCAAGAAGGAAAGGAAAGGGGGGTGGATGCTGCTCCCCTCTTATTTTGAACCTGCCAGCATGAGCCCAGCAGGGCTTTGGATTCCTCAAAAGCTCCGGTGCAAAAGAACCTGTCCCAACTGGCAGGATTACTATAGGAAGCAAAGTTTGACATCACTTTGAAATACAATTTTATCTGTTGGGGATTATGTTTGTTTTTGCTTTTATAGTTATTTATTGCTGTTTAGCTTGCCTTTATTTTTGTGAGCTGTCCTGAACGCATGGATAGAGAGCCAACTATGCATGTGGGGAGCAATACTTAAGTAAAGAAACAAACAAAGCAGCTGTCTAACCACACAACTGCAGACAGGTCCTTTTAATAAATGTAGGGAGACAAATTTCTGAGCATGATTTCTAGTCTACAGGTAGTGTAGTATTCATCTCCTCCCACTCCTTCCCCCTGCATATACCTTCTGGTTGTGCAGTCCTTCTCTGACTCATCAGGAATGGACTGTTGCCATTGTCCAGCAGATACTCTCTCCTCTTTTTCTTACTCTGGCATTCACTGTGTAATCCAGGGGTACCCAATCTATGGCCCGTGGGGGAGATCCAGCCCACAATACCAATTCATCCAGTCCGTGCCACCCTCATCGCTCCCAGAAGTGGAAGTAAAATGCGCCCGTACAGCGCAGAGAAAATGGCAGTTTAAAATCTATCTCATCCTGTTGCAAAACAGTTTGCAAGGCGCGTTTTACTTCTGCTTCTGGTGGGAGGAACCACACGATGGCCCACTGATCCATGTGACCAGCCCACTGAACCATGTGACCAGCCCATGGCCTGAAAGGTTTGAGCACCCCTGGTGTAATCTATGAGGGGTTGAGGAGTTTGGACAAAATCCATCTTTTTTTACAAAGGAGATGCTGTGCTTCTTCCTTACAGGAGAACCTGACAGACTTGAAAGAGGAACTGGACAGAGATGAGTGCAAACAGGAGCCTGAAGTTATTTACGAAACCAATTGTCACTGGGAAGGGTGTGCGAAGGAATACGATACACAGGAGCAACTTGTCCATGTGAGTGATGTCAGGAAAGAGGCCCAGGTCACACATACATTGTGGCACTTCTGCTCCCAACCTTTCATGTTGCTGCCTGCTTTGCATAATGGTTGGCTTCTTTTTCTTCCTCATCTTCCAGCACATCAATAACGATCACATTCATGGGGAGAAGAAGGAGTTTGTCTGTCGCTGGCAAGAGTGTACACGGGAGCAGAAACCATTCAAGGCACAGTACATGCTGGTAGTACACATGCGAAGACATACTGGAGAAAAGCCCCATAAGTGTACGGTAAGACAACAGTGCTGTGAACCTCCACCACTTGGTGTTTTGCAGTGGGTTAAGTGAATCTCATCATCTCCACACAAGCACACAGCATAACTCATTGTGAGAATCTTAAGATTTGACTTCATGCTTAGTAAACTGGGTAATGCCAGTGAATAGTTGTTGTTCAGTCGCACAGTCAATTCCGACCCTTTGTGACCCTATGGACCATTGATCTCCAGGCACCCCTGTCCTCCACCATCAATAGTAGAGTGATACTATTTTTGCCAGTAGGTCTAATTTGCTGAGTGATGTGCATGAGTGCCAGAAAACTAGGAATGTGGTCAAGACAGTCTGTCTTGGCCTTGTGAGACAGTCTGTCAAACATTCTCTACCCCATCCCTAGAGAGCTCACCTTCAGAATGTAACCAAGATTCTAGACACCTTTCTTTGTCATGTTTTCAGCATTTTGTGCAGAGTGCCTCAGTGATGAATAGTGCATTTTCTGTCCTGAATCTGTAACACAAAGAAAGAGCATGCAGAGAAGGATAGCTGATTGACACAAACAACCCACCCACTGCTATTATAAAGGTAAAGGTCAGCCTTGCTTGAAAGCCAGTCGTATCTGACTCTAAGGTTCAGGCTCATCTCTGTTTACAACCAAAGAGACAGTGCTGTCTGCATTTGCAGACATTTCCGTGGACATGTGGCAGACATGCCTAAACACCGGAGTGCACGGAACACTGTTTACCTTCTCACCGAAGTGGCACCTATTTATTTACTTGCATTTTCTTGCTTTTAAACTGCTAGGTTGGCAGGAGCTGGAGCAGAGATGGGCACTCACTCCATCGTACAGTACTCAGGTCTCGAACTCCAACCTTCCAGTCATCAAGTTCAGTGTCTTAACCACTAAGCCATCGCAGTCCCTTTATCTTTCCTAGAAGACAACAGTTTTTGCTTTTTCTATTAGTGGCTTTTATAAAGGTAAAAGTCACCCTTGCTCGAAAGCCAGTTGTATCTGACTCTAGGGTTCAGTGCTCAACCAATTCTTGAAAATGCACACAATTTTTTCCAAAACTAACAACTAAATCTTGCTGATTCTTAGCAAGGAGAACATTTTTGCATTTTCTTCTTACAATGTAAGAATCAAATAAGCCAGGATTTATCTTTGAAGAAATAAGATACCATCTTTATCACCCAATGAGGGTTGTATGTATGTGCATATATACATGCTTACATGTGTCTGTATGCATAAACAGAGGCTGTACATACATCTAGCATTACAACTGTGTTCTAGTAAATGTGTGAATGCTGGAGCACATGTGTATGTTAGAAATATCCAATCACCTCTATCTGTTATCCCATAAATCCCCCAGAGTTTGATGTGCATAGCTTAGAGCTCAGCTTCTTCAAGTAGAGGACAGCTGAATAAGCTTGCATAAATAAGCACAGCTCTTGAACTGTCCTTCTCCATGTCTGTTGGTGAAGCAAATTAGTTCTCCTTCGTATAGTTTGTGAATCCCCACTCATGGGTTATGCGCCTGCGCAGAACATCGATCGGAGGCTTGAAAAGCTATTGGTTAAAAGTTTTGGCGGTAAGACCGCCCACTGTACCGCCCACCCTGAGGCACCCGCGCGCCATTTTACCTCAGTTCTCTTCTTTCCGCCGTAGCAGCAGGACGATCGTTGAGAGCTTCTCAATTTTTCTCGCCCTTCTGAGGGAAAGCCTTTGGCAAATTTAACAATTTTTTGCGGCAATCTTGTCCTTTGGGCAGGATTGCCACCCCAGCGCTGTTTCTTCCTTCGGGTGGACTCAGTTGCTTCCTCGCTTCGATCACCGTCTCCCCCCTCAAGGGGGTGGCGGCTGGTCCGCCCTTCGGGGTACCCGCTTGGACTTCCACTGGAAGAATTTTTTCCTCGGTTGATGGCTGCAGCCTTTAAACAGTGCACGGCTTGCCATAAGAAGTTCCCGGCTTCCGACGGCCACAGCCTGTGCCTCTTTTGTTTGGGAGAGTCGCATCAGAGCCAGTCCTGCCCGCACTGCAAGAAGTTTACGCGCCTTGCGGTGCAGAACCGAAGCAACCGGCTCAAGGCTCACTTGATGGAGCTCGCTCTGGCTCCCGCCGCGGCCGCCTCTACCTCCGCCGAGGCCTCCCGGCCGCCTCCCACTTCTTCTTCCACGCTTCCGATCAGGAAGAAGAAGAAAAGGGACAAGAACGGGGAGAAGAAACGGAAGCACGGGTCGGAGAAGAGACGCTCGCTCCCTCCCACCCCGCGCACGCCCATGTCTCCCGGGCCTTCGCCTCCGTTCTCTGTTGCACGTTGTCCGTCTCCCGGGTCTTCCATCTGGGGAGGACGGTCATCCTCTGGGTCGCCTGAAAAAGGACGCAGGGCTGGGGCTCTAGCTCGCCCACTTCAGGTTCTTTCCTCTCCCCCCCGAGCGAGGGTTCGTTCGCCCACGAGGCAGGCCTCCGTCTCCCCGAGACCCAGGACTCCAACAGACGAAGCGGCGGTCTCCGTTCCGGCCACCGTTTCGTCGCCGACAGCCACCGTTCCGTCGGCCACTGTTCCGTCAGCCACCGTTCCGTCGGCCACCATTCCACCGACCACCGTGGCTCCACCACCAGCGACCATGGATACACCCCAGATGGCACTCTTCAGGGGTATGTTCGAGGTCATGGCGTTGTTCGCGAGCCAGTTCCAGACCACCATGCCTGCGGCCTCTGCGGCTCCGGTCCCGACCACCGCAAGCTCCGGGGATGCCGGCCTTACCGTGGCCCCACCGACCCCTCGTGGGTCGAGTGTCCGCTCCGCTGGCCCACCCAAACCGTCATGGTGTGGTCCAGACGTCGATGCGGTGGACTCCCATCCCGCCGGCCCGCCCAGGCCGTACTGGCGCAGTCCCGACGTGGATGCAAGAGTTCCTCCCTCATCCTCCGATGACTCCAGCTCGTCTTCGGAGGAGGACGAGGGAGACGTCGACGCCGAAAGGACGCCGGAACAGACCATCGGTGCGGTTGGCCCACCGCGTGGTGAGGACCAACGCTCCCTGACCGCCATGCTCACGCGACTGGGCACTGCCCTGAACCTCAAGGTGGACCAGCCACCATTGGAAGGCGAGGACCAAATGACCGCCAAGCTGGACAGACGAGCGGTATGGCCGGTCCATATAACCATGCTCCCCTCCATGTTGACGTCGGCGAAGGCAACATGGAGGAAACCAGTTTCGGCGCACTCTGTCTCGTCCAGGCTGGACAGCATGTACAAAGTCCTGGACGAGAACGTCGAGTTCCTGCAGGCTCACCCCCTGCCGAATTCGCTGGTGGTCAAGGCCTTCCAGCACAGGACGGCCACCAGCGGGTTCCCGGTGCCTTCAACCCCGGAAGGGAAGAAGCTGGACGCGGTGGGCCGCAAATTCTACGCCACCGGGTCCCTCTTCTTCCGCGCCGCCAACTACTCAGCTGCCATGGGCCTCTACCAGTCCCACCTCTGGGAGCAGGTGAAGGTAGAGACGGCAAAGCTGCCCGCCGACGCCCAGAAGCGGATCGACGCGCTGGCTACTGAAGGGGACTTCGTCGCGGAGCAACTGATGCACACAGCCAGGCACATCAATGACTACGCGGCGAAAGACATGGCCTCCGCCATCTACCTCCGTCGGCATGCCTGGCTCAGGGACACCTCCCTCGATGACGCTATGAAGAAGCTCATCGAGGAGTTTCCCTTCGACGGACAGGGCCTGTTCGGACAGGATACCGACAAGATCCTGAACGAGATGCGCCAGACGAACTCCACGGCAAAGTTCTTGGGGCTCACCACGCCGGCTCCGCCTGCCAGGCCGAGGTACCAGCCCCTCACGCGGCGATACCAGGGCAACCCGCAGCAGCAGGGCCCTGCGGAGCAGCCCAGGTCCGGCGCTTACAGGCAGCGGCGTCAACACAAACCCCGCTACCGACCCTACGGGCAGGACAAGCGCTCCGGCGCAAAGTCCAAGTCCCATGTTTGAAGTCGCGACGGCCGAGTCTCTCTCGCTCCACATCCCGTACCTCCCCCTCCGGAACTTCCTCCAGGTATGGTCGGGCATCACGGACGCCCAGTGGGTCTTGAGGATCTTGTCCTCTGGCTACGCCATCGAGTTCGCACGGGTGCCTCGGGTTGGAAGACATCGTCTCACCACCTCGTCCCCCCATTTGGAGGAAGAAATATCAACTCTTCTCTCCAAGGGAGCCATCGAACGGGTACCACCGCCCGACTGGGACAACGGCTTCTACTCGAGGTACTTCGTGGTCCAGAAGAAGGACGGAGGGCTGCGCCCAATCCTAGACCTGCGCCGCCTGAACAAGTGCATCCACACCAGGAAGTTCCGGATGGTGACCCTGCAAACCGTCCTCCCCCTCATCAACAAGGAGGACTGGTTCATGATCATAGACCTCAAGGATGCGTACTTCCACGTCTCCATCCTCGAGGATCATAGACGGTTCCTCCGTTTCCGCATCGGCAACTCCGTGTACCAGTACCGGTGCCTACCGTTCGGTCTGGCCACGGCACCGCGGGTCTTCACCAAGTGCATGGCTCCGGTCGCTGCCTACCTTCGCCAACGCGGCATCAGGGTCTTCCCGTACATCGACGACTGGCTGATTGTCTCCCCCACCAGCTCGTCGGCCATTCGGGACACACAATTCACGGTCCACCTCATGGAGAGTGTCGGCCTCAGGATCAACTTCACCAAATCGAAGTTGATTCCCTCGCAACGCGTCGAGTACATTGGAGCGGTACTCGACTCGCTTACTACCAGAGCCTACGCCCCCCAGAAACGCTTACAGGACATTGCGCAGGGGGTCAGCGAACTTCGCACCAAACCGTGCATCCGGGCGAAGAAGGCTCAGAGACTTCTAGGCCTGATGGCCTCAACAACGGCAGTGATTCCCCACGCCAAGTTGAAATTCAGGTCCCTGCAATCGTGGCTCCTTCACGAGTTCGACGCACTTCGGGAGAACCAGTCCAAACGGTTGACCCCGTCTCCGGAACTGAGGGACCAACTGCTGTGGTGGTCGACACCACTCAACGTGGCCGCGGGGAAGAGCTTCTACCCCCCGCAACCCACGTTGCAGATACTGACCGACGCAAGCAACCTCGGCTGGGGCGCTGCCTGCGGGACTCTCACGGTCAACGACACCTGGGCGCCACACGAAACGGTGCACCATATAAACTACTTGGAACTACTAGCCATTTGGAAGGCCCTGCGTTCCTTCGAGACTCTGCTCACCGGGAAGGCGGTGCAAGTGGCCTCGGACAATACCACGGCGGTGGCATACCTCAACAAGCAGGGAGGAACGCGGTCTACTACCCTCCTCTACCTTGCAGTGCAACTTTGGGAATGGTGCCTGGAGAGACACATTTTCCCGATTGGAGTGCACATTCAGGGCAAACTGAATGTTTTGGCAGACCACCTCAGCCGTCTCACCTCGACGACCCACGAGTGGGAGCTGGACAACGGGGTATTTCAGTCGCTTTGCGAGGCCTGGGGGACGCCGAGCATAGACCTCTTTGCCTCAGAGTCCAACAAGAAACTCAACAGGTACTGCTCCAGAGCGGGCATCGGACTGAACTCCGAGGGCGATGCCTTCATGAAACGGTGGGATCGGGACTATCTTTATGCCTTTCCTCCGTTTCCTCTGGTCCAGAAGGTGCTCACCAGGATGCTCCAGCACAAGACCAACGCAATTCTGGTGGCCCCGGCATGGCCTCGCCAGCCCTGGTTTCCACTGCTGTTACGCATGTCGTCACAGTATCGCACTCTACCAGAATCACCAACGCTCCTCCAAATGGAGCACGGACAGCTTCACCATTCAGATCTACCCAGCCTCCACCTCACCGCGTGGAGGATAACCCCAGACTGTCCAGGATCCTGGAACTAGCACGGCGCCCTTCCACAAGAAAGTCCTACACTTCCAAATACAAGCGTTTTTGTGCTTTCCTGGCTTCCCAGCAAATGTCCCCCCCGCAGGTGGGACTGCAGGACATTTTAACCTACCTCCTCCATCTGGCGGAGTCTTGCCTTAGCATCACCTCCATCCGAGTGCATCTCGCAGCAGTAGTAGCGCACTCTCCGGCTGGTTCGCCCGCTTCTGGGGCCTTCCGTGACCAAACGGTAAAGCGCTTCCTCAAGGGACTAAGGAACGCTTTTCCGCCGGCCCGGACACCGACGGCTCAATGGTCACTGTCCACCGTTCTCAACGCGCTCACCAGGACCCCCTTTGAGCCCATGGCTACCGCCGATGTTCGTCTCCTCACATGGAAGACGGCATTCCTGGTGGCTATCACGTCTGCACGACAAGCTGGTGAACTGGTTGCCCTGCGAGCAGACGCACCTTTTCTCCAGTTCTTCAACGACCGCGTCGTCCTCCAAGCAGACATCACCTTCCTGCCCAAGGTGGTCTCCAAGTTTCACATGGCACAGATTATCTCCTTGCCAACCTTCTTCCAGAACCCCACGAACGCCCAAGAAAGGACTTGGCACACACTGGATGTGAAACGAGCTTTATTGTTTTACACCAGCAGGACTAGGGAGTTCAGGAAGTCGCAACGCCTCTTTGTGGCTTATGGGGGAAAGTCCAGGGGTGAACCCATCTCTGCTCAAAGAACATAAGAACATAAGAACAGCCTTGCTGGAACAGGCCACAGCCCATCCAGTCCAGCATTCTGTCTCACACAGTGGCTCACCATTTCCTTCAGGGTATTCCCAAGGAGATGCCCTCACCTGGAAATGGCATTGAGAGATATCCTGCCTATCTCTCCAACCCGGACGTTGTCCTTAGGTAGCCATAATTATAGCCATTGATAGCCTTGTCCTCCATGAACTTGTCTAATCCTTTCTTAAAGCTGTCAAGACTAACAGCTGTCACCACTTCTTCTGGCAGGGAGTTCCATAGACCAGTAATCCTCTGGGTGAAAAAGTACTTTCTCTTATTTGTTTGAGAACTAGTACCCAAAGGTTTCATGGAGTGTCCCCTAGTTCTAGTGTTGTGCGATAGGGAAAACAGTTTTTCCTTATCTACTTTGTCCACACCGTGCATGATTTTATAAACTTCAATCAGGTCACCTCTTAGACGCCGTCGTTCAAGAGTGAAAAGGCCCAACCGTTGCAGCCTCAGATGGTAAGGAAGGTGTTCCAGTCCCCTAATCATTCTGGTTGCCCTCCTCTGTACTTTCTCCAACTCCATAATATCCTTCTGGAGGTATGGCGACCAGAACTGTACACAATATTCCAGATGGGGCCTCACCATAGATTTATAAAGAGGCAAAATGACACTTGCTGACTTATTTTCTATACCCTTCCTAATGATCCCTAACATTGAGTTTGCTTTTTTCACTGCTGAGGCACACTGGGTTGACACCTTCATTGAGCTGTCCACCAGGACACCAAGGTCCCTTTCCTGGTTTGTCGCAGAGAGTTCAGACCCCATCAGTTTATAAATGTAATTGGGGTTTTTTGCCCCAACATGCATCACTCTGCACTTACTGATGTTGAAGCTCATTTGCCACTGTTTTGCCCACTCCCCCAGTGTCAAGAGATCCCTCTGGAGCTCTTCACAATCTCTCACAGTTTTCACTACCCTGTATAATTTAGTGTCGTCAGCAAATTTGGCTACCTTGCTTTTTACTCCTACCTCTAGATCATTTATGAAGAGGTTGAAAAGCAGGGGTCCCAGTACTGAACCTTGGGGGACCCCACTCTTTACTTCCCTCCACTTGGAGAAGTGTCCATTTAGTGCTACCCTCTGTTTCCTGTCCCTTAGCCAGTTGCTGATCCAGGACAAGACCTGTCCCTTTATTCCATGACTGGTAAGTTTATTCAAGAGCCTTTGGTGTGGGACCTTGTCAAAAGCCTTCTGAAAGTCCAGATAAACAATGTCAACTGGATCCCCCTTATCCACATGCTTGTTGACACTCTCAAAAAATTCCAACAGATTAGTGAGGCATGATTTGCCCTTGCAAAAGCCATGTTGGCTCTCCTTTAGCAGCGCCTTCTCTTCTATGTGCCTATTAATTCTATCTTTTAGGATGGTTTCCATCACTTTACCTGGGACACATGTCAAACTGACAGGCCGGTAATTTCCTGGATCACCCCTGGATCCTTTTTTGAAAATTGGTGTTACATTCGCTACCTTCCAGTCATCAGGCACAAAGCCTGATTTGAGGGAAAGATTATATATTTTGGCTAGGATATCAGCAATTTCATCTTTAAGTTCCCTGAGAACTCGTGGATGGATGCCATCTGGTCCTGGGGATTTGTTAGTGTTTAGCTTAACAAGACATGCAAGGACCTCCTCCCTGGTTATTTCTATCTTGCTTAATTCTTCGGTTTCCCTCCCTACGAAGATAGGCTCTGTTTTGGGCATGTGGTCTCTGTCTTCTTCAGTGAATACTGAAGCAAAGAATTCATTGAGTCTCTCTGCAATCTCTGTTTCCTCTTTAATAACCCCTTCCCTTCCATTGTCATCTAATGGTCCAATGGCCTTCCTAGTTGGGTTCTTACTTCTAATGTACTTAAAGAAGTCTTTGTTATTTCTCTGAGTATTTTTAGCTATACGCTCCTCAAAGTCTTGCTTTGCTTTCCTGATTGTTGCCTTGCATTTGTTCTGCCAGAATTTATGTTTCTGCCTGCTGTCCTCATTTGGACAAGCCTTCCATCTTCTAAATGAGCTTTTCTTGCTCTTGATCACTTCCCGAACAGCTCCTGTAAGCCACATCGGAGTCCTCTTGGACCTGGCAGTGCCCTTTTTCCTTTTGGGTATGCATTCCAATTGAGCCTCTGTTATTGTTTTTGTAAACAGCCTCCATGCCTCTTGGAGTGTTTGGACTCTCTCAATTTTCCCTTTCAGTTTCTTTTTTACTAGTTTCCTCATCTTTGGGAAATTTCCTTTTTGAAAATTTAAGGTCTCTGTGTTAGATTTTATCAGTGACTTGCGGTCTATGATCAAGTTAAACATAATTGAGTTGTGGTCACTGTTCCCTATTGGATCAGTCACATTAACATCTTGCACCAGATCCTGAGTATTACTCAGGATCAAGTCAAGGATTCTTGTACCTCTAGTTGGGTCTTCAACCATCTGTCCCAGGGAACAATCATTGAGCATATCTAGGAACTTTATCTCTTTATCGTGTGCTGAACAACAGTTCACCCAGTCTATGTGAGGGTAATTGAAGTCCCCCATTATAACCAGGCTTCCCTTCCTGGATGCCTCCTTTACAACATTCTCCAACTGCCAGTCTCCCTCAAGAGTTTGGGTCGGAGGCCGATAGTATATGCCTACTGTTAGACCATCCTTGTGGCCTGGTACTCTTACCCACAGAGCTTCTAATGGTGACTCCAAATCACCTAGATATTCCAATTCATACGATTTTATCACTTCTTTGACATACAAGGCTACACCACCTCCTGTTTGCCCCTTCCTATCCTTCCTGTACAGTTTGTAGCCTGGGATAACTGTATCCCATTGGTTATCATCCGTCCACCAGGTTTCAGTGATACCAATAATATCAATATTTTTATCTATTGCTAAGTATTCCAGCTCCCCTATTTTGTTACGGAGGCTTCTGGCATTTGTATACAAGCATTTATATATGCTTTCCTGATACAGTCTTTTGAGTCTAGTTGCATTGTTAGACTGCCTCTTGCAAATGGATCACCTCTACCATCTACCTGGCCTACGAGTCAGCCTCACTGCCACCTCCACCGCATGTCAGGGCGCATTCCACCAGGGCGGTTGCCACATCCACTGCCTTTCTGGAGGGCACACCGCTTGAGGACATATGTAAGGCTGCCACATGGTCCAGACCTTCCACATTTGTCCAGCACTACAGGGTGGACACCAGAGCCACTGCGGACGCCAGGCTTGGCCGTGTCGTCCTAACCAGAGGGCTCCGGACTCAACGCCCCTGACGGGTCTACCTACTGGATCTTCATCTCATCGTGGGATCATCTCATCCGACTGCCCACCGACCAAGTGAGTGTGAGCTTGCTAATCTCCCATGAGTGGGGATTCACAAACTATACGAAGGAGAAAGTTCGGTTTCACTTACCAGTGATAACTTTCGTTCTTCGAGTATATAGTTTGTGAATACACACTACCCACCCTGCCTCCCCTCTTGAGCTGCACGGATGAGATCGATTGGTTTATCCTGTGCTTGGCTTAAGTACGGAACTGAGGTAAAATGGCGCGCGGGCGCCTCAGGGTGGGCGGTACGGTGGGCGGTCTTACCGCCAAAACTTTTAACCAATAGCTTTTCAAGCCTCCGATCGATGTTCTGCGCAGGCGCATAACCCATGAGTGTGTATTCACAAACTATATACTCGAAGAACGAAAGTTATCACTGGTAAGTGAAACCGAACTTTCTTTTTCTGATTTACTTTATCCACAAGGTTTGGTATTTCCATGAAAGCCCCCCCCCCCCGAATAATTCAAAGGATTGAGACAATCTCCTTTATTTTAGACAGTTACAATCTAGCCAATTATCATCTATTATCCCTTGACTACTACTTCCAACTCCAGAGCAAAGAATTTATTCCACAGAGAGCTGTAATATCAGTTAAAAACTTATCTTTTGGAGAATTTGCTGTTTAGGTTCATTCTGCAAGTAATTTTTTTACCTATGTTGAGTATTTAAAAGCAAATAGAGACAAGGGGCTTGTTTTGAATTAAATCAGAAACTAATTTAAGAAGAAACATTTGGACACAACATGTTTAGATTCATTAATTTATTAATTCTTTCATTCTGTTTCACTCATCTAGTGAAGACTATTACTTTGGGGAGCTTATATGTAAGAAAGAATTCATACGCACCCTAGCAATATAAAAATTAGACAAACTAATCTATAAGGAAATCTAACTTAAAATAGTAGTAAACCAACATGAAAGCAGATAGCATAGAAGTAATCATGTCTCCTCTCCAACACATTAAAAGTACTACCTAGTGATTATACTTTCTTTCGTGTTCAGGGAATGAAGAAGCAGACGAGTGAAGTAGTGAAATTCAGCTCTTTATTAATGGGGTTTGAACACAGTTTGGATGGGGCAAAACTCAGACTTATATACAGTATAAACAGTAACAGTAACAATAATACAACAAGCCCATTGGCTAACAGAGTGTGCACATTTTCGATCCACTTATTTGCATAAGAATAAATACATGAGAAAAGTTACATTCCGCTCCTGTCAGAAAACACAGTTAACATACATAACACTTTCAAAGGCCTCTTTAAATAGCTCTGTTTGCAGAGGTTTCTTGAAGGTCTAGAAGTATCTTCATCTTGTCTGGATTCAGCTTCAACTTCTTCATTTTAATCTGGTACAGTACGGAGGTCAGGCACTACTGAACTACATATACTGCAGATGGGATGAAGGAGAGGTAGAGTTGTGTGTTATCAGAGTACTGATGACAAAACACCCCAAATCTCTGGGTGACGTCCCCCAACCTCCTCATATAAATGTTAATCAGCATTGTGGGCAGGGGGATGATTGATCTCTGTGAGACTCCATATTCAGGAGCCCAAGAGGTTGAAACAGGTTCTCCAATTTGAACTATCTGGGAACAACTGTTAAAGAAGGATTGAAGCCAATTTAAATCCAGGCCTTTGATTCCCATCAGGATAATATGGCCTATACCAGTGATGGCAAACCTTGGCACTCCAGCTGAATAAGTCGCCCCTGTTTGGTTAAACAGCACCCATGTAAGCAAGGTTGATGTGGAGCTTAATAACACCATGCTCATTGTTTCTGGAACAATTAGATCCACACCTTCTTACTGGCTTCCAGCATTAAGTAACATTCCTTCACCAGAACTTCGCAGGAAAAATGCTCTTCTAAGAGAGTACAACAAAATAGTTCAGAATCCAGAACTACCAGTAAATGCTGACATATTAGACCTGAATATTAACAGACTTTACTCAAGATATCCACATTTATCCAGCACCACTATTGTAGTCAATGAAGAGTTCAATCTGCAGGACGCATGGAGAAGAGAATGTTTGGGGAGAGTGCCATATCAGTACCAGAATTTTCAAAATAACTCAAACACCACCCAGTTTTCATCAAACTTGCAAGATATGGGCTGGCCTTAATAGAATGTGTACAGGGCATGGTAGATGTGCTGACTTTTTGCATAAAGGGGGGAAATTACCATCACCAGCATGTGAATGTGGGGCACCACAACAGACTGTGCAACATATTATACAACAATGTCACTTAGAGCATATGAGGGCAATAGTGAAGATTTTCTAAGGGCAACTCCTGGTGCAATTAAATATATAAATTGTTTAGATGTTTGTTTATAAATTAATGCCTAGTTTTATATAGTTTATATATATACTCAGGGCGGTTGAAGATCCCAGATAAAAGCAGGTTAAAAATTATTTAAAACTAACCACCACCACCACCCCTAAAAAGGGTGCAGGGACTGAAGGAACCATGGGGAAGGAATTCTTCTTCAGATGGGGTGGTAATGTTAACCATCACTGTCCTATGGTATTGAATGCCACTAAGAACACTAACAATGTCGTATTTCCCTGATCAGCCTCCCTTTAGCAGGTCATCAAGATTAGGTGAGGCTGGAGGAGATTTCTAACTTTACTTATCAGACATCCGACTTTGAGGTTTAAATCGGTACAAGGAAATAGCAAAGTAAAACAGCCAACTGGCCTGGTCAGATACCTTTGTTGGGGCATCTGACTTATTTAATTCTGACATATAAGAACAATTAAATACAACGTTTTATCTTTTGCAGACCATTTTTTTCATCTCTACACTTTTCGCTGGAAAAAAATCATGGACATTTTTTCTGAAGGAAAAAAACTTATATGTCCCACAAAATGCAAAGATTTTGAGAGAGAAAATACACATTTTTACATATTAAATGTAAAGTTTTTGTGCAAAAAGCCATAGTTCTTTCGCTAATGCTCCTGCTTTTTTCCCCGTGTCTCAGCCAATGTTGCTGCCACCGAAGAAACCTGGGCTTTTCACTCCCACACAGGAGAAAAAAGCTCAGGGCAATTGACCATTTGTTGACAGGGTGTCTTCATGCATTGATACACACACCTCATTACCTTCTTTTCTTTTCGTGGTGGTGGCTAAGGACAAGAAAATTTGGAATTATCATTACATCTTCAGCCTTTTCTCACACTTCTCTCCAAAACTGATATATACTAATTTAAAGGTGGAGTACTGCCATGTAATTCTAATAAAAGGCATTTTCCCAGGATATCTAAATTTCAGCAGATCACATGCAAGACGGATGAGCAGCTCGTGGCCTTCCAGATGGCGTTGTGTTATAGCTTATTTGAGCATTAAACAGCAGAGCCAAAAGCAAGAAATGAAGGAAGTTGCAGGCCAACAGCAATCTAAAGGGCCGCTTTTGCCATCAGCTCCATATATCATGTGGCAGACCCTGTTCACACCAGTACATGAGTGGTACAGAGGTTTTTCCCACTGAAAATACATACTGCACAAAGAAGCTTTTTGTATCTCTAAAGGCCAGAGGGATGTTCCTTGGGGACTCCCAGCATTAGTTGCAAGTACCAAGTGTAGTGTCAAATCCCAGCTCAGCTCACTGAGGGAGTAGAACTAGTAAAGCCATTCCTTAAATATCTCACTCGGATGTTCTCAAATGTGTTTCCCACAGTCCTTTACTTTTGGCTATGTTGAGTAGTACTAATAGGGGATATAGACCTGGCCAAAGCATCTGGAAGGCCACAAGGTTCTCCCACTATATAGAGTATAGGATGGGTTTTAAAATACAGGCACCTGCTTTAAATCAGCTGCCCAGATTATGAATTGCATTTAAAAAAGAATGCTTTCCCTCCCAAGTGCTCATGAAAGCCAAGATCTGCCTGGGATTTATGTTTGTTGAGGAGGTGGCGATTAAAACCAGACGAGATGGAAAAATGCCTCCAGCTGATTAACACTACAGTTTTGTTTTGTTTTAGTTTGAGGGTTGCTCCAAAGCCTATTCACGTCTAGAAAACTTAAAGACACACCTGAGGTCTCACACTGGAGAAAAACCTTATGTCTGCGAACATGAAGGCTGCAATAAAGCTTTTTCTAATGCTTCTGACCGAGCAAAACACCAGAACAGGACACATTCCAATGAGGTAAGTGAAGACCTTTACTTGCAAACTAGATGGTGTTTTAAATCAAAACAAAATTTTACACACAGGCCTTTTAAAAAAACATACATAAAATCAATGCTATAATTTCAAGTTGTTTCTAACATTTGCTGTCATGCTTACAGTTATGAATATAAACATAGAAACAGCAAACAGTTAAGCAAACTTTCTCCCAAGTCTTGAGAATCAATCCTTGGGGTTTATGGTATCCAAAAGTCTTTGTGACCCAAAAAGGCTTTCCATTTGTGCTACTGCAAAACAAAACCCACAGAATTGGCATTTAGACATTTGGTCTTAAAGGACACAAGAGACTGAGGCACATGACAAATGTTTTGTTATTCCTTGCTAATGAAGATACTTTGGGGGGGGGGGCAGAAATTTGCCTTTATTGTAAAGCATGTGATGGTCTGCTACAAATGGTTAATGCCAAGGTTGTGATTTCTATTACCACTAATTAAACAAGCATTACGAATTGCAGGGGGAGTTGTAAAAACAGCTGTGCCCAAGCAGAATTTAGCCCCTGGCCTCATTTGTCATGATTAATACAAATTATTGTAAGGAAGTAGATTGCTATGCATGCAAGACTTTTGAAGTGACAGCCTTTAACCCACTCTCTTTGGGTGGCATCATGCCAGTTGTCTCTCTCTGATTTACCTCCTTGTCAGTTTTGCATCTCTTCTGCCACCTCACAGTTTCTTTTTGCACAAACCAGGCCTTGGATACACAGTCATGGTGGAGAACAAGGCACTGTGGGAAATGTGTTACATGGGGGAAATTTACTTATGATCAATGAGAGGGGTGAGTCAAGGTCAGACTTACCTTTAAATCATAGCTGTCAAGTCTCCCTAATTGGCCGGGAAACTCCTGTTATTTACCCCTCTTTCCCGCCGTCATCCCGCATTTGTATTTTCCCGTAAATCTCCCGTATTCTACAATTTTTTAAAAAAATGGGCTGGGAACTTAAGCCCCCATGGTGCCTTGCGCAGAAGGAAAGGGTAAAACCCGTACTGTGCATGCGCACTGGTGCAGCGACTGCCCAGCGCTGCTGGATTTCCCTTATTTTCAAATATAAAAGTTGACAGGTATTCTTTAAATAGGGTGAGGCACCCACTTCAGGCAACAGAGGGAGGGTGGCAAGGAGCTGGAAGATAGAGTTCTGTATGCTAAACTGCTTGCCCTGCAGCTATATCGCTGCCCTCTGATTCAGAGCAAGATGTTATACCAACAACCATGTAGTACTAAGGTTCATTTGTTAGACTATTTGGTTTCCAGGTGTGGAATGGGGTGGGGCAGTACCATCTTGTACATCCCTGCAGGCAGCAATAATGACTTTGGTTGCCCCCAGGTTGGCTTTACAGCAGCAGGAGACGAAGGGGTGCAAAGGTACCATCAAGAATGGAAGCACACTACCAGGAGGAGAGAAAATGCAATTCCTGTTTTTTTAAAAAATAATCTAGAAAATTTGAGATTCAGAGTGACAGGGACAATACTTGCAAGTTCAGGGAGGGGTAGGGGCATCAAGTTTTTTTTTCTTTTTCATTATCTTGTGCTGTGTACGGATGGAATGGAACTAGAATGGACAGGTCCTCTTGGACAAAAGAAAGATCTTGAAGTTTCAATAGTGTGGTTCAAACCCAAAACAAGACATGTTCGTAATCAAAGGCAGCTAACAGCATGGGAAGCTAGTGGTCAGAATCAGCAAAAAACCAGAAATAAGGAGTGAAGCATTCCTCCTACTTGGGCCAAAGCTCACCACTTCCCAACTAAAGAGAGCACTCTGTGAACGCAGAGCCCCCCTCCTTCCAAACCAAATGCCAGAGAATGGAAACAACAGTACCCTTACCTGCATTGTTTTTGATCAACAACTGGATCACCATACTAAGGAGGAAACAGAGGCAGACTGACCTCCCTGTCATCTAGTGTTCAGAGTAGAAGACCAGTTGAAGTACTCAACACCTGACTCTACGTTAGCCCTTTTGCTTCTAGTGAGGCACTGTCAGCAGAAGGCAGTTCACACTCTCCAGGGGACTACTTTTGGCCCTCGAAATTCTTTTTGTTGACCCCTCATACTATATATATGGTCTCAATATTATGAACTGAACCTAAAAAGGTAAAGAGGACAAATGCTCCAGATGTACACTTTGTCTGGTAGCATCCCAGTTTTGAAACCCTCTTCTCAGACCAGTTAGAGCAGGCTCCTCTTATTTGTTCCCTAAATAGGTGGTATGGACAAGTATGTTCTGGTGACCTGTCAGCAGTAAATGCTGCACTCTGATTTCCCCCCTCTGCCCCTGGTTTTATTGCATTTGTGTTTTCTATGTTTTATTCGTGTTATTGTTTTGCTTGCACATCACATCAAGCACTCTTAATTGATGGAGCAAACCAAGCAAAGCAAATGTTTGGTAATTTTTTTTTCAAAAGGTCAGAAGTAGAATGTTTAGGGCATGGTTTTCCAGAGCTGCCCTGGTGAAATGGGAAGATAAATGGTAAAGGAAAGCCTTTATTTCCTACTTCCTATGCATTCTGGAATACCAGACAATTCTTCTGGTGATAGAAATAAGCATCTGCTATCCAACTTCAAGGCTTCATTCGAAGCATTATTTTTCCAGTTTGATATTTTATACCACTTAACCCAGCTCCTGCCCAGTCACCAAGGACAGCAATGACATGAGGCAGTTTAGTTGCAGAAAAAGATGATTCTTTCACCACCCCATCTTTTGTTCCAGCTAGATTGTGCCACATCCCTACCAACTTGACAAAGAGGAGCCAATGAATGGGAATTGTTTTCAGTGTGCAAAAAAGCTCCACATGCATGAGAGCTAGGCAAAAAGAAATACAGTAAAACCCCTACTTATGAAAAAAGTCCGTTCCATAGGCTTTTGCTTAAATCGGTTTTTTATTTAACTCAAAGCAAACCCATAGGGAAATGAATTTTTACATAACTCAAAGCAAACCCATAGGAAAAAGAAACTTTATGTAACTTGAAGCAAACCCATAGGAAATTGTGTAAATCGAGACATGGTTTTAGCACAAAATCATTATGTAAGTCAAATTTTATGTAACTCGAGGCATATGTAAGTCGGGGTTTTACTGTACAGAACAAACACACTGGGGAAAATGTATCCCTGCTTTTTACAATCTCTTTCCAAGGTCTCCATGGAAAAAGCAACTGTTAGCCTGAAATGTCACTTTAGAAATGATACCAAAGCTGCCCTGCTTTTAACCACCCTTGTGCAAAGGCACTTTGAGTTTGGGCAAGGATAAATTGTGTGAGGTGGGAGAGTGGGGGGAATACCTTCTTTTTTCTCTCTCCAGCTATGTAGTCCTGACTTTGCTTGTTTGTACTGCAGTTATCAGTGATTCAGGCTTTCATGGGTTTCAGTGCTGTCATCTTGAAAAGCACTGCATGCCTGTGGGTTTTGCACTGCAGCAAAACATCTACCCAGCTGACGGGTGATGGAGATGTAGGAGACAGATGGTGATAAATGCAGGCTGGACTGGCTCTATAAAACAAGCTGTGTCTCTCCCTTCCAGCCTCCCATTTTTCTCAGAAAGTTTTGTCTGGAAGCCATGTCTTGGCACATCTCAGCCACATCCTATGTGCTAATCCTATTAACGTCCCTGTGGCAACTGGAACAAATGCCAATCAAGTCAAAAATTTACTCTTAGGTGTTGAAGTATTTTTGGGAGGGACCCAATGACAACTTTGCAGTGTTTGAGTTTTAGATCAGACTGCACATTTGTGGTGTAAAATATGGGTGCTTCCTTCCTTAACTGGTAGATCCTTAATTGTATCAGTTCTGAGCGACTCAAAGGAGAAGGCAAAATCTGGGGGACAAGAAACGACTCCAGAACATCCCTTTATTTTAGTTACCAATATCTGATAACTATATGCAGATTCAAAATAAGGTAGAAATGCCATGAGTCCATTTTTTTTCAAGACACAAAGCTGCCTGATATGGCAGGCTTGAAAGGCAGCTGAGATAAGTGTTATATAACTTTCTTTTTAATTACTGAGTCTAGCTGGATTGAAACACATCATTTATTTTTTTTTAAAAAAAGGATAGTGCTTCCCAGAATTCTTCCCTTTCCCCATAATTCTGTGAGGAATGGTGAGAAATCTGTGAAATTAGGCCGCCAGAAGCACCCCCAGGTCCAGTGACCACCATGGGTGCATTTAGACAATCGGTGCCAGTTCAAAAAACAAAACCATCATGGTTAGACTGCCCAGCCTTCCTGTGGAACTTGTTTGCTCCCACTACTACAGAAAGGCTGTCATTCATGCAAAATTGTCAATAAAAAAAATTGAGATAAATATTTGCTTCAGTAATATAACTTCAGAATGTTGCTCTCGTTGGCAGAAACCCTATGTCTGTAAAATTCCGGGCTGCACAAAGAGATACACAGACCCCAGTTCCCTCAGGAAACATGTGAAGACCGTGCACGGGCCCGAGGCCCATGTCACCAAGAAGCAACGCAACGATGTTCACACAAGACCCCCGGTGCTTAAGGAGAATAGCGACAATGAAGCAAGTGCCAAGCAGAGTGGCAAGGCTGGAGAAGAGTGCGCTGAGGCAAACAGCACCACCAGGGGCACGGATGACTGCCTGCAAGTCAAAACCATCAAGACGGAGAATTCTGTGGTAAGAGACACTCTTGCTGTGAAATGGTCACAATGCCACTGGATTTGGGAAGTGGGGTGGTGACACATAAATAACATTCATGCACAGCTTTCCAAATTTCACACTTCAGAATTCACCAAGCTCCTTTATACCCCTTCTTCTTGTTGTTCTGCTGTATCTGAAACCAAATATTGGCGATCCTCATGGCGATCAGCCATGAAGACTTTCCTGTGAATATAATGCAGTGGCCTTTCATCTGCCTTCTGCAATGCAGAATGACCCCGTACCACTGATCCAGTTCCGGGAGTCACTTTCTGGCCCTGAGCCCTTTTGACATGCAAAGTCCTCCTCAACCCCAGGTCAGTATTGATGGAGCTGCTGCCCTCCATCAAGATGGATCCAAGTGGGATTTAATCCACTTGGGTACCATCACCCTCCCCTGTGGACTTCGGCACCCAAGGCCATTAGTCCTCAGTTATACCCCTAGGTGAATTTTCTTTTACATGTTCATTGTAACACTTTGCATTCTGACACAGACAAAGTATTTTTATAGTATCGGAATATAAAAACATTATTTAAAAAAAGAGATGTGTGTCACTACTGAGAAACAAATTTTCTGTTTAAACCATGTTACTGGTGAAGAACCCTGGTGGCACAGTGGTTAAAGTGCTGTACTGCAGCCAAAAGGTTGTGAGTTCGATCCTGACAAGTTCCAGGTTGGCTCAGCTTTCTATCCTTCCAAGGTCAGTAAAATGAGGACCCAGCATGATGGAGGCAAAATGCTAATTACCTTGTGAACCGCCCAGTCCTCTAAGCACTACGGAGCAGTATATAAGTGTAATTGCTATTGCTATAAAATTCTACTTCGGTTAAAACTTGGTGGGACTTCTGGGAATCAATCCATTCTATGGATTAGTAGTTGTCTATCATACAATGTGTAAGAATATGAAAATTTAAAACATGTAAGGCTGTCTTGTTTGGGGTCAAATCACAGGTCCTGCCCACTATTACCCAATCCAGTAATATTTGTTATTTGGTCTCTCAACTGACTTTGACTGGTGGCTTCCTTAGAGCTCATACTCTAGATTTTAGGTGTGGGGAGGCTCTGGATTACAATTCAAATGTGAATTGTGATCCTTTTTATTCAGATCTCTTTACTCTTCCTCTGCACACTCCTTCTATTTCAATCTTGCCCTCCCAATGGGAGAATACTCTGGCCTCACGGCTATGTTGGCAACTCCATAGCCACTCCCATTGTTCGACTTCCTTGATCGTCTACTTTTCAGCTGTATTGTTAGCAAGACACGCAAGAGGCAGATACTCAGGCTGGGGCAGCATGTAAGGGAGTCCATCCCTGCCACTGTGCAGCTGGGAGTCCAAGCTATCCCGCCTACTTGTCCTTTCCATCCTTCTTTGTCCCTTTGAAAGAAAGGTGACAGGGATGGAGGAGAGGAGACTCATATTTGGGAGAGAGAAGGAATGGGAAGCAGGTTTTGCAAAATATAGCACATCAGGATGTAAAGCCAATTTTGCTTTGTAAGTGGTGTTTGTATTTGTCTCTGTGTGTGTCCCTCTCCACCACACTTTTTTCACTCTGTCCAGCTTACTAAATTGTGGACTCCAACATCTTGACTTAAATGATGAGGACCTTGACAGGAAAAAAGATTACATACATACATACACAATCCTGTTAGTTAGACCTTCTGAACACACAACATGTGTCCTACTTCTCTAACTTGTTATCCCTATATATTAATCATACATATGGCAATGTTATTGTCCTGTAGACTATCCAGAGCTCTTCAGATATGTAATCACAGTCATCTTTTTACCTCTGGTGTTTGTATATTCATGTTTCAGGGGAAAGATGAAGGCCTAGAGATAGAAGCATAGTTTTGCCCACATCATTTTTCATGGCAGAGGGGAACTGAGCACTTGCCAGGTTCATTGTTAAATTTCTTAGCCACTATGATGCTCGTAGCTGTCATATATCCTTCAAAACTACACTGCACAGAGCCTTAAAGCAGGTTTCACTGAATGTGTAAACTCTAAGGATAATAAAATTAGAGAACATTATTGCTGTGTGTTGAATAGGAAGGTGCCATACTTCAGAGTTTTAAATGTTGTATGGTCTACCTTTTTAGAAATTGAAAATGATCACAGTTCAGATAGGTCCCAGTAGCCTGCATTTCACATCCTGCATATTTGATTTGTTGAAAAGGACAATTTTCTGGTAACTCCAGAATGTCTTAGTGATTGTGTTTTCTCCTTGCACTGGATGCTCTGAAGGTAACACCTGAACAAATATACAGTAGGTCTGATGTGCCTGCAACTAACATCAGTGCCTAACAGTATCAATAATTAATAATCTGATTTGAAGTATCAAATTAACAAAAGTAGATTTTCTTTTGCCAGTGTTGTGGATGTTACAAATCTGCCATTAGTTCTCCATCTCTTTCTCATTCCATCAATGACCTCAGGTCTTTCTCTTTGTGTTGTCTGTGTTCTAACAACCTTTTCTTTCTCCTCTTTTAACCTTCTGTACTCTACTTCACAAGGACAGTCTGTACTAAGGTGAGCAAATACATCGTCTTTGTCAAAACTCTCTGAACAAAATAGATCATGTGGGTTTTTTCCTGTAGAGGTAGATAAAGAAATCCATACACATGTGCATTTTCTATGATTGCTAGGATAGAACAATTGTGGTAAAATATCTGTGTATGAAATAATTCTTTCTATTTCAGCTTTTCCATGAGGAAAAACTAGGGTGGGGCAACCATGGCCTTGCCACTAGAGGTCAACTTTAAATGTCTTCCCCTTCCCCCAGATTTGCCAAGATTGACCCCTGTGGACTACCACCATAAGAAAAGACAACAGCAGACAAAATGTTGTCAGCCCATAAACCTGGCTACAGGGAGAGATCAGAGGAAAGGTGATTGGTACACCAGGTTCCACTAAGGCAGCACAGGATAGGGCTACCAATACCTCAATACACACCAGGCCTCTGGCCAAAACATAGAAGAGGCAGCATCCCAATAGATTGTGATCTAACTAATAGCAAATGTAATTATTCCTCACCATTGGCTAGGAATTGTTTTCCAATACATTGCCCACCATTGGCCCACAGAATTTACATTTAGGTGCCAATATGTCCCCTTACCCTGAATCTACGAGATGAAACTGGCCCATTCAAATGCAGTTGGAAGTAGCACCCTTGTCTCTGTTTGGACTGGTTTTCACATTGTATGAAGATGAAAAGGTGTGTTCTGTAGTTTAGGGGGTCTAATTCCAGCAGGACAAACAGGTAGCTATAGTAGAACAGTGATAGCTCAGAAATGAAAAGAACACTCCTTGAATTCTTCATTCTCATTGACTGGTCATTACCTTTAAAGCCTTACATGGTAGTGGGCCAGGATACCTAAGAGACCGCATCGCCCATAGAATCTGTCCATCCAACCAGAGTGGACCGGAGGGGTTCTCTGCTTGTACCATCTGCTAGATGGGCCCATCTCTCTAGCACAAGAAAGAGGGCCTTCTCTGTGTCTGCTCCAGCCCTATGGAACCTCCTGCCAGTGGAACTAAGGCTGCAGATGGAATTGCTGCCCTTCAGGAAAGATCTGAAAACATGGCTGGGGGGGCAGGTGTGGGGTCCTGAAGATGTCATGACCCCCACCTGCTGATTGGTTTAATATCAAAGTAATTTTCCTCTTTTTAATATGTGTGGGGGTTTTAGTGGGGTAATTTGTTTTAATGGTGTGGTTTTTTAAAAAAGTTTTTAAGATTGTAAGCCACCCAGAGTCTTCGTGAGTTGGGTGGCTATATAAATTTTAATATAATATAAATAAATAAGCTGTCGTGACAAGACAAAATTTGCAAGCCTCACAATATTCTTCGCCTCTAATCATGAGCCAGGCAAAGCAGGTATTGTTTTCCTCCCAAGAGCTTTGTAATTTGTATAAAATGCATCTGGAGTTCTTTCTCTTTAAGAGGCAAAGCACTTCAGACACACAGCAAGCACAATAGGACAAGCGGATTGTTCAAAATGATGCAAATAACCCACCTGGTGTTTCTAGTTCTTAAACATTGCTAGTTTGGGGTAATTTGCAGATTAAGTGTTCCATAGGTTAGTCATAACTTTATTATACTTTTGCAAATATAACCCTACTGTGATACTGCTGTGATATTATTGATGGTAAGATTTTTTTTTTCTTTAGAATGTCACCCCAATATTTCTGTGGCAATTTCAGTATTGCTTTGATATGGGGTCATCTTCTTAACATTTTTTCATTTTCCAATATGAGAAAAATCAGATTTTCTTGTAACATCCAGAATTGGCTTTATAACCTCATCTATTCTTAGAGAATTCTACTGTTTTAGAGGAAGAACAATAGGCATATCTCTGATTATTGTCTGTAGAACTCTTAACATTCTGGTTAAAATGTCACCGAAAGACTGCAAATGAAAGGTTATCTGGCATTCCAGTTCTACATCCATCTATGATCAGCAATCATAAATCGTCATTCCCAGGCCAAGAAAGCCCTTCCTTTGAACCAGCAGAAAACATTTAGCTTTTATTGCAAATAAATTTACTTAATGTGAAATGTAATTCCTAATTTTAAAAAAGAAACCTTTACCAAACTTAAGCCTGTAAATCATGCTCTTATCTGCCTATAAAGGCTGTCAGAAAAAGATGTTAGGAGCCTTTGAAGCAGGGGAAGTGCACTGTGCCTAAAGCATTTTGAGTTCGATTCTGCTGCAGATAAACAGGGCTCACTCTGTAGAATTTGGGGTGGGAGGAAAAATCCAGGTTCCAGGTTTATCTCAGAAAAGCATCAAGAGCTTAAATTTCTTGAGTGAAGAATGCATACAGATCGTCTTTGCTAAGAAGGAGGGGATCCACCCTCAAGGCTTTTAGCTCCCTGATGTTTACATACCACTTTTTGAAAAAGTTGTAAAAATTAACTTAATCTCTTAAATCACTGATCTCGTGAAAATCCTGTGTCCACATTACAGTGCCATCACACTCTGAGAGCAATAATGGACACATTGGTTTTATCGCTTAATGAGGATTTGTTTACACTTAGGATAGATCTGGTTTAAATAATGTTTGATTGAAGTTTAGAGCTGTAGCATCTGTGTGGTATGATTTAATTATTTTAATGTATTGAGTTTCAATACATTACATAAAATAAAGTTCAATGAAGTAACATAGACTTAAAGTTTTCTACCCTTCTCCTTGTCACTTTAATTCAAATCTGAAACCAGTTAACTTTGACTGTCTAATTTTGCAGGATTAGTTTGGCAGAATCATAAAAAAAAACAGTAGAAGCTTTTAGTAACTAACGTGTAGAAGTATTGGAATAATGGCACATATGCTAAACTAATATACTGTCATCCCCATAATCCAACGTCCATGCCAGTGATTGAAATTAACTTTCTAAATGAGAAGAACTGTCTTTTACATTTCAATGAAAATACAATCATTCTTGATCAACCATAATTTCTTCATGGGGGGGGGGGGGCTACCTCTTGTAGTCAGTCTTATGGCTCAGCTAATCCAGTTCAAGAAGGACCCTAACCTTCCAGACAACCTTTTCTGTGGACTGAGAGACTGACCTGTGGAAAAGTCAACAGGAAAGTCCTCTACTGTCAACCTAACTATACATACCCAGTCTGTTTTTATTTTTTCCCCTCATAATTTGAAGTATTTATGCTATTTTAATGGTGGCCTTCATAATTTAAAAAAATATTTGCCCTTTATTTTGTTTTAGCTGAAATTTAATGAGATAGGGATCTCTTTTTTTAACCAACTTGCTTTTTGACAGCAAAATCAGAACGTTAGATCTGAGGTGAAGACTGTCCAAGACTATTTGAAAACTGGAGTGTCACCAGTTTTCTAATCAGATTAAGTGACAGTGAAGGGAAATGTTGGAGAAAACAGAGAGGTGACAATTATGAGAAAAAGAATAGGGCTGAGAAGGAGCATCTACAGGGGGAAGGGGGGGTCACAGCAATCCAGACATTTGGCAGGATAATTTTGTTTTATTTTTAGTCAGTCCTTTGGCTGCATTAAATATGCAAAAGTTAAGATGGATCATAATCTAAGATTATGTTGTACATCTGGGGAGGAAGCTCAGATTTGCTAAAACCTTCTCCTCCCCCCCCCCTCTTTGTTTTCCTAAGATATATCAGTCCAGTCCTGGGGGCCAGTCGTCATGTAGCAGTGAACCATCACCACTTGGAAGCACCAATAACAATGACAGTGGAGTAGAGATGAACATGCACAGTGGGGGAAGTTTGGGGGACCTGACCGCGTTGGAGGATGGCACTCCTGTTGTGGACTCGACGGTCTCGTCCGGCATCAGCCTTCAGCTAAGGAAACATTCGACCACAATGCAACGCCTAGAGCAGCTCAAGAAAGAGAAACTCAGGACAGTGAAGGATTCTTGCTCATGGACCAATCCAGCCCTGCAAATCAGAAACACCAAGCTGCCTCCCATCCCAGGCAATGGTAAGTCTGTCTGTTTTTTGATAGCTACCGATAATTGCCTGAGATCTCTACAACCCTGTCGCTAAACTGTCCAGTTCATATCTCTCTCCCCCACCCCCACCCCCCGAATGCAGGTACTTACAGGGCTTGAAACCTGCAATGCGGAATGCATCCCAAATATGCTTATGAAATTCTACTTCCCTATCTTGGCTTTAAGACTGATAGGAGATTGCAACATGGTTGTACTTCTGTCCTAGCTTCCCTAGCACTTCATATTTGAGATGAGAAGCTCAGATTCTAACTTGAAACATGGAATGATGTCCTAAGCGTGAACATTAACTCTATGCTTATTTCATTCTTAAAAGCAAATTACATGACATTGTCTTTTACTTTCAGTCCTATTTGAAGACTGCTGCATATCTCAAATGCACACCAACTTCTCTTCTGATATTTGGATCACAGGGAAAGACCACATTGCATTGTATTTTAGATCTTTCTCAATCTGTTGAAAATGAATATAGAGTTTGAGTTGATGGTCAAACTTTCAACACATAATTGTATTCTGAACATGTGTATCAAAATTTATTCTGATATCTCCATGTTCCCAAACGTTGACTTGAGTTACATTAAAGAATTGTTTCATTCCTCTAGTTTAGATTGTACAACACAAATAGTTATGTCCAGAAAAGAAGATATTGCACTTAGGTCCAAGACTGTGGGTGGGAACAGAATTGTTGATCCTCTGCAGCCCAGCAAAGACAGGATGTACCTTGCCTGACAAAGCAGGCTCTTTAGATCCAGACCCATGAGAGAATTATCTTTCCATTCCTAAGTAAATCTCCTACCTCTGTCAGTTTTTCATCCTATGGTTTTAACTCGTGTGCTCAGAAAGACAATCTGGATGATCTGTCATGACATATTTCTTTCAGTATAGTAATGCTTTTGTGGTGCTTAATGTATAAACTCAGTGGCCAAAATTCTATTGCGCAGTCACACACAAAATGTAATTTTCCAAAGCAAATTACCGTAAATTAAGTAATCTCCATAGACATTACCTGTTGCACATCAAGTTGTGGAATCCCTACTGAGTCAGTATAAAAGACTAGATATGAAAGGATTAGCAGCATATTGGAATGATCTGTGAATCATATATAATGGCTTTTTGCTAAAATACATTGAAGTAACTAACCATAATACTCAACTATATTGTAATTATGTCTGTAAAGAAAAAGCTACAGTAATTGTGGCGACCAAAAGAAACATTTTCAAACCCATTATTAGAGTAATACCTGTCATTTGGGACAACTGGAAAGTCACAAAATATGGTGAAAGCTTCAGAGTTCTCCAGAACTTTTCCTCAGGGAAAGATGAACAGATGCAAAGGAGAAATATTGATTGTGCATGTGCCCTTTTGATTCTGCTTGTGCTCTTAAGCAGAGCTGCTGCTGAGGAGAGCCAAACAAACGAAGTGAGCACTGGTAAGTTTTGGGCGTGCTTGCAGTTGGAGTAGAGCTTGAGCTGTTCTTGGACAGAGCGGATCAGACTATCCTGGACAAAGAAGAGACAGGGCACAGTTCTAAGGAAGAAGGCACTTCACTAACTCAGGAGGGAGATGCTTGGAGGAATGTGACTCAAAGGAGGAGGAGAGTAGGGGATCACTCTGAGAGTCTGAAATTACAGAATCAATTTGAGGCTCTTTCCCTCATCACACTTGATGAGGAACACACAGAGAAACAACTGGTTCCACCTGAGGATCTCTCCTTCATCACACTTGATGAGACCCAGGAAGATAAACAACAGGAACAAACTGAAGTCCTCTCCCTTAATATGGTTGATGAGGTGCATATAGATGAACAGATTGCAGGAGAGAGGCTCCTTGTCCTAGGTGATTCAATAATTAGGAATACAGAGAGATGGATTTGTGATGCACATGATAACCATATGGTGACTTGCCTGCCAGGTGCAAAAGTTGCAGACATCACGAGAAATCTAGATAGCTTGTTAGAGAGAACTGGAAAGGAGCCAGTGGTCATGGTACACGTTGATACCAATGATGTTGGGAAGGCCAAGCTGTCTGTCCTGGAAGCCAAATTCAGGTTGTTAGGAAGAAGATTGAAGTCCCGGACTTCCAAGGTAGCATTTTCAGACGTGCTGCCTGTTCCTCGTGCAGGACCTACCAGGCAGGCAGAGCTCAGAAGCCTCAATGCATGGATAAGGCAGTGGTGTTCAGAGAGGGCTTCAGATTTGCCAGGAACTGGAGAACATTTTGGGAAAGCCAAATCTGTTCAGGAGGGATGGGTTGCACTTGAACCATGATGGGACCAGATTGCTGGCACTCAATATCAAAAAGGCTGCAGAGCAGCTTTTAAACTGATAACTGGGGGAAAGCCGACAGGAACTGGGCAGCATCCGGTTCGGGAAAGTGTGTACTTGAGTAGTGAGGAGGATGCAAAAATTACTGAGCAGAGTGAGAAGTTAGTCACCAGCACTCTAGCAGAAGGATGCAAGAGGCAGTCTAAAAATGCAACTGGACTCAAAAGACTGTATCAGAAAAGCATATATAAATGCTTGTATGCAAATGCCAGAAACCTCCGGAACAAAATAGGGGAGCTGGAATACTTAGCAATAGATAAGAATATTAATATTATTGGCATCACTGAAACCTGGTGGACGGATGATAACCAATGGGATACAGTTATCCCAGACTACAAACTGTACAGGAAGGATAGGAAGGGGCAAATGGGAGGTGGTGTAGCCTTGTATGTCAAAGAAGTGATAAAATCATATGAATTGGAATATCTAGGTGATTTGGAGTCACCATTAGAAGCTCTGTGGGTAAGAGTACCAGGCCACAAGGATGGTCTAACAGTAGGCATATACTATCGGCCTCCAACCCAAACTCTTGAGGGAGACTGGCAGTTGGAGAATGTTGTAAAGGAGGCATCCAAGAAGGGAAGCCTGGTTATAATGGGGGACTTCAATTACCCTCACATAGACTGGGTGAACTTTTGTTCAGCACATGATAAAGAGATAAAGTTCCTAGATATGCTAAAAGATTGTTCCCTGGGACAGATGGTTGAAGACCTAACTAGAGGTACAAAAATCCTTGACTCAGGATCTGGTGTAAGATGTTAATGTGACTGATCTAATAGGGAACAGTGACCACAACTCAATTATGTTTAACTTGATCATAGACCACAAGTCACTGATAAAATCTAACACAGAGACCTTAAATTTTCAAAAAGGAAATTTCCTAAAGATGAGGAAAGTAGTAAAAAAGAAGCTGAAAGGGAATATTGAGAGAGTCTAAACACTCTAAGAGGCATGGAGGCTGTTTACAAAAACAATAACATAGGCCCAATTGGAAAGCATACCCAAAAGGAAAAAGGGCACTGCCAGGTCCAAGAGGACTCCGATGTGGCTTACAGGAGCTGTTCGGGAAGTGATCAAAAGCAAGAAAAGCTCATGTAGAAGATGAAAGGCTTGTCCGAATGAGGACAGCAGGCAGAAACAAATTCTGGCAGAACAAATGCAAGGCAACAATCAGGAAAGGAAAGCAAGCCTTTGAGGAGCGTATAGCTAAAAATACTCAGAGAAATAACAAAGACTTCTTTAAGTACATTAGAAGCAAGAATCCAACTAGGAAGGCCATTGGACCATTAGATGACAATGGAAGGCAAGGGGTTATTAAAGAGGAAACAGAGATTGCAGAGAGATTCAATGAATTCTTTGCTTCAGTATTCACTGAAGAAGACAAAGACCACATGCCCAAAACAGAGCCTATCTTCGTAGGGATGGAAACCGAAGAATTAAGCCAGATAGAAATAACCAGGGAGGAGGTCCTTGCATGTCTTGTTAAACTAAATGCTAACAAATCACCAGGACCAGATGGCATCCATCCACGAGTTCTCAGGGAACTTAAAGATGAAATTGCTGATCTCCTAGCCAAAATATATAATCTTTCCCTCAAATCAGGGTTTGTGCCTGATGACTGGAAGGTAGCGAATTTAACACCAATTTTTGAAAAAGGATCCAGGGGTGATCGAGGAAATTACTGACCTGGCAGTTTGACATGTGTCCCAGGTAAAGTGATGGAAACCATCATAAAAGATCGGATAAATAAGCACATAGAAGAGAGGGTGCTGCTAAAGGAGAGCCAACATGGCTTTTGCAAGGGCAAATCATGTCTCACTAATCTGTTGGAATTTTTTGAGAGTGTCAACAAGCATGTGGATAAGGGGGATCAGTTGACGTTGTTTATCTGGACTTTCAGAAGGCTTTTGACAAGGTCCCGCACTAAAGGCTCTTGAATAAACTTACCAGTCATGGAATAAAGGGACAGGTCTTGTCCTGGATCAGCAACTAGCTAAGGGACAGGAAACAGAGGGTAGCACTAAATGGACACTTCTCCAAGTGGAGGGAAGTAAAGAGTGGGTCCCCCAAGGTTCAGTACTGGGACCCCTGCTTTTCAACCTCTTCATAAATGATCAAGAAGTAGGAATAAATAGCAAGGTAGCCAAATTTGCTGACGACACTAAATTATACAGGCTAGTGAAAACTGTGAGAAATTGTGAGGAGCTCCAGAGGGATCTCTTGACACTGGGGGAGTGGGCAAAACAGTGGCAAATGAGCTTCAACATTAGTAAGTGCAGAGTGATGCATGTTTGGGCAAAAAAAACCAATTACATTAATAAACTGATGGGTTCTGAACTCTCTGCGACAAACCAGGAAAGGGACCTTGGTGTCCTGGTGGACAGCTCAATGAAGGTGTCAACCCAGTGTGCCTCAGCAGTGAAAAAAGCAAACTCAATGCTAGGGACATACCTGTCAACCCGCAGCTCCGGAAAAAACGGGACCTGCACAGAGCGGTTCCGCACAGGTCGCCTTCCACGCAAGTGGCGTAGGCTTCCACGAATGCGTGGAAGGGTTCTACATGAGTGTAAAACCCTTCTACGCATGCGTGGAAGGTGACTTGCACAGAAGGGCTGCGCAGTACTTCTTTTCCCCCGCTGCTAAATTACTGAGTTTTGGCAGCGCGGGTCGGGAAATGACATCAATCGGTGCAGGATTACGGGGTAATCCCGGCCAAATCGGGAAGGTTGACAGGTATGGCTAGGGATCATTAGGAAGGGTATAGAAAATAAGTCAGCAAGTGTCATTTTGCCTCTTTATAAATCTATGGTGAGGCCCCATCTGGAATACTGTGTACAGTTCTGATCGCCATACCTCCAGAAGGATATTATGGAGCTGGAAAAAGTGCAGAGGAGGGCAACCAAAATGATTAGGGGACTGGAACACCTTCCTTACCATCTGAGGCTGCAACAGTTGGGCCTCTTCACTCTTGAACAACGGCATCTAAGAGGTGACCTGATTGAAGTTTATAAAATGATGCACGTTGTGGACAAAGTAGATAAGGAAAAACTGTTTTCCCTATCACATAACACTAGAACTAGGGGGCACTCCATGAAACTTTTGGGTACTAGTTCTCAAACAAAAAAGAGAAAATACTTTTTCACCCAGAGGATCACTGGTCTATGGAACTCCCTGCCAGAAGAAGTGGTGACAGCTGTCAATCTTGACAGCTTCAAGAAAAGATTAGACAAGTTAATGGAGGACAAGGGTATCAATGGCTATAATTATGGATACCTAAGGACAACCTCCAGGTTGGAGAGATAGGCAGGATATCTCTCAATGCCATTTCCAGGGAATCCTAAGCAGGTGAAGGCATCTGCTTGGGAATACCCCGAAGCAAATGGTGAGCCACTGTGTGAGACAGAATGCTGAACTGGATGGGCAGTGGCCTATTCTAGCAAGGCTGTTCTTATGTTCTTAAATATGACTTATGTTGAAGAGTCGGAGTCTGCATCTGGCAAGAGTCTTGAGACAGGACCTGGGCAGATGCTCTGTCATAGCATCTTCACATTTCTTTTCAAAAAAAATTTTTTTTTTTTGCTCTGCTAAGCATGTTTCCTCATAACCCGAAAATACTGTATCTCAGGGTGGGTGATCTCAGTGAAACCAAAGACCAGTTTTCAGATTTGCTTGGAGGCCCAGGACAAGGAGGTAGGAGGAAAAAGGGGAGGGATGAGCCAAAGAAGCCCAATTGTACATTTAACAATTATTATTTTTAATGAATGGTTTGGTATTGTGAAGGCTGCAGCCAAAGGTCTGCATGTTGCCCACTCAGTTGTACATGAAAGGTGTCACACACATATATATGGGGAGCTAGGAGAATGCATCCAATTAAGCAGTCATACTTCTGCCATCACTGACCTACCCCTTTCCTTCCCCCTTCTTCTCTAGGCTGTCTGCCGGACAACATGGGTAGTGCCTCCACAGCGCTGCCTAACCCAAGGATAGCAGAGCTGTCCATCAATGAGATGACAATGCTGAACCAGCTAGCTGAGCGCCGTGACAGCAATACCAGCACCATCAGCTCTGCTTACAGTGTTAGCCGCAGGTCATCAGGGATATCCCCATACTTCTCCAGCCGCCGTTCCAGTGAAGCATCACCATTTGGACACCGCCCAAACAACACAAGCTCTGCTGACTCCTATGATCCCATTTCCACAGATGCCTCTCGCAGGTCAAGTGATGCCAGCCAATTTAGTGGGATCCCAGGGCTTCTGAACCTGACACCAGCTCAGCAATACAGGCTGAAAGCTAAGTATGCTGCTGCCACGGGCGGTCCTCCACCAACACCACTGCCAAACCTCGACAAAATGTCTCTGAGAAATAAGATCTCCCTGCTTGATGGGGCAGAACCTGCTTTGCCCTCATTCTGCTTTCCTCCTGGGCCAAGACGCTGTAGTGATAGTAATACATATGGCTATGGGGCTCCACCCACATTTGCTCATGAAGTCCAAGGTAATAGCACAAGACGTGCAAGCGATCCCGTGAGGAGGCCTGATGAAGACCCACTTTTCCTCCCCAGAGTCCATCGTTTCAACAGCACCAACACCATGAATCCCCTTCATCCTTCTGCAGACAGAAGAAACTTCAGCCTTCCTAATTTCACACGTGTTGATGGAAGCCTTGCCAGGCCCACATATTCTCCACGACCTCCAAGTATTAGTGAAAATATCGTCATGGAGGCAATGTCTGGTGAAATTGATGGTTGCGTTGGAGATGATGATATTGTGCTACCTGATGATGTAGTACAGTATATTAAATCACAGAACAATGGGATGGCTGCAGAAAACTCTTCCATAGGGTATGGTAATGAGATGCAGAACTTCCAAGCGAATCTGAAAGTGCAACATAGCAACACACTAAGCCAACGCAGAATGGCAGTTCCAGATGTGAATATGAATCATCAAGCTCCTGGCATAGGCGGATGCCAAATGAACTTTGAAGCTAACTCTAATTTGAACAAAAACAACATGCCAGTCCAATGGAATGAAGTTAGCTCCGGTACAGTTGATGTGTCCTCTAATCAAGTGAAGCCACAATTCCCTCAACGGAACTTAGCTGTAGTTCATCAGAAACAGAACTTTGGCCAGTATCAGAACTTCAGCCTTCCACAAATGCAAGTTAGTCAACACAACATCAACATAGCTCAGCAGCAGTTTGTGCAGAAGAATGCAAGTGTAGATGGGCAGAGGTTAAATTGTATGCACTTAAGGCAGCAGCAGGTGAATCCAGGTCCTAGTAACAATCAAGATTTGAACGTACATGAATTGAACGCACATGAAGTATACAATCAAATGCTGGGCCAAAATACAATTGGCAGTGAGCTCAACCAGATTTCTCCTTCCTGTAATAGTATGATAGCGAAGCCTGCATCCCATGTTCATACCCAACAGATAGATACAATGGCTGATCCAGTTGCACTGGTCGACAGTAGTAGAGAATGCATAATGCACAATCAAGGGATACAAGAGCAAGGGCATCAACCAGATTTCTCTTCACTGCCAAGCCATGTGAACTTCTCTATGACTCAGGAGGTCTTCCCTCAGCCATCAAATCCACCAAACTTTGAGCCTCAACAGAAAATGATAGGCACGATAGGGCAGAGTTTCACTTCTGGTGTGGTACAACCCCATCCTCCACCTCATCCCAGCCCAGCAAACAGATACCGTGGAGTACGTGCTACACAACAGCTAGGTTATATGAGAACAAATCTAGCAACTAATGAAGTGAGCCCAAGGCAGGAAATAGCAGAACCTACCTCCACAAAAATAGGAGGTATAGCACCATCACAGACACAACAGTGTCATAATAGTATGAGGGGAAACCATTTGATGCACTATTACGGTCAAATACATATGTATGAACAAAATGGGAATCTGAATAACCATGCGGACTGTGCTGTAAGGCAGCAGCAATGTGCACTTAACATCAAGCCAATCGGTGTTCTTTCTCCAGGAGCTAATCAGGTGTCAAGCACTGTGGACTCTCATATCCTGGAGCCTCCTCAGATAGATTTTGATGCCATCATGGATGATGGTGACCATTCAAGTCTCATGTCAGGGACCCTGAGCCCTAGCATCCTACAGAATCTCTCCCAGAACTCTTCCCGCCTTACCACTCCCCGAAACTCTCTGACACTGCCACCTATACCAGCTGGAATTAGTAATATGGCGATAGGGGATATGAACTCTATGTTGACCACCCTGGCAGAAGAGAGCAAATTCCTTAACATGACGTCTTAATGCTTAAAGCACAACTGACTTGATGTAGCCAAGAGATTAAATGCTAAGCAATTTTATGAATGTGCTTTTTTTTAAAAAAATTTTCCATAGGGTAGACTTTTTTACAAGTATTAAATACATTAAAGGGATTCCAAATAAGGAAAAAAATGTTTCTGTACAAACATGTATAAACTGTATAAAATAATCACTGAATGAATGCACTGCTAGTATTATTTTTGAGCTTGTTTCTCAGAGCTCTCTATCATAATTTTCGAGCATACCTCTCAAGTGTCTCTGTTAGTCAATGATAGACCATGTTTGGAATAATTTCTTCAAAGCTGACCACCACCGCCACCACTGTTCCTCTTGTTTGTTCTCTTTGCGATAGGTATCTCATTGTTTCAGAAACCGTTCAACCTCTGAAGTAATTGAGACTTTGCCAAATGTGGACTACAAGACATGCCTGTGCTATAATATTGGAGCCCGGTGTTTCAATTGAATCTCTCCCTTGTAAACAACTTGCTTTGCTATTAACATTTGGTTTTGCTTTGGTTATTGTTGCAAAAATGCAATTTTTTTTGCCCTATCTCTGACTTAATTGCAAAAGCCATACCATGTGTGCTTAATGCTTAATGCATGATTTTATGATCAGATGTGCATCACAGAGAGAGAGAGAAAGAGAGAGAGCACAGTATTGTTTATACAGCCAGTGTAGTTCTGTCTACCTTGCAGCTTAGTTGGGAAGCATCAACTCCAGACCAGTTTTGCAGTGAAGTGCCTTACTGTGCATTAGTTGTTGAGTCATCAAGGCATTGCTTGTCCATTAATGTCCAATAAAGTTTACCGCCAGAAGCATGTGTAAAATAAAGGTGCATTTGTATCAGGCACTGCAGTATTGCTAAAAAGATATTTGAGAAGGACACATTGATAGGAAAGATTAATGCCCCAGTTGTTTTATCAGAGGGTATTTTTACAAGGTGGTTTATATCATGGAGAATGTAGTGAAGGTTGGAAAATGGCACTAATTTAAAAATATGTCTAGTAGGAGAAAGGTTGTTGCGCATGGCACTGAATCATGCTTTTAAAAATACAAAATGTTCTTAGATTCAACTAACTTCACACCACTGAAAGTAAAGAGAAGCGACATCATAGCCAGTGGTGGGCATCAGCAGGTTTTCCCCATTTTGCCAGAACTGGTAGCAGACATTCTGGCTGATCCCGCCCATCCAAGTTTTGAAATAAAGTAGTCCTAATTTGGGTGCAACACAGGGCTTTCCCCCTGGCCACACCCCCATACCACGCCCACAAAGTAGGTAGTGAAAAAAATTGAATCCCACCACTGATCATAGCTTATTAAAATCAGAGGCTTCAGAAGTGATGGTGCAGAAATTTTCTCTGCATTCACGATGCCAAATTCTACACATGTGTCAGCTTTGCTGATAAGGTCAGTTTGGCCCTGTGTTCTGCCCTTGTACCTGAGAGTCATATTTCTTGGTCCACCTTGCTTTGAAGAGATGTACTAAGACTAAACTGTTACTTTAATTATCATGGAGAAAAGGCAGCAGGAAAGAGAACAGATCAAAAGGAGAGAAAATAAGAACCAGTGCAATGTGCAGATCTGTACTATCTCACAAGGGCAAATGGCTGCGGTCTTCTTTGCAAGACATTTTGCAACTGTATAATCAAGATGGGCATTAGTTTTCTGGCCCACCAAACAGACACCCACTTCCCAAGTATAGTATCATCCAAAAGTTGTTGCAAGAATATGCCACAGTGCTATCAGAAAGGTGCACCTCCCTCGCTCTGTTGATGGCCTGAGCAAGTAGCCTCAAGTAGTCATTCATTGAAAAGGACTTCACACAATACAATTAGATGAAGTAATTCATGAAAAACAATCATTTCATTCTTCTTTTACACCTTTCACTAATTGAAGTTTATTTTCCAGTCCTTATTCAAATCTGTAGTGTTGCCAAAAAAATTAGGCCAGCATTACTTAATGGCTGAGATCCTGTTCCATGAATAATCTCTGCAAAGAGCACATGAAACTGAACATTTTTTTAATTTGCAGCAGGGAGCTGAGATGGGGGAGATTTTTAGAGGTCTAACAAGGAAACTGGCATGGGTACTCAAAGGAGCTCACCACATTTTTAATTGAATTGTTTTAGCTTCACTGTCCTAGTTGGTCTCCTAGCCAGAAGGGCAGTATATACAGTACATTCATTCAATTAACCAATCATCTGCTGAAACTCAAACCAATGCTATCCCACAACAAAGTACCTTCTTACTCATCTACCAATCTCCAAGAGCTATAACTAATAGACTCTGCCAGTGGAATGCTCCATCACTGCCACAACAGATTTTCTCCCTCTTCTCTGAAGCCCCTCATGCCCCAAATATGCTCTACAGGGTTGGGGAATCCTCAGAGAAAATGGAAATGAACCCATGGTAAGAAATGCAGAGGAAAAGAAAGTGCCACTGGGCAAAAGCTACCTCTGACACGGCAAGTAGTTCTGTCTGTTTTTTAAAATATATTTCGCTGTAGCAGAGTTGTAAAGATCATGGTAACATAATTCTATTGTATGAAGAATAAGTATTTAAATTTAGTTGTTTAAGAATTAAAATACGGGACCATGATCCCTCTTTACTCATTGTTTTGATCAATATTTAAAATAGGAATCGTATCAACTTGTCCCATGCAGCCTCTAATAGGATGATGATTGGCTTTCTCATGCCTTCACAACACAACCAAGGTCATGTGCAGCTGTCACTGATACAAGTCCAGGCCATCACAAAAGATATGACATGCAACCACAATGATTGTGATGACCTAGTTGAGGACTGGACTGATCACACAACTCACAACTGTGTGTTTAGCCTCCACCTGTAGGAAGCCGTGCAGACCCTCTTGATGGGGCACAGGTCACCAAAAGTTACTTCTAAAAGAGAAGAATGGCCAGGGAGTTCAACAGTCCTGCATAACCAGAGGAACAGAGAGACACAAAATCACACTAGGTACTATCATCTCCATCGATACATGGTTTATAAGGAACAGTGAGTAATAGGTCAGTGGAGTCTGATCCCAAAGCAATGTTTGTCCTAGATTTGGTACTTGTTGCTGCAGAGCTCTCAGATGGACAGTTTCTACATCTGTTTCATAATTGTTACGATATCCTTAGAGCTTACATCCTAGGCATCCTGAAGGCTAAAGTAGGAATTCACTATTCAAAAGTGGCAGGACAAATTTGGTAACCAAATAGTCGTGTCTAAGTCATGATTAGAAATTCCCTTGAAGTCTGTGTAGAAATCTAAATTGTGTTACTGTTTACTGACTCACAAAAGATGATGAGAGGACTAAAGTTTGGGGTGCATCTAAAATATGTAAGGTCTTCTGCACCCCACCATAAAGTGCATACTGGTATTACTCAACTTAAGGTGGGGCAAGAATATGAAAAATCCATGACTTGTGAATGAAAGTGGATGAAGTCAAATGGGTTACTATGCTGTATTGACTCTATCATCTTGGTTCCTTAAAGGGCTATGATTCCTCAAATGGTAACTATGGGTTCTAAGATTGGCTTAGTTGTGTGAATCAGAATCTAAAAACTGAAGTCCTCATGACATGGAATTAGAGCTGTTAATTGCCAGACATATATTCTGGGCATTTCGTGGATTAAATAGATCAGAACCTTGCTTGGTGGTGAGGATACAGCTTTGTAAACTGTTAGAGCAAAGGGGAGAGAAAAAATCAACCGTGACTTTCTTTACCTTTACAGTAGTCGTCTTCCACTATTTGCTGTAATGGTATTATCACAACAGTACTGGCTCTGTATATATTCTGTATAGAAAAGCATTCATTATTAATAAGAGTACTGTAGCTGGGTTGTTCTGACTTTATATCTTCAGGACCTTTTTAGCCTTTTTCTATTATCATATGGATAGCAGTCACACATTGAACTGTATATAAATTTTTGTACATTAAAAAGTAATTTTTTTCACCATTGTTTCCTCTTGTTTGTTCTTATTTAGTGAACTATCTTTCCCCCCTTGTTTTCAACATATGTAAGATAGGCAGGTATCACACAGCCCTCTTCTTACTAGGAATACCTGTCCCTATTGAACTCAGCCACCACAAATTGGTGAAGAACTTCATCTTAATTTGTTTTCAAAAACTTACAAACAATGTGTGTAGTCAAGAGAATGGAGAGAACATGAAATTCTAACCAAGCCAAATAAGGGAAAAATCAAAATTGCATGATTTTTCCCCATCCCGAAGTACAACATATTAGTGGCAAGTCAATTGGAAGGGTGTTGCTTATAAAAACCATTGCCACAAATAGCCCAGTATTCCATGTTCTGACCTGCAGTGTCTCAGTTGACTCAATCGGAAAACTCTGCCATGATTTGCATCACTTAGGTCAGTAGTTCTCAATGTGGGGCCCATGCCCCGCAGGGGCACTTTAATTCCCAGGAGCCTAAGTCAGTGCATTGGCTGATCAGTCCTTTGGGGAATTGACTTAGGCTTGTGAGAATTGAAGTCCAAAAATCAAAGGTTGGGAAACACTGATTTAGGTAAATTATGACAAGGCATCGAACCTAATACTTTCTACATGGGATTAAGATGGTCAACAATTGATCTAAGGCTTATTCCCAAAGAGGAGAATATCTCATATTTTAGACTTGGATGCTCATGCATTTTTTCATAACAGAGTTTAGAACCTGTGTCTTTCTTACTAATAATGGGCTGCAGTTCCCATCAGCCCTATCCAAAATAGCTAATGGTAACAAATGATGGAAGATATAGTCCAACAATGGTAGAAGGCCACATATTCTGCATCCATGGGGATGCCCTTACAAAGCATGGTACCTGGGAGCAGGACCACCATCGGGGGGAGACCATCAGGATTACCGTCCCGGGTCAGGAGATTATAGGAGCCTGGCGGTGCCGGGAAACCACTGATCTGCGCATTCGCAAACAAACGACACGTGCAGGAAACCACAGGAGCCTGGCGGCGCCGGGAAACCACTGATATGCACATGCACAAACAAATGACGCATGCACAGGAAACCCCAGGGGTGTGGCCAAAATGGGGGGGGGGGCGTACAGGGCCCAGAAATTTCTGATGCCGGCCCTGCCTGGGAGGTAAGGATTGTGTGACAACCCCAGAAATTAGTCAACATTGGTGATGCATGCATCTTTGTACTGATGTAATCCTCTCTTGTTTGTGTAATACTCTCTTGGTATTTTTCAACAGAAGATTTATCAGCAAATAGTTTTTTAACAGGACCTTCAACACCTCCCACGGTACCTTATCATCCAAAGGACTGCAGTAGCTATCTTTTGGCAAGTTCCATGGTACTTTTAACCCAAATAGGACCTTTTTTCTTTGTCTGGAGAAGGAGACAACAGAAATCACTCCAACCAGCTACCTCAGGCTCCTCCCTCCTCTCAGTCACCCTTTCTCATCGCCGTCCCCTGTCCTACCACCAACAGCACCTGTTCTTTCACAGCAGTTTGTTCCATTTTGAAAACAAGCTGTGTTGTAAATCAACTGAATTTTCTATATTGTAGGAATGGTGATTTATGACCAAAACCTCTCGCTGACAGCCATATAACGTGTAAGTAAAATGGTCTAACAAAACAAACCTGTCCCTTGTAAGTATAATTTCTCCTGCCCGGATTTATGTTTCACGTAAATATGCAAACTGCCAGTTTAAATATCTTGTTGAAAAAGTAGCATAAAACAAATAAGACCAGGCAAAAATCCTTTAAAAAATGAGGCTGATCCTGACTGTTTGGGCTCTATTTGCATGTGCATCAATTCTCTCTTTATCTTGGAGATTCTCTTTCTATCTATCCTCTAATTTACCTTGTAAGCGCTAGGGAATACTTTCAAAGTTGTTCTTAAAGTTTCCCTCAACACTTCTCTGGTTTTAGTCTATGAGAACCAAGACAATTGAACAGCCGAAAGGTTGGCTTAACACATCTTTATTGTATGGTGGTCCGGGGGAACATGTGGTAATGGTGGACGAACAGCTCAATATATACAGTGGCTATACATTTGAATGTGGCTCCTCGATAGCCCATTGGCTACTGTCTGCGTGACGTCATTCCTGGTCACGCCCTTCTTGTCCAGGTGAGGTGGTGGCGGGAATCTTCCCGCGCTGTAGTTCTTTGGGGAATTGGAACCATGTGAGCTGGACGCTCGCTATTGCCACCCGGTGGTCACTAGCTCGCGTCCTATTACAGCGGGTTAGTGTTACAGCTGATGGTTGTTATATTCACTCCTTCGAGTGTTACATTGTTTAAAGGCATAGTATTGAGAACACAACATCCCTCCCCCCCTAGGATGAGACGAAGTCTCTCATCCAAGATGGCTTATTGCAAACGCGTTTTGGGAGCAAGGCTGGCTGGCTTGTCCCGGGGGCGCTATCTCTTCTTTGTTCCCTGGTCTCCTGTCCTGCAATGGGAGAGGGATACTCGTTAATGACTTGCCACGGCTCCGCGGCTTTCGGGGTAGGGAAGAACTCCATTGTGGGAAAACCAGGGGCACTGGGGGCTAACGCAAAACCCCACTTCTCGCTTGGATGGGTGGGGGACCACTCCAACCCCCCCCCCCCCCGGTTTTGTAACTCAAACTCAAAATCATCTGCTGGGGTATCTATGGGGGTATCTGTCAGGATATCTATGGGGACAAACTTATTCCCTTTCCCCCGTGGTGGGGACCCTTCCCCCCGTGGTGGGGACCACTGGCCCCCCTCTCCTCCCCCTTGGGCTGAACGGGTGGGGGAGAACCCTAACGTTGAATCCTTTTCTGCGCTGCCAGTGCCCAGGTTTTCGGAGATCCGGCGCCGGAGTTGGTCTGCGTGTCGCCTCCAGAGTAGACCTGTGCTGGTCTCTACGCAATATGACACGGGGCCTGTCTGTCCAATGACTATGCCCGGGACCCAGGCTGGCCCTGCGCTAGCGTAGTTTCTGCAATGAACCGGGGCGCCTATTTCGAAACTCTTCATGCCCGCTACCCCGATGTTCCTCCCAGTGTCTTCCACCCTTGTGGGGTCTAGCCTGGTCAGAATCGTAGTCAGCTTCCTGCGCATTAGGAGTTCTGCGGGCGAGTACCCCAACGCTAGGGGGGTTACCCTGTAACCCAGTAAAAACTGACACAACTGCAGGTTTAAATCCCCGGGGCCCATGCGCCTCAGCGCGTCTTTGGTGGTACGCACGAGGCGTTCTACCTGGCCATTTGTTGCCGGGTGGAAGGGTGCGGAGGTGATGTGCCGGATGGCGTTGATCTCGGTGAATGCCCTGAACTCAGCGGACATGAAGCAACTAGCGTTATCGCTAATGAGGGTGTCGGGTATACCGAACGTGCTGAACACCCTTCGCAAATGTTTAACTGTTGTGGCTGAGGAGGTGTTCGCAACTGGGATTACCTCCAACCACTTGGAGTAAGCATCCACTATGAGGAGAAAAAGTGATCCTCTGAAGGGGCCCGCAAAGTCAATGTGCACGCGGGACCACGGCCCCTTTGCCGTGTCCCATTCCCTGTGCAGAAGACGAGCTTCTTCGGGCCGGGAGCTCTGGCAGCTCGCACAAGTGCCCACCATGTGCTCGATATCGGCGTCCAACTGGGGCCACCAGAAGTAGCTCCTGGCCAGTGCCTTGGAGCGGACAATTCCAGGGTGGCTGACGTGCAGCAGTTTAAGCACCCTCGCTCTCAGGGATTCAGGGACGATTACCCGCTGGCCCCACAGGAGGCACCCCCTCTCCAAGGACAATTCCAGCTTTTTCCGAAAAAATGGGGCGAACTCCGCCGCCGGGGAGGACGTTGGCCACCCTTTCTGCACCCAAGAACTAACCAGGGCCAACGTCTTGTCCTTGCCTGTCGCCTTGGCGATCTCTGCGGGCAGTATGGGGGGTGAATCTAAGACCTCAATCATGAGCACCTGGCGGTCTTACTCAACCTCGCACACGTGGCTGCTTGTGTGGGGGAGGGGTGACCTCGACAGGGCGTCTGCGTGGCTTATGTCCTTTCCAGGGCGATACACCAGCGCGTTCTGGTACGCGTTCAAAAAAATGGCCCACCTGAGCATCCTAGGGGACAGGATCTGAGGCGTGGGCTTGTCTGCAGTAAAAATGCCTAGCAGGGGCTTGTGGTCAGTCACTATGGTAAAGGGGCGGCCATAGAGGAAATCGTGGAACTTTTTGGTCCCAGCAATTGTCGCTAGTGCCTCCCTGTCTGTCTGCGCATAGTTCCGCTCTGCCTGGGACAGGGATCTTGAGTAGAACGCTACCGGGGCCTCCCGCCCGTTTTCCATCACATGGCACAGAGCCCCCCCCCCCCCACTGGGGACGCATCACATATCAGGACTACTGGCCTCTTGGGGTCAAAATGGGTTAATATAGCGTCTGAGGCGAGGAGTTGTTTCAAATCATTGAATGCTCTCTCTTGGCTCTCGCCCCATTTCCAAGCCTCGTCCTTTTTTAGAAGCTTGTGAAGCGGCTCCGCTACCGATGCCTTCCGAGGCAGGAAGGAATGGTAGAAGTTTAGGAGCCCCAGGAATGACTGCAATTCGGGCTTGGAGGTGGGGCGAGGAGCATTTTGAATGGCGGCCACCTTTGATTTGGAGGGTTTGATTCCTGCAGGGGTTACCCAGAAACCCAAGAACTCAACCTCTTTTGCGAACAAGACGCATTTGTCTTTCCGCAGCCTCAACCCCGCCTTTTCGAATATCGTCAGTACTTTGTCTAGCCTTTCAGCCAATTCAGACTCGCTCCCCCCCCCCCCCGTTATCAACACGTCATCAAAGTATGGTAAGACCCCCTCTAGACCCTTTAAGAGGCGTTCCACGAGCGATTGGAAGATACCTGGCGCCGAGTTCACGCCAAACTGTAGGCGCGTGACCTGGAACGCCCCCTTATGAGTGACTATCGTCTGCGCAGCAGTTGCAGCTGGGGTTACTGAGAGCTGCTGATATGCCTGTGCCAGGTCAAGTTTTGCAAAACACCTCCCCCCATGTAACCTGGCCAACAGGTGGCTGACCACCGGTACCGGATACGCATTTGGGCGTATCGCCTTATTAATGGTGCATTTGTAATCTGCACATATGCGAACCTCCCCGTTGGCCTTCAGCGCTGTTACAATCGGAGTTTCCCACTCCGCGGAATCAACAGGAACAAGAATCCCCTGGCCCACCAATTTATCCAGTTCCACCTCTATCTTGTCCTTGAGTGCAAAAGGCACTCTGCGCGGTTTGAGTCTTATAGGGCAGACCTCCGGGTCCAGGTCGAACGCGACTGGGGGTCCCTTGAATTTTCCGAGTCCCTCCTTGAACACTTCGGGGTACGCGTCACACACCTCTTGTATTGGGTCAGTCCCAACGGCATGCACCCCCCCCCCAATGAACAAACCCAGGGGCTTAAACCATTGAGTCCCGAGAAGGCTACAGCTTCCCCCCTTGAGGACAACCAGGGGAAGTTCCGCGGCGTGCCGCTTGTATTGGACCTTGAATTTTCCAACCCCCAACACCGGAATGCTGTTTCCCTGCACGTCCCGCAGCGTAGACCTCAGCGCTTTGAGCCTGGGCCGCAAGTTGGGGGAAATTCCCAAAAACTCCCTCTGGGAAATGATTGAATATGAAGACCCCGAGTCTATCTCCATCCTAACGGGGGGCCCTTGCACCAGTACCTCAACAAAGTAACGGGGGTGTCCCAAGGACACGCTGTAAACTGGGGTGTCATCGCCGCTGTCGTCGGAGATGCGGCCCACGCCGTCCTGCTTCCTCGCGGGCCGGGGCCCTTCCTTGGTCCTCGGCGAACGGTCTGACGATCTTTTTGGGTCCTTGCGCTGTTGTCTGCAGACTTTGGCAATGTGCCCTCGGCGTCCACAGTTGTGGCACTCGGCCTTCCGGAACGGGCACTTGACGCGGTCATGGGCCGCTCCACAGCCGTTGCAGCGTCGGCCATCCTTCCGAACCCTCCGGACGTCCTCGTCGTCACTGCTCTCTGCGGAGGATTGTGGCGCTCGCCTGGCCGCGTGCACCGAGCCCGCTGCCTTGTCGGGTTGTGGGGGCCTTTCTCTGAACCCCTTGACTCCGGCCCTCGTGGCTTCCGCGGCCTGCACCGCCTTCACGACCTCGTGCAGCATCGGGGGCGGCTCCTGGTTCATCAGCTTTCGCTGAACTTCCTCGTCCCACAGGCCACAGAGCATGCGGTCCCTGAGAGCGATTTCCAGGTTCTCCCACTTGCAAGGGCCGGCGGCCAACCTGAGGGCCGCTGCAAAGGCGGCAACGGACTCGCCCGGCGCTTGGACTCTCTTCCAGAACGCGTCTCGAGCCGAAAACATCGAAACGGAGGGCTGGAAATGGTCACGCATTGCCTTCAGGAGCTGCTTGACCGACACCTCACTCACCTTCTTCGGTGACACCAGATCCACCAGTACTTTCATGGCGGAGTACCCGAGCATCCGGGTGAGGATGGCCTTCTTCTTCCCCTCGTCTGTGATGTCGGACACCACCAGCGCGCTTTGGAAGTCCATTTCGAAGAGCTCCCATTCTTCCGGCTTGTTGATGTCGAAACCAGCGTTTGTCTTGATTCCGTGGGGATCCATTATCCCATCCTTGTCGCCAGTTTAGTGTATGAGAACCAAGACAATTGAACAGCCGAAAGGTTGGCTTAACACATGTTTATTGTATGGTGGTCCGGGGGAACATGTGGTAATGGTGGACGAACAGCTCAATATATACAGTGGCTATACATTTGAATGTGGCTCCTCGATAGCCCATTGGCTACTGTCTGCGTGACGTCATTCCTGGTCACGCACTTCTTGTCCAGGTGAGGTGGTGGCGGGAATCTTCCCGCGCTGTAGTTCTTTGGAGAATTGGAACCATGTGAGCTGGACGCTCGCTATTGCCACCCGGTGGTCACTAGCTCGCGTCCTATTACAGCGGGTTAGTGTTACAGCTGATGGTTGTTATATTCACTCCTTCGAGTGTTACATTGTTTAAAGGCATAGTATTGAGAACACAACACTGGTGCAGACAGTAAAGCTAATCAATGGCAACTATTGTGAAGGTTACATATTGTCTCAAGTATTAGAAACACTATGTTTCTGCTTACTGGTTGCTGGGAAAGATGAGTGGTATGATGCTCTGACTCCTCAGGGGCACCTGATTTTGAAAACAGATTGCTTAATTGGAAAACCCTTTCATGTGAGCCAGCAGTAGTTGTCTCATGCTCTCTTGCCATTACTTGATGTACACTGACTTTAGTGTGCACATATGGGATACATACATGGAGTTACCTGTGATGGTGAAACTTGGCACTTCAGATGTTCTTCAATTCCCAGAAGCCCAAGCACCCTGTGAATCCACACGAATGGGTTTGCTGCGATTCATCCGGCCCACGCTGCCCTAGTCACTCCCAGAAATGTGTGTTTTACTTCCGCTTCCAGGAGCGATGAGGGCAGCGTGGGCCGGATGAATTGCAGTAAACCCATTTGTGTGGAGTCATAGGGTGCTTGGGCTTCTGGGAATTGAAGTCCAAGAACATCTGGAGTGCCAAGGTTCACCACCACGGCCCTATACTGACTGACAATACCCTTTAGTATTGTCCTTTTTCTGTAGAAGCTGGAGAGTACTTTTACATTCTGGTAAACTGAACAGAGGGAAAGAAAAAAGGAAGAACAACAGATTTGCGTAGAATAAGGATAAACATGTGTCAGTTGGCACAAGCTTTTGTAGACTACAGCCCACTTCATCAGATGCAAGGACAAATGCAGGTGAGTAGATCGACACATGCATCTGAGAGGTTGGAATCCAGAGAAAGAGTCTGTGGCTCTGCAAAGCTCAGTTCTCACTTACTGCAAACAAGCACTTTATCTTCCCTGCAGTCTCTTATCAAGTAAATCTCACAAGATTGAAAGAAGCCCCTCAAGAATCAAGAGGACTGAATTCTCCCATTAAAAATTGCAGGCGCACCCCCCCAATAACGGACACAGACAACATTGAAAGTGGATAACAGCAAAGGGCCACATTTATTGATTCAATGCCCTAGTCCGAATTATAAATTTGTATTGGTAAAACGACCAATCATAATTCCTAAGGCAAGCAGGCCGAAGTAACACTGGTAAGGTACCACCCCAAAATTGCCAACGGCAATTGGTTACAATGTATCAATTTGTATCAATTTGTTTGTCAACAACAAACAAATTGTTGACCGTAGTCAATAACTAACTCATGACCCCACCCTCTGACGCGTATCCGTGAAATCACAGGGGTGATGCATGCTGGTTAGCAATCACCATCACCCCATCGCCTGGTTCGTCGTTGACCGGACAACGTTTAACTAATTTATTCCTGTCTAGTGTTGTCCAGTCAATTGCGAACCTGCCGGATACTTGTGGGTCATACTGTTTACCTTACCAGTGCTACCCGCCACACGGAGGGGCTTCACAGAAGACCTGACGCCCCCCCCCCCCCCCAGACCGTCAGCTCGGTCAACAGGCCTGCTCGCCAGTCACCCAACAGGAGGTCCATACCTCCTCGCGACAGATGGACCCCATCCCCTGCATAGAGGTCATAATTTTGCAGACTAATATCGGGGTGATGACTAACCCGTCCCCAAGCCCTGGTGGTAAGAAACCGCGCCACCGCCTTGTTGACCGCGCGCCTCGCGCGGTCAAGCGCAAGGAGGTTAACGCCCCCTCTGTAAGAGTGGCGCGGAACAATGTCCGACCAAACCAGGGTTGTGGCAGGCCAGACATAGTGCAAGTAGGCGAGTTCCTCGCAAATCGCATGCTTGAGCGATAAGCCGGTGACCTGGCCCAAATCATTGCCCCCCAGGTGGATAATTAGAATGTCAGGCGGGTCAGCCCCCAGGCCAGAAAAAAGGAAAGGCCTCAGCTCCTGCCATAACATCCCAGGCTTACCATGCCATGCGAGACTGGCGTGGTCACCCAGTCCCAGTCGGGGTCCCCACTCTGTCGCCGCAGCGTAACGCGCTGCCCTGTGCACATAGCTGTGGCCCACCAGCCATACTGTCACCGGTGTAATACGACACCCAGGGTCTGCAATAAAATTGAGAAAAAAGGAAGGTAAGGTGACTGAATTGGTACTCATGGCGGGAGTGGGCGCACATAAAACTGAAAACACTGTGAGCCCCACCTCCCCATGCTGCGTATGTCAGCCCCCGAGTACCCAAAAGCAGCTGCTGTAGAGGCTGCACCAATACGGAACGAATGTGTGCCATAACGGGCACCTGAAAAACCCACCCTGGTGAGGGCTATGGCTGTCACCTTCCAAAACTGAAATTTAGTAAGGGGAGACCCATCTTGGTGACAGAAAAACGGGCCGTGGTGCCTGCCACGCAGTGCCAGGTACTCCTGTAGGGCACCAACCGGACAGATGTCTGCCAAAGAACACCGTAGCAGTCTTACTCCACTGCCTACGCCGTGCTGATCTGTTTTAGAGGAGCGAATCCTCAACTGGGCCCAGTCTTTGGCAACGTAGACATCTCCGAGCTCCAGTGCCCTACCACTTGCATCCGCCTTAGACAGCATCACGAGTTCGCTGACGCGGAGCGCTCCAAAAAATGCCACCGTTGTGGCTGCATGAAAAAGGGCTGCCTCATAATGATCAAAACAGAGGCCTGGCCAGCCCCGGGCCAACTGGGTAAGAACCCCTGGGGAAATAGGGTGCCGGTCGTCCGGGCAACGCCCGCGCTCGCGCACCCACCCCTCCAAAACGTGTCTCACACGGAAGTCAGAGGTGGTATCCACATGACCCCCTACTTTGGCCATAAAAGCCAACGCCGAGAGCTTAGATGCTATGGTGCGAGGTGCAAGGCCCTGTGTATGGAGGTGGACCATGAACCGCAGTACATGGTCCACCGGAATAGGCCAGGTCTCTGGCAAGTGAAATTGAGTGGCAAAAGCCCTATATGAACTGAGTGCTTGTTGATACGCCTTACGCGTGCGTGGCGCTAGTGAAAGGCCAATCGCCCGGTTCACCTCTCCTTGCCAATAGTCCACATCTCGTCCGGGAGTGGCGAGGGAAATTCCTCCGCATCCGGGGCCAAGGCGCGGAACCGGGAGATCTGCAGGCGGGACAAAGCATCAGCAATATCATTATTAACCCCCGGGACATGCCTGGCCCTGAACAAGACATTGAGGCGCAGGCAGCGCAGCACAAAATGGCGCACTAGATCCATAACCCTGGGCGATTTAGAAGTCTGTGCATTGACAATGTGTACCACAGCAGCATTGTCGCACCAAAAATGCACTACCGAATTAGCCCACTGTTCGCCCCATAGCATCAAAGCCCCGAGAATGGGAAAAAATTCCAGGTATGTGAGATCCCGCAGGCGACCTGTGCCTGCCCATGCCGGTGGCCACCCACCATAGGCCCACTTCCCATTGAAGTACATCCCATAACCCAGGGATCCTGAGGCATCAGACTGGATCTGGAAATTGGGGGATGCCAGGAGGTCCGACCTCCAAAATGAGACCCCGTTAAACTCCCTCAGGAATTGCAACCAGACGAACATGTCTGCCCTGATACCCCGGGTGAGCCTAACTCTGTGGTGGGGCCTGGATAACCCTGCCATGGCGTCGCATAAGCGCCGGGCAAAAGCCCTGCCCGGTGCGACCACCCTGCAAGCAAAATTAAGGTGCCCATGTAGCACCTGGAGTTCCCTCAGGGATGCCTTACGCTTGGCCAGCAATTCCGAGATAAGGGTCACTATCCTGGACACCTTATCGCCCGGCAACCTAGAAGCCTGCTCTACTGTGTCAATCTCAACCCCCAGGAATACTAACTTGGTCGATGGGCCCTCGGTCTTTTCGGGCGCTAAAGGGACACCGAGTTCCTGCATTAGCGTCTGAAATGTATTGAGGAGACGTGCACACGTGTCCCAGCCCCGTTCACCCCCGAATAAAAAGTCATCCAGGTAATGGGCTACAGACCGGGACCCTGACCTGCGGACAAAAGCCCACTCTAGGAAAGTACTAAAACGCCCGAAGGCCGAGCATGATATGGAGCAGCCAAAAGGCATGGCCTTATCAAAATAATATTCCCCTTTAAATTTAAAACCCAGCAATTCAAAGTCACCCGGGTGCACTGGCAAGAGGCGAAAAGCTGACTTAATGTCGCACTTGGCCAGCAAGGCACCCGGGCCACACGAGCGCACCATGCGCAGCGCATGGTCGAACGATGTATACCTGACCGAACAAAGGTCATCAGGTATAGCATCGTTGACCGATCTGCCGGCTGGGTAGGACAAATGATGAATAAGGCGAAACTCACCTAGGGACTTTTTGGGAACCAAACCCAATGGTGAAACCTTAAGGTTGGGAAAAGGGGGTGCAGGAAAAGGTCCAGCGACCCTGCCCGCGTCTAATTCCTTTTTAATGCTGGCCGCAGCCACCTCCTCCCTTCCTCTGAGGGATAACAGGTTGGGGGCATCCTGAGGTGATCTAACACCCATAAAAGGGATACGAAATCCCTGCTTAAAACCGTGAATGAGATACTCTCTGTCCTCCCCCTTTGGGTACGATGCGAGCCATCGCTCCAGCATGTCCACCTTAATTGGGGAGGGTGCCTTTTGGAGAACTAGTTCCTTCCGTGGCAGCCTTGCCAGCCCACTGTCCACCCCTCCCTCTGCCTCGCGCCCCCCCAGGCTTGGGACAAGCCGAGGCTGCGTGGGGACCAGAACACGTGGGACACTCATGCTTATACCTGCAGTTCTTTCGATTGCAGGAACCATTTGACGAGAAAGTCCAGCACAGCAGGCGGGCTGGAACCCCCTGCCCCGCCTGTTGGCGGGTAACCTGCGCTGGAGCTGCTCGCTGGACCGCATGTCCACAATGGTATCTATCCCCCGGGGCAGGGCGTGTGGGTGTCATATACAAGAGCCACAGTCTCTGGCAGGGCTCGTCCCATCTCATCTCGGGATGGAGGGGAATCCTCATACGGAATTCCTCATCATATGCTAGCCATGAGGGGCCCGGGAAATCTACCATCGCCCTATATATGTTGTCCAAATATTGGACCATGGGAATAGCTAGATCCGGCCGCGCCCTCAAATATACCGCCATATATATCAAATAAGCGGGGAGCCAGTTAGCCCAGGTACGCGGCGGCTTACGGCGGCGTGCCTGCTCCTTGTCCTTCTCATCCTGACCCTCCCTTTCTTCCTTGGTGGGCTCTCTGTTCAGGAGTGAGAAGATATCTACATACTCCCCCCTCCAAATCTTTTCTCTGGTAGCCTGTGCCAAGTGATCGCCCAGTGGCAAGGAATACCCTGCCGTCGGCAAAGCCGAAAAGGGGACAACAGGCCTGGTAAAGGGAGCCGGAGCTAACCCTGCCACCCCCAAGACATTACCAGCAGTGTAAGAGCCTAGGCCCACCCCCGTGGGCATGGTGGCAGTCGTTGTCGCCGGGTGGGGCACCAGAGGGGTAGTCCCCGCACCACCCGAGCGAGGCCAAGGCCACTGAAAGGCCCCCCCTATATTGGGAATATGTGTAGATGTACTCGTTTGGACCGTATACTCACATGCTGCACCCCCGCGGGCCGCCCCCACCGGGGGTTCTGGCCCACTGGGGGCGTCGGAGCTCACGACCGATGTAGAGCTCATCACCGGGGCTTGACCCGCACCAGGTTGCTGGCTGGGGAGCTGCGAGGCAGTGGCCGTAGCCGCGCCACCCGCCTGCAGCAGCTCAACCCTCCCCGCCGGCTGTTGTCCTGCTGCCGTTAGCGCCTCCAAAGGTACCCCAAAAGGGGCACCTGCCTGACTGGCCCGGGCCAAAGACGCCTCGAGGGCCGCAATACGGGCCAGTAAGGAGTCCACATTAACCATGGGTAAAGAGCCGGCCGGCCCACCTGATCCTTGCATGGGGACAGGTCCCTGCACCCCAGGGGCCGTATATTGCCATTGACTACCGCCGAAGCCCGGGAGGGCTGGTGGATTAACCTGCCAAGGCAGGGAGCCGGGCCACCCCCCAAGGCTAGAGGGCCCCGGGAGAGGCTGCGGCCCAACAGGAATAGGCCCAACCGATTGAGCAGGAGGATGAGCGGTGCCCACCGCTCGCGGGCCGCGGGCCGGAGCTCCCTCCGCGCCCGCACTTTGATCGGGCCAAGGGGCGATAGCCCCCATGCCACTAGCCCCGGCCGGGGATGGCAAAGGTGGCTGCTGGGGAGGCGGCACCGCGGTCCTCCGACCCGGATTACGCCTCCGAACCCCCGAGCTGCATTCGCAGCAGCCTTCTTTTTGGAAGGCATCTCACCGCAGCAGAAAGGGAAGCTAGCTAGTAAACGGAACTAAAAGGCTTCCCGGTAGCACCAACGAGCGACGGAGACGCAGGGGGAAAAACTTCTCCGCTCCGTCGCTGAGGCAAAATGGCAGCACGGCTGCCTCGTGGCCACCCCTTTTATCAAGGCGGTGGCCACGCCCCTAACTACCCGGATTCTCTGTCCTGTGGGGGGGGGGCCGCAAAGGGCGCGGCGGCCATTTTGGCGCCGCGCTTGCATTCTCAGTAGCACAAAAGTAAGTAAGGAGAACATTGTTGGGTTCAACCAAAGGACTATGTAGTCTGACATTCTCTTTCTACAGTGCCACAGCTCCCCTGGTGGCTTAGTGGTTAAGACTCTGAGCTAGAGACTGGAAGGTCAGGTTTCGATACCCGAGAGCTGCACTTGGGGACACAAAAGGAGTCTCATCTGGGCATCCCCTGAGCAGAGTTTCTCCAGCAAAAATCCTTTCAACCCAGAGTAATCTCTGACACAAAATTATTATTAGTGGCCAGCCAGGTGCTAAAGGGAAATCCACATGCAGGACATGGGAAATCCACATGCAGGACATGTTCAGTGATGCACTCCAAAAAAAAATTACTACCACCTCTGTGGGCAGGACCAAATTTGTGGGCATGGCCAACACAATGGGTATGGAGGTGGGCGTGGCCAGCCAGGTGGACATGGCCAGCTAGGTAGGCATGGCCTGGGGGAATTTCAGCTACCAGTTCTCCTGAAGAGGAGAGAACGTGCTTCAGTGGATCACTGTCTTTGTTCCTCATCCGGCTACTTCTACTAAGAGGCATACTGCATCCCACACTGGAAATAATGGGTGGCCATCCATGACTAGTCATAAAATCCATGAAACTGTCCAATCCCCATCAAAATGCTGACCAAATCCCCTTTGAATTCAGCCATCACTACTACTTATGACAACAGATTCCACAGCGTGGCTACATGTTTGGCAAAGGAGTAGTTCCTTCTGTCTGTCCTGAATTTCTTGTCTTCAACTTCTAGGATCTAGTAGGCAATATATCTATACCTATAAGGAAGGGGTGTGGCCGTACATGTGCGGAATGTGTAGCTACACCCCTGGAGCCTATCCTATAATGCTCCGCACACACCCACCTTTTGTCCCCGAGATCAGCGCCGCGAGGGTCTGGGGGCCGAGAGTGGGGCCTAAGCCCCACAAAATGGGAAAAAGAATGAAACTACAACTCCCATGGTGCCATGGGAGAAAAAACAGCAGTTTAACAGCCAGGCCTGGAAACAGAATGTTGGAGAGAGCTGATTTGCATGTTGGACTGTGATTGGTTGAGAGTGAATGACTGACGGAGAAAGGTCCTGATGCGAATGGAACAAACCTGTTCCATTTAAGCCTCTACAGCCCTGGAACAAGACACGTTCAATGTACATCAATGCTGTGTGAGTGAGAGACAGAGAGAGACAGGGAGTGTGTGTGTCTCTGTTTGTACAAGACAATGCACAAGACAGTGGGTTCCGGATAAGTCACTTGTGGGTGTGGGTGTGCCTGAATATATGAGAGAGAGAGAGTCTGTGTGTGTTGGGGTGTATCAGGGTCCGAAAAACCTAAACATACAACAAACACCCCCTGGCCAAGGCCGGGTAATTAGCTCTCATCCTTCCTTCCCTACCTCAGCCATTCTTCTCCCCTTCCTTCTTTCCTTCCCTCCCTCATTCTTACCCTCCCGTCTTCCTTTCCTCCTAAATTTCCCCCACAATACCTACCATCCCTCCCTCATCATCATGCCAGGGTGAGTCTGCCCAGGTTCCTTTACTGAGAGCCAGGGGCATCACAAACGGTGTGGGGGGTGGCAAAAAGGAAAAAACCCTCCCCAAGCCACCCCCACCCCACAGGTTGAGGACCGACCCCCCCAAAAAAAAGCCATCGAAGATGGGCACCTATGCTTTCCACAAATACAGTGGAGACGCAGTGCAAAGTGAGCTCCCTCATACCCTACAAGGCTTCTCTTCCAGGGCACAAACTGTATGTTCAAGCAGGTGGGGAGGGAGGGAATAACATTTGAAACATTTTGCTTACTAAGAGCAAAGAGGCAGAAGGAGATCTTGAAAAGAAATGATGGTTTTGGGGTTGTTATTTTTTTCAGGCTCTATTGTGTGATCTCCCAGCTTGCATCAGCTCTCAACCATGTCTACACTGTACAAGTACTGTACATTGATTTTCTAATCATTTAACTGCTTTAGATGCAGCTCCCCTGGTGGCTTGGAGGTTAATGACTGGAAGGTCGGGTTTTGATACCCGAGGGCTGCACTTGGGGACATGAAAGGAGCCTCAATCAGGTGTCCACCGAGCAGAGTTTCTCCAGCAAAAAATCCTTTCAACCCAGAGTAACCTCTGACATGAAATAATTTCATGAAATTATTATTAACTGCTTTAGATAAAGAAAAGGCCTCCTTTGCTTGAAAGCCAGTTGTGTCTGACTCTAGGGAGAAGTGCTCATCTCCATTTACAGCCAAAGAGCCAGAACTGTCTGCATCAGCAGACATTTCCATGGTCATGAGGCAGGCATGACTAGACACCAGAGTGCACAGAATGTTGTTACCTTTCCTGCCAAAGCGGTACCTATTTATCTACTTGTAATTTCTTGTTTTCACACTGCTAGGTTCGCAGGAGTTTTACAGCCCTCCAAAAGAGTGCAGGGGACTGAGAGAGTGCAGAGAATTCTCTGCTAAACCCCTATCCGTGAAGACCTATAGATCCCACGCTTTCCTGAGGAGAGGAAAAAGCTTTTAAAGCAGTTTAAATGTATAGTCTAGATAAAACCAGTTGGGATTCTTTGCAAGGAATCTGTTTCATAGAGTCATCAGTAAACAAAAGGTTTACTTCCTTCTTTCCTCTGACAGTCAATACCAGAAAGACTTTTTGTCCTTTTCTTTGATTATTAAAATTGTGGAAGGTACTTTCCCAGTCAAGGAGAGAAGCAGGTGAGCCACCACCACTCAGGCTTTGGAAGGAAATGATGCCTACTTTCCAGTGATAGACATCTTGTACATTAAGACAAAAAAGGTACTGTATATATTTAACAACTCAGCTAACGGATGGCTAGAGTGGCAAGTGAGTAATTCCACATTTAATTATAGTTAGAATAAACCTACAGAAAGCAATGGCTGAATTCCAGTTGCAGTTGACTTAAAGTAAAGTTATACTTGTGGACGTTTGCTGGTATAAGCAAATTCCATTGCGCAACGTGATTGTGTTGACTAATCACACAATGCACATTTGCAGCTCCTTGTACAATAAACATGTAGGATTTCAACCAATGGGATTTAAACTGGTCATGACTAAGTAAAATCCCACTAATTTGTACTTGAAATGTATTTCCACACAATTTTTTTAAAATAGGTATAAACACAGTGCTTCATTCATGGAGGTTCATGGGAGACTTTTGGGTACACAGAAAGAATCTCCTCGAAGATTATGGTATTTTTGAACCACAATCAGGCATACCCTGGCAACGGCTATTTTGTGTTGCTCGTCAATCTTTCTCACACTAGGTCAGGCAAAAGGAACTGCAAAATAACCAAGTTGGGCACTTCTTTCATGTCTTCTTTCATGTCTAGGTCAGATTTTAAACTGCCAAAATGAAGCCACCTTTTTGTGAATTCATTCTGTAGTTCCTTTTGCCTTGCCTAGTCTGAGAAAGATTAGCCAGCACAACAAGGTTGTCGCTCAGAGTACGCAAAAATATCAAAATATTACAATCTTCGAGGAGGCTCTTTCGGTGGAAACATTTTTCAAACAGAAATCATATAGAAAGTAAATTTTCACCTGCAGTTGTAAGGCACAGAACTCTCCGAGCTACTGGAACATGTGAAGATGATGTATGGTGCTTTTCTCCTGCTCCTGCAACCAAGAAGTGTTGAATGGCTTCCTTAGGCAAGTTCCTAAGCCTATACTATTCAAACATTAAAACAGACTGTGACCCATTTTGCTTCAACAATGTGACGACATTCTGAGTTTTCAGATCTTGCCAGATTCGCCTCTATCCTAAAATCACACAAAGCAAAAAGAAGAGCATTTTGTACTGTCCCTTTTAAAGGTTGTGTTCAATGTGTGGCAAAACAATGCCACCAGAAATTATAGGGAATCAATCTTGAGAAATCTGTCATACTTAAAAGGAAAGGACCCATTCCCAACAAATGCATAATAAAACCAATTTCTGCAGTGGCAATTTATTAACCTTTTATTTATAAATTAAGCCCTGATTTGAAAATTAAGGCACTGTAATTTAATATTAACCCATATGTCATAAAGTAATGAGACAAACTACAGGGGAAATTGCATTCCATATTGCAAAGGGCCTTTGTTATTTATAATGACCAGGATTACAAGTTATGCCAACATTGATGGATCATACTTTAAAAATCTTGATAGCTCATTCATTTCTCTAATTGCATTTATTACAAATTAAATAACTTGAGCTCACTCTCAGTATACAAAGAGACAAAATTGATCTGCAAATCAGTATGACTTTGCTATCAAACTAAACATGCCAGTAGCTACTTGACTTATATTTTGTTGTTCAGTCACACAGTCGAGTCCGACCCTTTGTGACCCCATGGACCACCGTATGCCAGGCTCCTCTATCATCTGCCATCCTCTGTAGTCCACCCAGATCTACGCCCACTGCATCAACAATGCGATCTAGCCATCTCATCCTCTGCTGCCCCCTTCTCCTTTTAACTTTGATCTTTCCTAGCATCAGGGTCTTCTCAACTCAGTCCTCTCTTCTCATTTGGTGGCCAAAGTACTTGAGCTTCAGCTTCAGTATTTTTCCATCCAAGGAGCAGTCAGGTTTGATTTCCTTCAGGATTGACTGATTTGATCTCATTGCAGTCCAGGGGACTCTCAAGACTCTTCTCTAGTACCACAGTTCAAAGGCATCCATTCTTCTGTGCTCAGCCTTCCTTATGGTCCAGCTCTCACAGCCATACATTACTACTGGGAAGACCATTGCTTTAACTATGCGGACTTTTGTTGGCAGGGTTTGTCATAGCTTGCCTCCTATGAAGTAAATGTCTTTTTATTTCATGGCTGCAGTCACCATTTGCAGTGATTTTGGATCCGAGGAAAGTAAAGTCTGTCATTGCTTTCATTTCTTCCCCTTCTATTTTCCATGGAGTGATAGGGCCAGACGCCATGATCTTGGGGTTTTTTGATGTTGAGTTTCAGGCCAGCTTTTGCGCTCTCCTCTTTCACCCCAATCAAGAGGTTCTATAGGTCTTCTTCACTTAGCACTGGCTAATAGTCTACTTCTAACTAAGAAGCACATCAGTTGCTCTCTCTCTAGCAAACTAATCTCCTAACACAGTATTCTCAATACTTGGTTCCTTAGAAAATAACAAAACATATCCTCTAAGTCTAGCTAAGCAAGCTATCAAAATTCTTCTAAGTCTGAAGAAGTCAGAAAAATGACCAAGTGTCATTCCTGGAATTCAGGCAATGTCCGAAGACTCCCTTTTCCCTTATCTCCTTAAGGGGCAGCCTCCAAGGCCTCATCTCGCCTTAGAAGTTCATCCTCACTCCGTCTAGAATCTCCTCTTCAAAGTTTCTTTGAAGTCCCCTCTCTGGCTGGAAAGTCCCCAAAAAGTGTCTCTACTGAGCTCTAACAGCTCTTTTTATAGGGTGTTTTATGAGGTGTAATGCACCTGCTTTCCCACAGCAAATTGACGTACATGGGATTAGATTATTATCAGGGATTACCCATCCCCAACATCAAGGTCACTTCAAGGTTACTTGAAGGTCACTTGAAGGTTGCCCTTCCCCCACTCTTGGTTGCTTGAACACTCAGGGTCAAAGTGTATGAACCTGAGAAGGTATTTATGGGTAAATTCTTCTCTTAATAATTAAGAGCTCTGCTAGGGGCTCTGTCCAAACTTGGCAGAAGCCCTGCTGTTAAGAAATTCATAATGATAACAGCAAGAGGCAGTTTCGCTTCTCCAAAACCATGACTCACCAGACTAAGTGAATCAGTTAGGCACGATTGTATACCTAATCAAATGGTGTGATCATTCAGATTCCTTAACAATATGATCCTCCAGTTACTGGGCTGCAAGTCCCATCAGCCCTAACCAGCACAGCCAACTTTGAGGCATGGCAGAAAATGGAATCCCACAACATCTGGAGGGCTTCGAATTGCCCATCTTTGCCATATAGTATATTAAAATAGTAGTGACAAACACTCCCGGAGATATAACAAATTGACAAATTTTAATATTCCTAGCAACTGGTTGTGAAACATAAATAGTGGTTCACTGAACTACTGTTAGAGGGGTCTTGAAAGAAACGTTGTATATATACATATGTAGAAGGCACATCGTGTGTATATCATAAAAGTCAATATCGAACACAGTTCCCCTCCCCTCCCTCTACAAACAATTACTGGGTGAGTCGAAAAAGTTCAAGATAAATGCAGGATAAATTCAAGATCAGTTCGTGTTGGCCCGTCCGTGGAAGTGAAGCCGCCACAGGTGGATGTAAAGTCTTTTATACGCTGCTATTCGGCACGGAACATGGACCACAGAGAAGAAGACAAATCGGCTCGACCCAGACTGAGGGAATGCAAAGTATAGTATATTAAGGCAGGTTTCCATCTGATGTGCAAAGCCTGTTGATCTGTCTCACCATGTACATCAGAAATAAATATAAAAGACTGATGGCACCTTGAAGACTGACAGATTTATTTAAGTGTGAGCTTCCATGGATTATAACTCATTCCCTATTTGCTCTCTTCTCGAAGAGAAACAAGCATCTCCCAGGCAGTTTCATATTTATCTCTCACCTTTGCTGTATCTGAAAGGCAGAAGTGTGGATTTTCTTTCTGAAGCTCCTGGCAAATGCTAAAGCCTTCTAATGGCAAACATATTGTCCCTTTGGTTGGCTGTAAATGCCTACCCATCTGCTGCACTCTATTCTGCCTGTTTCATTCCAAGCAATATACAGACCATTTGGGAGAGTGATCATTATCAGGTAACATTCTGAAAGTAAGCCATTTCAGATGCCATTTCTTAACACCAGCTAATGGATATATGTTTGCCTTTTCCATTGTGTTTCTGGCTGCACATATTATCAGTTTTCTTTCCTGTGGACCAGGACATCTAGAGAAAACAAAATAAGACCAGAGTGTGTGTTTTTTGTTTTTGTTCTCACATCTCAATCTTTTGTCATTCCGATTAGTTTTGGGGATGGGGGGTGGGTGGGAAGAGATGAATGTTTATTAACCCCCAGCTCTGTACTTGGGAATCTGCAAATAAGAATACAGTAGAGCTAAATCCTATTGATTTCAGTGGGAGAACTACATATATAATTAATTATTCACATTGAAGTCAGCAGGTCATGCCGTAAACCTCTCTAGAGCCATGCTATTGAAGAAGTTAATGTCAAATGAAAATATTCTCAGTTGTGCATGGTTCATGCATTTTTATTATGAGTTGAGCCTAAACAGCCCCATCAGATTTTTAAGGCTTTAGTCCCAATCATGCTAACAAGAATGAAAGACTCCCTGTGAGACTCATCTCTAAGTAAACATGCTTAAGAGTACATTGTTTGACAGGATTAGGATAAGAACTAGCTGTAAGAAGTACTACTTTTGATATCTGATGCTATTTTGCACCATAATCAGACACTTTCTTTTATATGCAGAGCAAATTCAAACACATGAAGAGTAATGGAAGAAAAGGCACAGAATTCTCACATATTGGATATATTTTATATAGGGGGAATCCTATTCATGTGTACTGTTTTTGTCCTGATCATTCAAACATTGGATGTTAGTAACCATCCAGTTTTTAAAATCATTCAGTCAGTGATGGATTTGTTTTGACTTTTTGAGCTGTTCCATATATGTAGAAAAAGAAAAGGGATCTTTGGCATTGTGGCATTGAAAATCAATTTGTCAGTATGCTGTTAGATTTCCAGAGAAATTTAAACTTCAGTTTATAGTACAAAACAAACTTCTTTGTGTCCTGACATTCTGTGTCAAGGGCCATCTTTATCTAATTTTCCACTTGTTAAGATTGTATGCTCCTGGTGCAGAGCAGATAACCTATGAACAGTAGTATACATATTTTGGAGTTCAGTTCATACAGCTGAGCAAACTTGCATTAATCCATTTGCCATCCAGTTTTGTATCAGGTGGATATATACGTTGAAACAAGGGTTGGCTCTTCCTCTAGGCATGGTGAGATACTGTTATGTATGATAACTGTGTTCATTAAACTGTCAAAGATTCAAACCACCGAGTTCCCACGTTTACTGCTGTCAAACAGCATCGCTGTTTGACAGCCGTGAGATCTCGGCAAGATTTTGGAGAGCGCGCAGTTTGAAGTTTGACAGGCGCTATGTATCTTTTTCATGCAAATGAAGGGATTAAGAAGTGTACAAAGGTTAATTGACCAATTAGCATTGTTCCCTGTTGGAAATGTATCTTTCTGTGTATGTATAAAAGTTTGTGTTTTGCCCCATCCAAGTTGTGTTCAGTCCCTCCAAATAAAAAGCTGTATTTCACTTTCAATGCTTGTCGTCTCCAATTTCTGTACACCAAAGATACCCACCTCAGGTGTCCTCTATCACAGGTAACAGAAGGCATTTCCTGGACTCAACCCACAGTACATAACCACATGACAAAATGCACTGTAACCATAGGGTCACATGATGTTTCCATGAACATGGGAACAACTGTGGTGGTGGAGCCAACCATACCACTACTGATAATGTGTAAAACAGACCTTAAACTCTTTCCTAGCAACACTCAGCTTTGTGGTAATATCAAGAACATTTTTAATTCCAGTCACAGCCTGTCTCAATAAGCATCATTTTCCTTCCTTCATAGATGAAGCAAGTCTTTAAAGCAGGGATTCTCAACCTGCAGTCTGTGGGCCGAATGCGGCCCATGGCACCATTTCATGAGGCCCCCACCGCCGCCACCACACTAGGAAGTGTCATGTGGTGGAGGAAGGGCAAAATGGCTGTCCGGCCCCCGAAGCTGTCTGAGGGAGCGTGACCTGGCCCCAGGCTTTAAAAGGTTGAGAATTCCTAATTTAAAGTATTAACTAAAAGTCACCCATCACTAATTACAAAGGTATTTAGTTATGGAAACTTAACTCTAAACTGCAGAGCTATACATTGCACTTTATTAGCCAGTGATGCCTGCTAAAGATTATGCAGAGATCAATAGCATATGACAGGGTGGTTGGAGTGATCTTGCTTCGGTTCAACATGTTGCCAAATTATGGGTTTAAGAACGCTTCCCAGATGTTAATAAGTTTTGCATCTGCTGTGGGAGAGCTTGGGTACCAAAGGCATAGGGAAGGGATATAAAAGCTCATAAGGGAAAATTGTTTTTCCTTGTGATGAAAAAGAAGAAAGAAAACACAAATTTTACTAAATTTCTTAAACTTAAATATCTTCAAAAATATTAACCTCCAACAGGGAGAGAGAGAGAGAGAGCAAATAATTTCTCATCACTGAAATCTGAACTCTCTCCTTGATATGCACTGTTAGAAGTAACTGAAGGTGAAAACAAACGGCTTTTGCTCCTTCATAATTTTTGCATATATCTGCACCACTTTATGTCTACCTGAGGAATAACTACATGCTGTTCATCTCTATCTCTCTGGCTTCCAGCATTGAAAAAACCTGAGACTCAGGGATAAGTTATTGACCACTGACTCTTGGGGGGACATATTGCATATTACTTTAGTTTTGTCTTGTTTTAGAGATATTTTAAGGGATTAGAAGGGGGTGGCCAAACTTTTCATGCCATGGGCCTGACCATGCGCCCTGAACAGCTGATCGGGCTGGTCACATGGTTCCTCCCACTAGAAGTGGAAGTAAAATGTGCCCACTCATGTGCAAACACTGCTGTAAAATGTGTCCATGGCTGTCACAAACATGTTTATGACAGCCACGGGTACATTTATAGCAACATTTGTGCATGCGTCGGCCGCTTCCGCTTCTGGTAGCAGCGAGGGCGGCAAGGGCTGGATGATTTGGCACTGCGGGCCGTAGTTTGGCCACCCCTGGATTAGAATAATGGGATTATGTAAAAAGTAAAAGTATAGCCAGAGTCTCTACCTGGAAAGCGTGGGCTGTGAAGAACAATTATTTAAGGCCTAGCATAGAAGAAGGCACCTTCTTTCCTCAAGCTAAGCATAGCAGAGGTCCATCATTACATGGACTGGGAAATTTACAGTGACATGAGACCATAACCCTAAACATACATACCAAGGTATCAACTACTCTGAAGAAAGTGGGATGTTTCTAATTTCTAATTACATAGAATTGTGCTGCATGTAAATAAAAAGGAAAAGGCAGAAAGCTCTAGAACTCAGAAGAGGACAATTGAAGGAAGACCTCCATCTGCAGGATTAGGCAGATTATTGGTTACTAGCAGATTGCCCGGCTTTACTCAGGGCAGCCTCCCTTCCTCATACCCGACAAGCGCGGCTCTGCAAAATACGGGAAATTACTGCTCATGCATGGACGCATATGCTCAGTAACCCGTTTGCACATGTGCACCATGGCCACGCATGTGCAGTAGCCTGTTTGCAAATGTGCAGCGTGGCCACGCATGTGTAGTAAGCCCTTTCCCCACCATTCAGATACAGGACAACGGCAGGAAAGGGGAGGAACGAATCTGAAAAATTGGAAATCCCGGCCAATACAGGATACTTGACAAGTATGCCCTTCCTCCATCTCTCTCTTCCCTCACCCGTCCTGCTTCCCTCACCCAACGATGGTCACTTACCGCCCTTATCCTTCCCATACATTTGTCCGCAGTCCCTGCCGGTGGGGGTGTCCCCTTTGTGTCTCTACCTGGGACTATGACATTAGACCAGCTCAATTACATCACGATGATATCACAATCTCAACCTACCTGGGTTAGCATCACTATGACATCACTGGGCAACACACACACACCCTTCTATTGAGTATGTCCCCCTTTGTAGATCAATTTTGGGGGCTACCCCCTTCATGGGGCTCGTGACCCCCGCAGTGCTGATCTCGTCAACCCAGGGTACGTTTGTGCTGAATTTCAGCACGATCAGTCCAGGGGTGTGGATTTCTATAGAGCACATACAAACTCACACCTCTGTTTTATAGATATAGATTTCTGCCTCCTGCAGAATATAAAAATCCATTTTCCCTTCCTGGCAGTCTGGCTAAGTAAGATACCCATATGATACCTTAGTGATGCAATAAAAGCATTTTGGTTGAATAGCAGAAAAAACTTAACTGTTAAAACAATTCGACAATGGAACTACTGTAATTACCTTGGGAGGTACTGGAGACATCCGAGAGAAAATTGGTTGACCCCCTGTCATATAAACTTGGCTTCCTGAATTGAGCAGGAGGTTGACTCAATAGTCTCTTAGGCCCCTTCCAATTATTCTATAATTTGATTGCCTGATTCAGAACTTTTGCTTCTATGAGCGGATCACCTGGCTATTTACATACATTGATAAGTAGGTCTTGATTACAGACAAATGTATTGATTCTCTCCCCATCCCAAAATTAGTTTGTTTATTTTTTAAAATAAAAAATCCTGGTTCAACATTTCTGCACTTCAAATGCAGCTTAGGTTAACCTGATAGGTAACTGTTCAAGCTATGTCAGGATATTTCTATAAAGTACAAAGAAAAGAGGATTCACTTGAGAAAACCTTGATGCTGGGAAAGGTGAAGGGCAAAAGAAGAAGGGGGCAGCCAAAAATGAGATAGCTAGATGGTATTGTAGACACAACGGGCACAGAGCTGGGCAAATTGAGGAAGATGGTGAAGGACAGAGGTGCCTGGCGGGCAATGGTCCATGGAGTCGCAAAGGGTCGGAATCGACTGTGCGACTGAACAACAACAACAAACAAACAAACAAAGAAGTCAGTTATTTGTGTTCATAAAGGTACTATTCCTTTGAAATTGCTATTTCTATTCCTTTGTCTATCTTCACTGGCTTACCATCCTCAGAATCTATACTTCTATACAAACCTGTGATTAATTATTTCACTCCCTTTGTCTAAAGAACCAGACTGTAATTAACAAAATCTCAGGCTGAAATAAATCTGTCAATCCAGGTATCACAATATTTTGTTTATATTTTATGTTCTCTCTGTGTCATATCATCTAATAACACAGCAACTTTAACCCTCTTAGCGCCATTTCCACAAAACCTGTAAAATAAATCCTGAAAGTTTTCCCTGAGGAAACAACTTATGAGACAAAATGAGCCCAAGACTCATTTCCCTGCGTTTCGGTCTCTTCTGAAATAATTTCTATTGTTTGGAGTCAACAGCATACTTAATAGGATTCATTCTTTCAGTAAAAAGTCTACAACAAAAATGTAACTCTACTGTTTTCGGAAGCCATTAAAAATGCTGAAAAGAAAAGAGCAATTTTAGAAGGAACTGAACCAAAACTTAGCAGGAAGTTGTTCTCTGCTGACCTTTTCTAGAGAGTTTCCTTCAAAAGAAGCTGAACATATGTATTACCATTTAAGCAGACTAATTCAGCCTGTACAATAATACGCTATAAATATTCATGATTTTGTTTTAACATTAAGATAACATCTGTTTAAAAACATCTGCAATCTGTTTTCAATGCTTCAGTAACATTTAAATTAACTGTAACTAATACAATAAAGCACTATTAAGGATAATGATAATGAAAGATGCCCATTAGGAGACAGGAATAACATGGACTGTGGAGCATGGGAGGGGATGAAGCAGCCTTTAACAAACTTACATTCAACTATTATTCAAAATCTCCCCTTTTTTCTGTGTGGGGTAGTATCAGTGGTGTGCTAGCCCATAGGGATACAGAGACTCCTGCCGGTGCACCCCCAGTGACTGGCGCACCACAGAGAAAGGCAGAGGTAATGGGAATGTATGGAATGTCTCCCCCCCAACTCCCCCAATAGTTGCTCTATCACATCCTGTCCACCGCCCTCCCAAGGTGCCCAGCACACCCCTGGGTAGTATAGAGTAGCAATGTTGACTACTACGTCTTAGTTCTCTGCTCCTGGCTCAATGTGTAAATATTACCAAAACCAACATTATTTTGCTAACAAGATTTACTGAGAAATGTGATGTATCTTCACAGGACTATTCCAGAAAAGGATCCTAGGGACCTGCCAAACTGACCACAGTCCACTAGCCACTCATGGCAAGTAACCAATGAAGTATATAGTAATTCAACTATATTTTGTTTCTTGCCTGGGACTGCAACAGAAACAGAACCAAAAAAAAGAATCAAAGTGGGGTTCTTAGTGGCTGCATGGTTAAGACGCTGAACTTGATGATTGGAAGGTTGGTGGGTCAGCAGTTTGAGACCCGCGTGCTGCATTACGGCATGAGTTTCCATCTCTGACCCAGCTCCTGTCAACCTAGGAGTTCAAAAGCAAGGAATTACAAGTAGATAAATAGGTACCACTTCAGTGGGAAGGTAAACAGCATTCTGTGCACTCCGGTGTCTAGTCATGCCTGCCACATGTCCACGGAAATGTCTTCAGATCCAGACAGCACTGGCTCTTGGGCTGTAAACAGAGATGAGCACTGAACCCTAGAGTCAGATACGAGTGGCTTTCGAGCAAGGGTGACCTTTACCTTTACTTTTATTTCTACCTAGTATTTTTAAAGCATCACAGATTGTGCCAGAGTACGATAAGCTATACTTGCTTTTTTGTATTTAACTTAGAACCAACGGTAATCTTTAAATGCCTTCCTGAAGAAAGAGGGAGGTTAATATTAACATGATGTCTAAGATCACAAAAAGTGTGTTCTCCTATCCCATCGCTTCACAGGGAGTTGAAGAATACCTGAGCATATTGTTACTACTCCCTCTTGTGGCTAAACGCAATATTATTTTCCCTTGGGGGTTGTATCAACCTTCACTTGGTGAGGAAATTGCTATTATGCCTGGCTCTAGATAGCCCAGTAAACCACGATTACTTTAACAGGCTGTATAACTTTAGAGGGAGGGATACCTGCTGTGGGGCTGCTTTTGTTGAATTTCTACATGTTTAAAGTGAAGAGATAGCAGATATTGTTAAATTTTGCCTGACCCTTTAAGAGTAGGAAAGTTCTTGGAAAGTTATAAAAATGGCTGATTCTGTGTTATGAAAAAAAATTAATTATTGGATAAAAATGTTAGGCTCTTCAAATTTTATTTGAGCAGTTTGTTTTCTGCTGTTAAGGTTGCCAGTGTATGCATATTGGTAAATCAAGTCTACAATTTTAGAAAATCACAAGCTTAAAACTACATTAAATCAAAGAAAGGTATTCAGATGAATCAAGAACATAACTGCCATATGTCTTCTTTCAATGGTTGCTGCAATACCATAGCAAAATTCCTCACTATGTTTTCTACAGATGTCAGGTTGACTTTCATCTGAATTTGCCCCTTTTGGCAATATCAGATCCATCTAGGGATTTTAATATGTAACTTCCAGATTAAAACCTAACATGGGAAGTAACACATTGGATAGCTGGGCTAGAATTATGGGTTCTGGAAGCCCAAATTAGCTAGCAGTCCACGCTTATTTATTTTCACCTGATAGCATGAAGGTTATATTTATTTTTTAATTTATTTATTGTTAAATTTTTATACCGCCCACTCAGCCAAAGCCGACTCCGGGTGGTTCACAACAGTGGGTAAAAAACAGATAAAAACAAATAAAACAGATAAAAACCAGCAATAAGAACCCACCCCTAAAAAGAGAGGGGTGCAGGAACTGAAGAAACCGTGGGGCAGGCATCCTCCCCTTTATTAACCACCCAACGGAAGCCACCCCTCCACCTGCACCCCAAACCTGGCCCGCCAGCCAGGTTTGTCAGGTTTGGGTCACATTTAATCTACAGGGCATCTTCATCATGGTCAGAATATACTCTAGTAAGTGCCACCTATTTGCACACATTGGGGAAAATAGATTTTTCCTGGCACTGGCTGCAAGTTACCTTTTGAGGAGGATACCCTGAAAAATCAGCTTTATGAGTTTTTAGATAGTAAATGGCACAGTGGGGGGGAGGGTGTAATATTGCTATGTTTTAAGGGTTTTTAATTGTTTAGTATTGGTTTTAACTTGTGTACACCACCCCGAGTTCATTGCATAGGGCGGTATATAAATCTATTAAATAAATAAATAAATTTCCACAGTGTAAGAGCAGCAGTTTTAGTTTACCCTGTCAAATTTTTCTGTGAGACAAAATGGGAATGAAAGAGAATTTCTTGGAGGTATTGACCTGAATGTCCTGCATCTCCATGACTCACAAAACCTGTGAAAAGAGGGATTGGATACTACTTTTGAGGTTAAAAAAAAAGTTCTCTTTCCAGTAAGTGTTTCCCTTGCTCTTTCAGATAAGATATTTTCCTAAAAATTGCTCCCTATCCATTTTCTCAGTGAAGTTACCAAATTCAGAAGTAGTTCAGAGGGCATCTGAAGGAATGACAACCCTGACCAACTTGCTGGAATAAAATCTGTAATGTTCATCAAACACCTTTACAAGGTGATTGAAGTGATCACCTTAAGCGTGGCGGATCCCAACAATGAAACAGCAATAGTGCCTTCTCAGCTTGAAAAACATCTCTGGGGTTTATTATAAATGAGTCTGCCAGAGCTGACCTTCCATGCTTTGTAGGAAAGAGGTGATTACCCTGGAATGGGCAAGAAGAAAGGTGGCAGAGAGATGTGGTCCATGGAAGTGTGGGAGAAGAAACACCTGAAAACAGCAGCAGTAGCAAAAGTCAAAGGCCACCCTTGAGATTTAGCGCTATCAGTGTTGAGCTGCTCCCGGTGCCCACTGTGCCCAGGCACTGGTAGCGGAAATTCCCCCAGGCCATGCCCACTTGGCTGGCCACACCCACCTCCCTACCCCAGGCCATGGCATAGGGAGACCAAGTGGGTGTGGCCTACAGAGTTAGCCATGCCCACAAAATTACTCACACCCATGGTGGGGCTAGTAAAAAAAATTGCAGAGCATCACTGAGCACCATGGTGGTCCCAGGGTAACAGCAACAGGAAATAATGTAATGTAACAAATGCTTGTGGGTTTTTTAAAAAGATCATTGCTATTTTTAAAAATACTAGTTGCTGTTTCGTCTAGAAAAAAGCAGTTTCCACCCTGCTCTAACATCTTTATGAGAGCCTCCAACCATATACACAGCCATCTTAATTCTACCTTTGCTTCCACTGTGCCTATAGTGTCTCATTAAGAACATAAGAACAGCCTTGCTGGAACAGGCCACAGCCCATCCAGTCCAGCATTCTGTCTCACACAGTGGCTCACCATTTCCTTCAGGGTATTCCCAAGGAGATGCCTTCACCTGCTTAGGATTCCCTGGAAATGGCATTGAGAGATATCCTGCCTATCTCTCCAACCCGGAGGTTGTCCTTAGGTAGCCATAATTATAGCCTGTTCACACCCATGGTGGGGCTAGTAAAAAAAATTGCAGAGCATCACTGAGCAGACAAACTTATCACAGGTCTAATTCACAGTTGACAGGATACAACCAGCAACTTCACAGTACCTAGACCAGGGCTTCTCAAGCTTGTCACACCGTGGGCTGGACCATGTCCCCTCTGACAGCTAAGTGGGCCAGACTGGTGGCTCCCCCCCCCACTGTAAACACTGCCATAAAACGCGCCTGCAGCTGTCATAAATGTATTTATGACAGCCGCAGATACATTTTACAGCAGCGTTTACACGTTTATGACAGCTGCGGGCACATTTATGGCTGTCGTAAACGCATCCGATTCCACTTCTGCCACTGGCGCCGGCGATGTGAGCCACATGAAATGGTATCATGGGCCAGGTCTGGCTCATGGGCAGTAGGTTGTGAACCCCTGACCTAGACTCTAACAGGGTAGTCACATGAGAAAAGGAGAGGTGCTGATAGAAACTAAGATGACAATGGATTATTGTAGCATTTCTCTTATTTGTAACACTCTAACGTGAACTAGAAGAACAATGTTAATAATACAGAACCTGAACACTACCAAGATTGTAAACAAAATGTACCAAATACTGATTTACCACCTTGTATAATGCTACTTAAAACTGAGTAAAGACAAGTCACAGGCAGTAAATTGCTTCTTTTCTTTGTTTGTGCGTGCATGTGTGGGTGTGTATTATGTGTAGTTATATTTCACAGTTTGATTATCAGTCATGGAAAGACATTACTTAAAGCAGCAGTGACAGTGTCTAATCATTCTTGTGAAATATAGACTTCTCTCTCCTCTTCAGACAGAGCCAGCATTAATACACATTTATGCAAAGCAGAGACAAGATCTGTCACGGGCTAATCTTTGCAAGTATGATAGATGATGTTTATTTTCGGTGATGGAATGAAACACCCTGGCTGACAATAATTGTAATAAAAAGGACAGATCAACTTCTATAAAATGATTGAATTACCAGACTATTGTATTAATGCATGCGTTAATGCCAGTTTTCAGCAGTACCATAAACCTGTGTTAGGTTTGTTCCAAGTTACGGAGCACTGGGAAGCATTCACCTTCAGTGAGACATCATGCCCTTGACCTGGACTAATGAAAGTGCAGCAATGTTGGGATGCAGTTTCTGGTCACTGCGATTTGTATTCATTAGAAACATAAAGCAATGGTTCCAAGCCTAGGACAGATGGAGAAGGAGGAGGAAGAGGAAGAAGAAACGACAAATAGTTACACAGCTTAGTTCAGCAAGTCTGGAGTAGATATTTTAGGTGTCCAGACTGAAGACATGGTCAGAAGACATAGGATGCTGTTTCTAATCAGTACTCTTGCAAGAGGGTGTTGAATCAGGAAAAAAAGTCTCATTGCATTTAGTGATGCTGATAATTAGGTAACTTTATCATAACATTGCTACCTGGATGGATTAACTTTTTTTAAAAAAAAAAAACACTGGACTGAGTAGTCATGCTTTTGGCCCAGTAATAATGCTGAAATACAGTGGCAATAGGGTTGAACTTTGGATTTCCAGAATGGGAAGGAATTCTATCTGCCACTGCCACTCCCCAGCAGTTGGGTCTGTGTTTGCTGTATCTCTTGCCTCTGCTCCTCCTTCTAGGAGGTGAACAAAAGAGACTAGGGTAATGAGGTTAGGAGGAGAAAAAAAGACATTTTAAATGCCTTTAGTGTTCCAGAAATAATGAGCAGCAGCCAGCAATACGGGCCAAAAACCTAACTTTATCACAGGGTTAAAAACACAATTTTAACTGCACCACAGCAACTTATATACAGGTGCCGAAAGATACAATTTGGCGCACTTTAACAGAATTGCTTGAAGGAGAGTGGGGTGATCGAGGACCTGATCTCAATCGTGCTTCTCGGAGTAAAATGGCGCAAACTCCAATCTCGTGTTACTTAGAAACTGAGGAAAACATAAAATGGTGGACAATTTCATTCAATACACAACACCCCTCCCCCCTAGGATCACACAAAAACTTTAAGCCATTGTGGGGGGCCACAGTATCTTTTTGGCCACACTGATGCCTGGTCAGATGGCTGAGCCCTAGGGCTCTCTGAGGAATGTAATGGTGGTTCTGCAAAAAAGAGACAATAATGCCTTGAAAGGTGGTAGGAGGAAGCTGCCAAGGACCCGTCTGCTCAATTACAACCCCTGGCACCTAGTTTGGTCTAGTCGCGTAATTTCTACAGTACACTGTATCTCCTTCCAAGAAAACCTTTGAGTGCTCAATTCCTATATTTCTCCCCCTATCCTCCACCCTGGCTGGATCCAGGCGGTCAAGAAGCATGACTGGTCTTCGTCGCATCAGGAGCTCCGTGGGTGAGCGTCCGGATGCGGGGGGGTTACCCTATAGCAGAGTAGGAACTGGCACAATTGTAGGTTGAGATCCCCTGGGCCCATTTGCTGAAGTGCCTCTTTAGTCGTCCGCACTTGGCACTCAACTTGCCCATTTGTTGCAGGGTGGAACGGGACTGAGGTAATGTGCCGAATCGCGTTCCTCTCTAGGAACGCCTGGAATTCGACAGAGGTGAAGGAACTGCCGTTGTCAGTGACCAGTACATCGGGCAACCTGAAACAACTAAATAGGTTCCGCAACCGCTTGATGGTTGCACCCGAGGAGGTGTTGGTCATTGGGAATACCTCCAACCAATTTGAAAATGAGTCGACCACCAGGAGGAAGTACGATCCCCTGAACAGCCCCGCAAAATCGATGTGCAACCTGGACCAAGGTCCGCGGGCCATGTCCCATTCTCTGTGAGAAAGTCGGGACTCTTCGGGTCGGGAGCTCTGGCAACTTTCACAAGTGCCTACCATGTGTTCAATATCCGCGTCTATTTGGGGCCACCAGAAATAGCTTCTGGCCAGTGCTTTTGAGCGCACAATCCCCAGGTGGCTTACGTGGAGTAACTTAAGTATCTCTGAGTGCATTGCTTCTGGGATAACTACCCTCTCCCCCCAGAGGAGACAACCCCTTTCAATGGGGTTGGAATTCTGTGCTCGGTAGAGTTGCAGGCCACCCCTTTTTAACCCAGGAGCAAACTAGGGACAGAACTTTGTCCTTTGCCGTCGCCTTGGCGAGGTCTAGGGGTACGATTGGTGCTGAGTCGAGAGACTCAATCAGTAGCACCTGGTGGTCCTGTTCTACCTCACATTCAGACTCCCCTAGCGCTGGTAGGGGTGAATGCGAAAGTGCATCCGCATGGCTGATTTCCTTCCCCGGGCTGTGTGCCAGAGTGAACTGGTATGCGTTGAGGAATATTGCCCACCGGAGCATTCTGGGGGACAAGATTTGGGGTGTGGGTTTGCCCATGGTGAATATACCCAATAACGGCTTGTGATCCGTTATGATCGTGAATGGCTGGCCATATAAGAAGTCGTGGAACTTCTTTGTCCCAGCGATTATGGCCAGGGCCTCCCTGTCTGTTTGCACATAATTGCGCTCTGCCTTGGAGAGGGACCTAGATAGAAGGCTACTGGGGCTTCCCGCCCATTCCCAAGCACGTGGCACAGTACTGCACCCACCCCCACTGGTGAAGCATCGCACACCAACACTACGGGTTTTTGGGGGTCAAAGTGAGTGAGGATTGCCTCTGAGGAGAGGAGCTGCTTGAGTTCCTTGAATGCCTTCTCCTGGCTGTCACCCCACCGCCAAACTGCGTCTTTCTTTAAAAGCCTGTGTAATGGCTCCGCTACGGATGCTTTCCCGGGCAGAAATGAGTGGTAGAAGTTTAGAAGTCCTAGGAAGGACTGTAATTCCGGTTTCGCAGTGGGGCGAGGGGCATTCCTAACAGCGGCAACCTTTGTATCTGAGGGCTTAACACCTTCTGGGGTTATCCTAAACCCAAGGAAATATACCTCCCTTGCCTGGAACACACATTTGTCTCGCTTAAGTCTCAAACCCGCTTTCTCAAATACCGCCAAAACTTGGTCCAATCTCTTGGCTAGCTCTGCCTCGCTCCCCGCAGTTTTTCAATACATCATCAAAATAGGGGAGGACCCCAGGGAGCCCTTTGAGGAGGCGTTCCACAAGAGATTGGAATATCCCTGGGGCTGAATTTACGCCGAACTGAAGGCAAGTTACCTTAAATGCACCCTTGTGCGTGACTATTGTTCGGGCAGCTGCAGTAGCTGACGAGACTATGAGCTGCTGGTACGTCTGTGCAAAGTCTAGTTTGGTGAAACATTTACCCCCATGTAAAGTAGCGAGCAAATGGCTAACAACCGGCACCGGATATGCATTGGGGTGAATGGCCTTGTTAATTGTGCATTTGTAGTCCGCACAAATCTTGGCCTCCCCGTTTGCCTTTAACACCGTAACAATTGGCGTTTCTCATTCTGCAGAGTCCACTGGAACCAATATCCCCTGACCAACCAGTTTGTCCAATTCCGCCTCAATCTTGTCTTTGAGGGCAAACGGTACTCGGCGAGGCTTGAGCCAGATGGGTCGAACCTCGGGGTCCAGGTTGAATGAGACTGGGGGCCCCTTATACCTTCCGAGCCCCTTCTCAAAAACCGCTGGATGTGCGTCGCACACATCTCGCACTGGGTCAGAGTCTATGGTGTGAATGCCGGACAGTCCAATGTCTAAAGAAGCAAACCACTGACTCCCCAGGAGGCAACTCATCCCTCATTTAAGGACCATGAGGGGCAGCTTCTCCCTGAACCCCTTGAACCCCACCTGGCAATCCCCCACCCCCAAAACCGGAATTTGGCTACCCTGTATGTCTCGCAAGGTGGTTTTTAAAGTCTTAAGTTTCGGGCGCTCATTTGGGGAATTGCGCAAAAATTCTTTATGGGAAATGATGGAGTACGATGACCCTGAGTCCACCTCCATCCAAACAGGGACCCCCTGTAACAGTACCTCCACAAAGAAACGTTGGTGAGTTGACACCCGTCGCACCGTCGGTTTCCTTCGACCTGCCATCCCTGGACCTTTTGGACATCCGGTTCCCCATCACTTTCACTGCAGTCTGATGAGGACGTGGCGGAGGCTGCGGAGGCTCCCGGTTCCCGCCCTTTGTGCGCCGAGCAGCTGTGAACCGGCGCCCCGGGCGTTGAGTGTCCTGAAGTGGGGGTCTTGGTCCTGCACGACCGCACCCCATCTTTGACCGACTCGGCAGCCAGAGCAGCCCTCAGTACCTGCTTGAAGGTAATGTCTTCTTCTTGGGCCAGGAGCCTCCTCTGAGCCTCCTCATCTCGCAACCCGAGCAACAGTCGGTCCTGCAATGCCTCACTGAGGGATGTGCCCCACTGGCATGGGACGGCAGCCACCCGCATGGTGGCAACAAACTCAGCCCACTGGTCGCGCCAGTGGAACACCAGCCTCGCTGAGAACACCGACACCTTCGGACGGAAATGCCCTCTTAGTGCTGTGAGGATTTCTGCGAGAGGTACCGAACGGAATGGCTTCGGCATCAGAAGGTTCTTTGCCAGCTCCAGGGTCGGCAGCCCGCATTGTGCCAGTAGGCAGGCTCGTCGCTTTGCTTCGTTATCAACGCCCTCAGCATCCATAGCGTATTGGAACTGCTCTTCGTAGAGGTCCCATGTCTCTGGCTTTGAGGTGTCGAACAGGGTGAGGGTGATCTGGGATGCCATTATCCCACCTTCATCACCAATTTGATGTTTGCAGATTGATACGCAGTAGGCAGCAGTTACGGGGCCAAACACATCTTTATTGCAAAGTATGCAATCTGAACATGAGGTAATGGCAGAGGAGCAGGTCCTTTTATACAGAGCTGTACATTTGAATCTAGCCACACGGTTGCCCATTGGTTCCTGTATGAGTGATGTCATGGTGATGCCCCTCCTTCTTTACCTGGCTTACCTGTGGCGGGAATGTTTCCCGTGGTAGGTTGTGATTGGATGATTAACACCATGTGGTCATGAGTCACTGCCATCTAGTGGCAGGTGAATTGCGTTCCATCCAGCTGACTTACATTGCGTTACATTGTATTCAATTGAGGTTACATTCTTTCATTCTTCCTGTTACAGTTTTCTCTTAAAGGCATATACTTTCATACACAACAGGTTCTCCACCTTTATAAGCCATGGGCCGGACCATGTCCCCAGAGAGTTGAGCAGGCTCGACTGGTGGTTCCCCCCACCGTAAACACTGCCGTAAAACATGTCTGTTTCCACTTCCGGTGACGGTGGCAGCAGCGATGCGGGCCACATGAAATGGTGCTGTGGGCCGCCTGTTGAGAACCCCTGCTCTATAGGGCTTAATGTACTGTGTATAAAAACAAGAAATGAAGGCATGACAGCTACTCAGTCTAAGAGGTAAGGCCTTTCTTCGAGCAAAATGTAGATATCTGTAAGTGTGTGTTGTGAGCTTGAATTCCAGACATCTGCCTGGAGAATTTTCTGAGAATTCTGGGAGTTGCAGTCCAAGAAGTGAAACTGCACACCCCTAGTAAAGATGTTTACTGTTAAGTAATAAAATAGCAACAGATCTAGAAGTAAGTATCCATTTGCCAAATTCTTGCTGCATAGTTACATCAGATATACTGTAACTAAGCAACAGGATCTGAGTCAAAAGTAACATGATTTACTCCCAGGAAGCTGTTCCTAAGATCATAATCATACTCTATAACCCTTATTGAAGTTTCTATTAGTGGTAACTTCCTTGGAAATTAGTCTGCATTTAATGATGAAATTAAGAGGATATTAACCTCTTTGAGCAGAATGTAGTAGATGTAACATGTTTGAACTAAAATCATTATTACATGCTTGCAATAGCAAAAACATATATGACCTTTAAAAATAATGTTTTGGAAGTAATATTAAAATGTTACTTTCATAATTGTAAAGTGGGAAAATATCCCAGATGAGTGGAATATAAATGTAATAAATAAAATAAATAAATGAGAATAAATGTTTCTTTAGATACTTCAGAGTGCAACTTCTTATTCTTGTTGTTGTTCTACAGCATCCAAATCCAAATATTGGTGATCCTCATGGTGATCAGCCATGAAGACTGTCCTGAGACTATAATGCATTGGCCTTTCATCTGCCTTCCGCATCGCAGTGTGACACCTGTACTACTGATCCAGTTCTGCGAGTCACTTTCTGGTCCTGAGCCCTTTTGGCATGCAAAGTCCCCATTGGCCCCAAGCCAGTATTGATGAAGCTGCTGCCCTCCATCAAGATGGATTCAGATAGGATTTAATCCATTTGGGGACCATCCCCCTTCCCTGTAGACTTCGGCACCCAAAGCTGTTTGTCCTCAGGGTGGTCAGGTTAGTTAACTGCTGCCTGACACTCAGCGTTGAGTTGCTGGCAGTATGGTCTATATTACCATAGTGGGATAACCTGGCCAGACTGCAACTAGATGGCCAAAATATCCTGACCTGGATTGGTTTAGATCAGTGTTTCCCAAGTTTTGGGTTTTGGACTTCAATTCCCAGAAGCCTTTGTCAATACAATGGCTGATCAGTGTTTTTGTAAAATACTTAGGCTTCTGGGAATTGAAGTCCAAAAACCAAAGGTTGGGAAACACTGGTTTAGATCATGCTGAACAGAATTACTTGAGATGGAATATGTCACTGGGGGAAATCTTTGCATCACCTCAAGCAATCTTGTTTAGCACAATCAAGGCCAATCATTAAAAGGAAAGACAAAAACAAAATTCCTCTTGTGTCTCCTCTTTAGTACTTTGCTTTAGGTTTTTAATGATCTTGAGAAATTGAAAGCTAACTGACACAGGGTATCAGCAATGCATTGAAAGATCTATTTAAAAACCTTTTCAAAGCATCAACAATGTCTTAGCAATAATTAAAGCCAAATTGAAAACTTCCTCTCCCTCCACAGTGGAGTGGGAAGAAATCTTTCCATTTCTCAAGATTGTTAAGTAGCTAAACGTAAGGGACAGCTTGAGTTATCCACCTTGGATGGTTGTTCCCAACCATCACCCACCACCTGAACCCACCCCCAAAACAAGTAGCTCCTGACAGGGCTCCAAAAAAGTTCAAGTAGGCATTAATCAGGGATGGGTTAGTTTGTGATGGCACTTATGTCATCTGATGACTAGAAAAAGGAATGAATCACCAAACTGCGGACCGAATGCCTGTCTAGCTACACCTTCAGTTGTTTTGCATTCCTGCTGATACAACTATGATTCCAATATCATTTTCAACTTCTACTTTTAGTTATATACAATAAGAAAAGTAATATATCCAATTTCTAGTATGGTTCTTCAAACTGTCCTAATGAGGTGCCACATTTCAAAACTTACAGCTGTACCACCTCTGTATTAGAGGCACCTTGTCCTTCTTTAAAAATAGAAAACTTTAAGCTAGAGATATTTTGTTCAGTTATATCCTTGAATGTGTTCACATATACACAACTTATCTAATATATGCCTTCAAACTCTCATAAATACTGCAAAAATAAGTGTGGGGTGAGGTTACAGTGAAGGAAAGAATGCATATAGTTAAGTTGGACCTGACCAGTGTCATTTGGTTGCCATCTAGTCCCATCCAGTGCTGTTTAAACCCATACATCTTTGCTTTGGAAGGTACAAAAACTGCCAAGTACCTTGAAATATAGTGACAGAGTCTGAGCACTTACAGGCACAAGCATCTATGAGACAGTCTGATGCCTTCCCCAAGCTCTGTGGCACTTTTTGTTTGTTTGTTGCTTGCTTGTTGGTGGTGGTGCTTTCATTAAAGTTGTATTAGATTAGAACACACAATGGACTCTACTAGATACAGTGAAACCTTGATTAATGTAATTAATGCATTCTCCAGGACGTTTCTTACAGTGAAAATTATTTTAACCGAATTTCCCATAGAAATGCATTGAAAACCAAAATACTTTAACCAAAATGCAGTTTCCCATTGGAATGCATTGAAAACCAATTAATCCATTCCGGGGGAAAATTCTGTAAACCGAGCCACTATTTTCTATGGATTTCGTTTTGTTATGCGATTTTTATGTTAACCGAGCCATTTGTTAACCGAGGTTCCACTGTATTCTCACAACTATATTATCATATTTTTCTTCAGTTCTTGTATATTTCACAGGTCTTGTATATTTCACAGTCCCAGTGGAGGTGTTCAAAAGAGGCCTCCAATAAATTTTGCTTTTGTGTTCCAGACTATTGTGATTTTTAAAAATAAATAAAGTCATTTGACATATTTTTGGAGTTTGTATTCTATGAACATTAAACAGATAAGTTTTAATCAGGAAAAAAGGGGGGACAAAGCAATCACAAACAAGGGGTCAAGACCTTCCCAGCATTTGAAAGCAGGCAGTTTATTCCAAGTCTAGTGAAAGAGTGCTTCTTCAAACCCAGGATCAGCAGAATTGGCCTCGGTGGGGCCCAAAGTACCAGGTGAGATGGGGGGGACAGAATACTCAGGTAAACTATAGCTTCACTCAGCAGAGGATAGGCAGTACCTGTATATATTGGGGCTGCTGTCATCATACCAATCAGAATAGGCCTATGAAAAGTTCCATTCTCTTCCCTCACCATTTTGAGGGCAAGTGTGTTTTGATGGATCTCAACAGTATAAGAAAGAAAACATTTTTTGAAGTGTCAAGAAAAATGTGTGGTATTTAGAAGTGTTTTTATAAAACATCCAATGTATTTTCTTTTGGTGCTGAAGCAGACAGAAAGCTTCCCTGCCCTGCTCCAGAAAATTGTTTTCATTGCCATTTGTTTACTCATCTCTGTGTGTGTGTGTGTGTGTGTGTGTGTGTGTGTGTGTGTGTGTGTGTGTGTGTGTGTGTGTGTGTGTGTGTGTGTGTGTGTGTGTGTGTGTGTGTTAAATCAATGGCACTGAACTTGACGGCTGTAAGGTCAGAGTTCGATTCCTGAGTACTGCACAAAGGAGTGAGCACCCGTCTCTGTCCCAGCTCCTGCCAACTTAGCAGTTCGAAAGCAAGAAATTGCAAGTAGATGAATAGGTACCACTTTGGTAGGAAGGTAAACAGTGTTCTGTGCACTCCAGTGTTGACGCATACCTGCCATGTGTCCATGGAAATGTCTGCAGACGCAGACAGAGCGGGCTCTTTGGCTGTAAACAGAGATGAGCACTGAACCCTAGTGTCGGATATGACTGGCTTTCGAGCAAGGGCGACCTTTACCTACCTCTAGAGGGCAGCAGGGAGCTTAAAGATAAAAGTCTTATTTGCTTGAAAGCCAGTTGTGTCCCACTCTGTTTGCCCCAACAAAAGTCATGTTGTGTCAATCCTATCCCATTCATACTAACAGAAAATCTTAGCTATTGCATTTTGATCAACAGAGCACACAATGAGCAATCATAGTAAGAATTAATTAGCAGTTCTAATGAACAAGTGTCCCTCTGGTTGCACTGCTCTATTTGACATCCTTTGCCCTGAACTCTGTAGGTTTATGCAAGAAGATTTTGGCCACTATTTTAAAACAAGAAAATTCCATCCTAAATTATACTAGAATAGGCCCATTAAATCAATGGCGATTTGGTGAGTCAATTCCTTGGTATATTCCATTCTAATCTATGTATATTCCATTCCAATCTAGTTTTGACTTAAATCATTATAGGGCAGTCTGGACTTACTCATTTTCCAGTCACTAGAAGTTGGGGGAAGGGCTAAATTATACTTAGCCTACTCTCCTGTCCAAACACGCAAAATGACTCATTTGCCCATGTGGCGAAGGGACTGATGAGGCAAATGATACACTGCCCCTTCTTCTTTACAAAGGTAGGAAAAGTGTAGATGTATTTTCCTCTTTGCCGACCTGTCATAGCACTAGATCCCTTTTCATTTTGATCGCCAATCAAAGCTGCAGCTGACAGCAGCTGGCTCTCGATAGTCGACATCCCAAGCATCCAGAGGCCATCTTAAAAAGTAAATCTAGAAAGATCGCTGAAGGCGGTGGTGGCATCTGTGAAGTGCAGATACTGCGTGCCCAGAACAGAACAACAACTGCAGGTTTGAAATAGTGCTCTAAGTGCTTGTTTAGACATGATCTTAGTTTCACATAGTAAGTTGTAGTGTAGAGTAAGCCCATTTAAACCAGTGGAACTTATGGAGAAGTTGACTCACCAAATCCTCAACAGGATTTTGCCCGCTGACTATTTCCAGCTTTCCTGAATCCCAGATATATGCTGCTGGTCAGTGGAGACAATTTGGAGAGAGATAGAGCCATGAAGACTAACCCTATTCCAAAACAAAAATTAGCTGGTAAGTCCAGAGACTTTGGGTTTTTTTTAACTCATTGCTCTACTCAACTCCCACATTAGCATTCATCTAGGCAATGCCAAGCGCAAATTGAAAATCTATGTGGATTTTCTGTTTCAATATTAACAAATATATACCCTTCAGTATGAATAATATCAAAAGCACTAAGACATCAGGAAGAAGAATGTCGCAAACCCTGAAACAAACCAGAATGGATTAAAGTCAAGGCTGTCCTCCTCCTAAACTTGCTTCACCGCCCCCTTTTTTCTCATATAAAGAGAAATTAGGTCCTCCATTTCCAGCCTACCCACAAAGTCCTTGAACTTGCAAGAAACGTTAGCAGATGTTCATTAACGCACAGGCAACTGGAGGATTGAAAGCATTTGCTGGTGATCCATGTTGTGAATAAATGTTTTAAAGCCTCTATAGGGGAATCATGCTTCTGGTTCAGAGCCATTTGGCTACACAGTGCTGGAAGGGAGTGGGGGTGGGGAAAGGGTTGGGTTAAACAGGTTTGGATTTGCAGCTCTTATTATGATGTGTGATGATGTGTGTGGTTTTCTTTTTTTAATGGGGAAAAATAAACTGCCCAAAAGCATATGGAAATTTTACATACATTCGCCCCCAGCCACCCTGAACATAATGAAAGGGAAATATTTTGGTGAGAGTAAAGATTTGTAGTTAACATGTGAGTATCTAACAAAGTGTGGGTTTATAACAGGTAACAAATTTCAGAGTCCACTCTCTGTTTCAAATAGGAGTATATCCCTTAAGAATGGTATATCCCTAGGGCACAGACATGAAGATTTGTTAGGATCTGAGCAGTGGTGGGCTTCAGCAGGTTCGCACCAGTTCACCAGAACTGGTAGCAGAAATTCTGGCTGGCCCCGCCCATCCAAGTTTTGAAATTAAGTAGTCTTAATTCGGGTGCAATGCAGGGCTTTCCCCTGGCTACGTCCACCATACCATTCACATAGAGTAGGTTGTAAAAAAATTTTGAATCCCACCACTGGGCAGGCATAACTAGATCGCCCATCCAGTCACATGGTCATGCCCACAGAGTAGGCAATACCCACAAAGTAGGCCACACCCACAAAGTAGGCCACACCCACAGTGTGGTAGTAATTTTTTTTAGTCCACCACTGGATCTGAGGCACCTACCACAGTACCACTGTAAAGGCAGCAAGAGACAAAAAGAGCCTCCTCAAAGATTGTGGTATTTTTGAACCACAATTGGGCATACCCTGGTAATGACTACCTTGTGTTGCCAGCTAATCTTTCTCACACTGGGTCAATCAAAAGGAACTGCAATTTGAACTCAAGAAAAGGTGCCTTCATTTTGACAGTTTCACATCTGGCCTAGACATGGAAGGAGAAGAAGCAAGAGAATTCATTCATTCTCCTTCTTTTTTTTCTTGGCTATATCTTGGGAGAAGAGCCAGAGTGGCTTATTGATTAAGATGCTTGGAGAGGGTCGGCAGAGGGTCGGCAGGTCAGCAGTTCGAGACCTGAGTAGTGCATGACAGAATGAGCTCCTTTTTTTCCCATCCCAGCTCCTGCCAACCTAGCAGTTCAAGAGCAAGAAACTGCAAGTAGATAAATATGTATCGCTTTGTCATGAAAGGTAGCAGTGTTCCATGCCCTTCAGTGTCTAGTCATGCCTGCCATATGATCATGGAAATGTCTGCAGATACAGACAGCGCTGGCTCTTTGGCTGTAAATGGAAATGAGCATGATCCCCTAGAGTCAGACAGGAATGGTTTTTGAGCAAGGGAGACCTTTATATTTAGGGAGAAGACCCAGCTTGGGGTCATAAAACAGAAGCATCTGCAACCCTTTGCATTATTATTAAAACCTTGCAGAATGAGAGGAGGGACTGCAGTGCCTCAAGTGGCTAAGATGCTGACTGGGAGGCGAGAGGTCAGAAATTCGATTCCCGAGTACTGCAGGACGGAATGAGCTCCCATCTTTGTCCCAGCTCCTGCCAACCTAGCAGTTCGAAAGCAATAAATTGCAAGTAGATAAATAGGACCAACATCAGTGGGACAGTAACAGCATTCCATCCACTCCGGTGTCTAGTCATGACTGCCACATGACCATGGAAATGTCTACAGAAGCAGACAGCACTGGCTCTTCGGCTTTGAAACAGAGATGAGCACAGAACCCTAGAGTCGGATACGACTGGCTTTCGAGCAAGGGAACCCTTTACTAGAATGAGAGGATTCCAGGCAATCATGTTGGAAAACCAAGGCAAGAAAGGTAGACAGTGCTTTGCATCTTTTGTGGGATGTGGTTCACTCCCCCCCCCCCCCCGAGGTATAGAAGGTGAGCCAAAATTTCAGGACGCTGCAGGCCCTACTGAAGCTGTTAGAAAGAAACCCAGTCCAGCTACAGCTTGATGAATTTACTCATCAGGAGAGTGTGGCATAACACTGCTGAGATAAGTGTATCAGTGCAGGAAGTGCAAGCCACTTGGCTTTACAACTCCACTGCAAGAGCAATGTGACCAGACTGAGAGAAACACGCAGGAAAGACCTTGTGTCAGAGGGGACAGCAGTCACTGCCTGCACCTCTTCTACACCTTTATACTAAACCTATCAGCATTAAGAAGATTCACTACTATTCCAGAGCAAAATGAGAAGATGGGATTAAAATGTTTCTTCTCTTTCCCAATTTTAACCTTACGGTGAAGCCTATGTCTCCCGGGCAAAGAGGTACTCAAGTATGAGCAGTGGATATGGAGGACAACCCAAGAAATTTTGCTGACTGAGACAGAGCAGCAATTCCTTCCTCTCTCCCTCCTTCTCTCTCTCTCTCTCTCTCTCTCTCTTTTCTCTCACACTCTCACACACACACAGGTCACATTTTTATATTCTCCAAGACCGACCAACCTATTCTGGTACCTGAGGGAGGAAATCACAAACTGTCTGTGCATAGATCTGTGTGGGCAGTGGAGAATAACAGAGGACAAAGGACCTTGGTTTGCAGTAGCCCAGGGGGTCTCAAAGGGTTGGACTTGACTGTGCGACTGAACAACAACAACAAGGTCAAAACATAACAACAATTTAATGAACAAATAACCGGCTTCCTGTTCATCTCACATCTCCCTACGGTGACCACCTCCCTCTGCCTAATAGAAGCCCTGACATTGTCAGACATTGCACACATGCATCCCATGGGCAAGCCTTGAAGCATGGATGTCCTTGGGAAAATGGGCTTAACTTAAGCCAGGCGTTCCTTCTTCAGTTATCATCTGCTTGTCTGGAGAGTCCCAGTGGAAATGGACATGCCAATGGTCTGACTCAGCTGCAAGGCAGCTTGGTGTTGTTGTTGCTTTTATTCATGGGTTTTGGGGTCAAGGGGAATTCAAATGGAATCTCAGCCAAGCTGACTTTTGGCTGACCTGGGCCAACCCAAATCAACCTTGGCAATAGAGGAATTTCTCTGTTGCTGCAGTAGACAGCATTCTTTCCCACCACACACTATGCTGGACAGCAGTATGGATATGCTCCTTAAAAACCCTTTCCCAGCAAAGAGATCGGAGTTGCATCTGTCTTCTTTAGAAACACTGCTTGGTCCTCAGGGCCTCATCCTAACCGTTAATAAGACATGGAGGAAAATAAAGATGTGGAGAGAGAGAGAGAATGCTCTTAAACTTTCCTGCTTCAATAGCTTCTTTTTATTTGCAAGAAAGATGCTCCATATAGGAGCTGTAAGAGTCCATTACAAACTAGTATCTTAAGGCTGTAACTTAGTCTTATAGCGAGATGGGACTGGTGGGGGTGGGATAGGTTGGACTACAGGACAGCCTAATTAAATTGATTTCAGTCAGAAGAGGAGACCGTAGGAGAGGTCTGGAAATATGTTCTAAAAGTAGAGAGATGGTCCTGATAGCCGAAGTCCCAAATTATTAGGTGCTTCTATATGAATTTGTTTGTTTGTTTACTTACATGTATACCCCACCCATCTGGGATATTTTCCCACTCTCTGCAGCTTACAACACAATAATAAAAATAATAAAACTCTTTACAATAATAAAAAAGATGTAGACCAAATGAATAAAATTTAAAATAACAAGAAAGTAAAATAACACCCACACATTTTAAAAAAACCTATTGGCAACATCATCATCATCATCATCATCATCATCATCATCATCATCACCACCATGGTTTTGTTGATTGGGTGCTGCCCTCAGATGCAGGAGACCTAGGTTCAAATCCCTCTTTAGCCATGGAAACTCATGGAAGGGATGGCATTGGTAAAAACACTCCTTGTATCCTTTACATACTTCAGGCTTGACATAAGTCAGATGCACAGATACATGCCCATACATGGGAATAAATTGGAAGATTTTGCATGCAAGATATGTAGTTGTGTGGTTGAGCCCACATCCAAAGATGCTGTCATGGAGTAGGAGTCTGAGTGTGCATTCCTGTGCAGAAGATGATGCTGACGTTCAAAAATGGAGGCTCAACATTTGGACCCTCTTGGCCTTGTAAGCAGATGTATAGGAGGGATCCTGATTTACTGTATAAAGATAATTGACTGCCTGTTCATGACATCTCACATCATCTCCCTCAGTTGACTATTTACACACACACACACACACACACACACACACACACACACACACACACACACACACACCATGAACGAGCCTGGAACACTGCTGTCTGTGGGAAATAAACTGCTAGTAACATTAGAATTCAGTTTCAAAGACACACAGCGCCTTATATTAGTTCAGACTAGTATGCCAGTTATGATCCTACTACCTAGATAGGGAAACAGTCTGGCTTCAGTGATCCATGCTCTGCCATCTCACTTCCTAGATTACCAATATATATTAATTATGGAATGGCCCTTGAAGGCTGTCGAGAAACTTTCATTAATGCAAAATATTATATGGCAAACCAAGTATTGATTAGAACCGGGTCTTATGGCTATAATATACTGTCATGCATCACTTTCAGTGGCTCCCAGTTCAGCTCTTGATCCAGTTCAAAGTTCTGGTGCCCTTCAAAGCTTGGGGGCACAGTATCTGCAAGACCGCACTTGCCTATATACCTGTTTGGCCTTCCAGATTGCTGATGGAGACCCAGCTCCAGTTGGACTCATACATTAAAATGCAATGGCTACCTGGCACCTCATCTCCCCCAGTGGCTTAGTGGGTAAAACACTGAGCTTGGAGACTGGAAGGTTGGGTTTTGATACCCGAGGGTTAGACTTGGGGACATGAAAGGAACCTTATTCAGGAGTTTCTCCAGCAAAAATCCTTTCAACCCAGAGTAATCTCTGACACGAAATCATTATTATCTGCTAAACTTTGGGCACCAGGCAAAAACCTGCTGCTATAATATGTTTTAGGTCATTTTATCATTCTCCTTCATGCTTGTTTTTCACCTTTGATGTGTTTAATAGATTGCTTATAGTGCTGTTTCTGTTTTAAAACATGGACATCAGATTTTATCTTTGTTTTTATCATAATGTTATCCTGAAGGCCTTTAGCTATGCGACAAATCATGATGTTAGAAGTAAACCATTAAATAAAAAAAGCAAACAAATGGTAAAAATAAAATGCATTGTTGGAATCAATAGACTGAGCTATGCCCTCTAGTTTTCTCTGAGAGCTATGTCTGATATTTCACAGGGGGATTTTTTTGGGAAATATTTATAAAAATGCAAAAAAAAATGTCATTTAGGATTGATAGGGGAATGGCATAAGGTCCGAAAAATTCCTATGAAAATGTCCCTATAAATGCCTTTAAATTCTCTTTAAAAGTAACTTTTGAAAGTAAATATTTGTTGTGCAAACATTACACCTATGTAACACAGATAAACATCATCTGTAAAAGAACTTTGCAACTCTTAATTGTGTTATTAGTAATCTAATAATAGTAACTAACCTAATAGTAACTATGTTACATGTAACAAATTATTTCCAAGCTCTGGCTGTCCCTCATCCATTTGACACCAGCCATCCTGGCAAATGATGCAAAAGTTTTTCACATATTCTAAGCCAGAGAAGTACCAGCAACCACACAAGCACATACATGTGAAATTGGTCCCAGGGCACAACCAAATTTTGGGATTCTAAAGACGAATGTAGCCCAAGCACGTGTACAGCTATCCAAGTGACTGTTTCTAAGTGTTTTCCAGGTAACCGTATAACATAAAGTGATGGAAAGAGGGATCTGAATATTTATTTATTTATTATTCAAACTATTCACCTAGTAACAGTTAGTACACTAACTGGGCTACATGCACTTGTTAATCCCAACTGGAATAGATCTACTTGTGTAAATCTCATTTATAGATTTGGGATTAACAGCTAACTTTAAAGCATAGGATTTGCATCTATCCTTTCACAGTTTTCTGGATGGTTGTCAGTGTGTAGGTGAGAAACAAGGTGTAGTAAGATTTGACAATCTTCCTCTTTAGCTTAATACAGAGAAGCCACAGCAATGTCCAGTTGTTACTACTGTTCAGGAACTAGCAGCTGCATAACGTCTTGAATGGTCCTCCGAACAGTAGTGCAGGAAATGTCAATGAACGAACTGAATATTCATAAGGACAGATTTTCTCATTCTCATCCAGCTCCATATTTCCTTCTGCAGCTGGAATTATCTCCCTAGGTGTCCTGTTCTTGAGATATTTCTGGCTGGGATGGGAAAATAGCATGGATTTTTTTTCCAAGTTTGTTTTCCAGCAATAGTTTCAAGATGGATCAAAAGTTTTGTAAGCCTGACCCAAACCAAGCTGCAATTGGCTGGAAAATTTGAGAGCCAGAAATAATCATTGGTTTTGGAAAAACATGATTCTAGTGAAGAAAAAGAGATTGTGGAGGAAATAGGACAAAAGGTAACATTGCTGACTCCTAGGTCGAATTCCCTCTCCCCCTTCTGGTCTTGATAAAGTTTAGCGAGGCTGGCTGAGTTGTTGCCCTTTAGGAAAGAACTAAAAACCTGGCTGGTGAGCCAAGTTTGGGGTGCAGGTGGAGGGGTGGCTTCCATTGGGTGGTTGGTATAGAGGAGTATGCCTTCCCCCACGGTTCCTCGGTACCTGCACCCCTTTTTTAGGGGTGGGTTTTTTACTCTGTTTTTATCTGTTTTATTTATGTGAACTGCCCTGAGTCGGCCATGGTCAAGTGGGCGGTATAGAAATCTAACAATAAATAAAATAAATAAAATTCCACAAATGTTTCCAAATTTTGAGTCTGAAGTCTCTGACTGAAGAATAGCTAAGGTGTTGAGTGTGAGAACACATATACCAATCTTCCCCTACAATTTGTGTCATGTTGAGACCATATGGCTACATTCTCCAAGGTTAATGATAGTTGCTGAGATATAATACTGTCCTAATGCAGAAAGTGAAGAAGACATAAAGAGCCTCTTGGTGAGAGTGAAAAAGGAGAGTGCAAAAGTTGACCTGAAACTCAACATCAAAAAAACCAAGATCTTGGTATCCGGCCCCATCACTCCCTGGTAAATAGAAGGGGAAGAAATAGAAGCAGTGACAGACTTTACCTTCTTGGGATCTAAGATCACTGCAGATGGTGACTGTAGCCATGAAATAAAAAGATCTTACTCCTTGGTGTTGCGATGAGCCATGGATCGGGGCCGTCTGGCATGGCAGGGTCCACGGAGGAGGTCCGCGGAGTGACTGGCCACAAGGAAAGGCATGTGAGACGAAAATGCGGGGAAGTCCAGTCTCGATTGACAATCGAGTGGCGCATTTATTGATCCTGCCTCACGGGTCCTCCATGCCTAAACGCACGGGACCCATGTCACAGAAGGCTAACACAAGTGGCATTTCTGGTGGGTAAAGATAGCGCCTGTCTCCGGCCATTGTCCGGTGATTGATTGGCAAACCCGCAGTTATCTCGATCTGGGTTGGTGAAACCCCATTGTTCCTGCCCTATCTCGAAGGACAGTGTAAACTGCCCTCGGGTCTCTAACTTCCTTTCCCGATGACTCAACCAACCTCGCTAAGCTTTATCAAGACCAGAAGGGGGAGAGGGAATTCGACCTAGGAGTCAGCAATTTTACCTTTTGTCCTATTTCCTCCGCAATTTCTCAGCCAAGGTCTTATGAATTATGCCAATCATTAATCTAACCCTCTCCCAATTTCCTTTCCATCAGAGCCCATTAATTCTCAAGCCGTGTGCTTAGCGAGCGAACCCATCGGGAAAAGTAATGGCCAATTTATGACTGCGGGCATACTACATTCCCCCTTATTTTACTGTTTAAATCAGCTTGGCTGAGGGCGTGGTAGATATAGGGCATAATTTGTCTAGGTGTGAGGGTCTCTCGAGGTCTCTGCCATGAGGTACACATGGAAAAAAGTGAAGGGATGCATTGTGCAAAACAGCAAAGTGTGATCCCCACTACCACAACGCCAGCGGTAGCTTTGAGCATTGTTTGTAACCATCCCCATGGCAACCATGACCAGAGTGCATTCCACCACCACCAATTGGCATCCTGCTGGATATTTTTCACGATGGTGTCAAGTTTGGTGATCTGACTTTGGACCTTGCGTGAATTATCCGTGAGATTAAAACAGCACATATTGTGGACTGATTCACAGCCCATGTGGTGCAAAAGTAACAGATAATCAATTGCTGCTCTATTATCTAAACCTGCATGCCTCAATTCAGCTTGCTCTCTGTTAAGAAGAGCGATGGCCGATGAGATGTGATTAATAGCCTTAGCTAGCGCACACACCGGCAGGCCGATCCTAGGTGCATTTCCCACCGCCAGCCCTAGCACCCCAAAAATGCTGACCGCTAAGGAGACATACTCTGCCTTACTAAGCAATCTGATATTACTGTCACATGTCTCATCTAGCCGGGCTGCTCTTTTGGACTGTGCTGGTTTTGCAGTGACTGGGTCTGGGGTGATGATTTCCTTATTGCGGAGTATCAGTGTCAAGGCAACTCAAACAACAGTATGAGTCAGATATGTTAGCTGGAATGTAGTTCCACGTCTGTTGATTACAAGTAAAAAACCATCCTGTGGGCAAAATGACATTTTCATACATAGAACGGGCCATTTCTGGCTGGTTACATTTCCAAGTCTCTTTCCCAGGACTCATGCAATGGTGATGTGGCACCTTGGCTGTGGAGCAGCCTGTCATTCTGGCACAGGGTGTGTTTGGGCTGATCGCCACTCGGGGTGTGTACAAAGTGAGCACATCAGCGGGCAAAGTCTTGGTGACCCCTAGTCCCCCAGACTGCATACATTGCATATGTGATTCGGAGATAGGGTCCGTGTATTTGTCTAAGCAATAGTTCAAAGTTCTTGGCCGGCACGCCCGGTATGTGGCAAACTAGAATAAGTCATGTGCTTAACAAAGAAGAAGTGTCCGTGGTCTGTTCTAGGCAGAAGTTCGACTGGTTGACAAGTCCTGTAAGTCTTTCCCAAATGTTGTACCTGAGTCTGGCGGAGAAGTCCCCACCAGGTGTTAAGTCCCCTTGAGCAGCTTGAACCCCTCCCCCCACAAGCAAGGAAAGGATCAAGACTATCATTAGGGAATTGTAGGTGATCTGAGCCAAGACCGCAGCTACCATGTTGTGCGGAGTGGGCTCAGAATGATTCTCTTGCAAAATGGTCATGGTGTCATCACACAGGGTTTTGATCATTCCCCATGTCACTCTCGGCTCCTCCATCCTAGGCCGTCGTAGCCAGGGCTGCCTGCCCCGCCTCCGTCCTGTCATCAGGTCTAGGTCCTCCATCTCTGGCAACAGGTTCGGGGCTGCCTGGTTCCACACCATGTGGTTCGAAGAACGGCTTCACACAGTGGGCTGGAATCCAAATGGTACCTGTGGGAGACATAATCGCTGCATAGCCTTGTCCCCAGGTTATCAGGGGCGCCGAACCCTTCCAGGAGGGGTCTGGCGGCACTCTGAATTTAACCATGGGACGCGGGAGAGCTTCCCGGCTTCGGAAATGCTTTTCCTGCGGCGTGTAATCAGCAAAAATATTTAAGTGATTGTAAGTGAATAATACTTTGTGCAGGCGTTGCTGTGCCTGGCTCTTGGGGGGGACTATCTCCTCCCTTTCTGTTTGTTTTTCAATATAGGACTTTAACATCCGATTCACGCATTCGACAAATCTCTTGTCCTTGGGGATTGTATGGAATGCCAAACGTGTGCTTTATGTCCCAGGTGGCCAGAAATGTGGCCAACTGTCTGGAACTATAAGCCGGGGTGTTATCTGTCTTCAAGTGACCTGGTTTGCCCATGATCGCGAAGCAAGACAACAGGTGTTGCTCTATATGGGTCGCAGTTTCTCCCTTCTGGGCTATGGCCCAGACGAACTGCGAGAATGTATCGATGGAAACATGCATAAACTGCCATCTCCCAAATTGTGGCACATGTGTGATGTCCATTTGCCAAATTTGGTTAGCTGCTGTCCCTCGTGGGTTTACCCCCCACGAGGGCCCCCCGGTGTTCCTGCACATTGCAGGCAAGAATGCACAATGCCTTGGGCTTGTGACAGTGGCAGGTTAAACTACCTTGCTGGAGCTTTGGCATTCTGATGAAAAAATGCATGGCTTTGTATCGGGGTTGTAAAAACTCCCGAAATTAATCTTTGATGCGTTTCCTTTACTGCCATGTCAGCCCTGCTGTTACCCTCTGAAATCGGACCAGGCAAATCCTGGTGGCTCCTAATATGGGCAACATACAAGGCTTCCCTGCGATGCCGTAAATGGAATTGCATGGTCAGAAATAAGCCTAATAAATTCCTGTCTATGACAGGAGTGATGTAAGCTCCAGGTAAGTTGTGAATCAAGTTCCGGACGTACAGGCTGTCCGTAACTATATTCAATGCCTCTTTATCAAATGTTCTTAAGGTGAGGTTTACTGCTGCCAATTCCGCTCTTTGTGCTGACTTCTGCGGAAGTGTCAGTAGCGTTTTCCGAGCCTGCTCTTCATACCAAGTGAGAACCCCATATATCTTTCCACCATCTGTGAATACTGTCTTGGCCTTCTGTAGTGGGGTTAAAGACAGCATGCTTTGTAATTCGACCGTCTCCATTTGAAGCGAGACAAGTCTGGGATCCCTTGGCAAATGATATGCCAAGTTGCCTGTAAAACCTTCTAATGCAATCGGAAGCGTATCGCCAAGCTGCATCAGCTGGCGGATCTGTTCCTTATTAAAGGGAATAACCATCTTGGCTAAATCATGTCCTGAAATATCCCTAGCTCTAAGCCTTCCCTTATGGATGACTGTGGCTACCAGTTCTTGTGGAGGAACAATATTCCTGGAAGTGGTGTGTGGCAGATACACCCATTCCATGATGTTCGCCCCCCCACCCCCACCCCACTGGAGTCTGTGCCCAGAGCTCCAGTGAACATGATGCCTGTTCTAATAATGTATAGATTTAGCAGGGGGGAGTGAATGACCCCCCCCCCGCCAACTCTATCCACCCAGCGGCAGCTGAGGATACTATTTACTTCCTGGAGAGTTTGTTTTGCCTCTCTTGGAATTTGGATTCGATCTGCCAGCTGTTTTCCTAGTGTTAATAGAGAAAAGAGCGGCTTTAAAAGATCGGTGCTGATTTTAAAATAGGGTCTTGCCCAATTAATGTTTCCTAGAATCTGCACGGTTTTGGCTACCGGGGGCTTCCCTCTGCCTCTGCCGATGGAATCAGGGCTCACAGCTCACCCCGATGTGGAACGTGTCTGTTCTGATGATGTTTTGGGTTGCCACCAAGCTTGCGGTTAATGCTGGAGCACTGCCCTCCTTGCTGGATGTTCGCAGTCTCGGCTGGAGACAGCTGGCCTCGAAAGATGGAGCTGAGTTCTGATCGGGAAAGCATCCCGATCGGAGCTTCTCCGCAGCCTCTGGGAAGAGTCACGCCGGAGCGGGACCCCTTCAATATCACGTCGGCATTACTCTCGAGTAGACCCATGTTACTCTTGAGTAGACCCACAATGTTACTCTCGAGTAATATCATGTCAGGGTCACCAGATTTTGCGATGAGCCACGGATTGGTGCCATCTGGTGCGGCGGGGTCCGCGGAGGAGGTCTGCGGAGGAGCAGAGTGACTGGCTACAAGGAAAGGCACATGAGACGAAAATGCGGGGAAGTCCAGTCTCAATTGACAATCGAGTGGTGCATTTAATGATCCTGCCTCGCGGGTCCTCTGTGCCTAAACGCACGGGACCCACGTCACAGAAGGCTGACACAAGTGGCGTTTCTGGTGGGTAAAGATAGCACCTGTCTCCGGCCATTATCTGGTGATTGATGGGCAAATCCGCAGTTATCTTTATCTGCGTTGATGAAACCCCATTGTTCCTGCCCTATCTCGAAGGACAGTGTAAACTGCCCTCGGGTCTCTAACTTCCTTTCCCGCTGACTCAGCCAGCCTCGTTAAGCTTTATTGAGACCAGAAGGGGGAGAGGGAATTCGACCTAGGAGTCAGCAATTTTACCTTTTGTCCTATTTCCTCCACAATTCCTCAGCCAAGGTTTTATGAATTATGCCAATCATTAATCTAACCCTCTCCCAATTTCCTTTCCATCAGAGCCCGTTAATTCTCAAGCCGTGTGCTTAGCGAGCAAACCCATCGGGAAATGTAATGGCCAATTTATGACTGCGGGCATACTACACCTTGGGAGGGAAGCTATGGCAAACTTAGGCAGCATAATAAAAAGCAGAGACATCGCCCTGCCAACAAAAGTCTGCATAGTTAAAGCAATGGTCTTCCCAGTAATAATGTAGCTCCAGCGATGAGAGCTGGGCAATAAGGAAAGCTGAGCACAGAAGAATAGATACCTTCAAACTGAGCTGCTAGAGAAGACTTTTGAGAGTCCCCTGGACTGCAAGGAGATCAAATCAGTCAATCCAAAAGGAAATCAATCCTGACTGCTCCTCGAAATAACAAGTACTGAAGCTGAAGCTCAAGTACTTTGGCATATGAATATGTTGTCTGAAAGTATCTGGGCTAACCTAAAAGTTCTGTTTTGTTGACTGACTGTATTTTTCATGCCATCAACAGTATTTTGAAAAGTGCATAGGACATGTTTTCAGTGCATTGAGTTGGAATTTGCATTGATGATCATAAGGAAACCATCATATTAGCACTGCCTCATAAGCCTGTTAACTTAGGTGTAAATCTGTTCAACATCTCTCAATGGCAATGTGATTGTGCAGTTTGTTTTGTTGATGGCATGGGCAAGCATACAAGTTTTTCCCTAATGAGGAAATAAAGAACTGCTAAATATGTATCACTGAGCAAAGATGCAAATTGGATCCACCCCCTGATTATTTCCCACCCATCCCACCCTGATTAGTCTGTAAACAAAAATAATCAAAACCTTTCTGAAATAGCAAATTGGTTTTGCAAGTGAAAATGGAAGTTAGGCAGTCAAGGGAAAGGAGTTAATTTAAGGGGAAGATTATAAAGCCAATGAAGCATGCTAAATAAACAAGTTGAATGGAATACCGTTTTATAGTCATCAAGCCAAGGCATAGGTGTTACAGCTTGCTGAGTCTGAAAACAGTTTGTGTATAACCTCCTATTTGCAAAGTGTGTATGTGTGTAAGCACTTCATTTAATGGATGTATAATTAAAAGGCAATCATTTGCTGAGGCCAATCAGAAAAGGTCATAAAGTTTTCACAGGTGACAAGACAAAATGAGCAATCTGCCTCTTTCAATGGCTGCATAAGGAGCTGGCATTTCAGACAGATACTGTTGAGGGCATGGCAGTTTAGCAAAGCCAGTGGGTGAATATTTTGGGGATATGTAGATGCAGATTCCCTGTTCCTGCAATTGTTTCATTTTTCCTCTATGTGGTCGGCACACTGCATGTACAGAGCAGCTATCTCCTCCAGAAGATGCTCCACATGGGAAGCAAGAGCAGGTCCATTGTTCCCCACTCTGTCCACATGTTTCCACTCAAGAAACAGTGCTTCCACTTCCAGGCAGGATCTGTAAATCTGTTCCTTTGCGTAGAAAGATGTTGTGAGTGCAATAACTGTCATAAAAATGTTGCAGTGCATAGAGGCAGTGTGCCTTCTCATCACAGAATCACAAACAACAGAAAATGTGGCTGGTAATCCATGAAGCCTTAGGTCAAATAAAACTAGCTATAGCCCATAACTACTAATAATTTCTTAAGAAATACCTGTGTTTTTTAGTCTTTATTAACCTAAATAACTTCTTATAAAGGTCACTCAGAATAAAGCCACATCGTTGTGGGGGGTCGGGGGTGGGGTGGGGTCAAAATTTCTAAACTGTAAGGCAAACTTGGGTTTTCATGTTATTTGAACCTTAGATGTACACTGTGAGTATGAACATCCTACAGAGGAGGGGGTAGTGGGAGGAGGAAGATGGGGAGGGGGTGTAGTTGAACGTTAGAAAATTGAAGTAAAATCCAAAATTCCATTAAATATGTTGCAAAATGGATGATACATAGCAAAAACCATCCTTTTTAGCAGTTTTCTTTTACAAATTTGAGAAATTTAGCACTTTTTCAACACCCTGTATCTTGGTACCTATGGGGTTAAAATAAGTTTGACCAATGATAATTGAAAGAAATTTAATGCTCTACAACCTTCTAATTACATGTAGTAAACAAAAAATGCATGGTTTAGAAGATATAATCGAAAAACTAAGAAGAGTGCTAAAATTTTGCAGTTTTTGCCACCACCACCACCAAGGTTCCACAAGGAAATGTTGTTGAATAAATTGAGTGTAGCTCCACTGGGTACCCATACACAACATCCCAAAGTTTCATTAACTTGGGAATTTTTGCAAGGTACCCCACCACCACCACCATTTTGGACCTATGACGTCTGAGCTATTAGCCTTTGGGATGCTACAGAACTTTGTTGCTTAGTTCCACCTGCAGAAGACAAATGGTGTAACATAAAGTAGCTTTGTGACAGTAGGATCCTTACTCTTGAGTAGGCTCTTTTGTCCTTCTGAGTTACAGCCCCCTGGCTGGACAACCTCGGCCTCAGATGTGTGTAGAATCAGGTAGCATCGAGCCAAGAAATCACTTCAAGTCTCTTCAGGAATTTTAGAATACTGTATATATTGAAAGCATAGCAAGATTCAGGATACAGTCCATTTCAAAGCAGAAATAAAGCAAGCATGTCCCAGGGACAGTCCATAAGCCTATAGCTCCCCTTTCTCCCAAGCCTCTACAATTTGGCTGCTTGCAAAGCAGACATTCCAGAGAGCGTCTGAGTGTGTGTGTCAGACAGACTCAGTCTGCGTCTGGGATATATCTCCTCCCACAGGGTCCACCTTTTGGCCCTCCCCCTTAGGGACTCCAACCAATGATATTACAATTAGACATGTCAATCACACAATAGGTTTCAATTCTCCAAAGCCATGAGGCAACCATGACGCAAAAATGTTTACATTCTTTCTAACTCCCACTTATTACCATTTTGCAGAGGCTAAAGAACAAGGTATGAAAAAGCACAGGGTATTCTCCAGTCCGTCACAAGCTTCTCATAAGCAATCAATGTGCCCCCATTTGGATTTTTGGGTGTGTAATTGAGTTTAAAATTTCTTTTAAAAATGTGTAAACAACTCCTTTTCCATAAAGGTTGCTAGGTTGGTATGTGTAATATTATAGAAAACCAAACACAAATCGGGCAGGGGGGGAGTGATAGTTATTTTTCTTTATAATGGATACAGTGACCGAGATGGGTTCAGTTAAATACAGGAGTGTCCTCCATAGGTAAAGGTAAGCCATGTCTGACTCTAGGGGACGGTGCTCATCTATGTCTGCATCTGCAGACACTCTATGGTCATGTAGCAGGTCCTGCCACCTGTTTATCTGCTTGCAGTTTCTTGCTTTCAAACTGCTAGGTTGGCAGGAGCTAGGATGGATAAATCTGGATGTTTTATTTATTTCCTACAACACACACATTTTTTCCAGCACAAATTCATTCTGCCACTCTTTGAGAGAATAATCATGAAAATTCCATGTGAAAACTTATATTTCCGTGCTCATGTTTCTATGTGTGAACATTCATCCTACATTTGTATGAGCTGGATTCTGGAGTCCAAGGAAAGCTAGCCTCATTCAGTATCATCATCGGCTGCAACTCGTATCCAAGAACGCATTTGTTCCTGAAGCAGGAAAAATCACATTGGCATGAATTTGTTTAAGGTGGATCCCAGCTTGCCATGAAGTGATCCAAACACTATGATCACAGAGCCATCACCTGTGGGACATATGAAATGAGACATGCAGGATTTAACACTAGGACTGCAATGGAGTGCAGTGGACTGCAATGGACTGCCACAGCCTTGAGGATATGGACAAGGTGTGCCTTCACAGCCAGCCCATCTGGCATGGCCTCTTCCACCTCCATGACCATTGGAAATCAGAGTTCCTCCTCCACTCATTTTGCCGTTGGGCCCAATATGATAGTTTCCAGAGGCATTTCCTCCACTGAGGGGACCATCACCCCACCTAAAGGGGCTCATCTGCCCATAGCCTTTGGCTCCTTTAGGGAATCAGATTATTTACCCTCGCCCTACATTCAGTGTTGAGTAACTGGCTGTATGGTCTACTCTATTACCGTAGAGGGATGTCTGGCCAGACAGTAAAGTCCAAAAACCAAAGATTGGGAAACAGTGGTGTAGGACATATACCACAGCTGCATGACCCAGTTGTTTGACTTCACATAAAGTAGCTTCTTGCAAAGGAACAGAAAGCCCAGCTAACACAGTATCACAGTAATGCAGTATCACAGTGAGCACTTCATTAGGAGGTGAATATATTATTAAAGCAGTTTGAATCTAGGCATTCTTTGTGATTACTATTTTGGGGGAGGTGGCAGAACCTATATTTTGATCAGGACTCAACCTTCTATCTATAGTGATGAATACTGATATTTTTTTACTTCTGAAAACTTTTAGTCTGCAAGCTGCTTGCTTAGTTGCTTAGTATATGTATGATTGGCTTGAAGGGACAGTGGGAAACAGTACTGTCTGGGGTTGCCTTAATGCTTTGTTGGAGCATTTAGAGAACAATGTTCTTCAGCCAAGCTTCTTGGTGCCACCTTGTGGGGACATGTAATTTTTAATGTTACAGTAAAAATATATTAAACTTTTCAACTTTGGCGACAAAGTAGAAAACACAAATTGCCCCTCTCTTCTCTAGTTTTACAGCAGATCATAGAATGTCTAAAAACCAGTTCACAAAATAATGATCTAGTTCAGCTCTTGAAAATAATTATTCATTGCAGAAATGTGCCATTCACGTGAGTTGCTCAGCATGTGAGTAGAATATACTCAGAGTTTATGATGATGTGTACTACAAGCACAAACAAATGACTGTATGAACAAAAAAAACCCTATCAAAATATTGGGGGATAGTGAGAAAGAAGATAAATTTTCGGTGCAGGCAGCCGCTTCTCAAAGTAGGTGGTGGGGGTAGCAGCAGTGCTCAAATGCCCCTTTCCAGCCACACATCAACCAGCGGAATAACACACTGAAGGGGCTCTTCAGAGAAACACATGAAACAAGGAAAACCATAAAGTGTTGGCGTTTTTGAAGTTTCTTCACTCTGAAACATTTATGGCTTCATCAAAGGAGGATAATTGACATCTCCAACTGGTCAGCAGTGAAGCTGGCTCAAGAGTAGGAGGGAATGTTCCCTAAAATTTACATGGTCAAACCTTTTACAATGACCTTTAAGATCAGCAGAAGTTTCCATAACTCACCACACCTCATCACTTTATGGTTTGTTTGTTTGTTTTTAGCTCTTCCTCATTGACACCGATGAACAAATCTATCAGTTTCTTAAACGAATAGAATAAGGTAAGTTTGTGAATTTTCAAATGAACTAATGTGTCTTTAGACAAAAAGAGCAATCGCAGAAGCGTTTGAAGAAGGGTGCTTGAAAAAGCAAAACAAACACCTTGATTTAAATGGGAACAGTGTAATTTCTTGTTCTAATAATGACTGGTGTAGAACTCAAATTATTCAGGGGAAATACTGCACAGCAGAAAGGCACAGAAGAGGGATGGGCAGTACGCCACCACCAAAGTTATTTTGGTAGCCACTAGCTCGCCTCATGACAACCCTGAAAACCATAGCACCCAATGTTGGTGATAAAACAGGATAAGCTATTAAAGGACAAGATACTATTTTATTTTATGCAATTGTATGTAATTTGTCACTAAATTCAGTACCAAACTAGAAAACCTAAGTTAAAACCAACAGGTCTTCCTTGCTTGCATGCTCTTTGCCACATTGCCACTCTGTTTCACCTATACAGGGCATACTGCTTGCAGAAGGTCCTGGACTCCTGGAGGGGATGAGGTTTATCCCCAGGTACTCTGAAGTTGTCCACCCCAATACAGAGGCTTCCAAATGGTCCGGTTTATATTTCCTGCAAGATGGCAATGGCACTTCGGGGCAGGCCTAAGTTATTGGGAAGTTCAGAGCTGAAGCTTTGGATGAGCCATTCCCTGCATGCCTCAGGGTGAACTGTGGTAAAGGAAATTCTCAAGACACATTTTTGAGGTGTAGCTATGGGGCCCCAAATTCCATGCAGATGATTAAACTTTGCTTTCTTTTTTGTATTTTTTTTTCCAATCACCCCTGCATAATATATCAAGCTTAATTTCCTGACCTCTCTTCTGACACAGAATTACCAGCCATTCCCTTCTATGCAACTAATGCTGGCCACCCCTGAGAGAGCTCGATTTCAGAGGTAGGTCAACGTAAGGTCTGTGTTCACTTGGTGGAGCACTTATGAGTAAGTGTGCTAGCCATGCAATATGGATTATTTTGTCTGCTTCACTTTGCATAATTGTTTATGTTTTTGGTAAGCTGCCAGCACACCTCTTACATGTGCAGTTGTGCCCTATTGCTAACAACAACCAAACATATCCAGACTGGAAAACTCAAGGGAGGAGGTGGAAGTAGTATATGACGAGAAGGCTGTAGGTCATTATCAAAAAGTTGTTCATGATAGGGGTGTAAGGTATTCTCTTTGCAGACTTAGTTTCTCTGTAAACTGATGGTTGTTAGTTTTATATGGAGTGGAAATAGGATTTTTTATGGCTTTGACAGGAACTCCCATCATGGCACAATTATGCAATGAGAAGGTTGAGTATAATGATTACCATATGGTCTTGCAAAAATGCACACATTGCTATAAGACCTGTGTGAGGCCTAGAAAAGTAGGATTGTGTGTGTAAATCATGGGTCCATACATATAAAACATTCAAGAGATTCAATGAAATTATTGGTACCAACTTGTAGTGGGGTGACTTTTCTAATCTCTTCTTGACCTTTCTGATAACATTTTATTGTGGTCATCTCATGTAGGGGTATGCAGAAAGAGCCTCCTCGGAGATTGTGGTATTTTTGGGCATACCCTTGTGTTGCTGGCTGATCTTTCTCACACTAGGTCAGGTGAATGGAACTGTAGAATGAACTCACCAGAAAGTGGATTCATTTTAGCAGGTTCACAGCTGACCGAGACATAGAAGAAGAATCTAATGTAAACCTAAATGGCAATTTAGCATCAACATTAATTGTCTTAAACTTGCTCTCCTTCAATTTTAACATGAATTAATAAGATATTTCAGTTCGTTAACAGTGTTGTCTCCCCACCTGATTCTCCTTTACATTGGGGAGGTTGGAGGAGGAACTAGAATGAAGTGGGAATCAAAGGGTTATGCAAAGACAAAACCATTTTGAGTTATGTCCAGCTTGAAAATCGGACTGATCACTTTTCAATCTTTCCAAATTCATCATTGTCTATGCCTTAAGAGTCTTGGGGAAGTATTTCAACTATTCCATTGAGGTTGGCTCTTGATTGCCAGGGTCAAACAGGCATGAGATTATTTTAACCAACTCTAAAATGGTGTTTTCTCTGTTATTAAGCAGATGAAGTTGGACTTTATGTATGTAGTTTTCCTTTTCCCCTTCTTTTTTCTTTATGTTATCATGTAGTGTATCTCAAACTGTAGAGATAGCACACAATTATAGTTGCCATAATTCTCTCCCACAAAACTGGGACAGTTTCTTCTCCCTGCCCACAAGTATTCCCCCCTCCCAACATTCTCTTGGCGAAACTCCCCACCTCCACGGGGCCTCCTCCTAAAGGAGTCTCTTCCTCCCGCCCCCTTTCTTCCAAGGGAGGATTGAGCAGAAGGAACACTCTAGGAATGAGGAATCACATCTCTCTCTCTCTCTCTCTCTCTCTCTCTCTCTCTCTCTCTCTCTCTCTCTCTCTCTCTCTCTCTCTCTCTCTCTCTCTCTCTCTCTCTCTCTCTCGTGAATTTCCTGGTAGGCTACCTTCCCCCTCTCACTCCCTTACTTTAGCTCCCCCACCTGGGTAGACTTTCTAGGAATGCTTATACCCCTGTCTCACTGCCTCTTCTGCATTTCTTGGGTGGTCTCTCTTGGAAAGTGGAGGCCTCTCTCTCCCCCGCCCCTCTTTCCTATGGAAATACTTTGAACCCGATGGCCTTCCTCTTCCTCCTCCTTCCAGGTGAGCCTCCTCTTCTTCCTTCTCCTCCTCCCCCCTTCCTGGGCTCCCTCCATCTCAGGGCCCTCCCATACTTGTCAAGTATCCCAGATTGGCCGGGATTTCCTGTATTTCCGCGCCGCTTCCTCTACTTTCCCGCCGCCATTCCATAATTTGACCGGCAGGGAAAGTAGTTACTGCACATGCGCATATGCGCAGAACCCTTTTGCGCAGAAGGATTCTGCGCAAGTCCCGTATTTTCCGGAGCTGCGCTTGACGGGTATGGGCCCTCCTTTTTCTTCCTCCAGCACAGTGGGGTGGAGAGCACTTGTGAGGGTGCGGAGGCCCCATGGTGGGGTGGGGAGCACTAATGGGAGGAGGCCCCATGGGGGTGGGGTAGCACTCATGGGGGTGGGGAAGCCTTGTGGTGGGTGGGGAGGCTTCACACACTCGAGACATCACATGGGTGTATGGGCACTTGTGGTGCCTGCCCACGTGCTGCATCTTCCTCCTTGGGCACTCAGTCTCTAAAATGTTCACCATCACTGTTCTAGAGCATCACCAGAAGGAGAGACTGGTTATCCACTTCTTAACACTTCATATCTAGGAATCCTGGGGAAATCCCATCACAAGTGTGAATCAACTTGATAGTACATACAGCTGTTGTGGTTGAGTGATGGTACTGTTATGTACTGTGAGTGAAAAATGCCTCCTCCCCTCATTGCTCCATCTGTGAAGTGTATGATTAGCCCAGTTTTACCAACTGCACACTGTCAGGATCAGTGCAATCATTTTCAATCTGATGTTTGTCCTGCAGGCAGGTTGGCAGCATCCATGGCCTGAGTGGAAACAGAACCCAGAAACACAGAGCTGGATGGAATGTGAGAAATTTCCCTGGGCTCCCACCAACTTTTAAAAACTTACCTCATGGCAGAGAGCTGTCAGGAGCTGAGGCGAAACACAGGTGCAAAATGCAGGCACTGCACCACAGGACACTGCATGAGTGCAGAAGTGACCTCTCCCCTTGCTGGGCTCTGTGAAAAATCCATGATTCCCATCATGCACATGGTGTGTCATTTCCCACGAGTGCCTGCCTGTTTCTGCCATCTGCCATGATTTATTGAAAATGGGCAATGATTAATAGCTTAGTCAATGCTGAATGAAGCCATTTTCTTTCATTTACCTGCTCCCTGACCTCCCTCTGCAGAACCAGACAGGAGCTCGGGAAGTGTATTAATCATGCACTTAAAAATATTTAGAAAAAGAGATTGGCTAGAAGCCCAGACTTCTTTTTTTAATGGACTCATTTTCGATAGAGGGTTCCTACACTAATTGCCAGGTACAACAAAAATACTCTTTGAAAATGGCAAAAGGCACTGAGCTAGTTCTTCTTTGATAGACAAAATCCAAGCTCACACTTTTTGCAATTATATACCTATATATTGCATATACATATTTTAACCATAACAAGAAGAAACAGGGAGAAACGGTCCGAGTACCCATCGGTGACATGCCAGATTTTTGGAGGAGGGCTAAGTGTTGTCCCTATCTTCAAAAAGGGCAAAAAGTAAGAACTGGGGAACTACAGACCAGTCAGCCTGACATCAATCCCAGGGGAAATTCTGGAACAAATTATAAAGTGGTCACTCTGCAAGCAACTTGAAAACAAAGCAGTAATAACTAGAAGCCAACATGGATTTATCAAAAACAAATCTTGCCAGACTAATCAGATTTCATTTTTCAATAAGGTAACTTCCGTGGTGGACAATGGGAATGCTGTTGATGTAATATATCTTGACTTCAGCAAAGACTTTGACAAAGTGCCCCATGATATTCTGATTAGCAAGCTAACTGGGTGTGGACTGGATGGATAGCACAAGTGTCAGATGGATACTCAGTTAGTTACAGAATCATATTCAAAGAGTTCTTATTAATGGCTTCCTCTCAAGCTGGGAGAGGGTAAGTCTTGGCCCCTGTGCTCTTCAACATTCTCATAAATAACTTGGATGAGAGAGTGCAAGGAATCAAATCTGCAGATGACACAAAACTGGGAGGAATGGCTAATACCTTGGAAGACAGGAGAAGAATTCAAAAATTGCTCAATAGGCTTAAACACTGGGCTGAAACCAACAGAATCAATTTTAACAGGAGAAGTGCAGAGCTTTACACTCAGGAGAAAAAAATAGATGAACAGTTACAAGATAGAGGATATTTGACTCAGTAATACTACAAGCGAGAAAGATCTTGTAAAGAGGGCAAAAGCCATTTCATGATAAAAGCTTCATCTAGTAGTCTCTGGCCAAAAAGTAAATACTGTACTGTAATTGTGTGTCATAGATTATCTCTCCCATCTCTCCATTTTGTTTGTAAGGTCCTTGTAGAATCATACTACTTGTTCCATTGTGTTTCAAAGTATTCGTTCAGCATTTCCTTTAAAGTAGATAAACCCCAGATAATTATTCTGCAATCCTTTGTGAGGTGTGTGTATATGCATGCCTGTATGAGATTGTCTACTCGCTTTTTTATTTGTTCTCTAAAAGCTTTAAATGGAGCTGTGTAACTGGCCAGGTGAAAAAATCATGGAGTATTCCAAACTCACCAAAGCTTTGTTTACAGAATAATTAATAGTGTTTATATTGAATTTTAGCCACATCTGAGTGAATAATTATCAAAGCAAGCCCTAATCTCTTTTCCAACACATCAAAGCAATTTGAACTTTAAAAAACTATTTAGACCTCCCTTAGATAAAATTCTAATTCTAATATAATTAAAAATTTGTCAGGACTAAAATAATTTTTCAAGGTGCTTATGTGGCATAGCAATGCAATATGAGCCTCTGTTTTTCATGATTGAGGCATGAAGATTTTAATTAATCAAGAAAGTTTCCAAATACTCTTGATTATGACTGAAATAAGAAGAAACCTTCAGAATGGAGTATTGGGAAATGCCAGTTATAAACTAGTCATTCTGTGTTTTTCACTCATCCAAATTACAAAATGTCTTCTAAAGAAGAGTGTTCTACATTTCTACAACATTGCTGTGTCAACTAACCATTGTTTGAGGAGCTTGATTGATTTAATACTTTGCTCTTTTCAATGAAACTGCAAGGTACCATGCCAACATCACAATGTAAGCACACAAAAAAGACAAACTATCCATCAAAGATCACAAAGTACATTATAGTGAGCATTCTGAAATCAAGTAGGCAATTATCTCCATTTTCCTAGATGTATCAAAGATCATTTCCCACCTGGTTTTTTAAAATTGACATGAAACAGCCTCAGATCCTCACCGATGTGCTTGTTAGCTTGTGCCTGTGAACCCCAGTGGTTTCAACAAGACAGAGATAAGCATGAGCTTGCTTCCTTCTGCTAAAATCAGTAAGGTTTTAACACTCCCGTTGCTTAGCATCATAAGTCACAGCTAGACTAAGTCCATTTGAATCAATAGAATATTGGGGGGGGAGGGGTTTAACTTCCCAAATTTCCACTGGTCGATTTGGTCTACTGTAGTACAACTTACTGCACTAAGAAACAGAATTTCAGCCACTGTTAATTAAGTAATTTTTTTATCCGTGTCAGATTCACCACTAGCATATAATAACATACAAAGCTAAAAGTAACACATCTAAAAACAAAATAGAATTTGAAGGGCTAGATGACACCTGCCCAATATCAGGCCACATCAACAGCAGTTCCTCTTGCCAACATAAGGTCCTCCCAGTGCATGTTGAGGGGCATTGTGTGCATTATATCATATGGGAGATAGTCTGTACTTCTCCACATTCACACAGGCTGTCATCTACAGGGAAACCCCACTTTCTCTATATTAGCCCTTGATCTTCCTACCCCTGCACACAGTCTGTTTAAAGCTTTCCACACAGGCCATTTTTGTTCTTGGCCAGGCGCTAGAGAGCCATGTGGTTCTGCCCAGTTACCTGGTAGCTCCTTGCTCGCCTTCCATAGTTCTAAGGCAGACTGTGGGGGCTGATTGTTTTTTGGGGGGCAGAAGTTGTGAGGAAGCTGTGCCTTGATTTCAGTCTCTGCTTTGGTGGTTGGTGATCAAATAGCAAGTGTGTTTCTGAGGAACTTGCTTTGATCCATTCTTTCTGAACAGCACTTTCTCAATGGAATTTTGGTGGAGGGATACCAGCTAAGTAATGCTCTTTTTGAATTGGTGTTGGTTTTAAACATCCTGTGACCAGCCTTGCTGTTTCGTTTAAGGCCACGTCCACCTGTTTTACATATTTTGATCTGTACCACACTGGACTAGCATACTCTCCTAAAGAATAACAGAAATCTAGTGCAGAGGTTCTTAATGTGTGTGGTCGGGTACCCCATGAATTGAATTAATTTGTACAAAATATATAACATACTGTACATTACATGCATACACATGCACACATACATGAGACCAAAATCCAATTCCTAGTCTTAACTAGGTAGAACCCATGCTGAAATCCTGTTGGTTTGTCAATATATCATTTTTCGTGCTCAAAAAAGCACTCTGTTCGAAAAGTAAGAGATTGGCCTAGATACCTGGGAAAGTGATGCCTAATGAGCTGAATATAACACTTTTTGTTCTGTTATATTTTTTCTGCTTGTCTTCTGTTCAGGTAACAAGTTTAAACACAGGTACACTGATGAAGTTATGTACAGTATTTTGAATTATTTTGTTTGTTATTAAAGATCACATCTTCCTTGATGTTATAAGTACTGTATATACTCAAGTATAAGTTGAGATTTTTAGCCACCAAAATAAGGTCCAAAAAGGTGGGTCCCAAAACTGCGCTGGATTCAGTGCAGTTTGGGACCTTAAAAGGAACTTTCTGCTTAAGGAGAGGGGGAAAGGAAAACATGATCTGTGGGTGGCCACAAGAGGGTGCAAATTGCAATTTCCCAATTTATTGCATTAGAAATTAATTTCTTGTATTCTGAAGCTTTTCTGTTTGTTTGTTTCCAATGCATCTCAGTAGGAAACCAAACCTGTACATAAAATGAAAGGGTTTCACTTACCTTTGTGTCTTTGTCCCTGCTCTATGTGGTCAAAATGGAGGGGGAAAACCCCACCGCGTCTCTCCCGGGCCCACACCATTGGCCCGGGATGGGAGATCCAGCACAGCTGAGGTGAGGACCAGCATCGCCCTCCCTGGCCCCACCTGGCCAGGGAGTTAAAAGGATGCCGGAATCGCTGCCATGAGGAACCCCACCATGTCTACCTGGGCAGTGATGCACTGCAAAAAGATTTACTACCTACTCTGTGGGCTGGGCCAAATCTGTGGGCATGGCCAAACAGCCTGCATTATGGGCTATGGATGTGGGCGTGGCCAACCAAGTGGGTGTGGCCTGGGGAAATTTCCACTACCGGTTCTGCAGAACCTGATAGAACTTGCTGCAGTGCATCACTGCCCATGTCATTGGCCCAGGATGGGAGACCTGGAGACGCCAGGTGCCTGTCCTTGTAAGAACACTGCACTGCCCCCACAGCTGCAGCCATTCCCGGGGGCCAGCCACTTCCCGGTCCAGCAGGGCGAAAAGTCGCCAAATCCGACACCGGCATGAAGAACACTGCTGCTGCCTCCACAGCTGCAGCCACTCTTCAGGCCAATCGGACTGCCGTGGTTGCTGCCATCGACACCAAAGCGCAGAGCTCCTTCCGTCTGGTGGGGGGAGTGGAAGCACCTGCACCAGCACTTTGCAGCCATAAGGACTCTACTGCTGCCGAGGCTGCCGCCAACACTGAGTATGTTGAACCTTTTTGCTCCGTTACGTATGCTGAATTATTGGACACTTATTTTATATTGACACATAATTTGTAATTTGCAATTGTATGTATTGGATTCTATATATTGTATTGCTGTATTCATTTTCATATTGTATTATTATGTATTTAGTTTGTTGTGAACCGCTTTGAGTCACCCGCAAGGTTAAGAAAAGTGATATACAAATAAACTTCTAATTCTAATTCTAATTCTTCCTGCTTGCAGAGAGAGCAAGAGGCTAGGCTAGAGCATCTCTTCCTGCCTCAGTGCAATTGGCCTACCTACCCATTTTCCCTGCAGCAGCACCATTGTTTGGTGGTGCAAATACAGTTTATGTTTAAATTAATTATTCTTTCTGCATTTTCATTTTTTTTAATTATTGAAACTCACTAGCAGCTGCTGCATTTTCCACCCCTGACTTATACTGAGGTCAAACTATTTTCCGAGTTTTAAAGGTCCAAATTAGGTACCTCCACTTATATTTGGATCGACTTATACTTGAGTACAGTAATACCTCATACAAAGTCCGCTTCATACAACATTGAATTCATACAACATCGCCTAATTCCTTGGGGAAAGTTGCCTCATACAAAGTCGCTGCGACTTTGTATGACGCATTGGGGTTTTTCCCAGGTTACATAGTGCCTGGGCAGTATAAAAGGCAGGACAAATATGTGCATTGCTCTTGTGGGTTTTGCACGAGGCAAAGAGTGTTTAGGAGTGGTTTTGAGCGCGATTTTGGATTTTTTGAAGTTTTTCGTCAGAATTTTTAGAAGCATTCCTGGGATTTTTGCAGCATTCTTCAGGTTTTTGGACAATCAGGGTTGTTTGACATGTTTTTGTAATGTATTTAACCTTTAGACAATGATTTCTTAAAGTTCTGTCAGTTTCCTGTCTGTTTCCTTGACTTTGCCCTGAAGTCTGTGCTGTTACAGTACAATGTATCTCTAATGAGACGACGTTGTACGAGGCATCGCAGCAATGATTTGGATGTTGTATGAGGCATTGCGGCTAGGTTTTTGCATGCCTCATACAAAGTCCAAATCTGTATAAAGTCCAAACTTGTGGAACCAAGTTTGGACGTTGTATGAGGTATCACTGTATATACAATATAATTGAGTATATACGGTACACATATTCCTGATATAGCTAGTCAAGTGCTACATTTATATCCACTCTGTTATAGGTGTGCTAAGTCTTTTGATTACACTTGTCTAATCAATATAAGTTCATATACTATTGCTTGATTAAGTTACATTTTAATAATTACTTTGTAACTCTATGCCAGGAGTTCTCAGCCTTTTTAAGTCAGCTTTGGGCCGGATGGCCATTTTGCCCTTTCCCCAACACATGGCACTTCCAGGTGTGGTGGAGGCAGTAGGGGGGGCACATGAAATGGCACTGCAGGCCACATTCGGCCCATGGGCCGCAAGTTGAGAATCCCTGGTCTATGCATTCAAGTTATAATGTGTAAGTGATATATTTACCTTGGATACCTTGGAGTTGTTATTCAGTGAGGAGTCCGTACAATGCAAGCGCGGCGCCAAAATGGCCACCGCGCTCTTTGCGCCCCCCCCCACCGGACGAAGGCATCCGGGTAGTTAGGGGGCGTGGCCAGCACCCTTATAAAAGGGGTGGACACGAGGCAGCCAAGCTGCCATTTTGCGAAGCGACCGAGCGGAGTTTTTCCCTCTTACCTCCGTCGCTCTTGCTCTTCACTGGGAAGCCTCTTTGGCACATCTTTTCTTTCCTTAGGCTTCCCAGCAGATACCCTATGCCCTCCAAGAAGAAGGCAGCTGCGAACGTGGCTCGCTCTGCGCGGAGGCGCCAGTCGGGTCGGAGGACCGTGACGGCGCCTCCCCAGCAGCCTCCTCTGCAAGAGCCCACCGGGACCGGTGGGATGGGGTCGGTGGCCCCTTGGCCTGAGGCGGGGCGTCCGCAGGTCGGCCCGGCGGGGGCCGCGGCCTCCGGCCCGCAAGCAATGGCCAATGCCCCTGGCATGGGCCATGCTTCGGGGCCTTTCCTTCTGGGTTCGCAGTTCCCTGCGGGGGGTTCCAGCCATGGTGGGTGGTTGGGTTCCCTCCCTTGGCGGGGCATGCCCCCGGCCCCTCCGGGGCCGGGCAGTAGCTCTTGGCCGTCTGCGGCCTCTGGGGTCCAGGGACCTGGACCGGCCTCTGTAACTTGCGGGCCGGCTGGCCCTTTGGCCCCTTTGGGTACCGGGGGATATGTCAACGTCAAGGCCCTTCTGGCCCGCGTAATGGCCCTTGAGGCATTGCTCGCGAGGGTCAATCACCCAGGGGCACCTTTTGGGTTGCAGGTTGATCCTTCGCCTGCCGGGCAGCGGCAGGCGGCGGGACGGGTTGAGCTGCCTGAGGCGCGTGGGCCGGCGGCGGCCGCTGCCTCGCAGCTCCCCACTCAACAGGCGCAGCAGACTGGTGCTGATCAGGCCCCGGCGACGAGCTCAGTTCCGATCGTGAGCTCCGACGCCCCCAGTGGGCCGGAACCCCCAGTGGGGGTGGCCCGCGGGGGTGCAGCATGTGAGTATGCGGTTCAATCCAGCGCACCCACACACCTGACTACATTGGGGGGAGCATTTCAGTGGCCGTGGCCTCGCACGGGTGGCGCGACGGCTCAGCCGCCGCCGGCCCACCCGGCGACTTCACCCCTGACCCAGGGCCCGGTTTGGGGTGGTGCCTCCTGCTTTGCTGGGAATGTGTTAGGGGTGCCAGGGTTGGTGCAAGCTCCTTTTACTTTACCCGCAGTTCCCACCGTGCCGGTGTCGGCGTTGCCGACAGCGGGGTATTCCTTGCCCCTAGGGGACCATCTGGCCCAGTCTACCAAGGAGAAAATCTGGCGGGGGGAGTATGTGGACATTTTCTCCCTTCTTAACAGAGAGCCCACCAAGGAGGAGAGGGAGGGGCAGGATGAGAAGGATAAGGAACAGGCACGTCGTCGTAAGCCGCCGCGCACGTGGGCTAACTGGTTGCCGGCGTACCTCATATACATGGCGGTTTACCTCAGGGCAAGGCCGGATCTGGCCATCCCGATGGTCCAGTATTTGGACAACATCTACCGGGCGATGGTTGATTTCCCGGGCCCATCGTGGCTGGCTTACGACGAGGAATTCCGTATGCGAATTCCCCTGCACCCAGAGATGAGGTGGGATGAGCCCTACCAGAAGCTGTGGCTTCTGTACATGACCCCTACGCGCCCGGCGCCTGGGGAGAGATACCATTGTGGACATGCTGTCCAACGAGCGGCCCCAGTGCAGATACCCCGCCAGGTGGTGGGGCAGGGGGTTCCAGCCCGCCTGCTGTGCTGGACCTTCTCGTCCAATGGTTCCTGCAACAGGAAGAATTGCAAGTACAGGCATGAGTGTCCCTCTTGTTCTGGCCCCCATGCTGCCTCCGCCTGTCCCAGGCCTGGGGGACTGCGAGGTAGGGGTAGGGGTGGTCAAGGGGCCGGTAGGACTGCCGCTGAGGGAGCAGGTCCACTGAAAGGCCCCTTCACCAATTAATGTGGACATGCTGGAGCGTTGGCTCGCATTGTACCCTAGGAGGGCAGATGCAGTTTACCTGCTTCAAGGCTTTCAAAGGGGGTTTCGTATTCCTTTCATGGGAGATAGGTCCCCCCAAGATGCACCCAATCTTTTGTCACTCAGGGGAAGGGAGGAGGTGGCTGCTGCCAGCATTTCTAAGGAGGTTGATGCGGGCAGGGTTGCTGGCCCTTTCCCTGCACCCCCGTTTCCCAACCTTAAGGTTTCCCCATTGGGCTTAGTGCCCAAGATGTCCCTGGGCGAGTTCCGCCTGATCCATCACTTGTCCTACCCAGCAGGCCGATCGGTCAATGATGCTATCCCTGATGACCTTTGCTCTGTCAGGTATACATCCTTCGACCAGGCGCTGCGCATGGTGCGCTCATGTGGCCCGGGTGCACTGTTAGCTAAGTGCGACATTAAGTCAGCATTTCGTCTCCTGCCGGTGCACCCGGGTGACTTTCAGTTGCTGGGTTTCAAATTTAGGGGTGAATATTATTTTGATAAGGCCATGCCTTTTGGCTGTTCCATCTCATGCTCGGCCTTCGAACGTTTCAGTACCTTCTTACAGTGGGCTTTTGTCCGCAGGTCAGGGTCTCGGTCTGTAGCCCATTACCTGGATGATTTTTTGTTTGGGGGTGAACGGGGCTGGGACACGTGCACACGTCTCCTCAATACATTTCAGACGCTAATGGAGGAACTCGGTGTCCCTTTAGCACCCGAAAAGACCGAGGGCCCATCTACTGAGCTAGTATTCCTGGGGGTGGAGATTGACACGGTAGCGCAGGCTTCTAGGTTACCAGGTGACAAGGTGTCCAGGATAGTGGCCCTCATATCGGACTTACTGGCTAAACGCAAGGCATCCCTTCGGGAATTGCAGGTGCTTCATGGTCACCTTAATTTCGCTTGCAGGGTGGTCGCACCTGGCAGGGCATTTGCTCGGCGCTTGTGCGATGCCATGACAGGCTTATCCAGGCCCCACCATAGGGTGAGACTGACCCGGGGTATCAGGGCAGACATGCTCATATGGCTCCAGTTCCTGAGGGAGTTCAATGGGGTCTCATTTTGGAGGTCTGACCTCCTGGCTTCACCTCGTTTACAGATACAGTCTGATGCCTCTGGATCCCTGGGTTATAGGATGTACTTCAATGGGAAGTGGGCCTATGGTAGGTGGCCTCCAGCCTGGTCGGGCACGGGTCGCCTCAGAGATCTCACGTATCTGGAATTTTTTCCCATCCTGGGGGCTTTGATGCTATGGGGTGAGGAGTGGGCCAACTCTGTGGTGCATTTCTGGTGTGACAATGCGGCTGTTGTCCACATTGTCAACTCACAGACGTCTAAATCACCCAGGGTCATGGACTTGGTGCGCCAGTTTGTATTGCGCAGCCTGCGCCTCAATGTACTGTTCAGGGCCAGGCATGTCCCGGGGGTTAATAACGATATTGCTGATGCTTTGTCCCGCCTGCAGATCTCCCGGTTCCGCGCCTTGGCCCCCGATGCGGAGGAATTTCTCTCGCCACTCCCGGAGGAGATTTGGACCCTTGGCAAGGAGAGGTGAACCGGGCGATCGGCATGTCGCTGGCGCCGCGCACGCGTAAGGCGTATCACCATGCATTCATTTCCTTTCAGGCATTTTGTGCCCAATTTCGACTGCCAGATACCTGGCCAATCCCGGTGGCCCACATCCTCCGATTCATGGTTTACCTGCATGCCCAGGGCCTAGCACCCCGCACCATAGCATCCAGGCTGTCAGCGCTGGCTTTTATGGCCAAAGTAGGCGGTCATGTGGACAGTACCGCCGATTTCCGTGTGAGATACGTTTTGGAGGGGTGGGTGCGGGAGCGTGGGCACCCAATTTCCCCAGGGGTACTTACCCAACTGGCACGGGGCTGGCATGACCTATGTTTTGATAGGTATGAGGCAGCCCTGTTTCACGCGGCTACAACGGTGGCCTTTTTTGGAGCGCTCCGCATCAGCGAGCTTGTGATGCTGTCTAAGGCGGATGCAAGTCGTAGGGCACTGGAACTCGAAGATGTCTATGTTTGCAATGATTGGGCTCAGTTGAGGATATGCTCCTCTAAAACGGATCAGCATGGCGTAGGCAGTGGAGTAAGGCTGCTACGATGTTCCTCAGCAGACATCTGTCCGGTTGGTGCCCTACAGGAGTTCCTTGCACTGCGTGGCTCGCACCATGGCCCGTGTTTCTGTCACCAAGATGGGTCTCCCCTTACTAAATTTCAATTTTGGAAGGTGACCGGTAAGGCTCTAGCCAGCGTTGGCCTCCCTGGGGCCCGTTACAGCACCCATTCATTCAGGATAGGGGCGGCTTCTACTGCGGCTGCTTATGGGTACTCCGGGGCTGAAATACGCAGCATGGGGAGGTGGGGCTCACAGAGTTTTCAATTTTATGCTCGCCCTCTTCCACCGTGAGTACCAGTTGAGTCACCGCACCTTTTCTCCTCCCCTTGTTTTTTCCCTTGACAGACCCTGGGTGTCATATTACACCGGTGACAGTATGGCTGGTGGGCCACAGCTATGTGCACAGGGCAGCGCGTTATGCTGCAGCGACAGAGTGGGGACCCCGACTGGGACTGGGTTGATGGCTACAGCTAGACAGCATGCATCACCCTGTGATTTTACGGATATGCGTCAGAGGGTGGGGTCATTAGTTAGATATTGACTACGGTCAACAATTTGTTTGTTGTCAACAAACAAATTGATACAAATAGATACATTGTAACAATTGCCGTTGGCAATTTTGGGTGGTACCTTACCAGTGTTACTTCGGCCTGCTTGCCTTAAGAATTATGATTGGTCAATTACCAATAGAAATTTATAATTTGGACTAGGGCATGAATCAATAAATGTGGTCCAATGCCGTTATCCACTTTCATCAGTGTCTGAGTCCTTTATTGGGGGGGGCGCCTGCAATGGTAGACGTCTCCTTGATGACACTCTGCATATGCAAATGGATCTGGGAAATCAAGTCCATCTGCATGCAGTTTTTAAAGACATTTGGATATCATGGCACCTGCTGGCTAGGCAGACCATGACATGTGCCCTCTGCTTTCACCTTGCCCAAGGGATCTGATGGAGGACACTTTGGTGAGTCTTTGTCCTGCCCTAACATCAATGATAAGTGATGGGCAACACTGTCTAGCTAGATCGCTCAAGGCCCTGCACCTCGCCAAGGCTCTCACCTAGCGGGGGAGTGATATATTTACTTTATAAAATATAACTGAGTAACTTAACACTTCTGTGTAGTTATGACATAGTACCTTAACTTTTATATGATTAGAAGCAATTGATATGAGTAAGTGATATATTTACTCATATCAATTGCATTTAATCATATAGAAGCTAAGGTATTATGTCATAACCTCATAGAAGTGTTAAGTTACTCAGTTATATTTTATAAAGTTAGTAATTGCTTTATAAGGCTATATATTCTTTCTAAGATATGTGAAGTTGAGTTTGCATTTTTCATTGATATGCAATTGGCTCTTTTGAATATATCTGCCTGTTATGCCATATCCTAATTCTGAAGTAATCCATGATCCATAATTACTTACAGTTATATCGGATTGTTTAGATAATTACTGATTTAAGCTACAAGTGCTTTTCTGATATTGTCTTATTATCCATTTAAGATTTATACCTTGTTATTTTTTATTGATTCACTATACAGTATATATGCTTGTAGTCATTCACATACACATATAGTTAAATAAATGGAAAAAGGAACTTTTGTTATCTTTATTGCCTCTCATAAATTAAAAAGGGTGTAGACATACAAAATAGTTTATGCATGTATGCCAGGACAAATTTTCTTGGGGATTTTTGGCAAACTAACCTAGAGCCGCTTCTTTGAGTTAGAGAGTAGGTGTCTGCAATGAGTTTTGCATAGAGGACACAGAAACCGCCCTAAGCTTTTAGCTTTGACAAAATCCTGACTATCACAGATGTAATACACTTATGGAAGGCTGATGATGTCATCAGCAGGGGACCTTTCTAAATTAAACACTTTCTACTTATGTACTCTGGCTTTCATAGCTCCCATGCAATGCTCATTTTGTTGAAGCCATAGGAACTGCAGGGTAGAATAGGAAAAGAAGTCTTTAATTACTGATAACTGCCTCCAAAAAGGTGACATTACTAGCAGTGTTAAATTGCCCCTGCTAATGATAGCATTCTACAGGTGTATTATGTTAACATGATTTTGGCCATTGAATCAACTGCTCAATTACAAGTCAACAGTTATGTAAGTTCCATTGATTCAATGGGTCTACTTTAGCTGGGGCTAGCAATTACACTGAGTTTACAGTTCTAAAAAGTTGTTGCTTGCTGGGTCTGTTGGAAATAAGGGAATGGCAGTTTCAAAAATATGAAAAAGTCACTTTACCATTACAAGTTGTTTATAAGCACTTTGGATATTACTGCAACAAGGTGACCTAGTTTTCCAAGAAACAAGACAGCTAAACATATCCTGAATAGCAGTGACCACAGCAAAAAAAGGGGGGCATTGTTATTGTAGTGGCTATATCAGGCCAAAGAATGAAAGAGACCAAACGATAGCTGAAAAAACAGCAAAGAGTTTTATTTACTGCAAAGAGTTTTATTTATTGCTTGCAAGCATAGCCAGCAGGACTCAGTCTGGAAATGGTTTCCAAAAAGAACTGAGTAAAGACCACATTCTGCTTTGGCTTTTTATATCCTTTTTCCAGGAACACAGCTGGGTGCCTTAACCATCAAGCAAGCCTATTGGATAGCAATGACATCAAGCAAAACCCACTGGATAGCAATGACATCAAGCTAACTCATTTAGATAGCTATCATAATTACAGAAGGCAGACATATTATTATTTTATAACTATAACTCCTAAAGCACAAATAATTCAATAAAATACTTTCATGGTATACTGTAAGCACTTCCACAATTATCAAAACTTAACTTTTCCCCAAGTTCATGACCAAGTTCATAAGCTAATTAACTTGCTTATGACCCATGGCATAATTAACTTATAACTGTTCCAGATGATTTACTAAGATGTAGCTTAATGTACAATATCTAATTATGAGACTGGCTATCAATGAGGTAATACAAAGAACTAGTTAGAATATATTCTGGTTCCATTCACCTATACTTTGGAACTAATAATAAATATAATGTAGAGTAGCAACAGCAGAATGTGAATATCTAAGTTCTTTCTAACTGTTCTGTGTATTTGGTTCTTAACTGCTAAAGATTAATTTTTTTATAGAATAACTTGAAAGTCTTCACTTTAGACTTCCATATAGTATAAAGAATTACTCATAAAATATAGACACTGGCCACTCTTAAAACCAGACATGTCCACTAGCTTTTAAGAATTACTGAGCACTTAATATTAGATAGCAATCTTCCTGCTAGAGGCAACATAAGAACTTAACTGTATGATCTTCTTGCCAGATGAAGATGACATCATCTAAACCTTTTATGATTTTTTAAAATCTTTATGAATTCTTGCCTTCCTCATTGTAGCAAGCAGCAATAAACACACCTGAACCAACAGCAACAGGTCAATAAAGCCTGAAGATGACCCAGAATGCATAACACATTCTCTTCACATAAAAATGCATGCAAGTGCATGAGATGTTTGTATTGGGGTGTTAAAGTCAAGTGATAAGAAGCTGCCTTATACAAAATCAACCCCTTAGGGTGTATCACCCATGTTTGTTGACAAAGATTGAAATGGTTCTCCATGATCTCAAGTGTGTCAGAACTGGTATTTAACCTTGGACCTTCCATGTACAAAGTGCAGTATATGCTGTATCATTGAGTTCTGGCCATTGATAGTTGAAGATGGGAGTCTCAAGATCAAAACTACACTCAACTGTATTGCTGCTTCTCTGCCTCTAAATTGGAGAAACATGCTGTAAAAAGAATGCATAACTCTAGTAAGGACACATCTCAGTAATCTTCTATTTATCTTATAGTTTTGTTACTATATAATTTATTCTGTTTACAGGGTTTATGCTGACTTTCTAGTGAAATCTTCCTAAGGAGATAATGAAAAAAAATGGTTCTGTACTGCTTTCCTAAATTATTAATATTTGTTTTTCATCTTCTTTACTACATGAAAGAGGCATAGCTCACTCAGCGTTCCCACAAAAAAGCCTCTGCAGAACCATGGGTTAACCTATAGTTGAAAGGGCACTCGGGTGCTTTATCCTGACATCCACAGCTGCCAGGACATATGTTCCATTTTCCCTTAGATGCCAGAACTCGACTCTTTTTGATAGCCTTTAGAGCTTTTTGCCAACAGCAAAGCTGCATCAGAACAGATTTCTGTTTTGACTTGCCTTCATTAATCAAATCATTCCATGACATCAAACCATTCAGGAATTGGTAAAGGTGTGCGGCCAGTGAGCAATGGGCAAATTGAATGTCTCCAAGGGACATGTCAAGAGTGACACAAGCCTACAATTTCTGTGGTAGAATTGGTCTTCTCTTCTTCCTTTTAAATCTCTGTATAGCACACTGCATTACAGAGATTTAAGAACAACTCCACTCATACTCTTAGCCTTAGTTGACTTAGCAACTTTGCGTGAACTCAGACAGCCATTTACTTAACACCTATTAAGATGGTCCATCCTTGAAGGTTCTTAGATCCAGCTTTGTTTCTAAGGACCTTGCAGGGGTTGTCCAGCCAGTCTGATTGGTGCTTCTGTCAAAGCTCTGATCATAGACATGAACAGCACACGTGGTCACGGCAGCTGTCACAATCACAACCAAATGCCCTCTTTGGTCTGGAGTCTGCACTTCACTGTGGTTCACAGATGAGTTGCTGGCTATGAAAGAGAGGCTAAAGGGCAAATGGGGAAAAGCTTCCTTGTATGGAAATTGGGCCACAGTAAAATAAGTGTTCATTGTCTACCTAATGGTCATAAGATCTACCAAGAACACTTATTCAATCAATCAAATTAGTAAGGCTAAAAACAGACAGGCACAGCTATAGTAAGTTCTGAGGGACCACACTGACTCCAGAGAGCAGGATCTGAGTTTCAAAATTGATGTTGAGACTTGTGAAAAAAATGTGATTCATTTTAGTTTGAAAATTGAAGCCATCCATAGGAACCTGGACTTCATTGTTAGGAAAGTTAATCATGAAGAAATACCCAGGGAGCCATGTCTTGTCTAGCTGAGATGGATCAGTTTCAACCTGTGAGGCCTGATGATGTGGACAAGGGGATTGCATGATACAAAGCCACAACCCATACCTGTCAAATAAGGGAAATTTCCTGGCCAAAACAGGAAACTGGACAGCTATGCTTATCCTGTGCTGGCCTCCAGTCTAACTCCAGTCTAATTGCAGTCTAACTAATACGGGATGATGGCAGGAAAGAGTGTAAAATACGGGGGTGGGTGGGTGGGGGGGTTACAGAAATTTCCCGAAACTTGACAGGTATGCCACAACCGCCATACTTGATCCTATCCTTTCCTGTAAAAATGGCCAGGGAGATGACAATGGAATGGACCACATAAATTATCAATACCTCTTTGCAGGAGGGACATTTTCCTTCTTGTTTAAATAAGATAGTTGTTAGGCCCATTAAAAAAAAGCAAGCCTGGGGACCTCAACAACTTCAAAATGGTCACAATCACCATTCTATTGGCAAGTTGGTGGAGAGTGTGATTGTGGATCAGTTTGTAGAAATGCTTGGACGATACCTCTAGGTACAGCATGGGATGGAGACAGCATTGGTCACCCTCCTAAATGATTTCCTCCAAGATGCTTACAGGAGCTAGATGGCCCTGCTTGTCATCCTGGACAAGCTACTATCTTTCAGCAGTTTTGGATACTGTCAAAGGTCAATATCCTACTGGACAGGTTAATGGGATTAGGTATTGAGTGGATAGACTGTAAACTGGCTCCAATCCTCCCTCACTAACCATGTCCAGATATTGCAGTTGGGTGCGGTGACTTTGGTGTGCCTCAGGGATCTGTTATCTTGCCTATGCTATTTAACAGCTATATGGATCCACTGGGCTTCAGTGCATGTATCTGTGTAGCATGACATGCTAGGGGTTCACAGATATGTTGGTTGGTCACAGACAAGTACAGCGGCAGCACTTCAACAAGCTGCAGGGCATCACAATTGGCTTCCTGCGCCATCTGGCAGAAGACAGCTTCCCTCCGCTGGTTTGTTCCTGCACAACAAATTGGCAAAAGCAGCATAGAACAAAGCCTGCATTCTGTCTCTGGTTCATTCAGTGTGGGAAACAGAGAAGGGAAACTGCCCACTGCCCGAGAGCACCACACCCAGCCATAAAGCAAGCAGAGGTAATTGGGCATTTTGCTGAAATATAGGACTCAGATTGCCTTTGGCTCCTTGATAGATTACCCTTGTTGGGGACTAGACGTGCAAAAATTCAGCTCTATTAGCAATTTTAGCAGCTTTTGATGCCATCAGCCATGCTGTAAACAAGTATTTAATTACAGTGACATGTATGTCTGTGAGTCCTGGGTCATATAACATAATGGACAACTCAAGCCATGGAAAAGTTTCTTACACATGCAACCACGATATGGCTATTTAGAAGTCTAAATAGCATAGCATATCAATTTCTAAAGACTTATTCTTGTCTCCTACTCTGGATTCAAATTTGCTTCTAATACACAGGAAAACCTTTGGAAATCTTGTCAGATTAGAGGTTTCTATTTGTAGAAATGCTCACAACAGCAGTGTACAAGGATAGCTGACTAGTGTCTGTCTTTTTTGCTCATAGTTTTTCTCAGCTACCAGATATTTCAATGCTACAATAACTTGAAGACTCTGCAATTCCACCACAAAGCCCTCCAAAATTAGTTTTAAAATTCCATTTTCTGCTCCTAGAAGTTTCCAGGTGCAGTAATTCTGACATAAAATGGGGTTCAGGGCTTCCAAGCCTCCTAAAAAGCCATCAAAATTTACAACAGTAACAAAACAGTAACAGTAACTATTCTAGAATAGAAGGGGTTCTTTTATCATATTTTTGACATTTTCACAGGCCTGCCTGATTCTCTGTGGATCTTGGAGAAACTTGCCCATCTCTGATCTACCTGTAGCTAATGATGGAGGTCATTCAGTGATTTGAAAAAAGGACTCTGTTCCATTGCTTTTTATTATCTAACACCGAAGAAACCATCAATACCTTTAAAGGTTGCTCAGATTTAACAACAGGCTGGATAATGGTGAACAAGCTGAAATTAAACACAAAACAAGATGAACAAATTACTCTCGAATTGAAAATCAAACTCTGGAATGCCAACACTCTGTTCTCTTTCACTACCACCCCAAAAGATCAAGTTTGTCATCTGACAATTCTCCTTGATTTTGTAGCAACTCTGGACTTCCAGGGCACTGCTGTGACAAGGAATTTATTTTTATCACTTAGTTCAAAGCAGCATCTATGGCCTTTCCTGAGCTATCTTTGCTCAGCAACAGTCTACTATGTCTTACTCTACTGCATTATTATCCACATGAAGCTAACCTTGAGGAGCATCTGAAAGCTTGAGTTGGTTGGTGCAAGATACAGCAGCTAAGCTACTAGCCAATAAACATTACTGAGAGAATGGCATTTGAACTCAGAAAAGCCTGCACTGTTTGTAAATTGCTTTCAATGTTTGTTTATACCTGCCTACCTGTTTAGCTAGCTGGATAGCTCAGTAGTTTAGGTATCTATCTATGGAGCCAGAGTATGAATCTTCATGGGTAAGTCACAGAGCATCCCCAGAAGAAGGGAATGGTAAACCACTTATGTGCATCTTCTACCTAGAAAACTCTGTAATGCACTAAAATTTGCACTTATTTTTGCTATCCTAAATACAGTGAATGAATGGGAGCACAGACTTACTGAGCTACCTTTTCACTTAGAGTGGACTCCTACTGATTTCAATTTGTATACTCTCACAACTAAAGCTAGATCTAACCCAACATTCCTCAACATTTGGGGCAAAATTAATATCCTCAAGCCTTGACTGATTTGTTTTTGGCTGAGAGAAGCAAGGATGACATATTTTGCAAACAAAGTTGGGCTTGTCCTTCCTCCAGTTTAGTGCCCTTCAAGCATGTTATGCTCCAGCTTCCATCATGTCCAACCAGGGTCTGAGAAGCACAGAAGGATAACTTAACTGACTCTGGCTACTCTTTGTGTGCAGGTTAAATATAGCCTTGGATGTGTCAGTCACACATATGTCAATACAACTAAGCCCCACAGAAAAGTAAAATGGCAACATGGCCCTTCTACATGTTTCCAATAAAGAAAAATGTAAAACAAAGATAAAAGTACTGGTGAGCTGATGGGACAGGATATACCAAATATCTGCCCATGGAGAAAAGCAGAAAGGGCCATGCCACTATGCCAATATGCTAAACACGTTGCAAGGTGCATGCCATTTTCCTTTGGGACTATTGTAACAATCCACTAAACATGGTTTTTTGTTTGTTTGTTTGTTTGTTTGTTTGTTTGTTTGTTTGTTTGTTTGTTTGGTTGGTTGGTTGGTTGGTTGGTTGGTTGGTTGGTTGGTTGGTTGGTTGGTTGGTTTTTCATAATTCATTAAAGCATACAAATCTTGATCCCTTTCTTAACCCCTCTTTCTCTCTCTTCCTCTCTTGATCTTAAATTATGTGTTTGCACTAGAATACCTTGCAGATATGTTGTTCTTAGGCAGGAATGGGCAATGTTAATTATGATTTAATAAACATGTGCAATCACATCAGTTCCAACTTATGGTGAGGTTTTCCCAGGGTTTTCTAGGTAGACCATTGTCTGAAATGGTTAACCATTCCCTTCTTCTGGGGACACCCTGGAATGCGGCAGCTAGCCCATGACTACAAAAGCTAACTGTTCTTCCTTGGCTATTTTTGTTTTACTTTGTATTAAATATACGTCGTCATCGCTGTTGACTGCAACTTGTATCCGAAAATGCATTTTTTTCCTGAAGCAGGAAAAATGTCATTGGCGTGAATTTGTTTAAGGTGGAACCCAGCTTGCCATCAAGTGACCCACACACTATGATCACAGAGCCATCCCCTGCGGCACACACAAAATGAGACATGCAGGGACTGCAATGGACTGCCACAGCCCAGGACTGTAGATAGGATTCTAGATGTGGATGGGCGAATATTTTTTCAGGATGGGCAACAATGTCATGTATATATGTCATATATATAAGCAGCCTACAGTTTGAGGGTGGGTAAACTGCTAACTCAGGGTGGGGAACGCCCACCCTGGCCACCCCTGGCTATGGCCCTGCTGCAGCCTTGACGATATGGACAATGTGTGCCTTCACAGCCAGTCCATCTGGCATGGCCTTTTCCACCTCCATGACCATTGAGAATCAGAGTTCCTCCTCCACTCATTTTGCCGTTGGGCCCAGTATGATGGTTTCCAGTGGCATTTCCTTCACTTAGGGGGACCATCACCCCAACTAAAAGGACTCATCCGCCCATAGCCATTGGCCTCTTTAGAGAGTCAGGTTAGTTAACCACAACCCAACACTCGGTATAGAGTCGCTGGCTGTACAGTACAAGTACTTGTACTGTCAAAAAAAGGATGCATAAAGAAGTGAACAGCAGGTGGTGCTGCAGACTAAAAAATGCAGAGTGGAGGCTCTGCAGGAGGGATTCTGCAGCATTAAACCCCACCTGGTCTCAAAAATAAAAGGTACATTTTTGCTCATGCAGATTTAATAAGAGTTTTGTGCCAAACGTTACTTGGTTGTAACTTTTAAAAAGGATGTTTCTTTGGAGATCAAGGACAAAATCACCCATATTATATGATAGTTTTCCCAATTAAAATGTACGGAACAATAAAGAAAGCTGATAAGAAAAGAAAAAACCTCAGCTTGTTCAAAATTGAAATGTAGTGAGAGAGATGAGCTTTGCAGATTCTCTGGATTACCAGAAAGGTTAATAATTGGGCTCTAGGGCAAATCAACAATGAACTCTAATCAGAAGCTAAAAATACTTTTTAAAAAAACTCCAGATTAGACATAAGGTAAGAGTCAACTCACTGAAAAAGACCATCATTCTAGAAAGAGTGGAAAATATGAGGTGGAAAGAGAAGTCAATCCATTGAATAAAGGAAACAACAACTCTTTAGTTTGCACATAACAAAGCAGCAGCAACAATGCTTCTACGGGTGTAGTCAACTACGGGCTTCATTTTTTTTACTACCACACTGTGGGTGTGGCCAACTATGTGGGCATGGCCAGGTGACTGGGTGGGCGTGGTTAAACTGCTGTATTTTAATGTGAGCTTTTATGGATTGAGTCCACTTCGTCAGACCATTAGTTAGCAATTACACTTCGATGCTCTAATTTTCCATTAAAGAGTGACTGCAGCAGAGTAACTGCTGGCTCAGCCTCACCCCACTCCGGGCACCTGGACCCAGCAGCAAGGAAGGGGTGAGAGGAGGAGGTGGTGGTGGGCAGGGCAGGGCAGTGGGCGGGGCCAGCCAGTTTTACTACTGGTTCTCCAGAACCTGTCCGAACCTGCTGGAGCCCACCACTAGTCACTGGAAAGGGGTATCTGAGATGTATGTTTTAGGAAAGAGATGTAGGCATTGTTTAGAGCAGGGGTCAGCAAACCTGGCTCTCCAGGTGTTCTTGGACTTCGACTGCCAGAAACCCAGGTCAGTATACCTGCTGATCGGGGCTTCTAGGAATTGAAATCCAAGAACATCTGGAGAGCCACGTTTGCCAATTCCTGATTTAGAGGATACACATTAGCCCATCTGTGTGATCAAAATAGTCTTCCTTAACTGCCCCAGCCTGAAGATAATGATGTTTGGGGGGTATTGGTGCACATGGTTACACCTTCTATTGCTATTCCTTATGCTTCTCTCTCTTGTCATTCTGCTGGAGGCTTTACAACAGCTGATAGGAAGCAGGTGGGTTTTTCCAAGCAAAATGTTCTGAGTTATCATTGTTGAGGTGGTCTGATCCTGAATGAATATCTACGTCTCATTTACTTTCCAAAAGATCTTTCCAAAAGATCTTGATGAAAAAGATGCGACTTTCTGTATTTTTCAGTTCTCCTTGGGCTGGTCAGTTTACAGATGAAACTCGGAAAATTAGAATATCGTGCAAATGTTCATTCAGTCCAGTAATGCAAATTAAAAGGTGAAACAAATATATGAGGTAGACTCATTACATGCAAAGCGAGAAAGTTCAAGCCTTACTTTGTTATAATATTGATGCTTATGGCTTACAGCTTATGAAAACTCAAAAAAAATCAATCTCATGTACCCCATAATCATCACATAATCTCATGTACGCTGTGCACCATGATCATCACAATTATAATGAATTAAGGCACGACATCTCTCGCTTTGCATGTAGTGAGTCTATCTCATATATTTGTTCCACCTTTTAAGTGAAATGAATGAACATTTGCATGATATTCTAATTTTCTGAATACTGGGTGATTCTTGCAATAAACTCCAGGACTTCAAAATTTACCCTGCACCACTTCCAGACACTGCACAGATGAACTTTTCCATGGTCCAGACCTAGCTTCTGGCAAGGCCTATTGCACTTTCCTGAAATATCCATAACTGGAGGAAAGTGCAATCCAGACTCCGGCACACTGATAGTTTAGCTCCACTCCTCACAACAGCTATGACAGATGTGGATTTTCCAGGAACAACAGATTGTTGCACTCTCTCTCCTGTTGCAATGCAAAATATTTTTTCTTGAATAGGGCAGTAAATAACTGTAAACTTTACACAAGCCCTGCTACTCCTTTGCTGATGTGGACAGATCCAACTGTCTACATTTTTTTTCTCTTGGCCATTGGAATTAGCAGCCTTACTTACAAATTTACCACAACTCTACAGCCCTCAGCTGACTCTCTTTTTTGAAGCCATTACTGTAGCTTCCTATAAGCAATGATTGGCACAAAGATAAATCTTTTTGAAAGTTGCCCATCTGTGCTTATGAATCAGGCAGAATGTCAAATAGAGACAACCTGTAAGAAAATATGCTGAACTATGTCATCTTGAACTGCCACTTCTAATTTCATTTTGTTTTCAGTACAGTCCTGAAAACTTTGAAGTATGTAATCTAGTCTGAACGCCAATTCTCATCCTAGCTCGGTCATATCAAGACATGAGAAAAGTGCCATGGCTCATGATTAAGGCTACTGTTTGTGCATCTTTGAGCAATTTGATATACTTTGAAATTGAGAAACAGAGAGCGTGCAAGAAAAGCACTATGTTTTAAATCTTTTAAAGATGAAGCCTTAGAGCAGGGGTCCTCAAACTATGATCTGTGGGCCAGATCTGGCCCAAGGCATCAAAACATCTGGCCCTCACCCTCACTGTGGCTGTGGGTAACGCCATGGGTGCTGCCTCAATCCTTGTCCCCCTCCCTCCTCTGCTTTGCTTGGCTTGTCCCTGCAAGCACTTCATAGCAGGGCAGATGTTATGCCGGCAGCACCTCCTCAAAACATCCACCGCCGGCAGGGACACGCAAAACGTAGGAGGGAGGGGATAAGGGTTGAGGTGGTGCCACCCACAGCCACAGTGAAGGACTGTGAATAGGGCCCTGGCTTAAAACGTTGAGGGCCTCTGCCTTAGAGGTTCAAAGCATTTAGAGCAGTCATTCCACATAGTTACACAAATAAAATTTATTTTAGCCTTGCGCATCAAGAGGAATGAAGTGGGAACCGTGGTTTTATTTATAGCCTCTTTCTGCCAGCATAAAATTAATATTTTGGTTGACCTCACAAAAAGGTAATTACTGTATGTATTATCCAGGTTCACAGTCATGCAAAGTTGTGTGATCCTACTTATCTAATATACCAGTACTAGTTTACACCAGGAGGAAGAATTTGGTTCATTCTATTTAAAATTCATGTTTTGTCCACAAGGAACATTCCATTCCTTCTCAATTCTTACTCAAGGGTGCCTTAGCCTGCCTTTCAATTTTTCTTTTTAAAGGAAGATTTACAACTGCAATGAGTTTTAAATAACTGGGGAAGCAATCTGTTATGTATGTATGGACAATGTTGCTTTAACAAATGTATGAATGTAACCGGACCACAATTACAATGTAGCCCTGCTGTTAAGGAACGCGAGTAAGCTGCCCATAGAGGGCAGCTGCGAGCGTTCAGCTCACATGGTTCTCATTCCCCAAATCCCGGCAGCTGCGGGAATCTTTCCCGTGCTAGGATCACCTGGAGCAGATGGGCGTGACACAAATGACGTCACGACGGTAGCGGCCAATGAGCTACCGTGCACACGATTCAAATGTATTTTGCTACTGTATATAATGAGCTGTACCTCCGCCATTACCACATGTTCATCCTGATCATCAACCAATAAACCTGTGTTAGTCCTTACTGCGACTCCTTCTTTGTCTTCCGTGCAAGACACTAAATTGGCGACGAAGGTGGGATTGATGGCGAATCCCAAGGTCAAGCCTTACCAGTTCGATGTCAGCGAGCCCGAACAATGGGAGCTCTACGAGTGCCAGTTTCGGCACGCGATGGAAGCCGCAGGCGTCGACGACGACGCGAAGATGCGCTCCTACTTCCTGGCGCAGGTGGGGCCGGCCACACTGCGTATCCTGATGAACCTGGTGGCCCCCCGGAAGGTAGACGTGGTGCCCATCGACCGCATCCTGGAGTTGTTGGGCGAACACTTCCAGCCTCCCGTTTCCATTTTTCCAGCCCGGGTCGCGTTCCTCAGGCGAGACCAGCGACCGGGCAAATCCGTGTCCACCTACGCGGCGGCCCTCAGGCTTGCAGCGGTGCAGTGCCAGTGGGATGACCTGGACCAAGCCCTCCAAGACCGCATGTTGTGTGGTCTGAGGGACGAGGAGCTCCAGAGGAAGCTGATGACCCGCAACTACTGCCTCACGTTCAATGAGGTACTGCGGGAGGCCCAAGCGGCCGAGGCGGCCAGGAGCGGGGTCAGAGTGTTCAAGGCCCAAGGGGCCACGTCCGAAAGGGCCAAGTCACCAGTACAGGCGGCCCGGCGGACATCAGCGAAGACGGCCTGGCGGGCCCCCAAGCCCCCCACCGGCACACCAGCAACGTCCGAGGAGTCGTCCACGACAGCGGACTCCTGCTCCAGCGAGGATGACGATATCCAGAGGATCAAGAAATGAGGAGAGAAGCGGCAGACCCGCGAACGGCAAGACCGCCGCTGCGACGGTTGTGGGGCGGCCCACGACCGCACGAGGTGTCCATTCCGAAAGGCCGAGTGCCACAACTGCGGCCGAAAGGGACAAATCGGCAGAGTATGCAGGTGCGGGCGAGCCGAGGACAAGGGCGTTTCGAGCCAACCCCAGACACACCAACGGAAAGCGGCCGGCACCAGGAAGGTCTCAACCAACCATGACGAGGAAGGCGTGAACCGCGTGGGCCTGGAGCACCGGCGTTTTTTCGTAGAGGTACTGTTACAGGGGCTCCCAGTGAGGATGGAGATAGACTCGGGGTCATCTTATTCCATCCTGTCCCAAAAAGAGTTTATGCGCATTCCCCCAGATAAGCGGCCCAAACTGCGGGCCATGAGGTCACACTTACGGGACGTGCAGGGAAATGGGATCCCAGTGTTGGGGGTGGGGAAGTTCAAGGTCAAATTCAAGAATCACTCCGAGAAACTGCCCCTAGTAGTCCTCAAGGAGGGGAGGTGCTGCCTTTTGGGAACGCAGTGGTTTGCTCCCCTGGGAATCGAACTGTCCGGCATTAATGCCATCGAGACTGACCCAATGCGGGACATGTGCAATGCACACCCGGACGTTTTCAAGAAGGGGCTCGGGACGTACAAGGGCCCCCCAGTTTCCTTTGAGCTGGACCCAGAAATCCGGCCCATCCACCTCAAGCCAAGGAGAGTGCCCTTCGCCCTCAAGGACAAGATCGAGGCGGAACTGGACAAATTGGTGGGGCAAGGGATTTTGGTTCCAGTTGATTCGGCGGAGTGGGAAACGCCGATTGTTACAGCCCTTAAGTCAAATGGGGAGGTCAGGATTTGTGCGGACTATAAATGTACGATCAATAAGGCTATTCGGCCAAATGCATATCCGGTGCCCGTGGTCAGCCACTTACTGGCCACGTTACATGGGGGGAGGTGTTTTGCCAAGCTAGATCTGGCGCAGGCATATCAGCAGCTCGCAGTAACCCCGGCTGCTGCCGCTATGCAAACGATTGTGACACACAAGGGGGCATTTAAGGTAACGCGCTTTCAGTTCGGCGTGAATTCGGCCCCCGGAATCTTCCAGTCCCTCGTGGAACGCCTTTTAAAGGGGCTTCCAGGTGTCCTCCCATACTTCGACGATGTGTTGATAACGGCGGGGAGCGAATTAGAATTAGCAAAGAGGTTAGATGGGGTCCTCTCAGTGTTCGAGAGAGCGGGGCTTCGACTGAGACGGGACAAATGTGTATTCTTTGCGAGGGAGGTCGAGTTTCTCGGTTTTAAGGTAACCCCGGAGGGAATCAAACCCTCTGAGTCCAAGGTGGCGGCCGTGAAAGACGCCCCTCGTCCCACCGCGAAACCGGAGCTGCAGTCATTTCTAGGGCTCCTAAATTTCTATCACTCCTTCCTGCCTAGGAAGGCATCGGTTGCGGAGCCACTGCACGTGCTACTAAAAAAGGACGCGGTTTGGCGGGGGGACAGGCAGGAGAGAGCATTCAAGGAGCTCAAGACACTCCTATCCTCAGATGCTGTCCTGACCCACTTTGATCCGAAAAAAACAGTGGTTCTAGTCTGCGATGCGTCCCCAGTGGGGGTGGGGGCGGTCCTGTGCCACGTGTTGGAGAGCGGGCGGGAAGCCCCGGTGGCGTACTACTCAAGGTCCCTCTCAAAGGCCGAGCGCAATTACGCGCAAACAGATAGGCAGGCCCTGGCCATAATCGCGGGAACGAAGAAGTTCCATGATTTTTTGTACGGCCGCGAGTTTACGGTAGTGACGGATCACAAACCACTTCTCGGGATCTTCACTACCGGCAAACCCACTCCGCAAATTCTATCCCCCAGAATGCTGCGTTGGGCCATATTCCTCAATGCATACCAGTATGAGCTGGTCTATCACCCAGGGAAGGAGATCTCCCATGTGGACGCACTGTCCCAGTCTCCCCTCCCTAGCTTAGGGGATCCCGCATGCGAGGTAGAGCAGGAACACCAAGTCCTGCTGATTGAGTCCCTTGACTCACCCCCCATTGTCCCGGCCGACCTCGCCAAGGCGGCCGACAAGACACTGGCCCAAGTTAGTTCCTGGGTTAGGAAAGGGTGGCCCACGTCTACCCCCAAAGAGCATTTCAAGCCGTTTGTCAGGCGTAGAGTAGAGCTTTCCCTGGAAAGGGGCTGCCTACTCTGGGGCCAGCGGGTAGTTATCCCAGAGAAGTTAAGGGCTAAGGTGCTGAAGCTACTGCATACCAGTCACCCGGGAATAGTGCGCTCCAAGGCACTGGCTAGGAGTTTCTTTTGGTGGCCCAAGATAGACGCGGATATAGAACGCCTAGTGGGCACGTGTGAGAGCTGCCAGAGCTCTCGGCCCGAGGAGTCCAGGCTACCCCATAGGGAATGGGACACGGCCCGCGGGCCATGGTCCCGGATACATGTCGACTTCGCTGGCCCTTTCCGCAGGTCCATGTTTCTGCTGGTAGTCGACTCCTATTCCAAGTGGTTGGAAGTAATTCCCATGAACAGCACCTCCTCCACGGCAACCGTTAAACAGTTGCGCAAGCTTTTTGCCTGCTTCGGCCTGCCAGACGTCCTTGTTAGTGATAACGCTAGTACCTTCACGTCTGCGGAGTTCAAGACGTTTATTGAGAGAAACGCCATCAGGCACATTACCGCTGCCCCGTTTCACCCCGCCACAAACGGTCAGGTAGAGCGCAAAGTGCGCACTACGAAAGACGCACTGCGGTGCATGGGTCCCGGTGAGTTGAACCTCCATCTGTGCCAGTTCCTCATCTGCTGAAGGACAACACCCCTAGCTTCAGGATTTTCGCCAGCTGTATGTAGCTAGATACATATGAGGTCAACATGCACTGTAAAAAATTGTATTGTCTGGAATAACTTCTTCCTATGTTTCTCTCCATTTTTCCACATGTCTGAGGAGAGTCGCCCCCCCCCCCCCCATAACTTATGTGAGTTCTGGAATAAAAATGACACTGATTTGCGATCTAGTCCCTGTCTCTTCTGTGCTGCCAAATGTATATACATGTGTATCCTTTCTCTCTCCCCTCCTCCCCCTTTTTCAGGTAAATTGGAAAGGAAGCCTGCCAGGGTAAAGAACGGATTGTAATTTTTACAACACCTTAGAACAGGGGTTCCCAAACTTTTCACGCCGTGGACCGGTCATGTGGTTGAGTGGGCTGGTCATATGGTTCCTCTAGCTGTAAAATTCATCCATGGCTGTCGTAAAGGCATTTACAACGGTCGTGGGTGCATTTACGGCACCATTTGTGCATGCACGGGGTGCATCCGCTTCAGCTTCTGGTAGCAGTGAGGGCAGCACAGGCCATATTTTGGCCACCCTTGCCTTAGAAGAAGGGAATAGTAAACCACTTTTGTGTATTGTCTACCAGGAAAACCCTGGAAAGTGTCACCAGAAGTCAAAATTGACTGAGTGGCATGTTCTTATTAATGAATAATAGGAATAGGAATAAATTGTTTATAAAATAAACTTTTCAAATGTGCTATGCACCATTATATATAGTAATATCAGTAATATAATAAAAATGATACTAAGGGTACAGATATTAATGTTGTGTATAAAATGAACTGTATTAATGTCATGTATTAATGTCATGTATTACTTACTTGCTTACTTACTTGCTTACTTACTTACTTATATCCCACCTCTCTAGGAAAAATCATTCCTACTCAGGGTAACTAACATCATAAAACCAACAATAAAACAATCAAGAATTATTAAACGTTATTCACAATAAAACTCACTATAAAAGCTGTCACAAAACATTAAAATAGCCAGACTATTAATACATCAAACAAGAGCCCTCAAAAATCCTTTCAACCCAGAATAATTTCTGACACAAAATTATTATTATTATCTCAAAACTGACAGAATGATCTCAATCTGAATCCAAGGCAAACCATTCAACATCATAGTAATCCAAGTCTATAGCTCAGTCACTGGTACAGAAGAGACTGAAGTCAATTGGTTCTATGAAGACCTAAAACACCTTCTAGAATTGACACCAAAAACAGATGTTCTTATAATCATAGAGAAGCCAAAGTAGGAAATCAACAGGTAACTGGAATAATGGGCAAATTTGGCCTTGAAGTACAAAATTAAGCAGAGCAAAAGCTAACAGAGTTTTGTCAAAGGAAAATGCTGGTCATAGCAAACACCCTCTTCCAACAACCTAGAAAGCGACTCAACACATGAACATCAACAGATGGCCAACACTGGAATCAGATTGATTATGTACTTTGGAGCCAAAGATGGAGAAGCTCTATAGAGTCAGTAAAAACAAGACCTGGAGCTGATTGTGGCTCAGCTCATGAGCTACTGATTGCAAAATTCAGGCTTAAAATGAAGAAAGAAGGGGAAACTATTAGGCCAGTCAGATATGCCCTAGATTACATCTCTCATATACAGTGGAGGTGAAGAATAGATTTCAGGGATTAGAATTGATTGATTGCCTGAAGAACTATCAATGGAACTTCGTAACATTGTACAGTAGGCAGTAATAGAACCATCCCAAGAAAAAGAAATGCAAGAAAGTGAACTGCCTGTGTGAAGAGGCTTTACAAATAGCTGAGGAAAGAAGGAATGTGAAAGGCAAAGGTGAAAGAGAAAGATTCGCCCAACTGATTGCAGATTTTCGGAGAACAGCAAGGAGAGTTAAGAAGGCCTTTTTAAATGAACAGTGCAAAGTAATGAAAACAACAGAAGGAGAAGGAATAGAGATATCTTCAAGAAAATTGGGGAAATTAAGGGAATGTATCAAGCAAAAATGGCCGAGATAATGAACAAAAACAGTAAGGACCTAACAGAAGCAGAAGAGATAAGGAAAAGATGGCAAAAATAACACAGAAAAACTAGAAGGACTTTAATGTCCCTGACAGCCACATTGGTGTGATTTGCTGACCTTGAGCCAGTCATTGAAGTGTGAAGTTGAGTGGGCCTTACTAACAACAAAGCTACAGTGAAAATTATGGTATTCCAGTTGAGCTATTTAAAGCCATAAAAGTTAATAATAATAATAATAATAATAATAATAATAATAATAATAATAATAATAATAATAATAATAATAATAATAATAATAATAATAATAATTCATTTATATCCTGCTCGTCTGGTGTGAACGCCACCCAGAGCGGCTAACAACATTTACAAAGAAATACATACAATCATAAAAATATCTTTAAAAACCCAACCCAAAACCTCCCCAACCCCTTAAGAGAAGATTAAAAACAATAAAAACTAACAAGCTAAAACCATACAAGCTAAAATCATACTGCTATATAAAAACATCTGACAACTCCAGCAATGACCTGTAACCTTGCGCCAACTAGACTAGCCTGCGGACCTGGGCCGTACCACAAGATGGATCCCAGATCCGCTGGCACAGCCAGGTCTTGAGGGCCTTCCGAAAGGGGAGAAGCTCTGTCTGGAGGTGCAGTTCTGATGGTAAGAGATTCCACAGGGCTGGGACAGACACCAAGAAGGCTCTTTTCCTGGTCCCAGCCAGATGTGCTTCTCTTGTTAAGGGGACCACCACAGAGCCTCTCAGGTCTGCCCTCGTAGGACGGGTAGAATGCCTTTGGTGAAATGTGGTCCCATAAGTAACCTGGTCCACTGCCTTGAAGCTTTAAAGGTCAAAACCAGCACCTTGAATTGCACCCGGAGGCACACTGCATCCCATCACAATCCGTTGATGCCATTAAAGTGTTGCACTCAATATGCCAACAAATTTGGAAGATACAGCAGTGGCCACAGGATTGAAAAAGGTCTGTTTACATTCCATTTCCAAAGAAGAGCAATGCCAAAGAATGTTCAAACTATCGTAGAATTGCACTCATCTCACACGCTAGTGAGGTCTGAACTATATAGCATGGTTTTCCTTGCACATATAGCTTTTCACAGCAAGGTAAACTTTGTATTTTATAATGCTTTGTGCAAGTTTTGATTTTGTAATGTTTCCTTCAGGCTTTCAACAAGACAGATGAAAGGTGAAAATGCAACTGATGGCTCACACAGACATCATGGATAACCCATGCCTAGAGGAGAGAACATTTAACTAATGTAAGCATCAGAGTATCACAGCACAAGATTATTTACCTCTGGGATTCTATGCAAATCAGCTTGCTTTGTCTGTTGGCTGTTTTTCAGGGTTTGAGCACAGGATTCTTTTGAAATCTGATTTCACCAAACCAGAAAGACAACTCCACTCACCTCCTTGTAACCTTAACATGCTTTCAGCTCTAGATATGGGCTTATCTCTAACATCTGTTTCTGGTCCCAGAAGCATAAAGGAGAGTCAGTAGCCCAGAGAATGCCCCACACATGGAGCCAAACATAGTAAAGCAAGTATTGTAATGGGATATTGCTAGCGGGGTGGGGGTGGGGGGACACAATCAGGCTGGATAGCAGAAGTTGGCAAAATTTATTTGGTTTGGTGTTTGTGCATTGCCTTCTAAATAAATATAAATAAAATTATGGCAGTTCAGCCCCAGTTTCTGCAAGAGGGACAATACATAAATCTGGAGGCTACCCCTTGCATGGAAGTGGCAGTGAATATGATACAAAACTAAATGTGCCTTGGTTTCTTAAATGAAATAGATGCCTTGAAACCAGAGAGAGAAATGGCTGGAAAGTTGTTGTATAATCCTTGCTTTAAAAAGTGACTGTAGAATGAACAAGGAATCACAATAAAGGATTTGAACTTAAGGTACTACCTAAAGTATGCCAATGGCCTGTAGAATTCAGATATTATATCCTATGCAATGTCTACTGAGCCCTGGTGGCACAGTGGTTAAATTACTTGTAATGTTTTCCCGGAGGCAAAACATTACGAGTTTGTTCCTGACAGGGATCCAGGTTGACTCAGTCATTCCATCCTTCCGAGGTCAGTAAAATGAGTACCCAGCATGTTGGAGGCAAAATGCTAACTACCTGTAAACCTCCCAGAGAGTGCACTAAGCGCTATAGGGTGGTATATAAGTGTAATTGCTATTGCTAATTACTATTGCTCCTGAGGGAGACTCATTTGCTTCAGTGGAACTTTCTCCCAGATAAGTGTGTATAGAATTACAGCCTAAGGAAAGTTATTTCCATATTTGTAATGGCATGTGCTAATTATATCTGCTTTTCTTTCTTTTTCCTGCAGTTGCTAAAAAGTTCGCTAGTTGTCGAGATCTGAAAGGGATAGCAAGTCTGACTGCAGGGTTTCTTTTCTTAAAATAGCCATGCATTTCAGGAAGTCATGTCTTCTCCTTGTTCCTTTCAGCAACAGGGATGGCCTTTCGCCATATCTGCTCTTATCTAACATTTTGACTTGTTCTTCAAAAAGGATGAAAAAGTAAGTTTCTCTTGTGTTCACACCCACCATTCCCCTTGACATGCATAACAAATAGGTCAGATACAGCATCAGAAGCCTCAGGTATCTCTTTGCTGATATATACAGGTGTTCACCTGGCCTTTCAAAAACAATACATTGAGCTAGTGGGTTGAGACTCACATTTGAGTAAAGGCTGGCTTAGGATGTGATGCCAAAGTGGACTTGAGCCTCAAAAGCTAACATTAAAATATAACAGCTAATCTTCAAAGTGCTACAGCATTTTTGTTTTTTGTTTTGTTTATTCTCAGATAAAAATAATAATGACTGTGCTGGAAATGGCTTGCAGATCTAAAGTGGCTGAAAACTGCTGATCTAACCAGATGTACAGCCAAATCCTATGAATCGGCTTTAACATGTCACCATATCAGTCAACCAATCAGTTGGTTGGATAGATAAGACATTTCCAAAAACTAAGTGTTGTGAAAAAAAGCTATAATATGTGTAACTGGTTGTGTATTGAGAGACCAAATGACAAAAGAGAGTCAGGGTAAGGTCCTTTTTAAAGCCAGTGTGGTACAGTGTTGGACTAAGATTCTGGAGACCATTGCTCAGCCATGGAAACTCTCTGGGGATTAGCAGTGGCAAAATCACACTTTAAATATTTTCCATGCATGGAAATCCCTATTAGAAGGGTTATGAGATATGACTTGATGGCATATGACCTTTGAGAGATTTACGAAGTGTCAGTGTTCATCAATATGCTGATGACACCTGACTCTCTTTCTTTCATCTAACTCTATTGAGGCTACTTTGGTTCTAAACTAATCTCTGATGTCAGTAGTTGATTGGATGTTTAAAAAATGAAGCTTAATCCAGGCAAGACAGAGGTATTCCTATTCTGTCAAAAGCATACCTGTCAACCTGCGGCTCCGGAAAAAACAGGACCTACGCAGAGTGGTTCCGTGCAGGTCGCCTTCCATGCATGCGTGGAAGGCTTCCACACATGCGTGGAAGGCTACGCCGCTTGCGCAGCCCCCTACGCAAGCCGCGTAGGCTTCCACGCATGCGTGGAAGGGTTCTACACGAGTGTAAAACCCTTCTATGCATGTGTAGAAGACAACTTGCGCAGAAGGGCTGCGCAGTACTTCTTTTCCCCCGCTGCCAAATTACGGGGTTTGGGCAGCGCGGGTCAGGAAATGACGTCAATCGGCGCAGGATTACGGGGTAATCCTGGCCAAATCGGGAATGTTGACAGGTATGGTCAAAAGGCAATTGAAGGAGTATGGATTCAGTCTATGCTGGAAGGGGTCCCTGCCTTTGAAAATGCAGGATCACAGCTTGCATATTCCTCCGAGACAGTGATAGCCATACCACCACCCACAAAGTGTGAACTGTCCTAATCATTTGGTTTAGATGTTTCATTATGACTGGATGTTTTGTTAATAGGCTACCTTTCATTGCACTATTGGCACTGGGTGTGAGCACAGCAAGCAAACTTGTTGTGTTGGTTTTCAGGGTTCTGTGACTACAGCCAAACACTTCCTCATCCCCCAAAAGGAGTACAGTTTTCATGCACAAGACTATCAACTAGACAAAGAGGAAAGCTCACCCAGCAAAGCAGTTTATGTCTACATAAAGATTCTAATTTATGTTGAAATTCGGTAATGCAGAGGTTGTAACCCTGCTGAGATTCAGAGTCAGTTTACATATGCTAGAGGTCCCCCCACTCCCCCACATCTGGAATGCAAAATAACTAGTTAGCGGGTGGCATCATTGGGACATTTTAGTGCCATGAACTGTTGGATCTGGGCCGCGAAGCAGATTGCGCAAGCTGGATCGGCACCGCGAAGCGGCTGTTGGGTCCCGGAGGAGACTGCTCAAGCAATGAGACACGAGGCAAGATGGAGCGAAGACCAGTGATTTAATGAAGGCAAATCATGAGTATTTATCATGTACAGGCTGCATGTAAAAGCATCGCGATCTGCAAAACTCACACTCCATGTTTACACAAGTTAATTGGGGAAGTCAACTGGGGAAGTCAATTAACTAACTTAATTAATGGCAGGGGAAATACATTGTTCCATGTTATCCTCAGGCACGAGATTGCCTATCACGCACCTAACACGTTAGTCATTAGCTTTCTGTTGACCGAGCAGTTTGTCAGATCTGCTAGTGATGAATTAAACCCTATCTAATATTCCACTCCTCCAATTTCTGTCCCTTCAGGAACCCCTAATAATGAGGTGATCACTCATCACCGGGGTTCTGTCAGGGCCAGTATACCAATTGTGTGCGCGGATCCCACAATGAACCAAGAAAGTTCACATACAAGGAATGCCAGCTTCTGGATATATGTCTCAGAGTAGCGAAGCCTTTTCAAGTAGGATTCCCACATTTTAGGATTATACTGGAATTATTCTGGGAAATGTTGTACAATCCCCCCCTCCCCCAAGATATTGGTGTGAACTCATAGTGGGCAAAGGAACATGCTAGCCTGGAACTGTAGTAATTAAAAAACCAGACTTTTCCAAGTCCCTGCATTGAGATCTCTGAGGCTTAGCTTTATTCTTTCATGTTTCAATCCTGATGCTTGTCATTATCTTTTCCTGCATGAGTAGGTTTGGACTAGATGATCCTCGGCATCCCTTCCAACTCCAACTCTCTATGATTCAGTGATAGCCCATTTGTTCATGGAAATATAGCCATAGCTACCACTCCCAATCTATATTAAATCTGTGTATTAATATCAGACAACAGTCACTCAATAAGGAAAAGCTGTTTTTCACGAAAATTGTTGCTTGTCCAACCATAGTTGCTTCAGATTCCCCACACACACACCCCATGTTCATAAACATCAAGAGACAGCAAGGCAGGTGGGAAGAGGTTCATAAGGACAGTTGATATTGTAGTGTTGAAGTTAAGGGAGTGGACCACACAGCAGAGAAAAGTCCAACACAACTATGCAATGGAAGGAGGTTGGAAAAAATAGATTTTTAGTAACTTCCTGAATTTTACATATCTTGAAGGGTTGTGGGAACTGTAACTCAAATAGTAATTTCTTTGAATTAGTGCCTGGGTGGAAATAGAATGGGCTGATGAGCACAAAGGCCATGCAATAAGAGAATTCTGGGATCTGTAAGCCAAAACAACAACAACAACAACTAGTAGTAGTAGTAGTAGTAGTAGTAGTAGTAGTAGTAGTAGTAGTCTACACCCTTGGTAGCTCTCAGGACCCCAATTCTACCATACTCATGCTTCCCATGGTTCTTTTTGTTGGGTCACTGCTAGGCAACTAGGATGAGCTGCCAATTTAATTTCCTGCAGACTTCAAGGGGCACTGTGAGTCCTTCAGAATGGCAGTGAAACTTTGAAGCTCAAAAATGCTCAGGGCAGACATGCTATGGTTCTCATTTCTGCTCGCAAGGCACAGCCTCACCTAACATTGACAAGACAAGGTGTTACATAGAAACTGCAGCTGTGATTATCCATCTCCTCAGTGCAGGTATAGGCAGCTAAGCAGTATGATAGATGGTATGATAAGGCATAATTCACTTTTTATACGAAAACTCATTTGAGTGTAACCACAAAGCAGCCAGGTGCAAAAAATAAATCACCTGTCCCAATGTACTTATATAAAAATGTTTAAAGACACATTAAATTCCCATAAAAAGCTGTACTTCTTAGGTAAACTTTTGCATGTTCCCTAAGCAGTTTGATTAGGAATGAATGATGAGTAATTTCTTTTTTATGGTCTTTATGTTGGAAGATAATGTTCAGGAAATGTTTCACAAGGCAATAGCACCACACAAAATTGAGCAATCAGTATCCAATGCAAATACACTTATCAAGCATCTCTAGGTGATAATTTTAATACTATTTGTTTTGAGTCTGGAACACATTGATTTATAAAGATTCCGGGAAACATGGACTTTCTGGAATTCACCCTGTTTCATCACTGTGCATGTATATTGTGCTTTGTTTTTCCATCTAGAAAAATATTCAAAAACAACTTTCATCAACCTTGTAACTTTAGATGTTGTTGGGCTAAAACCCCATCATCTGCAAACAGTAATAATCATGATGGCTGCCAATCAGAGTGACTGTAATCAAGTACATCTAGATGACATCTGGAAAGGATAGGCTGTTCCAAAAACTAACTAACTAACTTTCTCACCATCATCCTCATAGAACTGCAAAGCTGTAAGAGACCCTAGGTAGGAGCCATTGAGTTCACCCCCTGTCAAGAAGGCACAATGGAATCTCCCAATCTCTGGACTACAGTCAGAATCTTAAACTACAGGGCTATCCAGCAGTTCATTCATTCATTCATTCGTTCATTCATTCACTGGTTACATTTATATTTTGCCTTTTCTTTAGACCGGTGGTCCACCCAGGGTAGCCCAAAACTAACCACCATACCTTATCCTGATGGTCATGTTTATACCCATTCTCCCCTCACCTGTTTTTACCTGACCAATCAGAGCTAAGGCACCGTGGCTGAAGGGAAATTCCCCCCAGATTCAGCTCCCTTACCGTTAGATCCGGCTCTTATAAGCACGAGACCAGGACAATGATGTAACAACAGCAACAGGCTTTATTAACAGTCTTAAAGTAGAGATGAGCTTACAAGGTTTCCCAGATCCCGAGATGGATCTACAATCCCAACGTAGTCAGTCCCTCCGGACTCTTCTTACCCATCTTTGGGCAATATATGTGCTACCATGAAGCGCAGCAGTGGAAGGACCTAGGCATAGCGCTACCAGGCTACCCGAATGGCATGGGAAGTATAGATCTGGTCCGGACCCACCCTAGTCTACCCATGGGGCTTATATAGTGTCTTCCTGGTGGTGGCTTCTGGATACAATGTGGTGACCCGCCGGACAAACTTAACTGACCAATCATAACCGGGGATAATAAGTGGTTAACCAATAGCGAACAGGATCCAAAACTGTAACCAATCACAGGGCTTGGTTTAAACTACTGAGCGCACCCTTTTGCAGGGGTTTCACGCCACTTTGGGCTTCTAGCTAGAATGGCAGGAAACCGCCATTTCCTTCTTGCAAGAGTGCTCCCACGCTTCTTTGCAAATGTGCCTCAATACACAACACTTACCCAGCCAATGTAAGGAATGAATGTACTTAGGGTAAATGGATGTGTGAGAGCATGTGCAGAGTGTTGGGTAAGAATAGATAGGAAAAATTGCCTTGGTGAAAGTGCAGGCAAAAACAGCAACAACTGCCAGCAGGGGGCAGAGACAGAATGTTAGGGAAGAGGGCATTCATTTGCATATTGGACTGGGATTGGTTGAGAATGAGCGATTGATGGGGAAGGTTCTGGAAACACTGAGGAAAAATAAAGAGGAGAAGAAAAATGGAGGGGTTTTGAAAATGGCTGCCATCCTGAAATCATACAACTTAGTAGGGGTAAAAAGGCTCCCCTAGAATAGAAAGAAAGGTTTATTATTTTGCCAGTGTGTGGATAAATTGATGATCTGTCTTGCCTGTAGTGTTTATAAGTGTTTGGTAAAGCTATCTATCATTTCCCCTCCTTTTTGATATCTTCTGACTGTTGCTCTTTGTAAATACCTCAGTGTTGTTAAAATAAACCTTTTAAAAAATCCAAGCCCTTGCGTTTCTTCACACAAGTAAAGGGATTTTGTTTGTTTTTTAGTTTACCTATACCCGTGATGGCGAACCTTGGCACTCCAGATGTTCTTGGACTTCAATTCCCAGAGGCCCAAGCACCCTGTGAATCCACACGAATGGGTTTGCTGCAATTCATCCGGTTCACGCTGCCCCATCAATCCTGGAAGCGGAAGTAAAACACGCCTATACAAATGCTGTTGTTGTTTTGTTTCCTGTTTTGGTAATCAAGAAAAGTAAGTTTTCCATACCCTGAAATGAGTATAGAACGGAGCTGGTTATCAAGCCAGACGTTCCGACCACATAATGATGGTAGAATCTAATTTGGAATCTTTATTTATTAAAAGTATTTGTGCTCAGGCATGGGCTGGTCCACCAGGACAGGGGGGTTCATCCCGGTGCACCCTCACTTCTGGCACCCTGGGCGCAAATAATAATTTTATTATTATTTTATTCACCTAGCGCGCTGCACTTTAGATTAAGTCATTGCTCCAAGCTCCCTCCTTCAGCTTGGAGCAATGGTTTATTCTAAAGTGCCTAGCACCGGGCGGAGCAAGCAAGGGGCTGTGACCAAGCGGTTCCTGAGGACAGCCTTCTCCCCCGTCCCTTGGTCACCACCCCTCACCATTGCATGGAGCAATGGTTTGTTCTAAAGTGTTGCGCGCCAGGTGGAACAAGTGTGGGATAGTGACCAAGCAGTTCCCGGGGGCAGCCTTCTCCCCCATCCCTTGGTCATCGTCCCTCGCTTGGTCCACCCAACACGTGGCACTTTTGGTTAAGCCATTGCTCCAAGCTCCCTCCTTCAGCTTGGAGCAATGGTTTATTCTAAAGTGCCTAGCACCAGGCGGAGCAAGCAAGGGGCTGTGACCAAGCGGTTCCTGAGGGCAGCCTTCTCCCCCATCCCTTGGTCACCACCCCTCATCCCTATCCAGCTAAAATTAACATATCTAAAACAAAAAGGAATTTAAAAAGCTAGATGACATCCACCCAATATTTTATTTTTATTTATTTATAATATTTATATCCCGCCCTACTGGTGCAAGCACCACTCAGGGTGGCTTACAGTGTGAAGCAAATACAACAATAAACATCTATGACGGAGCCTGTGCTCAACGTCTCTGGAGCAGATGCAGCAGCAGCGTCCCGGCAGCTCCTCCTTCCAGCCGATGGTGGGGGCTAGGGGGCAGCGATGAGGTCCTCCTCAGTCGCACTTCAGGGCCATGGCAGCTCCTCCCTCCATATATATAGGTTAACTATATCGGGCCACATCAACAGCATTGCCTCTTGCCAACATAAGGTCCTCCTCAGTGAATGTTGAGGGGCATCATGTACATTCTATCATATGGGAGATAGTTTCTTCTATTAGTTGGACCAGACCTGTCAACCGCGGCTCCGGAAAATATGGGACCTGCGCAAACAGTTCTGCACATATCGCCTTCTACGCATGCGTAGAAGGCGATCTGCGCAGAAGGGCTGCACAGTACCTCTTTTCCCCCGCTGCCAATTCCGGGGTTTTGGCAGCTGCGGGCGGGAAATGGTGCAAATCGGCGCCAAAAATCGGGAAATCCTGGCCAATCCGGGAAGGCTGACAGGTATGAGTTGGACTGACTGCCTATTTGTTTCTAGCCTGAGTCAATAATGCATATATTAACTTTAAAAGACTCAAATAGATACAAATACATTCTGCACTCTTACACATGCAATACATTCCGCACTCTTACACATGCAAAATGAAAGCTGAAGGCCACATTTTGGTTGAAGCAGTTTGTATGAAGGGGAGCTAAGAATGATTGAAATCCATGGTCTTAACTTTATAGAACTTACTTTATTCAAGATTATGTCATGTTATGTCATCATATGTCGTGTTGGCTGGTACTCATGTCCGAGTATACATTTTTTCCTTAAAATCATTTTCACAGATGATGGATGTGTCAGGGGAAATGCCATTGGTGTGAATTTGTTTAAAGTGGATCACAGATTGCTATGAAGTGACTCACACTATGATCACAGCACCATCTCCTACTGCACATATTAAATGAGACATGCAGGGTTTGACAGTGGGATTGCAATGGACTGCCACAGCCTTGAGGATATTAACAAGGTGCACCTTCACAGCCAGTCCATGTGGCATGACCTCGCCCGCCTCCATGACCATTGGGAATCAGAATAGTGAAGTGGTTCCTCCTCTCATTTTGCCGTTAGACCCAATGTGATGGTTTCCAATGGCATTTCCTCCACTGAGGGGGACCATCACCCTACCTAAAGGGGCTCATCCACCAGTAGCCGTTGGCCCTTTTAGGGAGTCAGGTTATTTACTGCTGCCCAACACTCGGTGTTGAGTCACTGGCTGTATGGTCTATTCCATTACTGTAGCAGGATGTCCAGCCAGACTATATGTGAACGCCAGATGTTTTTACTGTTTTACATGGATCTCATACTGTGTTTCGGGGTGGGGGGGTGGGGGGGTCATTTTGTTGTGAACAAATTCAACTAGCATTTAAAGCAGAATTGATTGAAATCCAGTAGTACTGTAAGTCAGAACTAAAGTAGGCCCATTGAATCAATAAAACCTATGGATGAATTGACTCACCAAATCCCCACTGATTCAATGAGCCTACTTCAGTTGTGACTTGTGACTAGTTTTCAACCTTTGAAAGTTTTATTTTTAAAAGCCCTAAGCAGTTTTGGGCCAGCTTATTTGAAGGGCTGAGAACACCCAAGCAATTCCACCTAAGCTTTAAGTTTGACCTCAAAAGCTATACCTGTAAACCAAATATTAACATATGTCAAAATATATAAATTTTTATTACAGTTGGTACTGAGGAAACGACTTTCCTGTAGTGACCCGATATCTTTCAAGAGATGTAAATGTAGCTCAAAGCTTGGACACTTGCAGAATCTACTAGCCAGAACATGCTGAAATCTGTGTTGTTAAGTTGCACAGTTGAGTCCAACCTTTGTGACCCCATGGACCCCTGAATGCCAGGCCAAATCTATGCCCATCACATCAACAATTCCATCCATCCACTTCATCCTCTGCCACCCCCTTCTCCTTTTGCCTTTGATCTTGCCCAGCATCAAGGCCTTCTTAAGTGAGTCCTCTCTCCTCATTTGGTGGCCAAAGTACCTGAGCTTCATCTTCATTATTTGTCCTTCCAAGGAGCAGTCAGGATAGATTTCCTTCAGGATGGACTGATTTGATCTCCTTGCTGAAATCTGGGAACTGGCATATCCGGACCTAGGAGAGGTAGTTAATACAGAAGAAACCTTTTTAAGTTATGACATAGACATATTTCTGTTAGTCTTCAGTCAAACCTGGAATACGTTTTAGAATCCATTCTGCATTTTTAAAGGATGCCATGCTTTGAGCTATATATTGTTTTACCTAACATTCTTTTAAAATTTCTGTTAGATTCTCTCCCCCCCACCCCCCATGTAAGACTTGTTTCATTTCTTCCTGTTTTATGAAAATTGCCTTAGAAGGACCTAGCCCTCATAAACATTGCAATAAATGAATACCTGTTATCACTTTCTGGAGAAATAATATACCTGTCTTCCAAATCATTAACAACTTGGACAACTGACTATTCAAAATCAATCAAAACGTTAATATTTTGTGATTGATATTGATCTGCAACCAAAAGAATTTTCTTCTGTTTTCTGGGTAGGATTCAATCCCAGTGAGTCTGGTCTTCTTCTTCTTCCATGTCTAGGCCAGATGTAAAACTGCCAAAATGAAGGCACCCTTTGGTAAGTTCATTCTGCAGTTCCTTTCACCTGACCTAGTGTGAGAAAGATTAGCCATCAACACAAGGTTACCATTACCAGGGTGTGCCCAATTATGGTTCAAAAATGCCACAATCTTTGAGGAGGCTCTTTCTGCATAGCCATGAGTCTGGTCTGAATATAAAGGTTAGATCTGGGTGTTTTTTTTTTTAATGTTCCTTGGATAGCCAGGAAATGTTTTTCATTTTTTAGAAAAGGAATTGCTAGTTGTTTTCAAACCTCTGCAAATTCCAGATCTGCATCTGTATAAGTGTAATTGCTATTGCTATACCCATAAAACTCTTTCTCATCCAGTTTTGGCAGCTTTTTCACTGTTGTTTGCACACATCGTGCTAGGGGAGTTCACAAAAAGTTTTAAGATGGACCCTTTTACAAATGCTATCTGACATGACACATTTTTCTCAACATTATCAGATTTTTAGAATTTGTATCAGTGGTTATTTATTTGCATCATTTCGTAGATACAAATTGTGCATGTGGATCTCTTTACTGAACCAATGCAAATTGGAGCAAAAAGATATTATCTTGAAGTAATTGCCTTTAAATGCCACAAAGCTGTTTATTGATATCTTGGTAGAATAATTTTCTGTTCAGTCTACAGGCAAGGCACTGTTGCAACTGGGTCTAAATTTGGTCAATGACCTATCCACCTTGTGACTCAAAGTTCAAGTGTCATATGTGTTAGTATCCCCATTTTTCAATTACCCAGTTTTACATCCAGAAATCTTGTGACGTCTAGGCACAAATGAGTCCTCATTTTCCATTATCTGGTTCCCAGGGCCAACTTTGCTACATATCTGACTGAAGCAATCTTTTGAGAGAACCTTGAAACCAGGGGAAGGAAACAAGTTAGATGAAAACAAGACTTCTTTTCTGAATGTGTATCAAAAGGTGTTGGGCCTAAATGATGGCGGTGAGCTTCAGGCAGCAAAATAGCTAGGGATGGCATTTGTAGCAGCTGTACTGCAGTGCTGAGGTTGTCACCTGGTTGCACTGCTGACCTGTTATGCCTATGCATATCTGTGGAGTTATTTGGTCACTTAACTGAACCATCAATAATATATTGTCCCGTGAAAAATAAATAATCATAAAAATGCCCTCTGTGGCTAGGTCAGCCTTTTCCCACTTTAGACAAATTGTCCAGCTTCGCCCATTCCTGTATAGGAAATGTCTCTTGACACTGATTCATGCATTGAAGCTTGATTACTGGAATACACACCACATGGGGCTACCTTTGGAGACGGTACTAAAGCTGTAGCAGGTGCAAAATGTGGTAGTGATACTGGGGCTGGGGCTGCAAAGATTCAATCATGTCTCCCTAATTCGGGATTGCTTGCATTGCTTACCTGTAGGTTCCCATGATCGATTCTGGTGTTAGCTTACCAAACCCTAAATGGTTTTAGATCTCAGTACCTGCTGGAATACCTCTCCTTGATGCATAGTTTTCCCAGTTGGGAGGAATTAGGATGACCAAAATGAGGGAACTGTGTAAGACCTACATGGGAAGCTGGTCCTTTTCGGTGCTGGCCCTAACTTTGTGGAATGGACTCCTCGCTATGTCCATTTTCCCCTATCTCTGCTTGTTTTCCACAAACTAGCTAAAGCGAAATTATTTAAGGAGGCATTTGGGAATTTGTTGCACCTAAATTAATTGGGGAAGGGGGTTCTTTGCCAAATAATATTGTCATTATAAAAATAAATATTTTAGGATGTTTCATTGACTTATCTAGCTGTATTCTTGATTTATTTTTGTGAATTTATTATATTGCATTATTCTGTGGTGTGTGTGTGTGTTTTGTTTTTTTGTTTACTATGTCTCATTTTTCTGTATTGTTGCCGACCAGAGTAACAATTTAGTTAGCTGGCTGGGATACTAATTGAAATAATAAATAAACAAACAAACAAACAAACAAAAAAGCAAATACAGTGTAACCTGATACAACAATTGCCTCGTATAGCAATGAAATTGCATAACAATTAGGGGTTTGTGGGGAGGGGTTGGGGGGGAATGGCATCCCGCATAACAGTTTTCCCTATGGAAAAAAATCATACAACAATTTTTCATTGGGGAAAACCACTTAGCGAAAAAAATAATTGTCCGATGCATCCCATAGGGAAAATCGCTTTATGATGCATCCATCATATAGCAATTGTTTCGTACAACAATGAGTCCTGCGGAATGGATTAAAATCATTGTATGAGGTACCACTGTACTAGCAGATAATAAAGGACATGTCAGTTTAGACCCAATTGTGTCCTGCTGGATTTCCCTGCTTCCAGTTCTACTCTCATTTTTGTAGGAATGCAAAGGAACCAGTTAGCCAAGAGGGAAGGAATTTACTAGCAAGGGAAAATGAGCCTGTGAATGGCTAATTAAAGGAATGTTGGAAAGAAGCATGAGGAAGAGATCTAAATTAGTAACTCTTACAACTGCAAAGTCTGAAGGACTATTATATAACAATGAAGCAAGCAGGGAACTGACAAGGTAAAGGTCATTCAAGATGTTGAAGAAAATAGAGATCATAAAAAACAGAACATTAATAAGAATTAATAAAAACATACACAGCAATGAGCACTCAAGGATTCTGAAACTTTACCAAACTCATCGCTATCAACTAAAAGAGGGGGCAATATTTTGACCACTAAGTTTCAGAGCTTGGAAATTACATTTGGAAAGTAACTATTTACAGTTACTGTTCTGAGGACTAAAAGAAGTTAATTGTTGTTATCTTTGCAATGTTAAAGTACTATATTTTATTGTTATCAAAAAGTAAGTACAATGTACTGTATACCTCTAGCTTGTAGTTAATTCTAGTTACTTAGGTACAGTGTGTGGGTTTATCTCTGGCACTTTCATGGTTTGTTTCAGCTGGTCCTTGGAGGCAGCGGCCGTCAATCACCCACTTTGGCACCAAACTATCTCTGCTGCTACTGATCACTTCGAAGGAGAACGCCGTAGACATGAAGAGGCTAAGTGACAAGCACAGAAGCTTCATCAAACTCAACTACACCCTCCACCATCTATTAAGTGTAATGTGCGTGATCACATGTTTCATGCCAGGATCAGTTTATTGAGTCACCAGAGACACATCCATCATCTGTGAAAATGACTTTCAGGAAAAATGTATACTTGGATACGAATAGCAGCTGACGATGATGAGGTACAGTATGAAACACACACCCTTAAGTAATAATAAAAATTTGGTATCAGAAATTGTTCTGGGTTGAAAGGATTTTTGCTGGAGAAACACAGCTATGGGGACGTCTGAATGAGGCTCCATTCATGTCCCCAAGAGCTGGGAGAGATGGGTGCTCAAACCATCATGCAGTACCCAGGACTCAAACTACCGAATTGCTGGCCTTCCAGCTAACAAGTTGAGCTTTTTAACCATTGAGCCACCTACCCTTAAGTAATAAGACCCTACTGACCACAACTATAAAAGCAGCTGAAATAATTACAGTCACTTACTCTGCGAAGGAATGACATTCCCTCACATTGGCCAGAATTGTCTTGGGTTTTGCATAAGATTTGCTGGAGTTCATCTCAATGCTGCAGGCAGACTAAGATGAGCCCCAGCCATGGTAATCTTTATGCAAACACCAAGATGATAGTAGTCATTTTATTATGACTGGTGAAATTTAGTTATGGCTTAGTTGTTGCAGAAATGAGGTTTTTTTTGCAAGTGCTATCTGCAACTAGCCCCTTCCAAGACCTGCTCCCTTTGTTTTGCTTTGAGTCACCTGACTAAATCAGGGGTGCCCAAACTTTTTGGGCCATGGGCCAGTAACGTGGTTCAGGGAGCTGGTCACTATGGCCAAGGGCCAGGATCTGACCCCCACACCAATTCATCTGGCCCGCAAAGCCCTTGTCACTCCTGGAAGCAGAAGTAAAATGCGCCCATACGGGCGCATTTTACTTCCGCTTCCAGGAGTGACGAGGGCTTTGCGGGCCGGATGAATTGACATCGGGGGCTGGATCCAGCCCCAGGGCTATAGTTTGGGCATCCCTGGACTAAATCATCTGAGTTGAGTCCTTTTCTAGGGTTGCTTAACCACATCTCTCCAGCACACAAACAGGAAAGCACTAACCCTTCCCTTATTTCTCCACATGAAGAGCAACAGGTCTGCATAGAACTTCCTGGTCATTTTTCCAGGATTATCACTCATGTAGAAAGCCTATATGCAAACAGACACAATTGTTCTACAGACACATTACTCCTCACATTACTCCATTTGATGGAGATAAATTATATTGACGGGGACTATGATCAAATTACCAACTACATGGGAGGCTTTTGTGTTTGTATAAAAGGAATGTCTTGTCCTTGTCTACAAAGATTATTACCACCACCACTAGAACTATTAACTGATTTGTGTGGTGTTCTGTGTTATGTATCTTGGAGCATATCCAGACTTATGAGGCTAATTTTCAGGTTTCGGGAGGGGGGGGGGATTATATTTATTATGCTCCCCTATCCAAATGCCCAAAATGATCTTTTGCTCATATGGTGAAGTGGCTGAAAGGCAACTTTACCATGCAATAAAATGAAACACTTTCCCTGCTCCTCTATATTGAGACAGGGAAAGTGTAATTCCCCCCTTATTGATCATTGTAGTGCTGAATCAGTAAGTGGGTGCAGAGTGCTGCAATGGCTCAGTGGTTAACAAGTTATAGCGGTGGCTATAGGGCTTCGGCGAGGATGTTTCGGAGCCAAGGGGTTTTTTGCGGACGTGAGGGAGCTGAGGGTTTCGGCAATTGATATTGTGATTTCAATACTGTATTTAATGGTGTTTTGTATAATTTATATTTGTATTTGTTATTGTACCTTGTATTTTGGCTTAACTGTTTAATGAATTGTATTGAATGTACTGTAATGTACTGTGATATATTGTATTTTTAAAGAAAGCATTTATAAATATCCTACTCCCATGTTAATATTGCCAATCAATCAATGGCTCATGATACTTCTGGGGAAAAAGAGAGGGGAGAATCCAGGCTTTGGAGGACACTGTGGCTAAAATCCTGTAGCAAGTCACAACTAGATGCAGTCTATTAAATCAATGGAACTATCAGAGGAGATGATTTTTCAAATTCACATTGATTCAATGGTCTTACCTAGTTGCAATTTACTACTGGATTTCAACTTGTAAGCCGAGCTTGTTTCAGAACTTCTTCTTGGGCACTAACAGCAGCAGAAAATTTACTTCTTGCTCCTTCCCCCCCCCCCTTACTTTTTATGTTATCCTCATTCACTGGTTTGGAGTCCCCTATAATCTGCATAGCCTAGAAAATCGGGTGATTTCAGGAGTCATCAGCTGACCTATAGAGAGTCGCTGCTTTCTCCTGAGCTTCTGTCTCTGAACTCTTCAGCTACTAACCTCAGGCTTATACACCCGACGAGTGTCCTCTTGCCCTGTTTATCAACTCCTCTTGGGGCACCTAACAATCTTCCCAGAGAGGTCAGAGTGAAGATGGATTGTTTGTCTTGACAGTAATGATATCATATAGCTTCTGCACTGTGGCATTAACATTCAAATTTTACAGATAAGGTGACAAAAACTCCATACTGAGTTCTCAAAGATTTCCCATCTGCTAAGATTAACTTTGGATCCTGACCTCCTGAACCAAAGCACACTGCCTAGAGCTTCATATGGATTTTCTGTCCCCAAACACATGCAATACTTTTTTAAATTGATATTTTATTACAAACATAAAACAAATAAACATTTATAACATTACATTACAATACAATACAATAAAAAGAACAAATTAACAAATATACATTGAATACATTTACCCTCACCCACCCTTCACCTCCCATAACCCACAATAACATATAACATATGAAAACATATACAGACTTCTCCAATCACCCTCACCCAACCCTTCACCTTCTCCTGTCTTCTTCACTCCCCTTATCCTTCCGTTAAAGGACCATCTCCGAAGTGCCAAAAAAGGGGAGGGAGCCCGGGACTAGAGCAGGTTCTTGCTGATATTTGCAGCTGTTTCTCTTTCCCTCCTGCTAATGGTTATCATACCATTACTCATTTCATTACCTTTTCTTCAAATCATTTCTGTTCAAATTTTTGATCCCAAAATTACCCCTCCCCCCTTTCACACATGCAATACTTAACTTCCAATACAACAGTGTGAAATTAAATAAAACATGCTAAGAGAACATGCTGATTAATAACAAAGTGAGCATCTCTTTTTGTTCACTACAGTTCTACTGCAACACCCATCATCCATCACCATTAGCTGTGCAGCCCAAATTGGGTGGCAGTAGCCAAACGGCAGGCTATGGCTGTTTTAAACTTTGCTGCCATCCATCTTGGCCAGTACAGCTAATGGTGGTGGATGATGGGTATTGCAGTCCAATAACTTTAGAAAAAGCCAGGGATTTCCCCATTACAATCCTCATCCAGGTAAAATTTAGCATTCCAATCTTTCTTTATTCGTGTCAGATGCACCACCAGCATATAATAACATACAAAGCTAAAATTAACACATCTAAAAACAAAATAGGGTTAAAAGGGGCTAGATGACATCTGCCCAGTGTTGGACCACATCAACAACATTTCCTCTTGCCAACTTAAGGTCCTCCTCAGTGCATGTTGAGGGGCATTGTGTGCATTGTATCATATGGGAGATAGTTTGTACTTCCCCACATTCACAACACTTTCTCAAATTAGCCCTAGAACTTCCTACCCCTGCAGGCAGTCTATTTAAAGCTTTCCACACAGGCCATGGTTGTTCATGGCCAAGCGGTAGAGAGTCATGTGGTTCTGCTCAGTTATCTGGTAGCTCCTTGCTCGCCTTCCATAGTTCTAAGGCTGTCTGTGGGGGCTGGTTGTTTTCTCGATGGAATTTTGGTGGAGGGATGCCAGCTAAGAAATGCACTTTGGCTTTAGGGTTGGCTTTAGGCATCCTATGACCAATCTCTCTGTTTCATTTAGGGCCACATCCATCTGCCCTGCATGCTTTGATCTGCACCATACTGGATTCCAATGTGGCATCTATATTCTTGCTTATGAAATATATTATGGCAAATGTTGAGACACTACTGTGTTTGTTTTGCTTAAGCAGAGAGATTATGAAAGCGCGGCGCCAAAATGGCCGCCGTGCTCTTTGCGGGGCCCCCCCACCCGGACTCAGACATCCGGGTAGTTAGGGGGCGTGGCCACCCCTCTATAAAAGGGGTGGCCACGAGGCAGCCGAGCTGCCATTTTGTAAAGCGACGGAGAGGAGAAGTTTTTTCTCCGTCGCTCTTTGATTTTGAAAGGAAGCCTTTTCGGTGGCTGCAGCCGCTTAGCGGTCTTGGCTGCTCGATTTTCGGCTTCCCAGCTAGCGAATTCAGATCCCTGAATAGGGATCGCTCTTCAATTTTATGCCTCCCGAAAGGAGGCTATGGCGAAGCAGGCTCGCCTGCACAGGGGCAGCAGTCGGGTCGGAGGACCGCGACTGCACCCCCTCGACAGGACCTCCGGCCGGAGGCTCCCACCGGGACCGGTGGGATGGGGCAGCTCAGGCTGTGGCCCGCGGCCCTCCAGCCTCAGACCGGCCCTGCAGGGGCTTCAGCCCCCGGCCCGCAATTGCTGGCCATGGGTTCGGAGCAGGGGGGAGGGCCTGGGGCGGTTGCAGCAGGGCTTATCCCGGCACTCTCATGGGCCAGATTTCTGGCCATGGCCCCTTTTTGGGGTCCGGCCTCTCAAGCGGGACCGCTGGACATTGCCCGGTGGGCTGTCCGGCCCACCTGACCCCCCTCATGCAGGGGGATCGGCATGCCTTACTGGCCTACGTAGTGATGCTAGAGGCGTCCCAAGGGATCGGCCTTTCAGTGGATCCGGCCCTCGGCCCACGGCTGCCGGCCACGGGCCGCAACGATTGGGGGGAGGACCTAGTGCTGGCTCTCAGCACGTTTTACCCATAGGGGCCGGAGTTTTGGGCAGGGCCCTGTTCTGGCCCAGGCTCTCACATTGGGGCCTCTGGCCCAATACCGAGCGGGCCATCCAGCCCACCTGGCCCACCTTTGTGTCTGCCGGCTACGTCGACCGCTGCCACTATGCAACAGGTGGCCAGCTGGGTCGAGCTTCTCGCCACACGCCAGCCTGTACCCGCCGCTGTTTCGCAGCTCCCCGTTGGTCTGGAACTGTGGCTGCAGCGCGTTGGAGGTCGCCCCAGAGCTCGATTTCGGTCACGAGCTCCGACGCCTACCGTGGGCCGGAACCCCCGGTGGGGGCGGTTCACGGGGGTGCAACTTGTGAGTATTACGTTCAAGTTGAATGCACACACATTGCAGTCCATTTCCAGCAGTGGGGGTCAGTGCTCTTTGCCTCGCCAGTTTGAGGCTGGGGGTCATCACTCGCCATCCTATCCCAGTGCCCCTTGGTTGCATTCTGGCATGACGTTGAGGGTGGGGGGCTTACGCTCCCAGGGCGGTACGTGACGTCACAGGGGCTGTCCAGGTTACGCTGCGCATGCCCGGTGTGCATCAGGTACCGCCGATGGCATTGCCAACGACTGTTTATTCATGCTCCCCCCCCCCGGTGATCATCTTCCCCAGATCAGGGAGGAAAGGATTGGGTGGGGGGGGAGTACCTGGATGTATTCTCCCTGGGAACTGAGACCCGAATAGGGATGAGAGGTATGGACAGGAGGACAGTGACATTGGGTAGTTCCCCGTAGTAAGCCACCACGCACTGGGGTGTCCGCACCCAGAACAGTGTTGAGCATCGCAGGGGCTGTCTGGATACTGCTGCATGGGCCCCTTCATACAGAACGTCCCGTCACGGGCTTTGCCGCTGGACGGCTATTACTGACCCGGTTGATTCTGGGACGCAGGCCATGAGGGGCACGGGCTGGAGGGGGACATGTGGATATTCTCCCTATTGAACTGCGAGCCCACTGGGAGGAGAGAGAAGGACAGGACGACTGAGACAAAGAGATGTCCCATCGTCGTTAGCCACCGCGCACCTTGGGGCCAACTGGTTGTCGGCATACCTTGTACGTATTGTGGTATGCCGCAGGACTGGACCTGTTTGGGCCATCCTGATGTCGAGTGGATGGGCCCAGGACAGTTGGCTCATGGTGAGGTAGGTGGACGAGAGTGGCTATATATATCCCGAGGGAAGGTGGGATGAGTCCTGTCAGCAAAGGTGCTCGTGTACATCAGTTCCACAGGACTGGTGCATGGTGATGGGTACCATGGGGGTCATGCTGAGCAGCGGGCTGTTCGGACACTGGCTCCACGCAAACTGGGCGGGTGGGGGGTTCCGGCCCGCCTATTGTATTCGGCCTGCTCAGCTGACGAGGTGTGTACTAAGCACCACGGTCGTTACCGACTTAGTGCCCCCTTTTTGCGCTGGCCTCACGCCGCCTCCGCGTCCCCGCGGTTTGGTGGGCTACGGGGCAGAGGTGGGGGTGCACAGGGGCGATCAGGGCTCCATCTGAACCAACTAACCTTGCCTTAACCCCCCCCCCGCCCCAATTCTAGTTGGCCTGGAGGGATGTCACTCAGTTCATCCAAGAAGGGATGGTACGGGAAACCTGCTGGAGGGTTTTCAAGGGGGCCCTTGTATCCATTCGGGGGTGTTGGGGGCCCCAGGATGCTGCTAATATCGTTCCCTTCCAGGGTAGCGGTGAGGGGGCTTCACCGTTCACAGTTAGGAAGTTGGGGGCTATGAGAGTAACGGGGGGGGGGCCTTCTTTGAACCACCTTTCCTCAGTCGCATGTATCCCCCCTGACACTCATACCGAGCTAGAAAAAGGGTGAATGTACTATGGGCTCACCTGGTGGGTGCTCAGTTCAGGGAGGCCCTTCCTGATGTCCTTGTTCAGTCAAGTACCTGTAGTTACCTCAGCTACTATGGGTGGCGCGCCCACGCAATTCTGGTGCTGTTTTGGCACAGTGTGACGTGCACTTGACTTCCAGGTTTTGGCCGGTGCACCTCCTGATTTAGACCTATCGGGTTTCTAGGTTTTGCAGGGAATTTTAATTAGATAAGGCCAACCCCCCCCCAACCCCCTTTCTGACCACGTTAATTCAGGTTCAGCGCCCTACCGATGTGGGACTTTCAGTCAGTGGGCATCCGCTCACAGGTTGGGGCCTCGGTCTCCAGCCCATCACCTCGATGACTTTGGGTCTGGGGTTAAACGGGGCTTGGACACGTGCACGCGTCTCCTAATCACAATTCAGACACTCAGGTGGGAACTGGGTGTCCCCTTGGCGCCTGAATAGACCGAGGTCCAATATTCTGACATCACATTTACGCCTCGATGCTGTCCCGCGGGCATCCAGGTTAACCATTGACAGGGTGGCTTGGATGTCCATGGTGATTTTGGCATTGATTGCCAAACACAGGGTATGCCCTGGGAAATTGTAGTTAATTCATTGCCCCCCCCTTAATTTGTTTGCTCTGGCTCAAATTACTCCTGGGTTGCGGGGGGTCTCTTATGGGAGATCAGACCTGGTAGTCCGCCCTAGATATCTAGGATGGTCAGATACCGCCGGCTCTCTGACTTATGGGGTTTATTCTGAGGGTGGGCGCACGGGTTGTCCCCACAATCACTGTAATCATGGTTTCCCCAGTTTTAGGGAGCACTGAGGCTATGGAGCTACGAGTGGGCCTACTCAGTGGTCCAATTTCGGCGCGACAATGCGGCCGTGGTGCACATTGTCAACACCAGAAATGCACATCCCCCGGGTTCTGACATTAGTTTGTCTATTCTTTTGTTAAGCCTGCGCCTAAATGTGCTGTTCCAGGCCAGACATGTTTTAGGTATGAATAATGACCTTACTGCTGCTTTTCCCCACCAGCATATCGCCCGTTTCCGTGCTTTATTCCCGAAGCAGAGGAATTCCACTTGCCACATTTGGCCGATAGCTGGGCGTTAGGCGAGCTGAAGGGAACCGGACATGTCATTGGCACCTCACACGCGTAAGGCATATCACTATGAGTTCATGTGTCGTATCTGGGCAGGGTGGACACGGGAACGTGCCCACTGCCCCTACACACGTCACTCCTTTTCCCAGAATTTTGACACACCTTGCACGAGGTGGCATTACTTATTTACAGATAGGTGGGAGGTGGCTCTTAGCCACGCAGCTACCACGGTAGCCTTTTGGAGCGCTCCGCATCAGTGAGAGGGTGCCAGAGTTGGTATCAACTGTGTAAGGCGGGGTGTCTCGTAGGGTACTGGAACTCGAAGACGTCTCTGTCAAATATGGGTGGGCTCGAGTGGGGATATGGTTCCCACGGGTGTTTCAGCACGGTAGGCAGTGGTGTATACTGCTACTAAATTTTCGAGACATCTGTCCGGTTGGTGCCCTACACAATTTTTGACAGTGCCTGCTGCGCGCCCCAGCCTGTTTTCTGCCACCGGGATGGGTCTACCCTTACCATCGTACAGTCCCTGAGGGTGACCGTTCCGCGTCTCGCGGTGTGGGGCCTGTTTTGGCACCATTTACTTAAGGTAGGCGTCGCGTTGATCGCGGCTACGTTTGGGGTACTACGAGGTGGATATGCGTGTATGCGCAATTTCAGATATGTACGTCCCCTCATTGTGTGAGTACCTGTTTATGCCCTCACCTTTTTCTCGTTTTTTACAGATCCTATGGGTCTCAACACACCGGTGGTGGGGGGCTGGTGGGCCGCAGCTATGTACACTGGGCAGCGGTATAGGCTGCAGCGACAGAGAGTGGACCCCGGCCGGGCTGAGTGCATCCGCACGAAGGCTATGGTATGGTATGCGCGGCACATGGGGGCGTGAACTGAGAGATGCTTGACCGCCCTATGTTTTACAGGCACCCCGGCGGCAGCGATATTATACGGATCACTGCTGTTACTAAACCGTCCGGGGGCTGGGACCTGGCTTTTTACATCACATATGGCTTACATACGGTTGCTATGGTCCAACATCGTGCCGAGACACCAATTTGGGGGAGATGCGGATCTCCCTAGTTCGGACCTTTCTGATAGGATTAGACAAACCTTTTGCTGGTAAGCGGGCGAAGGGGTCCACCTGTCGGCTAGAGGTATGTACCTCGTTCTTGGTGTGATGCAAGCAGGCCTGGCGACCGAGCTGACGGTCTTAGGGGGGGCGGTGAGTCATCATGGATGCCTCCCCGTGTGGCGGGTAGCACTGGTAAGGTAAATATTTATGACCCACAGGTATCCGGCAGGTTCGCAATTGACTGGCCAACACTAGATAGGTACAAGTTGGTTAACGTTGACCGGTCAACGACGAACCAGGCAAGGGGGTGATGGCACGAGCTATTCAGCATGCATCACCCCGTGATTTTACGGATACACGTCAGAGGGTGGGGTCAGTAGATAGTTGATTGACTACGGTCAACAATTTGTTTGTTGTCAACAAACAAATTGATACAAATGGATACATTGTAGCCAATTGCCGTTGGCAATTTTGGGAGGAACCTTACCAGTGTTACTGCGGCCTGCTTGCCTTAAGAATTATAATTGGCTGAGTACCAATTGAAATTTATAATTCGGACTAGGGCATGAATCAATAAATGTGGCCCAATGCCATTATCCACTTATACCGGTGTCTGAGTCCTTTTTTGGGGGGTGCGCCTGCAATGAAAGCGCGGTGCCAAAATGGCCGCCCCGCTCTTTGCGGCCCCACCCCCACCCGGACTCAGACATCCGGGTAGTTAGGGGGCGTGGCCACCCCTCTATAAAAGGGGTGGCCACGAGGAAGCCGAGCTGCCATTTTGTAAAGCGACGGAGAGAAGTTTTTTCCCTCCACCCCCTCCCTAGTTAACAGTGTGATATTTTGGTCGCTTCGGGGCCGGGTGGGAATTTTTGGCTGGAACCTACAATTGGCTTCCTGGCTCTGGCTTTTTTGCCCATCCCACACTGTTGCTATGGTTTGATATAGGGGCTTTGATATTGACTTTGGTCACATGGGCGGGTAGCACTGGTAAGGTAAATATTTATGACCCACAGGTATCCGGCAGGTTCGCAATTGACTGGCCAACACTAGATAGGTACAAGTTGGTTAACGTTGACCGGTCAACGACGAACCAGGCAAGGGGGTGATGGCACGAGCTATTCAGCATGCATCACCCCGTGATTTTATGGATACACGTCAGAGGGTGGGGTCAGTAGATAGTTGATTGACTACGGTCAACAATTTGTTTGTTGTCAACAAACAAATTGATACAAATTGATACATTGTAGCCAATTGCTGTTGGCAATTTTGGGAGGAACCTTACCCAGTGTTACTGCGGCCTGCTTGCCTTAAGAATTATAATTGGCTGAGTACCAATTGAAATTTATAATTCGGACTAGGGCATGAATCAATAAATGTGGCCCAATGCCGTTATCCACTTATACCGGTGTCTGAGTCCTTTTTTGGGGGGTGCGCCTGCAAAACCTGCATCCATAGTCACAGCCTATAAAGACAAACAGTGTCCAAGTTCTGTAAATGAATAGAATAGGACTTCTAGTAGAGATGGCCAGCTGAGAGCTTACACGCATTTCTAAAAGCAAATCTAACTTCTCTTGAATTACTTTCTTTCAAATTCATACAATTCTCTCCTCCTCTCCCTCCCTTGGACCCATCCTGTCTTTCTCGACACACCATGCCTCGCAAGAGCTTACCAGATTTTCAAATTAGCAATTATGTTTGTAAGGAAACCAGTTCCATCTGGCTGAAGCTGGTTAAAATACAACTTTTCAATCAGAGCCATCAGCCTTTTCCAAGTTAAGCTGAAGGGAAATGATCCTTGAAAATGTCATTCTAGATGACTATGAAAATTATTGTAATGGTTTCCACTGTTCTACATAGAATGACAGTAGGTAGAAATTGCTCCTAGGTAACCTTGTTCTGCCTCCTGAAAAAGTTTGCTGCAGTGGGATTAATCCCTCTCAAAATGTTTAATTTCCTACACAAAATATCTTCAGTGTACACAATATAGTAAGCCTCAGGTTCAGATTGAAGAAAAATAAACCATGAAGCTTCCATGGTTGCTGTAAGGAGAGAACAGCTGATTAACAGAAACTCAGCTGACTTTTCAAACTGTTCCTCTAGAATAGATTCTAGTATAGATCCTTACTTGGGAGACTGTAATTCAGAAAAAGAAGCCTACGATAAGAGTCTCCATCAAGAATGGCAAACACACAAATTGCTGCGAAAGTCAGCAGAGCAAGCCCCATTGAAATGAGCAACCATTTACCTTCAACTTTAAGAAGAACTAGTGTGATATTGAAGATTGTTCAGATGGTGGGGGAAGGTCAAGGTTTCTGCCCTTTAAATAGCTATAAGAGAGGAATTAGCAGGTATTACTTGTAGAAAAGTGACATGCCATACACCCAATGGACTGCCTTGTGACAAGAATGCAAGGGACAAGAGGCTTGTGTTCTTCTGCAGTGAAAGAATATGTGAGAAGGCAACAGAAGAGACATGGCTTGTATCCAAAAGTCTTCCCATTATTCTGTACAATACAGACACGAGAGAAGGGGGTCAATGAGCAGCATACTACAATGAAGGATATTTAAATAGCCAGGAAGTTTTGCTGAAAAAACTCTTGAAACTACTGAAGTGGTCTGAGTAATAAACTTTTTTAAAAGGTTTGGGTAGGATGAGTATAATAAATGTCTTCTAAAGGTAGGATGATAGAAGGAGAAGACACAAAATATGGATGAGAGACAGGCAAGGCAAAAGATCCATCTAAGTGTCACTTCCACTCTCCAAGAAGTAAACAGCTTTTGAGTAAATAACTTAGCCAAAGAGGTTTGAAATTGAAAAAGAGAATTTTATCTAAGTTTTTCTGTCAAAGCACAACAAAATACAATTACACATGATCATGGTATGTCATAATAATGCATATATGCATGGTCTTGGATCCATCAGATCCAAGGACCCCCCATCAAAGATATAGCCAGCTTTTTGTACTTTTCACGAGGCCTCACACACGTGTCTTCAGTCCAGATGGTCTCCCAGGGCGTTAGGCATTTCACACTTTATCTTGATCTCCATGTCTGTCACGTACATTCTAACTTATACTGTGGTAAACATCTCTGCTTACTTCAGATAAGACCCTTTTGGGTTTGTTCCTCACAAAGCTAGCTACAAACTTAAGTAGAGGCTTTCAAATAATTCCAAGATGGCTCTGCTCATGCATACATTGTATACATTGTTTTGTGAGGGAATATGTTAACACATATAAAAATATGCTAATTTACACTAGAGTGTCATAAGTGCAGTTATACTGTAACCAGTTCTAAGAATAAGGACTAAAAACTTGGAGCTGGCATAGGGTACAACTGGTAACCTGCTACAATAAGCCAACGATGCATACACAGCGTCTTCCTATTCAAATCAGTGTTGATACAATAGACCTATGTTTGCTGCTTCTGGGTGGCAATGTATTCATTGCTCTCAAGCAGCAACATTTACTTTGGCAGCAAAGAATTTATGTGCCAAGCATCAAAAGAATTAAGGAAGGCGGTTAAGAAGAGGGCAGCCATTACAGAAATGGAGGACAGAAGAGGGCCCTGGTTTACAGAAACCAAGAGTGCTAATTTATATTTACAGAAGCAAAATCATTGTAACTTCAAATAATAGTCTCAATGTGGCTACCCCTTTATTTCCTCCAAATCCGTCTTCCTGGTCAAATTCAAGATTCGATTAAATGTAATAAACTTATAGAGTTATGACTTCTATTAATTCTTCAAAATCCAAAGCAAAAATTTAGCTGAACAAAACCACACACTTTCAATAATTATAATCCACCTGTTATTATCCAACCAAATGAAAAAGCCTATTTTTTTCCTTATTATAATCCAATTGTAATGTTGCTTCCAAATGTCCTGAACTCAGTTAGATGTTCCCAGCAACTATATATCCAGAATCTCAATAAAAAGAAAAAAACTCCCCTTCTAAACCAAAAAAATCAAACTATTTGATCCAAATGTGATGTATGTAGAAGGGGGGGGGGGAGAGAGAGAGAGAAAGAAAAAGTTATTCCACATTTATAATCTAAGCCGCAGCGTCTGTTTCTGAGAACAAGTTTATAATCTATCCAAATGTCCGATTCCCAAAATATCAGATTCAAATGTCTCTTTTAAAATAAGTACAATCCAAAAACTGCAACAATATGGCAACTGTGAAAGTGCAGGAGACAGTGGAAAGGCGAAGACGAAACTAAACTTTAAAATGATGAATCAGTGCTCCAACCAATTTCAAACGGTGATCCAGGGAGAATAATAACAAAAAAATAATGGTAATAAAAAAAAACCTTTCCGTTATGGAGATCAAACTATTCAGTTCCAAAATATATTTTAAAAAGGAAGAAAAATCTTACTCAATTATAATCCAAACCTCAGCGGTTTCCAAGCAAGGTCCACCTCCGTTCAATGAGCCCAGTGCACTTCAGCTACTCTCTTACTCCTTATTTCGTTCTCCTCCTTCCTTCCTTTCTTTTATTCCTTCCTTTTCCACTTCTGTTCTCCTTCAATCCAAATACCACCACTCCTTCAGTCCAACTCCAGGACCACCACTCCAAACTTGTCGCTTTAATTCTGCGGTCGTCTTTCTGTACTTTCTCTAACTTTTTATCTTTACAAAGCTCGCCGCCATTAATCCTTCTCACCCCCACACCTTCCTCCTTCTTCCTTCAGACCTCCAACCTCCACTCTCCTTCGAGACTTACTTAATCTCCTTGGGCTCTCTCCTCCATCCACTCCATGACCATTTGTCCACCACCATTTTGTTTAATTTCTTATAGAGTTCCAAAGCCCCCTTCTTTAGTTTTGAATGATCGAGGTCCCATCTGGCCTCAGGATGGCTCGTTCAGACCAGTCTGCGCTGCGCTTCACTCACCACCCGATCTCTAAACTCCGACCTCGATTTCACCCAAAAACTTAGGCAAAAGCATCCAGGACTTCAGAACAGCTCCTTTATTGAAAGTTTGACTCCAAATTGTTTCTAATTACCCCATTAAAATCACGTTAACAGCGCGAGCTAGTCAATTACCCCGGTACCATCTTAGCCACATCATGGAAAAACTGGGAAAAGGAAAGGGAAAGGATGAAGAGGTGGTGAAGCCTAAGAAGATGGATGCGAAGAAGGATGAGAAGAAAGATAAATTAGCAACTGAAGAAGCACCCCTATCAACAGCTGCATCAGAACCTGCACCAATGGACCAAATGCAAATTATGTTTGAGTTGGGTAAATTGTTTAAGAAATTTGAGAGGATGGAGGAGGCAAATGTGAAAAGTTTTCGTGAAATTAAGGAAACAAGGGTAAAGGACAAAGATGAAATTATGGAAAAACAGGATAAGCTGGTTGCAATGTTTACTGATTTTTCTAAGAAGGTTGATTTTAATTTTCAGAGGATGGACATAAGTGTTAAGTCGATGCAAAAAGATATGAAATTCATGCAGGATGACATGAAAGGGTTACATGAGGAAGAAAAGGATACTAAAATGAAAGTAGAAGCACAGGAGAAAAGGATAGACATGATGGAAGAGATGATGAGAAAACAGAACGTAGTAATTCGTAATCTTATGGAAAAAATGACAGACCAGCTGAAGGAAAGAATAGTTAATTGGCTAAACAGTTTGAAAGTGGGGAAAGATTTTGAGAGAGAAGATATTGCAAATGTTTATAGACTGGGTGCAAGGAAAGGGAAAAGTGTTCAAAGAAACGTTTTTGGTTAAGTTTGCAAATTGGGGGATAAATTAAAGGTGATGGCTTTTATAAAACAAGCTGGGTCTGGCATTTTAAAAATTGATGGGAATGATGTTGAGGTTTATAATGACATATCAGTGGGAAAATGTGGTTGGTGATATAAGATGAAACCAGCAACAAAAATTTTGATGGAACGTGAGATAAAATATAATTGGAGATTTCCACAACAATTGAGATTTTTTAATGAGAAGAAAATGCATACAATTGATGCAGGGATGGATGCTTTGGAATATTTTTGTTTAATTGGTTTGGTTAAGGTGGCTTCACAAGAATGGCTTGGTCTAAGGAAAGCTTTAATAGAATCGGGGGGATAAAAAGAGACTATGGAAATGCTGAAGAGAGGGGTGCTACAGAAGGAACAGATGTGGATTTTAAAGCATTGACAGTGGTTGATGAAGGGTGAATCAGGATTTAGTGGATGGAGAAGAAAATGGAATGATGCAGGGGAAAGAAATAATTTTTATAAATGTTTTTGTGTTTTCAAAAATAAGAATGTGTGCTGGAGCTTTAGATAGTAGGCACATCTTGCACATTCCCCCCTCTCCTTTCTTTGATAGTCAAGGGCTACTTTTTGTAGAAAGAAGTGGGGAGGGTAGGTATGAATGTTTATTGTCATAGTTGTTGTTATTGTTTATGTGTGGTAGAGGGAAACACGCCCATAGAAGGAAGCGAAAGTCATAGAAGATGGTTTTTAAGATTAAGGTATGAGAAATATTAAAGTGTTATCTTGGAATGTGAAAGGTACTGGCTCTCAAGTGAAGAGGAGAAGAATAGAATCAGCCCTGATGAAAGATAAACCAGATGTAGTCTTTTTGCAGGAAACTCATCAAACATCGGGGGATACAAATAAGATTTTTTTAGGATGGATGCAAATTTATGAAAAGTCCTATGGTACATCAAAAGCAAGAGGGGTTGTGGTTCTGATCTCGACTAGACTAGGTTTTGAGATGATAAATAGTATTTCCGACCTGGAAGGTAGATACTTAATAATAAAAGGGAAGAGTGATGATGAGGAAATAATTTTAGTGAATATATATGCACCAAATGATCATCAAGGGGAGTTTTTAGATAAAATATATGGTATACTGGAGAAAGAAAAAGCAACAAAAATGATTGTAGCTGGAGATTTTAATTTAATAAGGTCAAACTTAGATTGTACAAATATAGCGAGGAGTAGAAGATGATCTAAAACGCAGATTCTTGATAAATGGATGAAATCTCTAGGCTTGAAAGATACATGGAGGGAGATTAAAGGGTCGGAAAGGGCTTATACATTTTTTTCACTGGTGCATAATACATACTACAGAATCTTAACCTATAAAATTGAGGGTTAACCATTGGAACTTTGCATAGGCTCCTTAGCCAGGCCCTACTAGCCTGCACTCACCATTCGTGCACATGTCCGAACTGGGTACACAGGTAAACGCAAGATTGAGAAATTCACCGGTGGGGCAAGAGCCCCACAAACACGAAAAAGGGAAACAACTTCATTTCCCAATGTTCTTTGCACCACGCTGCACCACAACCAATCAGGCTGAGAGGAGTGACCACAAAGAACATTGAGAAATGCGCCGCGGCCAATCAAAATCGAGCCGCAGAAAAAAACGCACCACAACCACAAATCACAAACCTATAACTACAAGCCCCAGAGTCCTGCATGACATGAGCGCGCAGGACGCTGAGGAAACTGGCGCCCAAAAAATTTAAAAGAAAAACAACTCACCGCCTCACAGCCAAGCAAACACCAACCACGCTTCTTTCCCTCACCAACGGCGCCTGAAGGTCCCGACTGGAGTTTCCCCTTTAATATCAGTAGGTGGGGGGTTGCGATCCCCCTCTCCGCTGGCTCCCCTAGCAGTTTCTTCTCTTTAGAAACCAAGCGGTTTCTTCTCTTTAAAAACAGAGTTGTTTTAAGGAGGGGGGAAATCGATCCACTCTCCCTGGTCTCCTGGGTCCAGAAGGGTTGGGGGGACATACCCCTTTTGTCCCCCCAAACCTCCCAACCCCAGGGGAGCCAGCGGAGAGGGGGGTCGCAACCCCCCACCCACTGATATTAAAGGGGAAACCCGATCTACTTTCACGACTCCACACAATCAAAGCACCATAATACAATAAAGCCCCCTCCCCACCACCTAGTCCACCCTTCCTATCCCCCACCGACCACACCCCCTCACCACCACCTAGCCCACCTTTCCTAACCCCCAACAACCATGCCCCCTCCCCACCACCTAGCCCACCCTTCCTAACCCCCACCAACCACGCTCCCCTCCCCACCACCTAGTCCACCCTTCCTAACCCCCACTGACCATGCCCCCCTCCCCACCACCTAGCCCACCCTTCCTAACCCCCACCGACCACACACCCCTCCCCACCACCAAATAAATAATTTTTAAAAAATTGCTAAAAACACAGTCAAAAACATCCAAAAATATACAAAAACAAACAAAAACACCAAAAAACAATACAAAGTAAACAAAAACACAATCAAAAACAAAACAAACAGACAAAAAAATACAAATTCCAACACACACACACACACACACACACAAAAGAAAGAAAACAAGCAAACTTACCAAAAGATGTCCTACCTCCACGAGGACCGGAAAAGAAATGAAGAAAGAAAGAGACTACTTACCAGAAGAAGCTCCACCCAGAGGCCAGGAGAGAAAAAATAGTCAAAATACAATAACCCCTACCAGCACCACCTGCTGGCCACAATAGTAAAAACAATTCAAAAACACAAAACAGCCCCAAACAAAAGGCCACAAGAGTAAAAACAAATCAAAAACATAACACAAATTCTCAATTTTACACAAAAGGTCACACTAATAAAAACAAGTCAAAAAAATTACACTAAAACACACTTTAACACAAATCACAAACATATGTCAATAAAATACAATAGAAACTTTTAAAAATCCTGTGCTGAGTTTTAACTCAAATTAAAACCCAAAACATCTAAACACATTTTAAAAACATTGAATGTAAAAAACATTTACTTTTACATTATTAAAAATATTACCTACGGTACAACTAATTAAAAAATTCAAAAAACTAAAACATTATTCGCTTACATAAAACAATTTGAAATTTTTTTATCATACTTTGTTCTTTTATTAATCCTCAAAAAAAACCAATAAAAGCAGATCACAGTTAATAACAGCCAAGCCAAAAAAATTACATAAATAAACATTTTAAAAATTAAAATTACAGACTAAGCAATTTTTAAAAAACATTAACACAATTTAACCTTCCAACACAATTTAAAACAGCCTGGCAATGCCGGGCAACCTCTGCTAGTAGATTATATATTTGTATCAGAGAGTATGATCAGGAATATAGATGAGGTGGAAGTGGGAATTTTTAAAGAATCAGATCATGCAAAAGTGTTGATGGATTTAAGAATAGAGGGAGCAAAGAAAATTAGAAGGAATTGGAGATATGATGCTAAAGGTTTTAAAGACCATAAATGTAAAGAGCAAATAATTGAAAAATGGAAGGAAAGTTGGTATTGGAATGATACGGATGAGGTGAGTTATAATATGGTATGGAATGCCATGAAGTCGGTTTTTAGAGGGGAGAGTATTAAGTTGGCTAGCATTAGAAATAAACAATTTAAGGAAACATAAGACAAAGTTGAAAAAGAGATAAAGCGGTTACAAGAAGAGCATGCTAAGACAAATGATAAGAAGATTTTTGACAGGATGCAAAGATTAAAGACGGAATTGGTAGGAAAGGACATTGAAAAGGTAAAAAGAGATTTGGTGTATTTAAAAAAGGGAATATTTTGAATACAGTAATAAGAATTCAAAATTATTAGCAAGAGCGCTGCTAAAGAAAATAAAAATAAAAGGGAAATTGGAATTTTGGTTAATAAAGAGGGAATAAGATGTAATAGGATTAGAGATAAATGTAAGATTGTCAAAGATTTTTATCAGGATTTATATGCTAAAAAGAATATAGATTTGGAGAAGTTAAAGGATCAATTGGGGAAACAAATAGAAAATAAGATAAATCAGAAACACAGAAATAGAATGGAAGAGCGAATAATGGTGAAAGAAATAAAATATGTAATAGCCAAATTGAAGTCAAATAAAGCCCTGGGGGAAGATGGATTATCAGCTGAATTTTATAAGGAATTTAAAGACATTGTGGTTCCAAAATTGATGAAATTATATAATTATATTTTGGAAGGAGGGCAAATTCCGACCTCATGGTATAGAACTATAATTGTTTTATTACCAAAACCTGGAAAAGATTTAGAAAAAGTGGAATCATATAGGCCTATTTCTTTGATAAATCAAGATGCTAAGATTTTTACAGCAATATTGGCAAACAGACGGAACAGTTTTATGGGTAATTATATAAATGAAGATCAAACGGGTTTTTTGAAAGGAAGACATATGGTGGATTTGACAAAGAGAGTTTTAGATTTAATAGATATTGTAGGACAAACAAACGAGAAAGTTGGATTATTATCATTAGATATCTTCAAGGCATTTGATTCATTACAGTGGGTAACAATTAACGAGATAATTAAATGTTATGGATTTGGAGATAAATTCAGAAAGACGATAGAACAATTATAACAATATGGTACTGCCATTGTTAGGGTAAATGATAATGTTACAGAAGAAGTAACATTAGAAGCTGGAACAAGGCAGGGTTGTCCATTATCACCAATTTTGTTTATTATGGCAATGGAGTTGTTGGCAAAGGCTATACGAAAAGATAAGGATATTGAAGGAATACTAGGAAATAAGATAAGTTTGTATGCTGATGATACTTTGATAACAATGAAGCATCATAGGAAGGAATTAGAAAGAATACAAGAGCAGTTAAAAGATTTTGAAGAGATGACAGGTTTGAGAATAAATTGGGATAAGTCGGAAATGATATTGTGTAATATTGATAAGGAGGAACAACAGAAAATAAAGGGTAAAATTAAATTACAGGTTAAAGATAATTTGAAGTATCTGGGAATAAATATTTCAAATAAATGTGAGGATCTTAAGAAATTGAATTATGGAAAACAGAAAGTGGAAATTAAAGATAAAATACAGCAATATCAAAAGTTGAAGTTGTCTTGGTTCGGCAGGATTGTGTTATGTAAAATGATGTTGCTACCAAGAATTAATTTTTTGTTTGATGCCCTGCCGATCCAATTAAATGATAAGGAAATTAAGGAATTTCAAAATTTGTTAAATAATTTTTGTAATGGTGGAAGGAAACCTAGAATTGTAAAAAAAAACCTTTGGTACTTTTCTCAGAAAGAAGGAGGACTGGGATTGCCAAATTTGAGGAATTATTACAGAGCTTTTCAAATTAAAAATATTAGGAGTATGGAAAAAGTTGAAGATGGAATTGGCTCCAGATACATCTCCTATAATAGAAATAGAGGATATCAAAAATTTTCCAATATAAATTGACAAAAGGGTGAAAGAAGTTTTATTTAGAAATGATGTTTTCCTGTTGAAAGACTGGATACGGGTTTGTAAAGATGGAGAGAGAAAAGCAGATATATTTGCACAATTGAGGTTGAACTGGCTCCAGATTGCATTGGTAAATAAGTGGAATAGTAAATATTTGATGGAAGTCAGTTTGGAAAGAGATATGACTAAGTTTGAAGAATTAATATTAAAGATAAGAAAGGGAGAAAGGGGTATTAAGGGCTTAGTAATTAAATTATATATAGTGTTAAATAAAGATGGTAATCCACAAGAAGCATTGAAAATAAATTGGGAACAAGAATTGAAAATAAAGATAGTAGACGAGGTTTGGAAAAATAAATGGAAGAAAAGGATCATGAGAAAAATGTCTGTTAGAGTGAAAGAACATATTTATAAAATGTTATGGAAATGGTACTTGACCCCAGTGAAGTTACATCAAATAGATAAAAATAAAGATAAAATGTGTTGGTCATGTAAGGATACACTGGGAACATATGAACACATGTGGTGGGGTTGTAATGTGGTAAAGGATTTTGGGGGGAAATTGAGAAAGAGATTTGTGCTGTTATGGGTATGAGACTTAAATTGGGGCCAAGTACTGTTTTGTTGACAGATGTGGAAAATATGGATTTAAATAAGGATAAAAAAGAGCTATTGTCGATAATGTTAATAACAGGCAGACAGTGTATAGCTAGGAATTGGAAAAATGAAGCAACTCTGAAAATAGAAGAATGGTATAAGGAGATGTGGGATCTTGGGTTGAACGATAAGCTAACATGGGAAATGAATAAGAAAAAGGGTATAGTTAAAGAAAGTAGATTTTGGAAAATATGGCAACTATTTGTGGATTACTCATTGAAGGGGGATGAAGGGAATAGACCAGTACTGGATCAAATGAGGTTTTGGGGTTAGAAAACAACTGTGACACTCCGTTTTCTCCAGGGCATTGTAAATAACACTGGGTGTATTATGTGAAAACTGTTTATTGTATTTTAATTATTGTATTTTTACTTTGACTTAGTAGTTGTATCAAATTGATGAGTTTAAGAATAGAGTTTGAATATGTATATTAGGATAGTTATAAGAGTATTATAATTTATTAAAAATTTTGGAAATATAACTAAAGATGTATGGAAGAAAGAGGAAGGTAGTATATTACTAAGTCCTAGTTTAATTGTACTCTTATGCTTTTTTTTTCTTTTTTTCCTTTTTGTTATATATATTGTATTTGTAAGTACAGTAATACCTAATACAAAGTCCACTTCATACAACATCCGATTCATACAACATCACCTAATTCCTTGAAAAAAGTTGCCTCATACAAAGTCGTGCGACGTTGTATGAGGCATTGGGGTTTTCCCAGGTTGCATTGTACTTGGGCAGTATAAAAGGAAGGACACATGCGTGCATTGCTCTTGTGGGTTTTGCATGAGGCAAAGAGTGTTTAGGAGTGGTTTTGAGCGCGATTTTGGATTTTTTTGAATTTATTCGTCAGACTTTTTAGAAGCATTCCTGGGATTTTTGCAGCATTCTTCAGGTTCTTGCACAATCAGGGTTGTTTGACAAGTTTTTGTAATGTTTTTAGCCTTTAGGCAATGATTTCTTAAAATTCTGTCAGTTTCCTGTCTGTTTCCTTGACTTTGCCCTGAAGTCTGTGCTGTTACAGTACAATGTATCTCTATGGAAATGACGTTGTACGAGGCATCGCGGCAAGGATTTGGACGTTGTATGAGACATCGCGGTTAGGATTTTGCATGCCTCATACAAAGTCCAAATCCATATAAAGTCCAAACTTGTGGAACCAAGTTTGGACGTTGTATGAGGTATCACTGTATGATGTTTTTATTTTCATTTATAGTTGTTGTTCTTTTTAAGTTGTATTATTTTTAAAAATTTAATAACAATTATAAAAAAGGAAGCAAGATCATAAATATTTTTTATCAAAGTGCATTACAAATTTATCTTACCTACAGTGTACATTGGGGAGTCTGTGACCAGTGAGTGCATGCCAAGCTAGCTGTCCAGATGCTATATGTGGATTGGCAATCTTAAAATCCCTGATCTCCTTCCTTATTAGGATCACCTCTAAATCAGAACTGGGTTAGACACTCCTTTAAATAAAATAAAAAAGGGGGAGGAAACCTTCATATTGCCACTGCAAGCCAACAGGGATATGGCCTTCAAATGGAGTAAGGCATTCACCTCAGCCATCTGATGCACTGAGAAATCAGTAAACAAAAGCTGCGTGTAGTCTGAGCCATCCGGACTGCAACACAAGACTGAGCCAGTCAGTTGTCCTTGTTCCATTACCAGGGCTGACAGATCTCCTGCCCTTCTGGTCATCTTTTGTGTGTGGAATTCTGCCCTTCACTTCACAAAATATCTTGGTCCCAGCCAGACAGTACCTCTGTAGGGCCAGCCAAAAACATTTGAGCTCACCTGCAATTACGGGCACCAACTAGACTAAACCTACTGATACAAATGTTACATAAGGCTTAGCAATTGATTCAGCGAGCCTGTTCTTCTTCTGCCATATCTGAATCCAAATATAGGTGATCATCATGGTGATCAGCCATGAAGGCTGTCCTGAAAATATAATGCAGGATTGTTAGTAAAGGGTAAGTGTCAACCCAGCAACTGATGGATCCGGATGGATTCCAGAGGGAACTGGGGGATTTCCCCCTGGATCGGCAACACGATTCGCCCGAGGCACTTGTTGATCTGTGGTATGGGTCGACGACAGCTGCCTTGGATGTAATCACTCCACTACGGCCTCTCAGAGCCCGCGAAGCTAGGTCATCCCTGTGGTTCACTGAAGAACTACAGGAGCTCAAATGGGCAAAGAGATGCCTAGAGTGCCGCTGGGTGAAGACCAGGAATGATTCCGATTGGACACTAGCTAGAGCCGCTATTAGGGCCTCCCTAGTGGCGATGGGGGTGGTGAGGAGGCAATACTTCACCACCCTTATTGCCTCCTCTGATAATCGCCCAGCCACCCTGTTTCGGGTGACCAGGTCCCTCCTGGGTAGGGCGGGGCCTGTGCCTGGTTGGCAGGGATCGGCTGAGGACTTTGCTGACCATCTGGTGGAGAAAATTGATCGGATTCACTCAGGGTTTAATCTTGGCGTGGATGGGGAGGGTCAGGGGGGAGCCAGTGCACAGTCTTGCTGTGTTATCTGGGATCAGTTTGATCCTGTTGCCCCGGATGAAGTGGACAGGCTCCTTGCGGCGGTCCGCGCCATTAATTGTCCATTGGATCCCTGTCCTGCCTGGCTGGTAAAAGCCTCTAAGACGGTGACAGGTGGCTGGGTCGGGGCTATAATTAATGCGTCTTTTTGGGAGGGGATATTTCCTGCACTGTTGAAACATGCTTTGGTGCGCCCCCTCCTGAAGAAGCCATCCCTCGATCCAGCAGTCCTAACCAACTACAGACCTGTTTCCAACCTCCCTTTTTGGGGAAAGTATTGGAAAAGGCAGTGGCACGTCAGTTGCAGGGGGTACTGGATGAAGCGGAATATCTGGACCCCTTCCAGTCAGGATTCAGACCTGGATATGGTACTGAGACTGCATTGGTCGTGCTGATGGATGATCTCTGGCGAGAGCAGGATGGCGGTCATCCGTCCGTCCTTGCTCTTCTTGACCTTTCAGCGGCTTTCGATACCATCGGCCACGGTATCCTTCTGGAACGGCTCCGAGGATTGGGGATCCAGGGCACGGTATGGTCCTGGTTTTCCTCATTTCTGAGGGGCCGGTGTGGTTGGAGAGCAAGAAGTCCAGTCCTAGGTCCCTAAAATATGGGGTGCCTCAGGGCTCGGTACTCTTTCCACTCCTATTTAACATCTACATGAAGCCTCTGGGTGAGATCGTCTGTTCCCACAGGGTGCGGTACCATCAGTACGCAGATGGTACACAGTTGTACATCTCGGCCCATGGGGACCCCAGTGATGCAGTCAAAGTCCTTTCCAGTTGTCTGGAGGCGGTTGGGGTCTGGATGGGGGCGAATGGGTTACAGCTGAATCCTAGTAAGACTGAGTGGCTGTGGATGGGGGGTCCTGTGCTATCCCGGGAGCTACCATCTTTGGTTTTGGATGGGGCTATTTTGCCCCAGACTGACCCGGTGCGCAACTTGGGGGTCCTCCTGGATTCGCAGCTGCTGCTAGAAGAACAGGTAGCGGCTGTGGCCAGGAGTCGACTTTGGCTGAGTGGGCGGTATAGTAAAGTAACAATAAATAAATAAATAAATAAATAAATAAATAAATAAATAAATAAATAAATAAAACCCTTGCTCAAAAGCCAGTTGTGTCAGACTCTAGGTCTCAGTGCTCATCTCTGTTTATAGCCAAAGAATCAGCTCTGTCTGCATCTGGACATGTGGCAGGCATACCTAGACACTGGGATGCACGGAATGCTGTTTACCTTCCCACCGAATTGGTACCTATTTATCTACTTGCAATCTCTTGCTTTCAAACTGCTAGGTTGGCAGGAGTTGGGACTGAGATGGGAACTTACTCTGTCATGCAATACTCAGGTCTCGAATTGCTGACCTGCCAACCTTGCAGTCCACATCTTAACCACTTGAGCCACTGCAGTCCCATAGTCCTGTTAAGGAGCAACAATTACATTTAGCCCATCACTGCTTAAGGCAAAAGGAAAGGAGCAAGTTTGTGTCTCTTGGCCAACTGATGATGCAGACTGCTGGCTCACTACAATCTAGTTCAGGATAGGGGCTGTACCATCCCTCAACCTTCTGTCACTGTTCCCTTGCTGCTGCCACCCCACCATTGGCAACCTAAAGTAGGTAATTTATTCTGCCAAACAGAAAGGCTCTCACTGCATTTTTAGAATTCTAACTCCTAAGATGCTGGGAGACGGGTTTTAAAGTCAGCACACCTCAAGACAAAAAGCTTCACCTATTTTGTCCTGAAGGACAGTCTCAAAACAATGTAATCGAACATCTAAATTGAGACGTAGATTTCCCCCATTAAAACTAGGATGCCATTCTCTATACATTATGTCTCCCAAATAAATGTTCTCATTAAACCTATTGTTGTTGATTGTGAAAGAACTATGGGAGCAAATGGTCATCCTGGCACAAAAGCTGGCACCTTCTTATGGGTATGCATACTTGTCTTTGGCCATGCTCCAAAATTTGATCTGCCAAGGCTGCAGGCTACCAGAATTTATGAAGGAGTTCCCACACAATCTGTGGCATTTTGACAAAGCATTTCGTTTCATAACCAACAAATTCTGTCACCTAGAAGTGGGAAACAGAATTTCTCCTCACTCGCTTTTCTTTCTGGGACTCCAATTTCTTTCTCAAGAAATCCTTGTTTAGAAAACAACTTTATTCTACTCAAGGAAATAGGTTGCCAGCAAAATCCAGAGTCTATTCTTAGCCTGTATCAGCAGAACATGTGTATGGGGCAGTTTTATAAAAAATATAGTTTAGTGTTGTTGTACAATCATAGACTTGGAGAGCTAGAAGATATGCCAATGATCATCAAGTCCAGCCTCCTGCCAATGCAGAAAATATACACCTTAAAGCAGGAATTCTCAACCTTTTAAAGCCAGGGGCCGGGTTACGCTCCCTGAGACAGCTTTGGGGGGCAGATGGCCATTTTGCCCTTCCTCCACCACATGGCACTTCCGGGTGTGGAGGGGGGCCACATAAAATGGCACTATGGGATGCATCCTATGGGATGCATCCTGCCCACAGGCCACAATTTGAGAATCCCTGCCTTAAAGCAATCCTGGCCATCTAATCTCTGCTTTAAAATATCCAGTGAAGGGAAACCCACCGTGCTCCAAGACAGTTGATTTCATTGTTGAATGGCTATTACTGTTGGGAAGCTCTTCCTAATGTTTAGTTGAAATCTACTTTCTTGTAAGTTGAATCCAGTACTTCTGGTCCCATCCTTTTGAACTGCAAAAAGCCAGGCTTGCTCCACCTTCCACATGATAGCCTTTCAAATACTTGAAGATGGCTATCGTATCACCTCTCTCCTCTAGGCTAAATACTGTATACTAATCTCCCGCAACCTTTCTTCATAGGGCTTGGTTTCCAAACCTCTTACCATTCTGGTTGCCCTTTTTTGGATAAATTCTAGCTGCTCAATATCCATCTTAAACTCTGATGCCCAGAACTGGAAGCACTCTTCTGGGTGAGGTCTGACCAAAGCAGAATAGAGTGGCACCATTACTTTGTTTTATCTGGATACTATACTTTTATTGATACTTTTATTAGTTAAGATGCTGAGTTTGATGACTAAAAGGTTGGGAGGTCAGCAGTTCGAGACCCGAGTGTTGTATGACAGAGTGGGCTCCCTTTGTCTGTCCCAGCTCCCGTCAACCTAGCAGTTTGAAAGCAAGAAATGGCAAGTAGATAAACAGGTACCACTTTGCCAGGAAGGTAACAGCATTCTGTGCATTCCGGTGTCTAGTCATGCCTGCCATATGACCATGGAAACACCTGCAGGTGCAGACAGCACTGATTCTTTGTCTGTAAACAGAGATGAGCACCGACCCCTGGAGTTGGATATGACCGGCTTTTTAGTAAGGGTGACCTTTACTTTTACATAGAATTACATTTACAGTACTGTACTTTTTTTATATACTTAGGATATATCTCCACTCTACTGTTACAGCACTTTGATTCTGCTTTCACTGTGATGGCTTCATCCTACGAAAGCTTGATATTTGTATGTTGGTTTGGAGAGGCTTGAAATTTCTGCCAGAGAGCTCTATTGCATTTCTATGCATTTCCAGAGGATTCTAAAGAATTCACCAAACTACAGATTCCCAGGATTCCACTGGAAGGAGCCAAAGTGATTCAAATGGAATAAAGCAGATATAAATAACTGTGAAGTGTAGATGCACTCATAGTTTCCGAAAGTACACAATTTTCGTTTTTGGCTGGAGAGCTTCTGCCATTTGGTGGGGAAAGAAAGTCTGATTTTTCTACTCGGTTTTTCTTCACATAGGAAGATAACAGTTTTGCATATATACTGTTTTAAAATAAATTTATTTATTTATTTATTTATATTCAAATTTATATGCTGCCCAATCAGGTAAACCCGACTCTGGGTGGCTCACAACAAGTTAAAACACACATAAAACAATACAACCAATTAAAATCCAACCTACCCCATTCCTTTTAAAAACCCACATTAAAAAACTGCCTTCATTGACAATGAAAAGAAATGGGGGCTTAATTTATAAGCCAACAGGCGGGGGCCACTCTTCCATCTGGGCCCCACACCTGCCCCGCCAACCAGGTTTTTAGGTCTTTTCTGAAAGGTAGCATAATCACGTCAAAATTGTTGCTAAAATTTGGGGGGGATATTTAGAAATGCAACCAGGTTCCAAATTAACCTAAGATTTCAGAAATTCATCTCTTTCATCCTCCATTCTTGAAATCACATTAAATATGTGACTTTTATCAATCAATTCCAATGTTTGACAACTGTACATGTGAGAAGACTATTGTATAGTTGTAGTGATACAGAACCATCAAGTATTATATCTTTAGTAGCTCATCACTTGTAAAGAACTATCAAGTTATTTTTTTCCTTTAAAGCTTAACAGCAGAAGTATCTCCACTGTTTTCTTTGAATTGCTTTTCAAAATAAAAATGTTTTTTTTTAAAAAAATGTGGAAAATGGCTTAATCTACAGGTTTTCTAGATCTAAATCTAAGAATGGGATTGGCTAAAATTAAGGCTAATCAAATATTTGATCAAGCAATATACTGACAATCTTTCTGAGATGCGATCTTTTCTCAAGTATCTATATAAATAAAAATACCTGCTGGAAACCACAGTGAAGGTTAGTAAAGCGTTTCCCACACTTCTATCATTGTTCTTCAACAGTACCTGTCTTTTCTGGAATAATTTTTGAGGACACAAGGAGTGTCCTAAGTGTGGGAATGGAAAGTACAGAATAGCAGTAACCTTTTACCATTCTCTAAGACACAATAGTTGTAATCAAATAGTCACATCAATATGTTGTAGAATAGCTGGAGTTATCCCTCTAATTTTATATCTGAGGTATACTCCCCATAGAATTACTGTATGCCCTATAACTAGCTGCTCCGCTTTCTGTCTGCCCCTGCCCCGCTGGAGGACTTGGAGGGCACCTAGTCCACTCCATAAAAGTAGAAGGGAAGAAGTGCAGTCATGAGAAGAAGTGGTGAGAAGTGGCCAGGAAAATCATAGCCACACATTAAATAAACAATCCATTAAGGTAATGTTCCCTGATCCGTATTCCTTCAGCCATACTACATACTCCACAAATTGATCAAAGAGGCTCCCAAAACTTTTGGGAAAGCAGAGATGGGTGCCTGGTGGAGGGAAGGATAAGAAGAGAAGAACTGGAAAGTCCCTCTCCAGAACCTTACTTCTATCCACAATTCTTAGGATTCAAGCCATTGCATTAAACCTTGGAACCCTAGAATCATGATTCAGTGAGGAGACCTTGTATGAGCAGAGGTCTCTATGATGACATTCCACACAACTTCTGTCCATAATGATCTGTCCCTGGTAGTTCTTCTCCATGTTGGTCCAACATTTTTCTTGAGAAAATCTTCTCATCTGAGAGGCGGTCTTCCCCTGGGTCTTTTGCGATCTCTCGGATACAAATTCATTATTCTGGTATTCTGTTACTACATCTTTTAGCAGTGATCTAAAACAAAACAAAACCGCATTGCGTTGAAACCAATGTTTAAAATGCTGCCCTAATTAAGCCACTGTGTCATTTTGGTAGGTATTTGAAAGTGGTATTTTAAGAAGCGCTTCTCTGTTGAATGCTGGCTTGATCTCTTAATTTGCTACAGCAGCAGAGAAGCTAAGGAGAAACTGCAGTACTGAAGATCAGAACTAACATTTGGTGCAGGCTCCCACCAAATGCCGTGAAAGAGGAGGTGGGAGTGGAGCCAGTGCACACATGCAAAGTGATGTGGCTACAGTTATGTTTTTCTTCCCCACCCTCCAATTTGTGCCAGCAACTGAGGAAATTGAATTTCATATGACTGAGCATATGACCACCTTGTAATGAGAGTGAAATGAAGAGGTTTTTAATGGAGAAACTTGCCTGAACTAATCAGAATTTGCCATACGTTAACTTTGAAACTAGGTCACTCCCTTCCTAATTTATTGTTGTCTTTTCTACCTTATGCAAGTTACTGCTACAAAAACAACAACTACTACTACTTTTCTAACAAAATACTGCAAAGTTGGCATCATGCCATCTTTTGCAACTGGATGGCCTGAGACAATTCAGCTGTAATTTCAAATCACTGCTGTCTCCTCAGCCTTACACTTGTGGCTGAACCTCAGACAACAACCAAAATGTGAGAAACATCTAAAGACCATTTGGACAGTACTTTCAGCAGGTACAGCTGGTTAGATAATTCAGTAAGTTAATTTCTACCAACATGGAACCTTTACTGTATGGGACCAAAGACAACAGGACAGCCGAAGGGTTGGCTTAACACAGGTTTATTGCTTGGGGATCTGGTGGAGCATGAGGTAATGGCGGTGATACATCTCTTTATATACAGTAGGGTTATACATTTGAATCTTGTAGCACGGTAGCTCATTGGCCGCTACCTGCGTGGCCTCGCCCAGGCACGCCTCTCTTCAGTA